>CM051008.1:19070268-19090268 GCA_027704905.1 Muraenolepis orangiensis
CCAAGAAATTGGGACCAGCTTCTCCCCTACCTTCTGTTTGCGGTAAGAGAAGTCCCTCATTCGTCCACTGGGTTCTCACCCTTTGACCTGTACTCCCACAAACCCAGGGGTCTTCTGGACATAGCCAAGGAGACTTAGGAGGAACAACCATGTCCTCATCGTACCATGATTGAACATGTGGGGGTGATGAGGGACCGGAGGGCAGCAGTAATTCCAATTGTGAAGGAGCACAATTGTGAGAAAGCGCAGAGAGACCAATGTGCAACTTATAACAGAGCCCCCCAAGCCAGAGAGTTCAAACAAGGAGATAGAGTGCTAGTGCTGGTCCCCACAGTGGAATGCACATTCCTGGCTACTTGGCAGGGACCGTATGATGTAATTGAAAAGGTGGGGGAAGTCAATCGTCCTGGTAGAAAAACCTGACAACACAATTAGTTTTGTAATGATTTTAGGAAAGTGAATGAAGTGTCTGAATTTGATGCCTATCCCATGCCTCGGGTTGATGAGCTAATCAAAAGTCTTGGCAATGCCCGGTTCATAACCACCCTGGATCCACGAAGGGGTATTGGCAGGTTCCCTTGTCTGCAGACTCAAAGGAAAAGACAGCCTTTGCCACTCCGGGGGGCCTGTGGCAGTACAGAATGCTACCTTTCGGGTTATGCGGAGCGCCCGCTACCTTCCAGCGCCTGATGGATCAGGTACTTAAGCCTCATAAAGAGTATACCTCCGCCTATTTAGATGATGTTGTGATACAGAGCCCAGACTGGGAAAGCCACTTACCTCGTGTGCAGAAGGTCCTGGATTCCCTCCGACGAGCAGGCTTGACGGCAAACCCCAAGAAATGTAAGCTGGCGTTCAAACTACCTGGGGTACACCATTGGGCGGGGCCTTGTCAAACCCCAGACGGCCAAACTCTATGCCATTCAAGAGTGGCCAAAACCGGTGACAAAGAAACAGGTGAGATCCTTTTTTGGCCTTGCAAATGATTAGACGTTTTATTCCAGACTTTGCTATGGTAGCTGCCCCTCTCACAGAACTGACCACCAAGAAGCCTTCACGGATGGTGAAATGGACCCAGGACACAGAAGAAATGTTCGGTAAACTGAAAAGGGCCAAAGCCTATTTTTATTTAAACTTTACTATTTTACCTGTTTTGCCTGGAACTCTCCCCCTGTGGGAGGAGACTCTCCCCCTGTGGAAGGAGACTCCCCCCTGTGGAAGGAGACTCTCCCCCTGTGGACGGAGACTCTCCCCCTGTGGGAAGAGACTCTCTCCCGGTGGAAGGAGACTCTCTGTCACGGTTACGGTGGTTGGCAGGGGGCGTGGTCTAGCCATGTGTGCTGGCGGCGCACACACGCTCCTGTCAACAAACAATCACGTTGGTTGGCAGGGGGCGTGGCCAAGCCACGTGCGCTGGTGACACACACACACACACACACACACACACACACACACCTGGACACAATCTCCTCGTCTAATTGTTTATCACCTCACCTGGGGTATATATACGTTGTCTTTCCTTTACCCCAGCGTGAGGTCGTTACTCTACAATGCACGTAGTTCTCCCGTCTGATACCCATCGCCTGCCAACTACCTGCCGGTACTTCGCACCCGATACCCCGGTACTCAGACTCCTTCCCCTGTCCCGGACTACTCGCCGGTCAACTACCTGCCGGTACTCCGCGGATCGTCTCCCCAGTGCACCCTTGTGACTTTGTGTGTGTTTCCAGTAAATAAAGCCGTTCATATCACTCCACTTGTCGGCGTCTGCGTTCGGGGTCCAACCCACTCCTTTCTCGTGACAGAACGACCTCACCACCATGGACACCGGCAACTGCGACACGTGGAGGATCATTATACAGACTATCGGTGCCTATGGACGCGCCTTTAAACTGGCCCCGTTGGACCCAGGCCACCTCGCGCTGGTGGACCAAGTGGAGCGGGAGCTGATGGATCACCGGTTGGTCGACCTGGGCCCCGGTGGGCTCGAGCGGCTGGGGCATCTGGTCGATGCCCTGAGGAGCCGTGGCCCATCACGGGTTCGAGCGCTGCGGAGGCTGGAGAAGGAGTGGGGGGTCGCGTTGGCTCGGTTGACCCTCGACGAGTATGAGTACGAGTATGATACCCGGTGCGGACTGTGGGTTCGGGGACTGCGGTACATGATGGGCCAGCTCTGGGACCTGTCTACCGCCATTACTTCCCTCCTCAGCGGAAGGACCCCTGACGTCCCGCTTCTCCCCCGTCATCTGCCCGACGACGTCACGCAGCCCCCGTCTGCTGACGCCGCGCCGTACCCGCCTGACGATGTCAAGCGGCCCCCGTCTGCTGACGTCAAGTGGCCCCCGTCTGCTGACGCCGCGCCGTACCCACCTGATGACGTCAAGCGGCCCCCGTCCCCGTAGCCACGTGCGCTGGCGGCGCACACACGCTCCTGTCAACAAACAATCACGTTGGTTGGCAGGGGGCGTGGCCAAGCCACGTGCGCTGGTGACACACACACACACACACACACACACACACACACCTGGACACAATCTCCTCGTCTAATTGTTTATCACCTCACCTGGGGTATATATACATTGTCTTTCCTTTACCCCAGCGTGAGGTCGTTACTCTACAATGCACATAGTTCTCCCGTCTGATACCCATCGCCTGCCAACTACCTGCCGGTACTTCGCAGCCGATACCCCGGTACTCAGACTCCTTCCCCTGTCCCGGACTATTCGCCGGTCAACTACCTGCCGGTACTCCGCGGATCGTCTCCCCAGTGCACCCTTGCAACTTTGTGTGTGTTTCCAGTAAATAAAGCCGTTCATATCACTCCACTTGTCGGCGTCTGCGTTCGGGGTCCAACCCACTCCCTTCTCGTGACACTCTCCCCCTGTGGGAGGAGACTCTCTCCCTGTGGAAGGAGACTCTTCCCCTGTGGAAGGAGACTCTCCCCCTTGTGGTATGGGAGAGACAGGTTGTAGCTGTACTTTCTCCAAATAATCCAATACAATGAATTTGAAGTGTGAGTCTTGTTCAGTTTACACAACAGAGAGAGAGAGAGAGAGAGAGAGAGAGAGAGAGAGAGAGAGAGAGAGAGAGAGAGAGAGAGAGAGAGAGAGAGAGAGAGAGAGAGAGAGAGAGAGAGGGAGAAAGAAGAGAGACAGAGACAGAGAGAGAGAGACAGAGACAGAGAGAGAGACAGAAAGAGGGGCGATCGAGCTAAGCCATCTGTTGTCGGGTTGAGAGACCACCATGGCGGCGGAGAGAGAGAGAGAGAGAGAGAAAAAGTGTTGAGGAGCAAACAGTGGACTGAGTCCTGAGACGGTGTGTGTTTAGGGAGATAATGAGGGAGCCAAGCCAGGGGCCATCGTGCCTCACGCCTTCCCTGACCTTTTACCTCCCCCAGGACCCTCCCCCCTCCCCCCTCACCCCCAGGACCCTCCCCCCTCCCCCTCACCCCCAGGACCCTCCCCCCTCACCCCCAGGACCCTCCCCCCTCACCCCCAGGACCCTCCGCCCTCACCCCCAGGACTCTCCCGCCACACCTCCCCTAACTACTTCTAACACTACTTACACTACTAACTACTTCTTACACTACTAACACTACTAACTACTACAAACACTACTAACACTACTAACTACTACTAGCACTTCTATCACTACTTACACTACTAACTACTACTTACACTACTAACACTACTAACTTCTACTAACACTACTAACACTACTAACTACTACTAGCACTTCTATCACTACTTACTCTACTAACTACTTCTTACACTACTAACACTACTAACACTACTAACACAACTAACACTACTAACACTACTAACACTACTAACACGACTGCTTCAAAGCGACAACCATTGTGCCGTTACCAAAAAAGACCAAGGTAACAAGCCTCAATGATTATCGTCCAGTGGCTTTAACACCCATAGCCATGACGTGCCTGGAGAAACTTGTAATGTTGCATATAAACTTTTCCATCCCTGAGTCCCTAGTCCCTCTCCAGTTTGCATACAGACCAAATAGGTCTGTAGACGACGCCATTTCCCTGGCACTACACACCTAGACAGGAGAGACACCTACGTCAGACTGCTGTTCATTGACTACAGCTCGACATTCAACACCATCGTTCCCTCCAAGCTGGTCCTGAAACTGAGGGACCTAGGTCTGGGCGCCCCATCTGAAACTGGATTATGGACTTCCTGACGGGCAGGCCTCAAGTGGTGAAGATTGGGAACAACATCTCATCCACTCTGGTCCTCAACACCGGAGCACCCCAAGGCTGCTGCCTCGGTCCCCGGCTGTACTCGCTGTACACACATGACTGTACTGCCACACACAGCAATATTTGGATTATCAAGTTTGCAGACGACACCACAGTCATCGGCCTGATAAGCGAGGGCGATGAAACAGAGTACAGAGATGAGGTAGTCCAGCTCCACATGATGGTGTGAGGACAACAGCCTCACACTGAATGTCAGCAAGACTAAGGAGCTCATCGTGGACTTCAGGAGCCACCTGGGCACCCACTCCATCATCAGCCTGGACTTTCCTGACTCATCACAGTTACTGCACTGTAGTGCAGAACTGTATTCATGATGCTGCTGCACTACTGGCACTTTAAATGCTTCTAAATCTGTTTGCACATTCAACAGATGTTCATACCATCTATCAGTCACTTTGTTGTCCTTTTTTGGTTTATTTTAATTTTTATTGAATATATCATTTTTATGGTATTGTGTTTTTAGATGTTTACTGCGGGAGGGAATGGGGAGCAAGCATTCCAATGTACTTGTTACAAATGGCAAATACATATCTTGTATCTTGCATCTAACACTACTAATACTTGTAACAACTACTAACACTACTAACACTACTAACACTACTAACACTACTAACACTACTAACACGACTAACACTTGTAACTACTAACACTACTAACACTACTAACACTACAAACACTACAAACACTTCTAACACTACTAACACTACTAACACTACTAACACTACTAACACTACTAACACTTGTAACTACTAACACTACTAACATGACTAACACTACTTAGACTTTGAACACTAATAACAGTAGTTACTACTACTAACACTTGTAACTAGTACTAACACTACTAACACTACTAACAATACTAACACTACTAACACTACTAACACCTGTAACTACTAACACTACTAACACTACTAACACTTGTAACTACTAACACTACTAACACTACTAACACTACGAACATGACTAACACTACTTAGACTTTGAACACTAATAACAGTAGTTACTACTACTAACACTTGTAACTAGTACTAACACTACGAACACTACTAACACTACTAACACTACTAACACTACTAACACTTGTAACTACTAACACTACTAACACTACTAACACTACTAACACTACTAACACTTGTAACTACTAACACTACTAACACTACTAACATGACTAACACTACTTAGACTTTGAACACTAATAACAGTAGTTACTACACTAACACAACTAGTACTAACACTACTAACACTACTAACAATACTAACACTACTAACACTACTAACACCTGTAACTACTAACACTACTAACACTACTAACACTACTAACACTACTAACACTACTAACACTACAACACTACAACACTTCTAACACTACTAACACTACTAACACTACTAACACTACTAATACTACTAACACTACTAACACTACTAACACTACTAACACTACTAACACTACTAATACTAGTAACTACTACTAACACTACTAACACTACTAACACTGTAACTACTAACACGACTAACACTACTAACATGACTAACACTACTTAGACTTGAACACTAATAACAGTAGTTACTACTACTAACACTTGTAACTAGTACTAACACTACTAACACTACTAACACTACTAATACTACTAACACTACTAACAATACTACCATACTAACACTACTAACTACTACACTACTACACTACTAACACTGTAACTACTAACACTACTAACACTACTAACACTTGTAACTACTACACTACTAACAATACTGACACTACTAACATGACTAACACTACTAGACTTCTAACACTAATAACAGTAGTTACTACTACTAACACTTCTTACACTACTAACACTAGTAACTACTACTAAACTACTAACACTACTAACACTTCTAACACTAATAACACTAGTAACTACTACTAACACTACTAACACTAATAACACTAGTAACTACTACTAACACTACTACACTACTAACACTACTAACACTGGTAACTACTACTAACACTACTTACACTACTAACACTACTAACACTAGTAACTACTACTAACACTACTTACACTACTAACACTACTAATACTACTAACACTACTAACACTACTAACACTACTAATACTACTAACTACTACAAACACTACTAACACTACTAACACTAATAACACTACTAACTACTACTAACACTACTAACACTTCTAACACTAATACCACTAGTAACTACTACTAACACTACTAACACTACTAACACTGTAACTACTACTAACACTACTAACACTACTAATACTACTAACACTACTAACACTACTAACACTACTAATACTACTAACTACTACAAACACTACTAACACTTCTAACACTACTAACACTAGTAACTACTACTAACACTACTAACACTTCTAACACTAATACCACTAGTAACTACTACTAACACTACTAACACTACTAACACTACTAACACTAGTAACTACCACTAACACTACTAACACTAACTACTACAAACACTTCTAACACTACTAACACTACTAACACTACTAACATGACCAACACTACTTAGACTTTGAACACTAATAACAGTAGTTACTACTACTAACACTTGTAACTAGTACTAACACTACGAACACTACTAACACTACTAACACTACTAACACTACTAACACTTGTAACTACTAACACTACTAACACTACTAACATGACTAACACTACTAGACTTTGAACACTAATAACAGTCGTTACTACTACTAACACTACTTACACTACAACACTACTAATACTACTAACTACTACAAACACTACTAACACTACAAACACTACTAACACTACTAACACTACTAACACTACAACACTACTAACAATACTAACACTACTAACACTACTAACACCTGTAACTACTAACACTACTAACACTTGTAACTACTAACACTACTGACACTACTAACACTACTAACAGTAGTTACTACTACTAACACTTCTTACACTACTAACACTACTAATACTACTAACTACTCCAAACACTACTAACACTACTAACACTTCTACCACTAATAACACTAGTAACTACTACTAACACTACTAACACTAATAACACTAGTAACTACTACTAACACTACTTACACTACTAACACTACTAACACTAGTAACTACTACTAACACTACTTACACTACTAACACTACTAACACGAGTAACTACTACTAATACTACTTACACTACTAACACTACTAACACTAGTAACTACTACTAACACTACTAACACTACTAACACTGGTAATACTACTAACACTACTAACACTACTAATACTACTAACACTACTAACACTACTAACACTACTAATACTAATAACTACTACAAACACTACTAACACTACTAACTACTACTAACACTTCTAACACGAATAACACTAGTAACTACTACTAACACTACTAACACTTCTAACACTAATACCACTAGTAACTACTACTAACACTACTTACACTACTAACACTACTAACACTAGTAACTACTACTAACACTACTAACACTACTAACACTGGTAACTACTACTAACACTAATAACACTAGTAACTACTACTAACACTACTAACACTACCAACACTTGTAACTACTAACACTACTAACACTACTAACATGACTAACACTACTTAGACTTGAACACTAATAACAGTAGTTACTACTACTAACACTTGTAACTAGTACTAACACTACTAACACTACTAACAATACTAACACTACTAACACTACTAACACCTGTAACTACTAACACTACTAACACTACTAACACTTGTAACTACTAACACTACTAACACTACTAACACTACGAACATGACTAACACTACTTAGACTTCTAACACTAATAACAGTAGTAGTACAGAGATGAGGTAGTCCAGCTCCACATGATGGTGTGAGGACAACAGCCTCACACTGAATGTCAGCAAGACTAAGGAGCTCATCGTGGACTTCAGGAGCCACCTGGGCACCCACTCCATCATCAGCCTGGACTTTCCTGACTCTTCACAGTTACTGCACTGTAGTGCAGAACTGTATTCATGATGCTGCTGCACTACTGGCACTTTAAATGCTTCTAAATATGTTTGCACATTCAACAGATGTTCATACCATCTATCAGTCACTTTGTTGTCCTTTTTTGGTTTATTTTAATTTTTATTGAATATATCATTTTTATGGTATTGTGTTTTTAGATGTTTACTGCGGGAGGGAATGGGGAGCAAACATTCCAATGTACTTGTTACAAATGGCAAATACATATCTTGTATCTTGTATCTAACACTACTAACACTTGTAACAACTACTAACACTACTAACACTACTAACACTACTAACACTACTAACACTACAAACACTACAAACACTACTAACACTACTAACACTACTAACACTTCTAACACTACTAACACTACTAACACTATTAACACTACTAACACTAGTAACTAATACTAACACTACTAACACTACTAACACTTGTAACTACTAACACTACTAACACTACTAACACTACAAACACTACAAACACTTCTAACACTACTAACACTACTAACACTTGTAACTACTAACACTACTAACACTACTAACATGACTAACACTACTTAGACTTTGAACACTAATAACAGTAGTTACTACTACTCACACTTGTAACTAGTACTAACACTACTAACACTACTAACACTACTAACACTGTAACTACTAACACTACTAACACTACTAACACTTGTAACTACTAACACTACTAACACTACTAACACTACTAACATGACTAACACTACTTAGACTTTGAACACTAATAACAGTAGTTACTACTACTAACACTTGTAACTAAGACTAACACTACTAACACTACTAACAATACTAACACTACTAATACTACTAACACCTGTAACTACTAACACTACTAACACTACTAACACTTGTAACTACTAACACTACTAACACTACTAACATGACTAACACTACTTAGACTTTGAACACTAATAACAGAAGTTACTACTACTAACACTTGTAACTAGTACTAACACTACGAACACTACTAACACTACTAACACTACTAACACTACTAACACTTGTAACTACTAACACTACTAACACTACTAACATGACTAACACTACTTAGACTTGAACACTAATAACAGTAGTTACTACACTAACACAACTAGTACTAACACTACTAACACTACTAACAATACTAACACTACTGACACTACTAACACCTGTAACTACTAACACTACTAACACTACTAACACTACTAACACTACTAACACTTCTAACACTACTAACACTACAAACACTACTAACACTACTAACACTACTAACACTACTAACGCTACTAATACTAGTAACTACTACTAACACTACTAACACTACTAACACTTGTAACTACTAACACGACTAACACTACTAACACTACTAACACTGCTAACACTACTAACATGACAAACACTACTTAGACTTTGACACTAATAACAGTAGTTACTACTACTAACACTTGTAACTAGTACTAACACTACTAACACTACTAACACTACTAATACTACTAACACTACTAACAATACTACCATACTAACAATACTAACACTACTAACACTTGTAACTACTAACACTACTAACAATACTGACACTACTAACATGACTAATAGTACTTAGACTTCTAACACTAATAACAGTAGTTACTACTACTAACACTTCTTACACTACTAACACTAGTAACTACTACTAACACTACTAACACTTCTAACACTAATAACACTAGTAACTACTACTAACACTACTAACACTAATAACACTGTAACTACTACTAACACTACTAACACTACTAACACTACTAATACTACTAACACTACTAACACTACTAACACTACTAACACTTGTAACTAATACTAACACTACTTACACTACTAACACTACTAACACTGTAACTACTACTAACACTACTTACACTACTAACACTACTAACACTAGTAACTAGTACTAACACTACTTACACTACAACACTACTAATACTACTAACACTACTAACACTACTAACACTACTAACACTACTAACACTTGTAACTACTAACACTACTAACACTACTAACATGACTAACACTACTTAGACTTTGAACACTAATAACAGTAGTTACTACTACTCACACTTGTAACTAGTACTAACACTACTAACACTACTAACACTACTAACACTTGTAACTACTAACACTACTAACACTACTAACACTTGTAACTACTAACACTACTAACACTACTAACACTACTAACATGACTAACACTACTTAGACTTTGAACACTAATAACAGTAGTTACTACTACTAACACTTGTAACTAGTACTAACACTACTAACACTACTAACAATACTAACACTACTAACACTACTAACACCTGTAACTACTAACACTACTAACACTACTAACACTACTAACACTACTAACATGACTAACACTACTTAGACTTTGAACACTAATACAGTAGTTACTACTACTAACACTTGTAACTAGTACTAACACTACGAACACTACTAACACTACTAACACTACTACACTACTAACACTACTAACACTTGTAACTACTAACACTACTAACACTACTAACATGACTAACACTACTAGACTTTGACACTAATAACAGTAGTACTACTACTAACACTTGTAACTAATACTAACACTACTAACACTACTAATACTACTAACACTACTAACAATACTAACACTACTAACACTACTAACACTGTACTACTAACACTACTAACACTTAACTACTAACACTACTAACACTACTAACATGACTAACACTACTTAGACTTCTAACACTAATACAGTAGTTACTACTACTAACACTTCTACACTACTACACTACTAATACTACTAACTACTACAACACTACTAACACTACTAACACTTCTAACACTAATACACTACTAACTACTACTAACACTACTAACACTACTAACACTACTAACACTGAACTACTAACACTACTAACATGACTAACACTACTAGACTTGAACACTAATAACAGTACTTACTACTACTCACACTTGTAACTAGTACTAACACTACTAACACTACTAACACTACTAACACTGTAACTACTAACACTACTAACACTACTAACACTGTAACTACTAACACTACTAACACTACTAACACTACTAACATGACTAACACTACTTAGACTTGAACACTAATAACAGTAGTTACTACTACTAACACTGTAACTAGTACTAACACTACTACACTACTAACAATACTAACACTACTAACACTACTAACACTGTAACTACTACACTACTAACACTACTAACACTGTAACTACTACACTACTAACACTACTAACACTACTAACATGACTAACACTACTAGACTTACACTACTAACAGTACTTACTACTACTAACACTGTAACTACTACTAACACTACGAACACTACTAACACTACTAACACTACTACACTACTAACACTACTAACACTGTAACTACTAACACTACTAACACTACTAACATGACTAACACTACTAGACTTAACACTACTAACAGTAGTACTACTACTAACACTGTACTACTACTAACACTACTAACACTACTAATACTACTAACACTACTAACAATACTAACACTACTAACACTACTAACACCTACTACTAACACTACTAACACTTGTAACTACTAACACTACTACACTACTAACATGACTAACACTACTAGACTTCTAACACTAATAACAGTAGTTACTACTACTAACACTTCTTACACTACTAACACTACTAATACTACTAACTACTACAAACACTACTAACACTACTAACACTTCTAACACTAATAACACTAGTAACTACTACTAACACTACTAACACTAATAACACTAGTAACTACTACTACACTACTAACACTACTACACTACTAACACTACTAACACTAGTAACTACTACTAACACTACTAACACTACTAACACTACTAACACTAGTAACTACTACTAATACTACTTACACTACTAACACTACTAACACTAGTAACTACTACTAACACTACTAACACTGGTAATTACTACTAACACTACTAACACTACTAATACTACTAACACTACTAACACTACTAACACTACTAATACTACTAACTACTACAAACACTACTAACACTACTAACTACTACTAACACTTCTACACGAATAACACTAGTAACTACTACTAACACTACTACACTTCTAACACTAATACCACTAGTAACTACTACTAACACTACTTACACTACTAACACTACTAACACTAGTAACTACTACTAACACTACTAACACTACTAACACTGGTAACTACTACTAACACTAATAACACTAGTAACTACTACTAACACTACTAACACTACCAACACTACAACTACTACCAACTACTACTAACACTAGTACTACAACTAAAACTACTAACACTACTAACACTACTAACACTATTACACTTCCAACACTACTAACACTAGTAATACTACTAACACTACTAACACTACTAACACTAGTAACTACCACTAACTACTACTAACATACTTACACTACTAACACTACTAACACTAGGAACAACTCCTAACACTAGGAACTACTCCTAACACTACTAACACTAGTTACTACTACTAACAGTATAGTGACTATTCTACTATATAGTATAGTGACTTTCCGTCACTATATTGTACTTTTTATGTTCATTTCAATTGTATATCGTATTTTCTAGTATTTTTCTAGTATTATTAGATATTATTATTATATATATATTATATATATTTTATAGTATTTATATAATAGAATAGTGAATTGTTAGTTGTAACTACTAACACTACTAACACTTTTAACACTTGTAACTACTAACACTACTAACACTACTAACACTACTAATACTAGCAACTACTACTAACACTACTAACACTACTAACACTACTAATACTAGTAACTACTACTAACACTACTAACACTACTAACACTACTAATACTAGTAACTACTACTAACATGACTAACTACTACGTCATCGGAACAGTAGCGCTTTCACTCTAGCACTGATGGACCATGTTGCACACGCACGCACACACACACACACACACACACACACACACCACACACACACACCACACACACCACACACACACTCACACACACACACTTCTGTAGTCTGAGCCCTCACTCCTCTCCTTTAACATACAAATTGGCTGCTTTGTGCGGCTGAATTGGAGATTAATTGTGTGCACCATTTGGCAGCGCTTGTTCACAGATCTCAACAGCCTTTCTTCTCTCTCTCTCTCTCTCTCGCTCTCTCTCTCTCTCTCTCTCTCTCTCTCTCTCTCTCTCTCTCTCTCTCTCTCTCTCTCTCTCTCTCTCTCTCTCTCTCCTTCCTCTCTCTATCTTTCTCACTCCCTCTGTGTCCCAGTGATTAAGGTTAGAGATTAGGTGCCCCAGATTACTCCACACTGATGTCTTTGTGGGGCCACCCAGAGCCGGGGGCCGGATTACACTTCCACGTCCTCTCGGAGGCCCGCTGCTTCTCACGAGGGAAGGGCTCCTTTCCTATTTGTTTATTAACGACGTGTGGAAGAGCTGAGGGTCGGACCTCGCCCCCCCCCCCCGCACCAGTAATGTATCACCCGTCGTATAGAGGAGCAGAGATTCCTTCATCTGCTCTCTGCAAACACTCCCTGTGTGTGTGTGTGTGTGTGTGTGTGTGTGTGTGTGTGTGTGTGTGTGTGTGTGTGTGTGTGTGTGTGTGTGTGTGTGTGTGTGTGTGTGTGTGTGTGTGTGTGTTGGAAGGGGAGAAGGTAAATATCGGGGCAGGTAGTCAACGAGAATCACTGGCAGAGGCTCCAGATGTGAGACCATCTGTTGTTCCCACGACTGCTGTAACAAAGAGAGAGAGAGAGAGAGAGAGAGAGAGAGAGAGAGAGAGAGAGAGAGAGAGAGAGAGAGAGAGAGAGAGAGAGAGAGAGAGAGAGAGAGAGAGAGAGAGAGAGAGAGAGAGATAGTGGGGCAGAGAAGTGAAGCTCATCACTGTTTACCAAGATCCCTGGACAGCAATCCTGCACCTTGCCTCCAGCTGTGAGTACACGGCTAGCAGTGTAGGTGCAGACCCAACACCACCACACCACAACACACAACACACCCCACACACACACACACACCAAAACCACACACACACACACACACACACACTACTGCTGAATAGAGAGTGTCCACCAGGTGTGTATAGCACCAGTGAACATTAAATGAAGAATGTGAAGGGCTCTCCAGGCCTCCAGGACCAGGACCTGGATCAGGACCAGGACCAGGACCAGGACCAGGACCTGGACCGGGACCGGGACCGGGACCTGGACCGGGACCGGGACCAGGACCAGGACCAGGACCTGGACCAGGACCAGGACCAGGACCAGGACCAGGACCAGGACCAGGACCAAGACCAAGACCAAGACCAAGACCAGGACCAGGACCAGGACCAGGACCAGGAACCAGGAACCAGGAACCAGGAACCAGGAACCAGGAACCAGGAACCAGAAACCAGGACCAGGACCAGGACCAGGACCTGGACCAGGACCAGGGACCTGCTGGTCCTGAGGTCATCACCCTGTGTTTCCACCGCAGGTTAACCATTTCTCACTCTGCTAATAGGTATAATAAGGTGCTTCGAAATGGGAGCGCTTTACACATTAAGGGGGATTCTAACGTTGGCCCTGGGCCTTTCCTACAAGCGTTGGTTAAATCATTTACCTTCAGAGCCGGCGGCTTCCCCACAGATTCACCTCAACACCCAGAGACACCCCCTGGGGAACCGGGCTCTCCGCTGCCCCGTGTGGAGACCTCAGGCACAGCAGGCTGTGAAGGGCGTTGCGTTGCGTGGGAAAGTGGTGGACATGAGATGTTAATCACATGAGGTCAGAGTAGATGATTCTATTGAGATAACATTTTAATATTAACGGCACATCAAAAGGGCAAGTTTTTCCTTTGGGAATCAGTAGGCTAAGTGACATTTATTAGGGACAATATGTTAATTTACATATTCTGGACATGATAATTCATTTGATACATTTCTTGGTGTAAGCTTAAAAAACTTCACAAAATTGCGCATTTAAAAAAATATATGGTGGCATGTCCCCAGTAAAACACAATGTAGATTACACCACCTCCACCTCCACCACCCCAACCACCCGCACCACCACCAACACCACCAGCACCACCATCACCAACTCCACCCCTGCCACCTCCAACAACACCACTATCTCCACCACCACCTCCACCACCACCACCTTCACCTCCACCACCTCCACCACCTCCACCACCACTCCACCACCACCCCCACCACCAACCCCACCACCACAACCCCCACTACCCCCACCACCACCACAACCCCCACTACCCCCACCACCACTCCCACCACCACCTCCACCTCCACCTCCAGCACCACCAGCACCACCAGCACCCCCACCAACACCACCACCTCCACCACCACCACCTCCAATAACACCACCACCTCCAGCACCACCACCACCACCTCCAACAACACCACAACCCCCACTACCTCCACCACCACCACAACCCCCACTACCCCCACCACCTCCACCTCCACCACGCCCCCCACCCCCACCACCACAACCCCCACCACCAGCACCCCCACCGCCACCACCTCCACCCCCACCCCTTCCTAAGTCACCAGGGAGCATGCTCTCTGAGCCCCTAAAAAGTGACTTTTGTCCACATGCGGGCGGGGGTCTGTGAGGTGTTAAAAGGGGGTGCTGTGACCCCTCTGGCCCCCCGGGGTCTGCATGACGGCCCTGCTCTGCTCCTAGCGTGGGGACACATGGGAGGGGGAGAGTGTGCACGCTGCACAACACATGCACACGGAATATACCGGAAAACACATGTGCACATGGACACGCACACGTCTAGGTATGTACACCTGTTGCTGCTTTAAAATAACGCATATCTGTCCACACATATGCACACGCACACACACACACACACACACACACACACACACACACACACACACACATACATTGACTCAAGGGGGGAAATATTTGTGTTAAGATGTTTATTGTCCGTAACGGAGTATCGTAAAAAAAAAAACAATTTGTACGATTTTACCGTCTTTCCTTTCTGTTCCTACACCTCCAAATCCATCACAACCTTAATGTGATGATGCAGGTTCAGCCCGGAGGGTTATAGAAGCAGTGCTGTAAGTTCGAGATGAAGTATGTGTCGCTGGTCATGTGACACTTCATCGGTTCACGACATTAAAACTGCCTCGCTTTGCATTTTCTCCTCACACCGTCCAAGCGATGGAGACATCACTCCAACCCAAATATACCAGCAAACAAAGCACCAGGAGAAGGAGCTGCCATCCCACCTTCCTCCACACAGAGTTGGCCTTTCAGCATAAGAACCACCACTAACTGATCTGCATATACAGAATTCTGTGTGGTTCTAATGTTAGACAACTTATTGTACTTTACTTTTACCAGAGCACTGTTTCTGCTCTTGGAGGCTTGTTAGGAAGGAAAGTAATGAATTTTATATTATGTTATTATATATGTGTAAATGTCAAATATAATTTGATTATGGCTTGTAAGGGAGGAAATGTAATGTATAATATATGATGTTATTATGAATGTGTATATGTATGTATATATTAGATTAGTATGGCTTGTTAGGAAGGAAATGCACTTATGACTCCTTGTGTCTAGTAGTTCTCTTGTCGACCCGTTGAAGGACCTTATCGTAAGTGGATTTGGACTGAAGCCTCTGCTTCACTGACTGTAATATAATTTAATGTAATGCTATATAATTATATATATATATAAATATATATATATATAAATAAATAAATAAATATATATATATATATAGAGAGAGAGAGAGAGAGAGAGAGAGACAGAGAGAGAGCGAAGGCCGGGGCCAAAGAGGAGGTCTCATTTTCATTCCGTGGACAGGGAAAGTGTCTGGTATTTCACTTTGGCGTGTTGGCATGGTTGTTTACACCCCCCGCTTAACCCAACTCCCAGCCACCCTCCCTCCCTCCCTCCCCCCCTGCCTACCCCGGGACGGTGGGGAGACGGCTGAGGAGGGGAGGAGGGCCCTCATGGTGTGCAGAGAACGGAGGTGCAGAAAGGGGCTCTCGCTAAATGAGTGCCATCGGTTTCTATTCTCAGCGCTGAGGGTTGAGTTCTCCCTCCAGACTTACAGACTCTGGGGCGGCCATCGCTCACGGTGTCCATGACGGACACACACACACACGCACACACACACACACGCACACACACACACACACACACACACACACACACACACGCACACGCACACGCACACGCACACGCACACACACACGCACACACGCACACGCACACGCACATACACGCACACACACACACACACACACACACACACACACACACACACACACAAACACACGCGCTAACACATTAGCGGGTTGAACACGCACATTCTGCTGCTGTCGCCTCCGACGGCCAGACACCTGTACAGGGGCGGGGCCTAATCCACACCGCTTCAGGGACATGGTTGAATTCCTCCGGGCTCCAATTTCTTCCTTGTGTGGCGCACAAAATCGGTCCAAACACACACACAGAATACACACAAACACACAATACACACACACGCAATACACATACAGGCAATACACACACATGCCAGGCAGTTCCTCGAACAGACCAGCAGGGGCGCTGCGTAGCTATCAGAACCCCAGGACACATTAAACTTGGTTATTTACTGCCCTTTTGTTTGAGGCGTTTCAACCCCACCACAAATCTCCGGGTCCCTCCTCGCCGGGCGGCCCAGACGTATTGGGTCTCTGTGGGGAGGCTGCGGGGGTCGTTAATGGTGGTCTCCCTAACAGCTGCGGGGGAGGGAGCGTGAGGACGGTCGTCCCGGGCCACAGGGATGCTCCCGGATCAGTTAAACTGTCATAGACCGTTCTATCATCGGCATTCCCCAGCCGGACACATTTCCACACATCTTAAATTCAGGCCAGACGAGCGGCGGAAGGACAAGTGTTCTGTAGCGCTTTGAACTCTTTGAGCTCCGCTCGCTGCACTCGCTGAGCTCAGATAATCTCTCTTTTCACACTGTTTTGCCTGTTTTGTTCTTAGTCGAGTGCGACTCTTATACTCTGTAAGGTGCTTTACAATAATTGCCTCACATTCATCCATTCGTACACCGAAGGCAGTGTCAAGGCAAGGGGACAGCCAGCTGGTCAGGAGCAGTTAAGGTGTCTTGCTCAAGGACACCTCCACACTTGACTGAGAGGGGACCAAACCAGCAACCGTCCAGTTGCCAGACGACCCCCAACACAGCTGGGGTTTTTTGCTCCTTCGCCGTCTGACTCTGGACTTGATCCCTGAGGTCACATGCAGTCTCACCTCCCCACCCCCCCCCTCCCCCATCTCCCCCCCTCCCTCCCCCTCCCCCCTCCTCCCTCCACCCTCCACCCTCCACCCCACCCCATTTCTTTGGGGGACTTGATATCTGTGACATCATGGGTAATCTCAAACCTAATCCCTTAGATCCTCTTCAGACCAGAGACAGGGGTGCTGTGGTGTCAAAGAGACCCATCTCACGGTGGGCCCAGCGCCCCCTCAGACGGGGAGGCTGCAGGCCAACATGCACGGTGGGGGAGACCGCCAGAGAGGTATTAGAGGGGTCCTCAGTGGTGGTGGTGGTGGTGGTGGTGATGGTGGAGGTGGTGGTGGTGGGTGGTGGTAGTTGGGGGGGTTGAAAGGGAAAAGAGAAACATCCACCTCAGGTTTTACTACCAGGAGGCGTCTAACCTTTCTGAGAAGGAAGAGGCCAGTATCCACGTTACATGAACCTGTTCCCTGTATGACTTCTTCAAGCTGCCTGCTTCTCTCCCTCATCCAGGATGGACCAGAGGTTGTTTGTTTTACTGTTAGCAAGATAACTCAAAAAGTGATGTACCGAATTGGACAAAACTTTACTTATGGGCCAAGGTACAGTTGATTTGATTTTGTAGAACATGAATCCGAATCCAGATCCAGGATTTTTTGAAAAGATTCTTCAGCATTGGTAGATTGGGGTTGGTTACTAACATACAGCATTTTGATTAAATGTGGGGAGGGTTCAGATGGAATGCCAATTACGATTTAAGAACATTTAGGGAAATATTGGCTACAAATCCGGCAGGGAAAATAAGGGTAATTGATGCTCGGTCTATGATCACATGGACCGGATGAAATGGTGAAGAAGTATTGCTTTAGAGGGATTGTTTAGCCTCAGATATAGTAAGAAGGCAAAGGGGACTTCCTGGTGTGGTGGAGGCTGAGGGCCCTCTGGTTCCACCGGGCTGTGACGTCACAGGAGAATGAGGGCCCTCTGGTTCCACCGGGCTGTGACGTCACAGGAGGCTGAGGGCCCTCTGGTTCCCCCGGGCTGTGACGTCACAGGAGGCTGAGGGCACCTGGTTCCCCGGGCTGTGACGTCACAGGAGGCTGAGGGCCCTCTGGTTCCACCGGGCTGTGACGTCACAGGAGGCTGAGGGCCCTCTGGTTCCCCCGGGCTGTGACGTCACAGGAGGCTGAGGGCCCTCTGGTTCCACCGGGCTGTGACGTCACAGGAGGCTGAGGGCCCTCTGGTTCCACCGGGCTGTGACGTCACAGGAGGCTGAGGGCCCTCTGGTTCCACCGGGCTGTGACGTCACAGGAGGCTGCAGGCCCTGTGGAACGTAAACATAAACGTGTTGTAAG
>CM051008.1:19095268-19097768 GCA_027704905.1 Muraenolepis orangiensis
AAAGAAAGAAAAAAATTAAGAAAGAAAGAAAGAAAGAAATAACTAAATAAATTTAATTAACAAATAAAAAAGGAAATATTAAAGAAAAAAGAAAAACTGAAAGAAAGAAAGAAAGAAAGAAAGAAAGAAAGACAGACAGGAAAAGAGGGAAGAGAAGCAGCAGCCCTCCCCTCAGTACCAGGGGGCTCCCAGTCCATCTTCCAGGGAGTTCATCTTGTCAGTTTGTCCTTTGAAGAGCAGGCAGCGCCGGCTGAAGTCACGTTTTGGGGTTTTTGGTTGAAGAATACGCTCCTGTTAACTGTTTAGAGGCCCCCTCAGAGTGGAAGGGTGGTGTTTGTTTGTGTGTGTGTGTGTGTGTGTGTGTGTGTGTGTGTGTGTGTGTGTGTGGTGTGTGTGTGTGTGTGTGTGTGTGTGTGGTGCGTGTGGTGGGTAGTGTGTGTGTGTGTGTGGTGTGTGTGTGTGTGTGTGTGTGTGCGTGTGTGCGTGTGGGAGTGTGTGTGTATATGTGTGGTGGGTAGTGTGTTTATGTGCGTGTGTGTTTATGTGTGTGTGTGTGTGTGTGTGTGTGTGTGTGTGAGACACTGTGTGTGTGTGTGTGTGTGACACGGTGTGTGTGTGTGTGTGTGTGTGTGTGTGTGTGTGTGTGTGTGTGTGTGTGACACTGTGTGTGACACTGTGTGTGTGTGTGTGTGTGTGTGTGTGTGTGTGTGTGTGTGTGTGTGTGACACTGTGTGTGTGACACTGTGTGTGTGTGTGTGTGACACTGTGTGTGTGTGTGTGTGTGTGTGTGTGTGTGTGTGTGTGTGTGTGTGTGTGTGTGTAGAGAGGGGGGGGGCTGCTCTTGGCTTAGCCAGGCTGCTTGGTATTCCCACCAGGCTTTTGAGCCTTTGGTGGCCATATGGGATGAGAGAAAGCCGAGATATAAGCACTTAAGCAAAGTTTATATTTACTCAGGAATCTCCACGGCTTTGCTTTTGCTTTGCGGCGCTCCCGTGGAAAAAACAATAACCGGGCTGAGATCTACGACTCCATCATAAGCACTTATGCAAAGTTCATATTAGCAATGGAGATTTCAACCTTGGCAAGGAGACAGCCTCAGAAGAAGAGGAGCTGGATGGGATAATGTGGTCTCCTGGATCCCCCTCTGTCGGCGCTCCGGTGAACACTGTCTTGACATTAGGGAGAGAGAGAGAGAGAGAGAGAGAGAGAGAGAGAGAGAGAGAGAGAGAGAGAGAGAGAGAGAGAGAGAGAGAGAGAGGGGGGGGGAGAGGGGAGAGAGAGAGAGAGAGAGAGGAGAGAGAGAGAGAGAGGAGAGAGAGAGAGAGAGAGAGAGAGAGAGAGAGAGAGAGAGAGAGAGAGAGAGAGAGAGAGAGAGAGAGAGAGAGAGAGAGAGAGAGAGAGAGAGGGAGGAGAGAGATAGAGAGAGAGACAGAGACAGATACAGAGAGAGAGAGAGAGAGAGAGAGAGAGAGAGAGAGAGAGAGAGAGAGAGAGGGGGGAGAGGGGGGGAGAGGGGAGAGAGAGAGAGAGAGAGACGGAGAGAGAGAGAGAGGGGGGAGAGGGGGGAGAGGGAGAGAGAGAGAGAGAGAGAGAGAGAGAGAGAGAGAGAGAGAGAGAGAGAGAGAGAGAGAGAGAGAGAGAGAGAGAGAGAGAGACAACAACCGTTCACAATGCCGGGTGCCTTTCTCTCTTATTTGTTCTCCTGATCTTTCCACACTCTGTCCTCGAGTTACGTTTGAATCGTCGTCCGTGTATTAAGCACACCAACAAGAGCCTAAACACACACACACACACAAAAACACACATACACACACACACACACACACACACACACACACACACACACGCAGCCGGGGAAGCGAGAGCTTTTGGAAAATGTTGCATGTACTCTCAGGCCATCTGCCAGGCAGTACTACGACGTGTGCACACACACACAGCAGACGCTACAATATGCTCCAGAGCAGAGCACACTGTGTGTGTGTGTGTGTGTGTGTGTGTGTGTGTGTGTGTGTGTGTGTGTGTGTGTGTGTGTGTGTGTGTGTGTGTGTGGCTGTTCTTCCTGTCCGTCACATGTCTATCAGAGAGCTCTGTCTTTAGTTTTCCAAATAAAAAGTGAGGTTACATATTCTGTTACCCACAGAGATATGTCTTAGATATCTCTATCCCTATCCAGATCGACATCCAATAGACATGTCCTCTATCCTGATAGAGATACGTCTATCCTGATAGATCAGGATAGAGGATACGTCTATCAGGATAGAGGATACGTCTATCAGGATTGAGGATACGTCTATCCTGATAGGGATACGTCTATCCTAGATAGGTGTGTCCCTGTGAAGTGGAGGCCTCTCCTCAGCAGCTCCCGGCTGTGGTGTAGTATAATGACGGTACTATGGTATCGGCTGGGCTAACATATGAGACACTGTCTCAGACAGGGACAATGTTTACAGCCTCAGCCTCTCTGTCTCCTCAGGACTAGCCTCTCTTTAGTCTTACTTGT
>CM051008.1:19102768-19162768 GCA_027704905.1 Muraenolepis orangiensis
CTTAGAGTTTAGCGTGAAGCCTCTACCACCTCTCCAGCCATAAAATAGGGTGAGATAGAAGAGATAGTTAGAAGATATTTCACTCTTTTTGCCGGTGGTTAGCTCTCCTGCCGTGTTGGCGTGCGCTACGACCAGATATTAATAATGTGGGTAATTATTGGAGCTGGTGGAGTCTGATGAGGATTGTCTGGAGGGAGACACGGTCTGCTCAGCGGGGAGCCTCCCGGGGGAATTAACACACCGCCAGGTCAGATCACTTTCTTCTGGTCGTATTGTGCTGGTGGTGAATGTGGTGGGAGGGACGGGGGAGAGACGGGGGAGGGACGGGGGAGAGACGGGGGAGAGACGGGGGAGAGACGGGGGAGGGACGGGGGAGAGACGGTGTTCCGCTGACTTCTTTGACTGCTTACTGTTTTTCATTAAGACGGTCCCTTCATTAGGTTATTAATGAGGTCAAGTTAACCACCGGGGCTAATACCAGGAACACAGGGATAACAGGAGAACCGGTGACATGTCATTTTGATGTGCTTCTTCTCTTTAAGAGGTAAGATTTATAAAAAATACTTTAAATACCTATATATACCCAATATATATATCTTTATACAACATATCTTTTTGACACGTTTTGTAAAGACACAATGGTTTTGTGTTTCTTGCGTGCGATGCCACCAAAGGGCCTCATGAAGTTCTGTCTCTCTCTGTTCTAACTTCCGACAACTGGAAGAATTAAAAGTACAAAGGGGTCAAGTTGTTTTTTACTCTCTCTCTCTCTCTCTCTCTCTCTCTCTCTCTCTCTCTCTCTCTCTCTCTCTCTCTCTCGCTCGCTCGCTCTCTCTCTCGTTGCCCTGATGGGTTTGGCAGATGGAGAGCGGGTGTCCCCCTCAGATCCTGGTCTTGAAGCCCCACTGTTGGTGCTCCCACTAAGTGTGTTTAACTAAGGTTTCCCTCCCTCCCTCCCTCCATGTGGGCGGGGCCTAGGGGACGGACGCTGGAGGCCCCTGGTGGGAACGTGTCTCGGTGTCACGCGATAACGGTAACTAATACGGGAGGCCTGGGAGCTCCCGGAAGACGGAGGAGCTCTGGTGATGGAGGAGCTCTGGTGACGGAGGAGCTCTGGTGACACGCTCTTTCACCTACGAACACTTTTACCCCTCCATGTGCCCCCCCCCGGGCCGCTGGTACACGACGCCACACTGTGAGAAACCAGAAAACGTTTAGGGGAGCCAAGACTGCTTTGATTGACAGTTGCCCCCCCTCCCCTCCCCTCCCCCGCCCCCTTCCCCCGATTTTCCACGGCGGTCTCTTCTTTCACCGTCACCATGGTCGTCGGTCTTCAGTCATGCTGGCGAGGGCCCAACCGCTGCCTCGAATAGCCACTCCACGTCCTCTTCTTCTTCTTGACCTGAGCCTGATGAACAAGAAGGTCCAGGGCGCGCGCGCGCGCACACACACACACACACACACACACACACACACACACACACACACACACACACACACACACACACACACACACACACACACACACACACACACACACACACACACACACACACACATCTGAACCACCAAACAACTCCTGGTGACTAGTAGTTCTCTTGTCCATCTGTTTAATGACCTTATTGTAAGTCGCTTGGGACAAAGCAATTGCTAAATGATTGTAATGTAGTGTGATGTGATGTAATGTAATGTAATGACCTTCTGTGTTCAAGTAAAAGTCCACTTTGACTGGAGTAGTATACCCTAGTAGAATACTCCACTGGGTAGTACACCCAGTAGACTGGGTATACATGGTTTAACTGTTCCAGTCCAACTGAAATGTTCAGCTAAAAATAGAGATGTAGAGGTTGTGTGATTGTTGATCAAGTGATCTTCTCTGAGCCTGTCGGGGGGGGGGGGGGGGGGGGGGGTCAGGGGTCATCCGGGGGTCGACTGTCACACAGCGACATGATGAATCGGTAGCTGACCCTCTGCGGACACAGAGCCGGGTGTGATCCGGGAGAGACAGGTTCTGCTTCCAAAGGTCACAGGTCAGGGTTCGCCGAGGAGCAGCCAGTGAGAACCTGGGATGCGGTGGAGGAGTGTTGGTTAATATGAAGGAACATAAGGCTGTCCCTTTGGTCAACAGGTTCTGTCTGGAGCTGAAGATCCCATCCAGCGCATCACATGACATCACATGACATCACATGACATCACATGACATCACAGTACATCATATGACATCACATCATATGACATCACATCATATGACATCACATCACATCACATCACATCACAGCAGATACATTTGTCCAAAGCGACTAACAATAAGGTCTTTCAACAGGTAGGCAAGATAACTACTAGTCACCATCATTATATAATATATACATACATATACACTTATATTATAACATCATATATAATACATTACATTACAATAAGGTCTTTCAACAGGTAGGCAAGATAACTACTAGTCACCATCATTATATAATATATACATACATATACACTTATATTATAACATCATATATAATACATTACATTACAATAAGGTCATTCAACAGGTAGACAAGAGAACTACTAGTCACCAGAAGTAATTTCCTTCCTAACAAGCCATAATAATATAATATATACATACTGTACATATACACATACATAACAATTCATATAACTGCATACCCCTGTTCACTACTGTTGATACTTGTATACTTACCTGTATGTATGTATATATATATATATATATATATATATATATATATATATACCTACATCTGCACATATGTCATACCTTCTAAATAGACTGTATACACACCAGTTTTTTTATAGACTGTCTTTACATCTTATTTAACAACTGTACATTATATATTACCATGCACTTGTAACATTTACACTCTGGTTTAGATGCCAAATTATTTTTGCTGTATTGTTCTTGTGCTGTGCAATGACAATACATTTTTATAATAACATAATATATAACACATTTCATAATAATAAGGTAATTTAACAGGTAGACAAGAGAACTACTAGTCACCAGAAGTCATAAGTGCATTTCCTTTCTAACAAGCCATAATATTATAATATATACATACATATACATAATAACATAATATAAAATACATTACATTACAATATGGGCATTCAACAGGGAGACAAGAGAACTAATAGTCACCATAATACTATAATATATACATATACACATATATAATAACATAATATAAATGTAATATAATACATTACATTTCCGCGCTCAGGTAAAAGTACAATAAGTCAATGACTTATTAGTGAAGCCTATTTTCATATGAAAATAATGTTTTCCAGAAGAGATGGTGGGAAAATATGAAAATGAATAACAGAAGAACACTACAGCCTACCGAGCTACACAAGATACACAAGGTACACAATATACTGAATATGTAATGTACACACATACAGTATGATGAATATAGGCTCGGCTCAACATAAATACAAATACTAGATATCTATATTTTGACTGTGTGGGGCGGTGTGTGTGCGAGGCCCCTGAGCTGCCAGGCTCCGTGACTCATCAGACCAAACACGGGATTAACCACTAAGGATCTGACTAATGGTTTTGAAATTGTAATTATCTGCCCTGCGTCTGCATTCACTGTGAGAGGAGAGGAGAGGAGAGGAGAGGAGAGGAGAGGAGAGGAGAGGAGAGGAGAGGAGAGGAGAGGAGAGGAGAGGAGAGGAGAGGAGAGGAGAGGAGAGGAGAGGAGAGGAGAGGAGAGGAGAGGAGAGGGGAGGAGAGGAGAGGAGAGGAGAGGGAGAAGAGGGGAGAGGAGAGGAGAGGGGGGAGAAGAGAGGAGAGGAGAGGGAGGAGAAGAGGGGAGAGGAGAGGAGAGGGGGGAGAAGAAAGGAGAGGAGAGGGGGAGAAGAGGGGAGAGGAGAGGAGAGGGGGGAGAAGAGGGGAGAGGAGAGGAGAGGGGGGAGAAGAGAGGAGAGGAGAGGGAGGAGAAGAGGGAGAGGAGAGGAGAGGGGGGAGAAGAGAGGGGAGAAGAGGGAGAGGAAAGGGGGAGAGAAGAGGGAGAGGAGAGGACAGGAGAGGACAGGAGAGGGGGCAGAAGAGGGAGAGTAGAGGAGAGGAGAGGGGGGAGAAGAGGAGAGGACAGGAGAGGGGGCAGAAGAGGGAGAGTAGAGGAGAGGAGAGGAGAGGGGAGGGGGGAGAAGAGGGAGAGGAGAGGAGAGAGAGGGGGGAGAAGAGGGAGAGGAGAGGAGAGAGGAGAGGACAGGAGAGAAGAGGGAGAGGAGAGGAGAGGAGAGGAGAGGAGAGGAGAGGAGAGGAGAGGAGAGGAGAGGAGAGGAGAGGAGAGGAGAGGAGAGGAGAGGAGAGGAGAGGAGAGGGGGGGGAGAGGGGGAGAAGATGGAGAGGAGGGAAGTGGGAGAAGGGGGGGTAGGAGGAGAGGGGAAGAGGAGGAGAGGGAGGAGAGGAGAGGAGAGGGGGAGGAGGGGGGAGAGGATGGGAGTAGAGGAGAGGATAGGAGAAGAGGGGGGGAATGGAGGGGAGGAGAGGAGGAGAGGATGGGAGGGAGGAGAGGAGAGGATGGAGTGAGGAGGGAAGAGGAGAGGAGGAGAAGAGGGGGGGACGATGGGAGAGGAGAGGACACTTTGTGTAATTTCCGTAGGCCTATATGGTGTATAAAACCAGGAGATATTTTAAATACAGGATTTCCTCATTTTATGACATTTTTCAAAAATGTTCATGAATAACGGGAAGCAAACGGGTACCAAATCAGAGCAATATCACCAAAGAATCACCAATCACAAGCGACGCCGCCCTGTGTACCTCTAGCGTGGGTTTTTGCTGCCATCTGTCGGTAAAGAAGAATAACACAGGTATGTTACAGGTTTTCAAATTTTTCCATTCAGAAGTTACATTTTCTAACCCTAAACCGAAACTCGCTGGCCAAAATGACACCTTCTGTTTGCAAAATGAGCTTAGACTCACAAAACATTAAAAACATGCAATATATTTTAATATATATAAATGTATACTTGTATGTATATGATTACTTGTATACATATACCTATAATTATGCACATATCTGATACATACTCTGTATGTTATTTTCTACCTGTTTTTACATCTTATTTAACCTCTGTAAATGATATATCACCATGTACTTTACTGCAACATTTGCACTCTGGTTAGATGCCAAATTATTTTTGCTGCACTGTACTTGTGAAATGACAATAAATTAGAATCTACACTAATCTAATCTAAAAAAGCTAATTTTCCATCAAACAACACAACTTGTGGTCAAAATAACATATTCGTTCAATCAACCAATACAACATACAGCCATCGATATTAAGTGGTTCAACCTTACTGTCAAGTTATCTATTTACTGCAGCTTCCCCACTTGAAAGGGACCGCCATCCAGCCGAAGGCTCCAACTGGATTTCACTCAAAAAATGACCAAAGTGAATTTATTTTTCTCTTCTTTTATTTTCACCAGAGTAATTTCATTCATTTGGGCCAATTTGAGTGCAGGTGAAAAACCTTTTGGGGAAGGAAATCAAATCACGGTATTAATAAATAATAGTACTGTATAATAATTAATAGTGAACAATATAATACAATACAACAATTAATAATCAGTAACTAACAAAATACTATACACAACAGCTCATCACCATTCCCCGCACACACGCAAAGAGCCAAACAAACGCCCACACACACACACACGCACGCACGCACACACAGGCTCTTTCCCCGCGCCACAAAGCCAGCGCGAGAGCGGCTAGGCAACACCTGTGGCAAGTCCTCCCGAAAGTCTACCAAGGTACAGCATCTTACCGAAACTTGGTCAAATCGGTGGGCCCAGTTTGGTGCTCATGACCAAACTAAGAGGTATTGCTGACTTGACTCAGCCTTTGTTCCTCAGCAGGTAGCAGGACAACCAGCCGCCTGACGTCCCTGTGTAGGATAGTGGCTTGCTGGCTCTCTTTTCTCCCAGTAGGGGTGGGTTGGCTTGCTTTTATTTTTGGAGCCTTTGTTACAGGAACACTGTAGCTTGGGAAGATCCTGACATGGACGTCACTCACGATGCCTTTGCTGTCCGGTTTGGTACTGACGACTCTACCAAGCTTGAATTGTCCCCTTAATGCATTCTGGTCGCTTAACCAGACAATGTCCCCCACAGTGACATTCCTCTCTGCAGTGTGCCACTTGCTCCTTACAACTAGGTTGGGTCCAGCGAGTTGGCTCCAGCGTCTCCAAAAAGTTGCCCACCTCTGACTGCATTGCTCCAAGTCTTTTGTAGGGGTAGCTGGAAAAGTCGAAGGTTTTAAAATCCCCGCTTTGAGATGCTCGACCGAGTAGGAGAGAATTGGGTGTGACATATTGAATACAGTCCTCCCGGCTCTGTACCCTGGCATCGATCGGGCATTCATTTGCAAGGTTGGCAGCTACGTGAAGAGTCGTCTGGAACTCGGAATAGCTGAGCCCAGACACCTGTCCAAGACTCTGGAGTGCCCTCTTTATAATACGCACTGCGGCTTCAGCTGCACCATTTCTGTGAGGGGAATCGGCTGGATGGATTTTCCACATCCACACCGTTCCATTTTTGGCCACGGTCTCCTCCAGGGCTGCTTTATCCAGGCCGTCCAAGAATATGTACAACTCCTCTAAGACTGGTTTTGCTCCAATGAAATTGGTGCCTGGATCTGACCAGATCTTTCCCTTATTGCTGTAAATCTTTGATAGGCCATTAGGAACCCTTCCGTTGATAGGGTGTTCACTAAGTCTGTATGGATGGCTCTGCTGGCCATACAGCAAAAGACAACTCCCCAGACCTTTCCCATCACTCTCTTCTTGACGTCATCTCTTACATGGTAGGGTCCGAAGAGGTCTACTGTTGTAAACTCAAAAGGTGCCGCAGCTTCAGTTCTTTCTGGTGGCAAGTTGCCCATCACTTGTCGACATCTCCTTGCTCTTGCCTTCCTGCAAACCATGCAGTCATCCACGACTTTGAGGCAATGACTCTCAATGTGGGCCTCCCGAGCTATGAGTGTGGACACCCAGGCATCGTAGGGCAAGATGGGGACACCACGTTGGTCTTCTTTGAAGCTTTGCACTCGGCCACCGCAAAGCAATAGCCCAGAGTCTTGGTCTTTGTAGACTACCAGCCTGTCTGTAGTGGTGCTTGGGAAGGTTGCGCCTTCTTGTGCTGCAAGAAAAATGTCTCTTAAGGCATCTTCCCGTTCCCTTACTGAGATGACCCCTGATAAGGAGACTGCCTCCCACTTTGGACTGTCCACGGCTTGATCTCGGCCACTGAACTTTTTTGCTGCCCTCCAGATCCATGCAACTGTTTTGCCCAGTCGGGTTAGAACACTGAACCGCTTGACATCCACAAGGCTTCCGATGGATGACCCTCTTGGTGGCCTCCTTTGTTCTATTTGGACCTGATTTTGTTTTGGTTCTTGTTTCTTTGCCTCGGACCTTGTCAGCACAGCAACAAATGCTTTCCTTTGCAACTTGTTGATGCTTTCTCGGGCAGTGGCTGCTAGCTCCTTGGCTGATCTGATCGGCCACTCACTCTCTAGCAAACTCAAGAACTTTGGCCCATTTTGCCACTCTGAGTATTCATTCATTCAGCCTTGAGGGCTGGCTCCTCTGGTGATTACGTCAGCAATGTTTTGCGGCCCAGGGATCCACCACCAGTCTTGGATCCTTGTGCTGTTTTGAATCTCTCCGATCCTATTCGCAAAGAATGTCTGATAGCCATAGCTTTCTCGCTGCACTGCCCCAAGTACTGTTTGGCTATCGACAAAATGGTACCACCTCCCAACTTGGATTATTTTGTGCAGTTCAAAGAACGTTTTCAGGCGTGAGGCAAACACCGCTCCGCACATCTCTGCTTTGACAGCATCACCTCTGTGGTCCAAGGGAGTTAATTTGGCTTTGGATTCTACCAGCATGACAATGGAGCCCTGGTCCGAGTTGCTCCACCTTAGGTACATCACACATCAGAGAATGTGATTGCCCAGGGTTCATCAGTGAAGCATAGGGGAGTTAATGCCCTGGTGAACTTAATTTTTCCCAGTTGGTCATACTCCTCGAAGAGTTTAATCGCATCCTCCCTGAGCCCATCTGAGAGTGCCCTGTCCCATGTGTCTTTGACCGGACAGCACTCGCTCCTTGCTTCTTGGAATGCCCTACGTACCAGGATAGCTCCCTTCTGCTTCGCAGGAGTTACCAGGCCAACTGGGTCGTAGAGCCCCGACACTTGGCTGAGCAGTTCTCTTCCTGTCAGGGGGTTTGGCATCTGGGCTCTGATTTGCTCTTGTAGAAGGTCTTGGCCAAGTCGCATCTTTTGCTTTGTCTTCGAGAAATTGATTGCAAACATGACATGGAGTTTGTCTTCCTCCACTATGTAGCCCAGGCCAAGCGCCTTGTTGTCCTCATCGTGCATCTGATTTGGTAAGACCATGGTCTTTGCCTTGGTCTTCTCCAGCTCGTCGTTGCACTCCTTCCTCCCACTCTGCCCAGAAAAGACCCAAGGCTTAAGCTCAAAACCTCCAGCCTTCAGGATCCACTCCACATTTGCTGTGATGGTTTTCAGCTGGTCAAGGTTGTTGTGGGATGTGAGGATGTCATCAACGTAGCTCTCCTGTTGGATTACTCTATGCTCCTCTTTGAGGTGGGTGAAAGGAGGGAGGTTAGCAGTTTCACGCATTGCTAGCTGCGCAATGCACCCTGCTGGTTTGTCTCCGATGTTTACTCTTGTTATTGCATATTCCCCCAGCTCTTCATCTTCGAAGTCCCGCCAGAGGAATCTATGCAGGTGCACTTCCCAGTCCTCTAACCAAACCGAATTGTACATCTTTCTGATGTCACCCAGAGCAGCATGTGCTCCACCCCTGAATCTGAGAAGGACAGCGCGAATCTGGTTGAGGACATCTGGACCTTTCATTAGCAAGTTGTTCAAGCTCACGCCTCTGAACCTTTGGCTGCTGTTCCACACGAGTCTCACTGGGGTCGTGACAGAGTGCGAGTTAGGAGCAACAAGGTGACTCACATACCACACAGGCCCGTTCCAGTTGATGATCATGTCCTTGGACAATTTAATTGCAGCTCTTCGATCGACCATGTCATGCACTTGAGCGGCATATGCAACCTTCCATTCGGGTGCTTTGGCTAGTTGCTTTTCCGTTCTGAGAAATGTTGCCTCGACTGTTCTTTTATTATATGGCAAGGAGGCTGGATCTTCTACCCAGGATATCTGGCGTGCCAATGTGGTCCCTTGCTGTGGCTGTCGCCCGTGGCATAGGTGAGGCCGTCTCTTATCACTTCGAGTTCCCTCTTCTCAGCAAGAGTCATTTCTTTCCCCCCGGCTGGCAATTTCCACAGCGACACCCCCCGCATTTTGGCTCGCATGCTGCACCGATACTATCCCATCTCCACCACTCCAGGAAGTCCCGGTTTGTGGTTGAAGTCCTTGAGTCCTGGAACTTGATGTCAACCTGATTGTTTGGTGGAGGTTGCTCTGGGACCCTGCAGGTGAGCTCCTCATACTTCACAGCAGCTGCTCTCATTGACCTTGCAAAATGTGTTTTGGACATGTGGGCTGACACGGTGAGCTCCTCAAAGAGCTCGGGGTGCGTTCCCCCGACCGTCTTTCCCAGTGGTCCGTCCCACAGCACGAGGTCTCCAACGACTTTGATTCTCTGAGGTGCTAGCTGACCTTCTCTATGGCTTATGAGCAGGTTTATTTCTCTGGGTCTCTTAAGCTCTTCAAGTGGTATGTCTGGAAAGACTTTCTGCAGTTGCTTCGGTGTCACACTTTTGTGTACATCTGCAATACTGTCTAACCCATAACAAACCAATTGGTGCGACTTGAGAGTGCCTTTGGGAGTGGTTACTCGGATCTTTAGAAGGTACCGCTTTGTCTCCACGTGGACTTTCATCCCCCCAACCCCATGGACGACGAGAGTGATTCCTTCACTTCTGAGGTTGAGCCTGTTTGCAGCCTTGTGGATTATGTAATTGGTGTCTGAAGCCAAATCAATTAACGTCCCAATTTTCTGCCCAGCATTGGCTGTGACCTCGAGAAGCATCATGATCACTGGCAGCTCTTTCAACCCGCTCTCCACTAGAAGGCCCGGCTGCTCTTTTACAGTGCTGAAAGCCTTCGATGCAGTGTTTGAGAATACATCCCGACACTGTTTTGCCAACTCTGGTTGAAGCCTGTTGAAGAACCTCTCCTGCTCCTCTGTATATTTCCTCCTGCTTTTCTCTTCCTCTGGACCAAAACTGCTCTTTTTCTGACCTGCGCCGCTTTTCTTCAACTCAGCATTGGGGCACAGATAGAAATGGTGCTCAGGAGTACGCTCCTCCTTGCAGACGTAGTTTGTGCACAGAAAGCCGGGTTTGCAATAAGAACTGTTTCATGAACCTCAAGACACCTCTTGCATGCTCCCAACTTTCCGACTGCAGCCTTTTTCTCTGCTAGCTTTAGCACTCGAAACTCCTTGCAAAAGTATAGCTTCTTCCTGTGCTTTTCATCACCACAGACTACACACCCTGCGTGGTCATCGCCTGACTTGGTAGATTTAGTTCTGCCATATCTTGGCTCAGTCCTGGTTTCTCTTTTACTTTCTCTTTTTAACTTTGATTTTTTCATCCCTCAGTTGCTCGAGCTGCTCATATATGCTCTCTTGCTCCTTGAGAAATGTCAAGAGACTGTCAAACCGATTGTCTGGTGCCACAGCATTCCTCCTGTCAGCGACATAGACAAGCCATTCCTTTTTGAGAGATTCAGGAAGTTTACTTTCAATTGATCTCGTTACCAGCGGATTTTTAATAGCACCTGTGTCTCCGAGGTCACTCAAGTCTTGAAGCGCCTTCTCCACAGCTTGAATAAATTCCACTATTTTCCGTGGCTGATTGCTCCTGACAGCTTGCATCCTCTGTAACTCCTCCACTATTTCAATAGCAATGGATGTTTGGTTGCCATAGCGGTTTTCTAGGACACGGAAGATGTCATCTGCAGTGTTGTAAGTAGTGAGGCGAAGGTCCCTTATGATTCTGTCATCAAGACTGTCTAGTAGATGAACCTTTTTCACCTCCCTTGAACCGGTCGGCTCACCCTGTCTCTGGAGTGCTTCCCAGTCCTTCTTCCACCTGTGGAAATCATGTTTGTTGCCGGTGAACTTGGGAAGGGATGTCGGTTTGAACCTGATGGCCGCCACGGGATAATTGGGGGCAATCGGTCCTCTTTCAGCATCCTCCTTTATCCTCCACTGCATGAAGTCGGCTTTTCTGGAAACCAGCTGGGGGACTTCGAGATCGAGGCCCCTTAGGGCATTCTGAATGCCCCTTCTCTCATCTGGGGGGACCCATCGTTCCCACCGACCGTGCACCTCCTTTGCGGTCCTTACTAGCTCTTGCAGGTGGTTGAGCATGAAGTTATATCCCTCCTGGCTACCGCTGGGTTCTGCAGCAGCGGCGCGTCCACACACAGCCTCTGCTGCCACACACAGGCACACACAGGCTCTTTCCCCACGCCACAAAGCCAGCGCGAGAGCGGCTAGGCAGCAGCCATGGCAAGTCCTCCCGAAAGTCTACCAAGGTACAGCATCTGACCGGCTGCCTTCCGGGTGTTAGAAATGGTTCCAGATCCGCAGTTTGTCAGTTTAACAGGCTCCTTTCTCCGCGGAGTTTGTGTTCCGCGGTGTCTGTTCACCTGTTTATTTCTGGGACCTCCTCCTCTGTGACGCCGCCTGCTCTTCAATGCGCGTCGATGGGGCTGATTTGAAATTGGCTGCAGCCATGTTTTTCCACAGTATTCCGTTTCTGGTTTGACTTGACACTTACAGTTACACAGAACAGAGAGACCCGTCTAAGCTCTGGACTCATTACTCTAGTGTCCTGTGCACCGTTCTGGTGCTTGATAAGTCTCCTCATCATCCTCATGCTACTAGACCCTATACTAGACCCTATACTAGACCCTATACTAGACCCTATACTAGACTGTATACTATACCCTATACTAGACCCTATACTAGACTGTATACTATACCCTATACTAGACCCTAAACTAGACCCTATACTAGACCCTATACTAGACTGTATACTATACCCTATACTAGACTGTATACTATACCCTATACTAGACCCTAAACTAGACCCTAAACTAGACCCTATACTAGACTGTATACTAGACCCTATACTAGACCGTATACTAGACCGTATACTAGACCCTATAGTAGACCGTATACTAGACCCTATACTAGACCGTATACTAGACCCTATACTAGACTGTATACTAGACCCTATACTAGACCCTATACTAGTCCCCATACTAGACCCTATACTAGACCCTATACTAGACCGTATACTAGACCACATACTAGACCCTATACTAGACCCTAAACTAGACCCTATACTAGACCCTATACTAGACTATACCCTATACTAGACGGTATACTATACCCTATACTAGACCCTATACTAGACCCTAAACTAGACCCTATACTAGACTGTATACTAGACCCTATACTAGACCCCATACTAGACCCTATACTAGACCCTAAACTAGACCCTATACTAGACCCTATACTAGACTATACCCTATACTAGACTGTATACTATACCCTATACTAGACCCTATACTAGACCCTAAACTAGACCCTAAACTAGACCCTATACTAGACTGTATACTAGACCCTATACTAGACCGTATACTAGACCGTATACTAGACCCTATAGTAGACCGTATACTAGACCCTATACTAGACCGTATACTAGACCCTATACTAGACTATATACTAGACTCTATACTAGACCCTATACTAGACCCCATACTAGACCCTATACTAGACCGTATACTACACCCTATACTAGACCCTATACTAGACCGTATACTAGACCGTATACTAGACCCTATACTACACCCTATACTAGACCGTAAACTAGACCCTATACAAGACCTTATACTAGACCCTATAATAGACCGTATACTAGACTGTATAATAAACCCAATACTAGACCCTAAACTAGACCCTATACTAGACAGTATACTAGACCCTATACTAGACCCTATACTAGACAGTATGTCGTGATTTTAAAGACACATCCTCGCATTACATGTGATGATGCTTGGTGTACATATGGCCCACAAGTCTCCCAATAGGGAAATACTTGTAGGCTAAGAGTAGGCCTGGGTCTCCTATCCTGTGCATGGACACATGGTTATGAATACAACACATTACTATATTGTTGCTTTATTATATTAAAAAGCTCTCTTTGTTACCGTTGGGTTTCCCTGGAGTTCTTCTTGTGTAATCCTCTTAGGGACTTAGTGATCAGCTGTGAAAAGCAGTTCACTGCCTCACTCTGCTCCGTGTTAGCACTCTGTAAGCAAGCACACTCTGTTTAATAACACACACTACTGTGTGTGTGTGTGTGTGTGTGTGTGTGTGTGTGTGTGTGTGTGTGTGTGTGTGTGTGTGTGTGTGTGTGTGTGTGTGTGTGTGTGTGTGTGTGTGTGTGTGTGTGTGGAGTAGTAGATTATTACATTATTATTGATGCAACAAAATATTATATATTTTTCCCATGTGTAGGATGATGTCCGACACCATCAGGCCTACTGATGACCACACCGATTCTGAGGAAGAGGAGGAAGAAGAAGAAGAAGAAGAAGAAGAAGAAGAAGAAGAAGAAGAAGAAGAAGAAGAAGAAGAAGAAGAAGAAGAAGAAGAGACCAGAAGGAACTACGTTTTGTCTGTAGTGAAATATTTCACTGATATCATTGCAGGTATGGTAGCCTACCTACATGCATTTGGTGAAATAAATGTAATGCAATATAATTTCATTTGGTAAAAATAAAATACATGCAGTAAGATACAACTAAATATAAAACTGATATAAAAAATATAAAACAAATCGTTTATACATTTTTGTATTATTTTTGACAGGTAATATGTGTCACATTGGCAAATGGTAGGATATGGCATTTAAAAAAGGTCCCACAATCACAATGATCAATATTTTAACAATATAGCCTATGATTATGATTGATTATAGAAGTAGCCATTCGGCCTATTATTATTATTATTATTATTATTATTATTATTATTATTATTAGCAGGTGGCCACTAGAGGGCGTGGTGAGGCGCTTGGCCGGCCGCCTCCTGATGACGTGAAGTCAAGGCAGGCTAGGCTAGGCTAGCTATGCTAACGGACGTGAGAGACTCGACTCCGTGTGTTCGTTAACGGAACGGTGTGATGACTGTTTGTGGACTGTTTGTTGACTGTCTTTAATGGTTCATTATTAGTCTATTGTTCCCGAGCTTGGGGCCGCTGCCTGTTCCCGAGGGTCGAGATGCTGAACGTCCCGACTCAGTGCTTCCCGGCGGCGGGGTCCCAGCAGAGGGTGACCGGGACCGGGACCGGGAGGTCCAAGGTACCTTCATACATCTATCTACCTTTATATACATCTATCTTACCTTTATATACATATATCTTACCTTTATATACATCTATGTACCTTTATATACATCTATATGACCTTTTATATACATCTATATTACCTTTATATACATCTATATTACCTTTATATACATCTATCTTACCTTTATATACATATATCTTACATTTATATACATATATCTTACCTTTATATACATCTATCTACCTTTATATACATCTATATACAGTTTTGACCAGAAACATAATATGTGTTTATGAATATTGCAGTAATCAACAATGTGATGACATGACTCACTGCATTACACGGGAGTCATCCTAAATTAGTTAACTACACTAGTTTAAAAAGTACTTTTTAAAAACAAAATAAATTGAATGTCTTTAATCTTGGGACACATTTACATAATCATCAAACTTGCGTAAGCAAGGCGATTTACACAACCCTGTTTACCAGTGTGGGCTCCATCGCAGTATGTGAACGTTGGCTAAGCACTTTTGGTCACTTCCTCCTTCTCTGTTGGTTCCTGTTTCCTGCTGTACACTGCTAGGTGTACCTGTGTGGGTGATTAGGTATATTATACGTGTAATGTACGTATACGGTATGTGGTGTACACAGTAGAGTCTGATGTCAACACGTTTTGGCTTCAGTATTTGTCATTGTAGCCTGGTTGATGTACTTGTTGATGTAGCCTGGTTGATGTACGTGTTATGAAGGAAATGTAATGTAATATATATTATGTTATTATAAATGTATGTATATATAATGATTGGCTTGTTGTTAGAGAGGAAATACACTTATGACTTTTGGTGACCAGTAGTTGTCTACCTGTTGAATGACCTTATTGTAAATGACTGTAATGCAATGTTTTGCTCCGCCTGGTCTGGTCAGGTGGTCCTGAAGCCGGGTCACAGTCTGATGGACTGGATCCGTTTTGCCAAGAGTGGACGAGACCTGGGTCTGAGAGGCCGCTTGATCGAGGTCACCGGAGAGGAGCTGAAGAAACACAGCAAGAGAGACGACTGCTGGACATGCATACGAGGTAGAACCTGCTTTATGGACCGCATTTACATGGCACTGCATAATTTATAAAAGTTATTCCTCCTCTAGTTTAACAGAGTCGGATTTCTCATGGCTATTGTAACTTTCATTATCTTTGTTTTATGGGTTTTCCTCTTGTGACGTGTGCTTATACTGCTGGCAGTTTAACAACCGTTGGCCCCTTTGTCAACACTGTCTTAACATGGGTTACATGATTTACCTTTGTGGTTTAATCCTATAGTGATGCTGTACTATTCATTGTTGACATGTCTTTGTTCTCCTGGGTTGTTCCTCCGTGGTTCAAGGCCTGGTTTACAACGTGACCCCCTACATGGACTACCATCCCGGGGGAGAGGAGGAGCTGATGAGGGCTGCGGGGATAGATGGTACAGAACTGTTTGACCAGGTGGGCCTACAAGCTGTTCCTCATGGTGATGGACAGTTAATGGTGCTGTAGGTACAATTGAACAGCTATTTATAGAGTGTAATTTGTTAGAAATTGTATAGCCGTCTGCTATTGGTAATCTGCTTTGAGTTTAGGTCCTTATGAGTCATTTTTGATCAATCAAGGCATCTTAGATTAGTGGGGGAATCCCATCTTGATGGTATTTTCACCAATGGCGAAAAACACATCAAATCTTGTTCTCACAGGTCCATCGGTGGGTCAACTACGAATCTATGCTAAAAGAGTGTCTAGTGGGCAGGATGGCCACCAAACCCCTTACTGTCAAAGGTACACGCACGCACGCACGCACGCACGCGCACACGCGCACACACATACACAGAGTGGTAATTACACGTTGACCTCTTCTTTTACCAGCTCTGCCTCTGAAGAAGGACCTCAGCTCCACCCTAAACGGTACAGTGACCACTCAACCTGCATAGATCCAGTGTCTCTCTCGCTCTCTTAATGCTGTTTACACCTGTCGATGACCTCGCACTTCTTATCTTCCTCTTCTGATCAGGCCTGGCTCCTCCTCCTCCTCTTCTTCTTTGTCCACCTCCACCTCCACCACCACCAGCGACGGCCTCCCCCACCTTCCTGTCTCCAGTGACGCTGCACCCGGCAGGATGTGCCCCGCCGCCTCCTTCAGAGAAGGACTCCCGACCGCGGTACAGCTCACATCTACCTGCTCTACCTATCATGACATGAAGTCCCTGACCTAAGTGACCTTCTCCTTGTGTTCTCATTGTGTTGTTCTCCTCGTGTTGTTCTCCTCGTGTTGTTCTCCTTGTGTTGTTCTCCTCGTGTTCTCCTTGTGTTGTTCTCCTTGTGTTGTTCTCCTCGTGTTCTCCTTGTGTTGTTCTCCTCGTGTTCTCCTTGTGTTGTTCTCCTCGTGTTCTCCTTGTGTTGTTCTCCTCGTGTTCTCCTCGTGTTCTCCCCGTGTTCTCCCCTCTCAGGTACGACTGGTTCCAAACGGAGAGTGTCGTTAACCTCGTCCTGTACACCAAGAGGAAGGTAACCGACTCAGTGCTCTTCTCTTCTAGTTTGTGAAATGTTAAACATGAAATATGATTTGACAATAATTAGATACAAGATGTTTTATTGGCCATTTGCAACAAGTACAATGGAATGCTTACTCTCCATTCCCTCCGGCAGTATGAATTTTTTAAACAATACTATAAAAAATCCTATATATAGTGGGTGCCCCGCTGGCTCCTGAAGTCCACAAGTCCATGAGCTCCTTGGTCTTGCTGACATTCAGTGCGAGGCTGTTGTCCTCACACCATGGCGTCAGCCGGACCACCTCGTCTCTGTACTCCGTTTCCTCGCCCTCGCTTATCAGGCCGATGACTCGTCTGCAAACTTGATAATCAGATTATTGCTGTGCGTGGCAGTACAGCCATGCGTGTACAGCGAGTACAGCCGGGGACCGAGGCAGCAGCCTTGGGGTGCTCCAAAGTGAGGACCAAAGTGGATGAGATGTTGTTCCCAATCTTCACAACTTGAGGCCTGCCCGTCAAGTCCATAATCCAGTTATAGATGGAGGCGCCCAGACCTAGGTCCCTCAGTTTCAGGACCAGCTTGGAGGGAACCATGGTGTTGAACGCCGAGCTGTAGTCAATGAACAGCAGTCTTACGTAGGTGTCCCTCCTGTCTAGGTTCTCCAGGGCCGTGTGTAGTGCCAGGGAAATTGTCTACAGACCTAATGTATGATCTCTTAAGTATGATTGTGTGTGTTTTCGCGGTACATTTTGACCAGTGTTTGAGAACTACGCCTCTAACCGCATTCTGGAGCTGAATGCTTCAACATGGTGGTTCATATTATCCAACGCTGTCTGACTTCAGATCCCCAGCTCGGGCTGTACCACCGTCGACCTGCAGGGGGGTGTCTTACAACTAGAAGCCCTGCTGGGGAAAATGTCCTACATGCTTCATTTACGTGAGTTGGAAACAGTTTGGATTGTGTCAATGTTTGTTTTGGAGGCAATGGTCTCTCTTGTAAGACACATAAACGGTTGAAATGTCTTCAAGTCTTATCTATTGAATATGTTTTAATATAAATATATAACTATTTTTGTTTCTTAGGATTTTGTTTTTATCACCAAATTTTCACTTGATTAACTTTTAGTTTTGTCTTCAGGACTGACGGACGAGGTAGAGGGAAGTGTTACAGGTCAGTTCATCATGGAGTGGCTACCCCATTCATTCTGTAGTTTCTCATTCACCCTGACCCCTGACCCCTGATCCACATGGTTTGGTTTTGTGGGAGCAGTCCAGACATCGTGTTCTGTGGGGAAGATCCAGCTGAGCATGGCCAAGCGGACCAAGGGGAAATGGGCCAGTCTGGGTCAGCCTCTGGACCTCCATAACAGCTTCCTGCGTCAGACGGACCGAGGTGAGACCGAGGGCCGCTCCACTCACCCCCATGTACGTCACGTACCTGACGGGTCTGCATGTGTGCTACATTGCTTTGTGTTACGTCACAGTCATTTAGCGGATGCTTTTTCTCCAAAGCGACTTACAATAAGGTCATTCAACAGGTAGACAAGAGAACTACTAGTCACCAGGAGTCATAAGTGCATGTCCTGCCGAACAAGCCATACTAATATAATATATACACACATATACACATAAAAAACCCATAATATATAATACATTACATTTCCTTCCTAACAAGCCTCAGAGAGCAGAACCAGTGCTCAAGTAAAAGTACGATAAGTAGATTTGACACAATAAGTCCATCAAACAGGAGCTACAAGGACAAACAGTGAAGCCAATGGACACAAGATAAGCAGAAGTTAATAAACAAGTGTTGCGCTGACCTATAGACACGCTTTATGAATGCGGCATATATGAACATAATTAATCTACTAACCGTTCCTTCCGTTCCGTCCAGCGCTGCACTACAGAGGCTGTGTGTTGGTGGCCAAGACGTCGGTGAACCACAACACACACCTGTTCAGACTGCAGCTCCGCCGCGGGACCCTCATACAGGTTCCTGTTGGGAAACACGTCTACCTCAAGACACACCTCCAAGGTGAGAGAGAGAGAGAGAGAGAGAGAGAGAGAGAGAGAGAGAGAGAGAGAGAGAGAGAGAGAGAGAGAGAGAGAGAGAGAGAGAGAGAGAGAGAGAGAGAGAGAGAGAGAGAGAGAGAGAGAGAGAGAGAGAGAGAGAGAGAGAGAGAGAGAGAGAGGAGAGAGAGAGAGAGAGAGAGAGAGAGAGAGAGAGAGAGAGAGAGAGGAGAGAGAGAGAGAGAGAGAGAGAGAGAGAGAGAGAGAGAGAGAGAGAGAGAGAGAGAGAGAGAGAGAGAGAGAGAGAGAGAGAGGCAAAATGTGAGTTAATGCCATGTTTAAAGGGCTCTGAGATTCATAGTTAATGGTGTTCTCATTGTGCTCTCACTCACTATCTGATCCAAAGATTCTAGATAGATTCTGCTGATTATGACCTGGGTCAGGATGAAGGTCAAACAGGGTTAAAGTGAACTGTATGAATGGTCCTCATCCTTCAGATGCTGAGCTGGTGAAGCCGTTCACGCCGGTGGACCGGTCCCTGGTCCCGGTGGACCCCGTGGAGGACCCCCTGGTCCGAGTCTCCCCGGACGAGAACCAGGGGTCGGACCTCTTCCTCATGGTCAAGGTCTACCCTGATGGAGTCTTCACCGGGCACCTCAACACGCTGAACATCGGTAGTTTGAGTCTCTATTGGGCTTCATTCATTCTGTTTTTAGTTTAGTTAGTTTATTCATTTTAAACTTTTGAGCACCAAGCCTCATGTTTTTTTAGAGAACCATCCTTTTCGTATTCCCCATTAAAAAATGTATTTTATTATTAGATTTTATTTATACCCGTTACCTGTGAAGTGCTTTGGAGTTGTCTCCCCAGATGAGAAGCGCTACACTTCAAACTCAGTTTATTATTATTATTATTATTTACTAATAACTTAACCTGGGAGAGATGTATAAAGCTGGCATCAATGCGTGTGGATCAATGCTTTTGTAATCCCGTTTGTTGTTGTGGTCTGTTGCCCAGGTGACCATCTGCTGGTCAGCGGTCCAGAGGGTCCCTTCGGGCTCCGCCCCCTCCGTGATGTCACCCACCTCTACCTGCTGGCCGCCGGCACAGGGTTCACGCCCATGGCTCGCCTCATCGACCTGTCGCTACGGGACCTGGGAGCCATCAAGTACCACATTAGTATTATTACCCTGTCTGTCTGTCTGTATATCAGTCTGTCTGTGTATATCTGTCTGTCTGTATATATGTCTGTCTGTCTGTATATCAGTCTGTCTGTCTGTATATCAGTCTGTCTGTCTGTATATCAGTCTGTCTGTCTGTATATAGTCTGTCTGTCTGTAACAAAGATAACTAAAGAAGTTATGTACAGAATTGGACAAAAGCTGGTGGTTGGATGACTTATGGAAGTCATTGTTTTAGCATTGGGAGGTCACCAACATATTTCATGAAACTTGGTGAGGGTTAAGGTGGAACGCTAGTTACCCTTTAAGAACCTTTAGGGTTAAATATCGGGTTACAATTTCTGACCCCTGCAGATCCGAATCCGGATCCAGGATCGTCTTGAAGGATTCTTTAGCAACCACTGTTGCTTTAGAGGGATTGTTTATCCTCAGAAATAATAAGGCAAAGGAAACTTTGTGGTGTGGCTGAGGTCTGGACTCCTCTACTGAGGACCCTCTAGTCCTGCTGTGGTGGTATGCTCTTCACTGATGTGTGTTTGGTAAACACACGTTCCTCCTACATGTTCTCGCTCATACTGACGTGATGCTCACTCTATCGCTGCTTCTTGTTTTCCTCCTCAGGAAAACCAAGCTGCTGTTCTTCAACCGGCAAGAGAAAGACATCATGTGGAGATCTGACCTGGATGACCTGGCAGCCAGAGACCAAAGGTTTGTTCTGTTGGGTGTAGTTAGTGTTTGTTCTGTTGGATGTAGGTTAGTGTTCTGTTGGATGTAGGTTAGTGTTTGTTCTGTTGGATGTAGGTTAGTGTTTGTTCTGTTGGATGTAGGTTAGTACAGTTCTGTTGGATGTAGGTTAGTACAGTTCTGTTGGATGTAGGTTAGTGTTTGTTCTGTTGGATGTAGGTTAGTGTTTGTTCTGTTGGATGTAGGTTAGTGTTTGTTCTGTTGGATGTAGGTTAGCAGGATGTAGGTAACCTGTTGGGTTCTGTTCACCTGTGTCATGTCCCCTGGTCCAGGTTCCAGGTGCAGTACGTTCTGTCTGAGCCGTCAGAAGGCTGGACGGGCCAGGGGGGTCGGGTGGAGCCGTCCATGCTGAGGGACTTCCTGGATCGTCCCGAGGGCTCGGTCTGCTACGTGTGTGTGTGTGGACCCCCGGGCTTCACCCAGCTGACGGAGGAGTGAGTACCCGGACTCCTTCATGGGTCCTCGACCACAGAACGTTCCTACAGAAGCCCAGAAGGGACTCTAGAGAGGATGTGGTTCTTAGTAGAGCACATGTCCAAGTTGTGTTCTATCTTGCTAACAGACAGACTGACAGGGGCCAAAACATGACCTCATTCCATGTTCCATGGTGAAGGTCAGGACTAAATCTAGTTTATACGTCTGTCGAGGAAACTCAACACTACCCAATGACGTCGTAGGCGATTTTGGAACCCCTCCTGGCTACCGTAGTTCCTCCGTATGTGTTAGAGTTTAACTCCTCCTTCCTCCTCCTCCTGCAGGTTGGTGAGGCAGCAGGGCTTCAGCCAAGAGGAGGTGCACTGCTTCCAGGGCTGATCACCTCCTCCTCAAGTTGTGTGTGTGTGTGTGTGCGCGCCACACACACACAATAACTCGGTTTACATAAAATGGAGAATCAACTTTTAACCAGAAGGAGGACGCAAGGATTAGGAGGAAGAAGAATGTTCTATGCACACTCTAACCAGCGGGGAATATGCAAGGAGCCGGAGATGTGGTTCTCTCCCGGGTCCTCTCCTGATCTCAGTCTCACAGGTTGACCCACATGGCTTCAAGACAGACGGACGGTCCTCCCGTGTTTTTAATCCTGGATAAATAAAAGATTTACATGGACCGCTCAAAAAAGATCTCAGGGTACCAGCCTATAGCTGACGGTGGACCCCTGTGGTACCGGGTGGTGGAACGTACTGTAGCTCAACATCACGTCTCATGTCCACTGAGCTGCTTCTCTGTTTACTGGTCCGGCTGCCGGGGCGTTTTCCTGTTAATTCCTTATTGGATGATTCACTCATTCATTAGCAGATCGTCAGGACAGCAGGCGGGCCGGAAGATGAATGCCGGCGTGTGTTTGGAAAGTCTGTTTCCTTCACACGTGGTCGTACAGCTGCATCTGATGGTCTGTTTCCTTATCATGTCCATGCACACAAGACGTATTTATATTATGTGTTTTCATTCTGTTTAAACATGACATTTACTCGCCAAACGGGGTTCTAAAATGAGCCATGTATCGTATATATTTAGTATATCTCAGAACTGTATCTTTGAATTCACGTCAAATGATTGAGCCTTACATTGTTGTGTTGAAAGGTATGCTTTCTGTGTATTTTGAAGTGGAGCAGAACGCCCATCTTCCCCGCTACTAAACTCACTGCCGCTGGAATGAGTTTCCAAACGGTCTTGTTGAACCGCGTCCGCTTGCTGTAAGGCGGTTCTGTTACGGTTAATATTTATATACTGTAGCCGTGCTTGGCTGGACAGACTTATCCTGAAGGACTCGCAAATTTAGTTTTTAATTGATGGTGTGAAAGTGATTTTGGAGTATGTGTACGGGTATATATTAGCACTTGCATTTCACACTTTATTTAAGACTATTTAGTTGTTTGTGACAGACTGATACAAGACGTTTTCCCCTTACTGCCTTGTTTCTTCTACATAAACATTGTTGTGCATACGAGCGTCCCGCAGCCGATTAAAAACACTGGAGGAAGTGTCCCAAACAACAAACAGTCTCCTCCTCATTCTTCTGAACACAAATCCACCGTTCAACAGAAGTAGTGCAGGTCAGATGTTCTCAAAGACGGAGAGACGAGAGATGAGAAGGGGCTGAAATGAGATGTGAAGTCAGACGACTGGTGATTTGTCCCCGGTGGTGACTTGGTGTCACTTGATTGTGTTCCTATTGCGTGAAACAGCATGGGATTTTGAAATGTATTTACATAAAGCAAGCGATGCTCAATATGGTGACTGACAAATAAGTTACAAAGTACATATATATATATATATGTTACAAGTAATATATATAGATATACATTAGATGTGGTTTAGTCACAACGTACAGTGTACAATGAGTCACGAGCTCCAAAGATGTGCTCAAAAGTACAATTTATAGATATACTGAAGAATTACACTAATGCAAAACAAGTCAGAGACCTTTATTTTATTATTTGTGTTTGATAAATACAATAAATTACAAATGACATATACACACTTCAATCAGTAATAAGAGACAGCTAGACACACCAAAAGCACGCACACACACACCACACACAGTATTTCTTAGAAAAAAACAAATGAAAAAAAACACTTCTATGTCAGACTGAAGTCATCCATGATTGTAAAACATCCACACAGGTACTACTACAACTAGGTACTTGGTAGTAGAACTGGGTGGTGGTACTACTACAGCAGGTCGTGTGTAAGAGGTATCTGGTCATCCACTCTGCCAGGTGACGGGGGCGTGGTGGAGGAGGCGGTCGGGCGTGGGGAACACCACCCCTTGGCGGTGCAGCTCCCGCAGGACGTCCAGGATGGAGTCCAGCTCCAGACGGAAGGCCTCCACCTCCCTGCTCCTCCCCTGGGCCAGACGCTTCCAGCGCTCCACCTCCGACTGCTGCTCTGCCTCCACCACATGCCGCGTCTGACCTATCAGCTGCAGGAGAGAGAGAGAGAGAGAGATGTGAATTTCATTGACATTAAGATGCTATTCTGGCCACAACAGACACTCGCAAAGTGCCTGTTGACACACCTCTCTCTGTACGCACAACCCCAGGGGAGGCTCTATTCACTTACTGTACTTGGGGGAGAGAAATAAGAGTATGTGTGTGTGTGTATATATATATATATTTGTGTGTGTGCATGCGTGTGTGTGTATATATTTGTGTGTGTGTGTGTGTGTGTGTATATGTATGTGTGTGTGTGTGTATATATTTGTGTGTGTGTGTGTGTGTGTGTGTATATGTATGTGTGTGTGTGTGTATATATTTGTGTGTGTGTGTGTGTGTGTATATGTATGTGTGTGTGTGTATATATTTGTGTGTGTGTGTGTGTGTGTATATGTATGTGTGTGTGTGTGTATATATTTGTGTGTGCGTGTACCTCCTTCAGCTGGTCCTCCCGCTGAGTGTGTCGGAGCTCCATGCTGTGTATCTTGTCCTGGAGGCTAGTGAGGTGCCTCAGCTCGGGGCTATGGGCCTCTCTGGCCTGCCTCAGCTCCTCCAGCAGCCTGGTCAGCTGGGTGGGGGGGGGGGGGGGTGAGACTAAAGGTTAAAGGTCATGTACTTTAAGATTGAATAGCCTACAATGTGATGGAATTAGTTTGAAATGCCACAGCCGTCCATCAGCGGTTAGTCTCCGTGACGATATCTGTATGAGACTGTTTAGATGGTAGAACAGTTGAGGGCAGAAGGAGGTGTCGGGGCGTGTCCCTCTGTCCCTATTAATGGGTGAAGGATGAGATGTGTGTGAACAGTGCTGTGTAACAAACAAACCGGTTTGGGACCAATTCAACTCCTCTCTGTTCAGTTTCCCTTTGTGTCCGCGGGTTACGTTATTAAGTGGTTACTAAGTGTTTATTGAGTGGTTACTAAGTGGTTACTAAGTGTTATGTAAAGTACGACCCCGGCCCACCTGATTCTGCAGCGTTTCCTCTCTTCTCTGAGACACGCCGAGGGCTTCCTTGGAGCCCTGCAGCTCTTTGACCTGCTGTCGGAGATGAAGGACCACCACCTCAAGTGTAGAAAACACATCAACACACAATCTATATACACCTAAATATATCATTAACACACTATCTACATACACCTAAATATATCATTAACACACTATCTACATACACCTAAATATATCATTAACACACTATCTACATACACCTAAATATATCGTTAACACACTATCTACATACACCTAAATATATCATTAACACACTATCTACATATACGAAAACACATTAACACACAATCTGCATATACCAAAATATATCATTAACACACTATCCATATACAGAACACATGACAATAAACCATTCACACAAAACAATAACCAACTAGAGGGCCCTCAGTAGAGTGCATACGTCCACCACAGCAAAAAGTCCCTGGTTCTGCGGAAAAATCGAACCAACTGTTCCTTGGCCCATAAGTAATCTAACCACAAATTCGTACACAAACAGGGGGTGAAAACCTCCACCCATCTTCTCCGGCGGAGGTCCTAACCCTGAACCAGCTACATGTGTGTGGCTGCCAGGCCGTACCTCCTGTGTGTTGAGCGTGTTGGAGAGCTGGGCCAGTCTGGACGAGGCGTGGTCCTGGGCGTGGCGGGCCCTGACCCGGTCCAGGTCCAGACGGTGTTGGGCCGCCAGGGAGGACAGCTGCTCCGCCGCGCTCTGCTTCATCCTGGGAACACCGAGAGAGAGGAGTTGAAACGCTGGGGTCTGAAGAACCTCACTGTGTATCTACTAATTGTGAGTAAAATGTGAACACAGTGAAACCTCCTGGGTGGTACCTGCAGAGCTCCTCCTGGACCCGGACCAGGGCTCCTCCATCTGGCTGTCCTCCTCCAGGGTCTCCCCGCTCCTCCTCCAGCCTCCCCAGCCTCTCCCTCAGAGCCTCGTTCTCCTGCAGCCTCCCCAGCCTCTCCCTCAGAGCCTCGTCCTCCTCCAGCCTCCCCAGCCTCTCCCTCACAGCCTCGTCCTCCTCCAGCCTCCCCAGCCTCTCCCTCAGAGCCTCGTTCTCCTGCAGCACCTCCGTGATGTGGCTGCCGGCGAAGGCGTCTGGCCGGTACGTCTTCTCGTACTGCGCGGCCGGGAAACTCTCCTCCTTCTCCTCCCCGCCCCCCGTGACCCCTCCTCGGCCCGGATCCTCCTCCTTGGCCCTGGGTCTGGGTCTGGTGGTGTCGGCGGGCCGGGCCCCCCGGGGCCCCGACAGCAGGCTCTTCCTCTCCCTCTGCAGGCGCTCCACAGTGCGGCTCAGCTCCTGGACCGAGCGCGTCTTGGCCCCCAGCTCCCGGGTCAGCCGGTCGATGCGCGCCCCGAACGCCGCCTCGCTGCGGGCCTGGAGCCGGGACGGGCTGGGCCGGGGCCGGGACCGCTCTGCGGGCTCCGCGGGCTCCGCAGGCTCCGCGGGCTGGGGAGACGGACCAGAGGTCAGGGGTCATATTCAGAAATAATACATTACATTTCCTTCCTAACAAGCCTCCGAGAGCAGAACCGGTGCTCAGGTTCTGTACAGTAAGTTGTCTCCCTTGATTTGACACAATAAGTCCATCAAACAGGGGCTACAAGGACAGACAGTGAAGCCTAAGAAAACATAAGGGCACTACACACTATGTGTGTCCCGTGTGTTCTGTGTGTGTGTGTGTGTAGTGTGTGTACTGTAATGTGTGTGCCATGTACCTTTGGGGTGAGTTGCTGCTGGGTGTGGTCCTGTAGGGCTAGCTCCACGCCGCGGTGAGCCTCCTTCACACGCTGCGGCTCACTGCCCCCCTTCTCCTCCACCGCGGGGGGGACCTCCTGGTTCTGCTGCTGCTCCTGGACCAGCTTCAGCTCCAGCTCTGAGATCTGCTGCTCATAGTGGAGCTAGGACACACACACACACATACATACACACACACAATAATTAATGTAATGTGGCATTAAGACATCATGTTTACATGTCACTCTTCATAGGGACATGTCGTTGGGACTCCTACCTTGATCCTCTGGAGGTGCTGCTCCATGGCTCGCAGGCCCCGCTTGGCCTCCTCCTGATGACATTCTAGCTCCGCCTCCAGCCGCTTGACCTTGCGCTCCAATAGGCCCGTGACCTGAGTGGGGGGTGTGGTCTTCATGGGGTCTCCGCCCCCCAGGGGGTCTGAGGAGGCTGAGGCGGCGGCATAGATCAGGGCTGGGAGGGAGTTGGGGTGACGGCATCTCAGGATGTCCTCCAGCTCTTTGACCTGTTGGGGGGACAGCAGGTCGCACATGTCACCCACCACGTCACCCACCACGACCAAGGTACCGCATTATATATATTTACATTTTTGTTGTACTTGTACAATGAAAATGAAGGCATTCTGATTCTAACGGCTCCATGTGACCTCAAAGTGTATTTTCGGCCACACCGTCAGCTGGCGGCGGTTAATGACAACGGCTGACAATTCCCTCACCCTATAATGAAAGTTGTTTGGTGATTTACCTGTCGCTCCAAGACCTGGACCCTCTTGGCGTCTCCGGTCTTCTCCTTGGCTTTGCTCTGTTGCTGACTGCTGCTTCTCCTCACCTCCACCTTCAGGTTCTCTAACTGGAGCGGAACACAGTCCAGGAACCACGTTAGCGGTCTTATAAGGCTCGGCTCATCTCACTACATTGGACCGCGTCAGCGACACATCTCCACTTCACTTCTACACGCTCACTTTGAATCCTCTCTGAAAGGTTTTGGCTTCATTATAAGGATGACATGTATGATGAGATGTTTATCATCCCAGGTTTCCTTTGGGTCAATGTGCATCTGGTGAGATCAGGAAAGGACAAAGAGTCTTTTGTTTGGGCACAATTTTGCACATACTGCATGTCGACATACAAGAACAACAAAGCCTCACTGGACAATTGTGTGATTCTTATTTATGTAACATAAATTTAGTGTAACATAAAATAACGTAAAATAATCATATGGTAAAAGCAATATTTGTCCACCAGTGGGAGTGCGGCTTGGGAGATGTACTCCACATGGAATCAATTCCCTCTGATCTATGGATCTCAAACCCAAGACCAGCCAAGACCAGCCAAAACCAGCCAAGACCAGCCAAGACCAGCCAAAGACCAGCCAAGACTAGCCAAGACAAGCCAAGATTAGCCAAGACCAGTCAAGACCAGCCAAGACCAGCTAAAGACTAACTAAAGACCAGCCAAAGACTAACCAAGGACCAGCCCAAGACCAAACACTGATCAGCCCAAGTCCAACCAAAGACCAGCCGGGTAGACTTGAATGCTGGCCCCATGAGCCCTGTCCCTCAGCCCTGTGGCCCACCTGCTCCTTGAACTTCTGGGTCTCAGCCGTGGCCGCCCTCAGCCTGGCGGCATCCCGGTCCAGGAGCTGCTGGTTCTCAGCGTACCACTGGAGCTTCTTCTGCAGCGCCGCCACCTCCTCCCGGTGTCTGTCCTCCTGCACACGCAGCTCAACGCTCTTATCCCCTGGTGGGCAGGACAACACACACACACACACACACACACACACACACACACACACACACACACACACACACACACACACACACACACACACACACACACACACACACACACACACACACACACACACACACACACACACACACACACACACACACACACACACACACACACACACACACACACACACACACACACACACACACACACACACCCTTAGAGTAATCTGTGACTTACATGTACAGTAACATGTGGTCATGTTTTGTTCTTTAAATATATTATAATATATCATTGTTTTCTACCAAGAGTTTCGTTTTAATAAAAATAAAAGTTAGGAATCAAAGCTAATATCCGTATTACATCACATTACATTGCAGTCATTTAGCAGACACTTTTGTCTGAAGAGATTTACAACAGTGTGTTCAACAAAGGAAGGCGAGAGCTCAACAACATAAGTCTAAAGTGTATTTCATTCCTAACAAGTCTCTAAGAACTGAACTAGTGCTCAGGTAAAAGTACAATAAGTTGGCAAACAATAGAAGAATATCTAACTAACTAACAAGCAAACAATCTACTTAGTAAGATGCTAGTACACTCAAAAAAAAAAAAGGAAAAAGTGATAAGAGGACGCGCTAGGATGATAAACATAATGTATAAACATAATGCTGTATACTTAACAGGCCCCTAAATTAAATGTTAAATTCATTCATTAATCAATGGTTGATAGTATAATGGTGAGATAGGTAATAATAATACACTCCAGGCTGCTGTAACATTTCAAATGTGTTCTTATCTGTGTGTTTCAAAGCCACATCAAGTGAGTGTACATTTACAGATGATCTCATGAATCCATCATTAATCATAAAACACCTGCCAACTCCCAACAGGATCTCTGTCTTTGTACGATAAATACTTGTGTGCTTGAGCCTCGCTCTGAGAAGACGCTTGGTTATCCACTCTGAGTGAATAGCTCTCAGTATCTCTTCCCCCATGCTTTCAAAATACTGAAACACACACTCAAAGCTTGTCAGAGTGATTTGTTTTTTTTGTGTTTTGTTTAACGCCGATCATCTGTTTGAAAAGTGGACCTCAAACACAGTGTTATTGTCAGTGTTAACCCGAGCTTGAGGCCTTTCTGACTCACGCCTCTTCATAAGCACTTGAACTTGAAAGCAGTCCTGAACTAGTGGCCAGCCCAAGTTCACTGAGCTCGCCATAATTGGTTTGTGTCTTGCTGCATTACTCTCTAGTCGCTCTATTATTTAAAGGTGTTCCATTAAGTAGTTTCACTCTGGCACAAACTCAACTTTTAGACTCCTTTGAAGACGTAAACCATCATGTGTCTTTAATCCCCTTGTGTCTGAAAGGCAATTGCTACTTCACTGAAAGTAGTACTTATAATATAGTATAGTAGTACTTTGAATATATACATACCTCAAAGATCATGGTGCTAAACATGTTTATTTAACCAGCTTTTGCTAAAACTACTACTATGGGTGCGTTCCAACAGCCAGTAATTAGACATTTCATCAAGAAAGCCTGAATGTTGCATGTCCATGGAGTGTTCCACAACTTGCTTCCTTTCCTCCTGCTTGACCGCTGACCTCTACAGCCCATCTCCTCGGTGGGGAGGGGGTATAGTGAACGAGCAATAGGAAGAGCAATTAGAACACCCCGTGTGTTGTGTGCTTCACGTGTTGTGGTAGCGTTCAGCGGTACCTGAGGCAGCGAGGGCCTGGGTCTTCACCAGGTCTCTCTCCTGCTTCATCATCTGGAGCTCCACCTCCAGGGCCTGCCTCTGCTGCCGGAGGCTGCGGCTCTCCTCCGACAGCTTGGCCTCGCTCTTCTGCACCAACATGAACACACAAATTGCGCATACAAGTTATGCCTCACATTCACTTGTTCATACCCAGACAGAGGTGTCAGCCATGCAAGGAGACAGCCAGCTGGTCAGGAGCAGTAAGGGTTAGGGCATCTCGACACTTGGCTAAGAAGAGGAGCCGGGGAATTCAACCGGCAACCTTCCAGTTGCCAGCCAATGCCGCTTTACCTCCTTAGATACTGTCAGCATAACGGTGCACAACACAGTGGAGGTGCAGGAAGGACAGAAGGTTTGTGTCTCACCCGGAGAGCCTCCATCTGTGCCGGTAGCTCTGTGATGCGGTGGGTTCGTTCCACGGGCCAGGCGCTGGGTGGTGGTCCTGAGGCGGTTCTCAGCTGCTCTCTGGAGGTCGGTGACATTATTCATTATTTTCTTTGTGGTCAACATAGTGAGCGTCTGCTCATGCTGTGCAGGGGGTGAACTCACTTGGTGAGCCTCAGCTCATTCAGTAACCTCTGGTTCTCAGAAAACATGGCCTCCTCTGTGGCCCGCCTACTGGTCTGCTGGGCTTTCATCTCCCGGTAAAGCTTCTCGTTTTCCTGGAATAAAAAAAAGCTCATTAAATTTTTCCGATGCGGCAACAGAGCAGAGAAAAGTCCCGTTGTCACCATCCAGACGGACGCAGCACTCACCTGCTGGTAGCCCTGGATGATGGTCTCCTGCTGCTGGACCTCCTTCTCCAGGAGCAGGAGCCTCTCCTTGGTCTTGGGGTCCGCCGCCTCGCCCCACCTCCTGGACCCCCGGCTGGACTCCTCGGCACTGCGCAGCTAAACCAGAGGAGGTTCAGCAGTAGGAAGTGATCAGCCTGGTCCCGCCGCCCCCCTGAGGCTGATCTGATCTCACCGGTTCACATTCACATGTTCATCCCCGCCACAGACGGGTCTGACTGCGAGCCCGTTGAAAGCCTCGCCCAAAAAGCATTTGTCAAAAGGGATGCATCGGCTGAAGGCACTTGACCTGAAGGTATCTTTGAATTATTTTATTTACAAAGTATAGCAGTTTGGGTATTGGTGTTGTTAGTGTTCTTTATCACTTTTGCAACAAGAGAAGAATCCCTGACACATAAAATAAAGAATAATATAACAGCTTATTTTGAATATGTGTCACATTCCTGGCTATCTCTGTGCTTTATTGACAACAAGCACTGAAACAAAATGTATATCTTGGAACGTGTGTACATGTGCTCACTCAGTACCTTGCTCTGTAGAACGTAGTTCTCCTGCTTGAGTGCACCGAGGTCTTCCCTGTGCTGCATCTTCATCTCCTCCAGCCTCAGATGAAGGCCTCTCTCCTGCTGGTCCAGACGGTTTGTCTCCTCCTGGGACGGTTCCTCAACCACAGAGTACTCCTCAACCTTCAAGGAGAGGGAGCAGAAAAGAGCAGAAGAGATCAAGATTTTGAAAAATAAACAACCTAAAAAAAACATCCCCTCCCTCTCTGTTCCCTCCCTCCCTAAGTTTCTCCACCATTGTAGTGTTGCATTCACAAACCTGTGATTGACAGACGAGATACAAACCCCAAACCTATCAGGGAAGAGATGCCCTGATTGGTCAGAAATGAACTAGGAGGAGCAGTCTAAAATCGAAATGGTCTCATAAGAAGGCAGGTGAAGTCAACCCGAACAGAGCACTTAATTTCTAACAAATTAGACTCAAACGATAGCTGTTGAATCTCGCCTACAGCCTCTTTAAGTCACATCAGGACAGCTTCTTACATCTTTCTCCCCGGGCCCCTGGGTCCTTGTAGCTGTGTCTTTGCGGGCGTCCACATCCCAGGTCGCCATGGCGACATGCGGTCCGGCGGTGCCGACCCTCTGTTGGAGGAAGGACTGAACGGATGCCACGAGGTCGTCGCTCACACTTGGACCTGGACCTGGACCTGCGAGCACACAAGTTAGCCCACACAGACATGGAGACACTGAGGCTCTCAGTGTGTTTTAAAGGGCCCCTATTTCACCACCAGGGGTGAGTGCGATTACAAGCCGTATGTGTCCACCACCCGGATGTATGACGACTACATCAGTCTACCGAACTACCCGTAGGCTAATCGATCCATCATGCATCCGGGTGGATCCTCCCCCCTGTGATGTCACTAGAGGATAGTCACATGACTATTTTGAAACAGCTTGTCGCGGCTACTCACACTCACTGGTGCCCGGTGGTGAAACAGGGGTTCTTTGTAACTTCCCGTCAAGGTGCTCCTTGGCGGGGGCGGGGCTGTGAGTGACAGGCTTCCCCTTGGCGACGGGAGGAGACGCCTTCTCCTGGGCGGTGGGAGGAATCGCCTTCCCCTGGAGCGTAGGCCTGCTGCCGGGTCTGGACAACCTGCAGGCCATAGCGGCGTGGCCGTCCCCCTTGACCTTTGACCCCCGCAGAGCGGAGGCTAGGGTGGTCTTTCTGGGGGAAGGCGCGGCGGGCAGGCGGACGGTGGAGCCCTGGGGCTTCTGGGAGACATGAAGAAGTGTGAAATACAAATGGAGATACGGAAGTTAGGATTCATACACGCTGGGTTGAATATGTGAGGGCCGCAGGATTATGACAAAATAATAGTTTTTAGTGGATGAGGGATTATTCACTGCGATGAACAAATGATGATTTCAGTTTCCAACCTGGCTGCCGCGTCACACTGCGCCACACTGCTGAGTTGGAGCCGTTAGTCATTTGATTTGAATGTAACAAGCAAATTAAATCAGATTTGATGTGTTTTCCGTTTCATAAAGTATTTTGTTATGCACTCATTTCACAAGCAACCTTTCACAATTGGCTTATTGCCCAAATCGCAATTTTGATTCATATACAATTCATTGTGCAGCTCTAATACAGTAAGTAAGACTTGTTGACGTTGGAAAGAAAATGAGAATGATAAATTATTGTGAGAAAAGCATTGGATTAATAGTTGATGAATAGTCTGATGTATGATGAATTCATGAATACATACAGAATAGGACTAATAATCTTGATGCATTTGTGATTCTTCTGTAATAGTAATAATTGTAATAATTGAGTGACCGATAAGATGACACAACACCATCTTAAATGGGATCTACTGGAGTGTTAGTTTGTGATACAGTTTGAAGAGAAAGCGTCCAGATCTTAGGTTCACCTGCTTGGCTCTGCTGGCATGAGTGGACGTGATGGCAGTCAGGCTGCCGCCGTCCGGGTCCTGGTCCTCCATCAGCCTCTCTCCCTCCTCTCTGATGCTCGTCGGCCGCTGCCTCCGGAGAGGGCCGTCTGGGGACGGAGACCGGGAGGACCCCCCGCTCTCCCGGGGGGCCTCGCTGGGGCCCGCAGGCGGCCTCCGCTCAGTGCTCCGAGGCCTCGGGTCAAGGCCGGGCCCTGAGCCGCTGGACACAAGAACACAACGGTGACACGGTGACACTTCCCAAACAAACAACTCTTACCGGAACACAAGCCTCACCACCTCGTCACCTTTAGACCCTAACACCTAGACATACTAAAATAACATTAGGGGGAATGAGGCTGACCTGGTGGGCTGGAGGGTGAAGCCTCTGAGGTGGAGGCTGGTCTCGGGTCGGATCGGCCTCATCAGCTCTTCTGCAGTGGGTAGCTCTGAAACACACACAACCCCATGCTGAGTGTTTCGAGTGAAGAAGAAGAAGAAGAAGAAGAAGAAGAAGAAGAAGAAGAAGAAGAAGAAGAAGAAGAAGAAGAAGAAGAAGAAGAAGGCAGAGGAGCTGCACAATGCTTAAACTTTGAGCATTGCATTAAACTGTAAACCTTTCAACTTTTTGTCCGTCAGTTTAATGCACCATAGTACAAGACAAAGTAGGAATCTACTCTTACTAGTCTAACATAAAGTAGAACACAACGTCCAATCAACTCACCCGATCCATTGGTAGAGGCAGGGAGGTGGTCTCCTGGGGTCAGGTCCAGGGGGGAGGCAGGGGGGAAGGGTTTGCTGCTGATCCAGCCGTCTCCCCTCTCCTCCCCCCTGGAGTCACCCGGAGCATCGCTTATCTGTCTGTAGGCCTCCTGGAGCGCCTCCACCTCACTGGCACCGCTCTGACCATACGACTGATCTGAGAGGGAGAGAGAGAGAGGAAGAAAGAGAGAGGGAAAGAGAGAGAGACAGAGACAGAGATAGACAGCAAGAGAGATAACTTCATTACTTATATTACAAATATTATTTTATCCTCTTTCTTTATCCCTTTTAAGATTCAAGAATTGTACTTGCCATATGCAACGTGAAGTACAATGGAATGCTTTATCCCCATACCCTCCCGCAGTATGAATTTCCTACAATTTAACACTATATACAATGTACTAAACTTATACTATACAACATGTTTTGCATTAGTAGGAGCAGTACCTTTGTCCACCGAGACAGCCGTGTCCTTCTCTCTGTGCTGCCTGGACCCTCTGTGGGGGGACTCCAGGGAATCATAGAGGGAATCATAGAGAGAACCTGAGAGAGAGAGAGAGAGAGAGAGAGAGAGGAGAGAGAGAGAGAGAGAGAGAGAGAGGAGAGAGAGAGGAGAGAGAGAGAGAGAGAGAGAATGTCATGAAGGTAAGGAGACCACATGATGTTACATGAGTCTCTCAAGGCCATCCAGACATGTCTTCATACATAACCGTTTAAATATGATGTGGGCATATCTTTCTTTACCGTTGGTAACCAGGGACGACAACACGTGGGGCGCCTAGAGAAAAAGGGGAACATAAAATAAGTTAGCAATTTTCCACATCTGTGCGAATATAAAAATCAAAGTAAGATCAAATAAAAATGTGGTGAGGACAAGACATCTTCTCTCCCAACTTCTGCACCACAAGACGCTGTCCTCCAGAGACACCGGCTGTCCCCACCTTGTCCTCCGGCGGCTCCTTGTCCCCCTCGTCATCTTCAAAGCGATCGCTGTAGTCGGGGGAGGAGGCGGCGCGGGCTGGAGGACAGAAGACACCCATGAGGTTCAGACGGTTTCAGGGAGACACCGAGATGTTATTTCATGTGGCTTCCACCCAGGCCCTTCTTTTTACCCGGAGAGACGCTTTCAGCCACTGGCCTTTCAGCCTCCTCAGACACCTCCTCTTCCTCTGGCTTCCTGGGAAGAGGCACACCATCGCTTACGTTACGTAATCGCTTACGTTACGTCGCTTACGTAATCTAACACTTCTTTAAATGCTCCACAGAGACACAAGAACGAGAGAGAGAGAGAGAGACAAAAGAACGAGAGAGAGAGAGAGAAAGTGTGTGAGTGATTGTGTGAGTGAGTGACTGACTGACTGACTGAGTGTGTAAGTGAGTGAGTGAGTGTGTAAGTGAGTGAGTGAGTGTGTAAGTGAGTGAGTGTGTAAGTGAGTGAGTGAGTGTGTAAGTGAGTGAGTGTGTGAGTGAGTGAGTGAGTGTGTAAGTGAGTGAGTGTGTAAGTGTGTAAGTGAGTGTGTAAGTGAGTGTGTAAGTGAGTGTGTAAGTGAGTGAGTGTGTGAGTGAGTGTGTAAGTGAGTGAGTGAGTGTGAGTGAGTGAGTGAGCATGCTTGTCCATATACCTAAGGCTTGCTCCAGCCATGGAGCTTGTAGAGTCCAGATCTCTGTTGAGCTTGGAGTAGTCCAGGGTGAACGAGGCCCCGCCCTCCAGCCGGGAAAAGAACTGGGCCTTCTCCTCCTCCTCCTCCAGGGTCTCCAGGCCCGGACCCCCGGGGTTCAGGTGAGGCCCTGACGCCAGCACGGAGTCTGTCACACACACACACACACACACACACACACACACACACACACACACACACACACACACACACACACACACACACACACACACACACACACACACACACACACACACACACTACATCTTCCAGTGTAATATCATTGTCATTTTGACAGGCAGACTATGACTGCATTTAAGCAGCGCTAATGCAATCAGATCAGACAGACCATGAGTGAGTGAATTTTTTTATGTTAAATTGCCCAAAAACTGATCAGTGTGACTTGAGGAGGCTTGCATCAACATGAAGACATTTAAATGTCTCAAGCAGGTCAGTATAGAGGAAGGAGCCAGGAGTCATTTGGATTTGATTTGAATTCACTTCGTTTCCTTCCAATGCAATCTGCTGATGTGTGTTAACAACAACATGTATGTCATATATAATTATCATTTAGACGCTCGTCTCGACCGTCTCGCTCACAGCCACGTGCGCTCGTTTCTCGCCTCGAACCTCTCGCGCACGTGATTTATTGGCTAATTGATTGATTGATTGATTGCCTAACCACGAGGGGGCGCAGGCGATTGGATGTGAGCGGTCTCGCTCGATTGCCTAAAAATCGTGGTTGGGGTTAGGCGATGAACGCCCCCTCGGATACTCCGGATCAGCCGATAGATGTTCCGGTTCATAAGGATCTTTCATTACGCGGGAGCTCTTGACCGGACAACGAGGACACACGACGGGGGAGCTCCAAGGAGGAGCCCGCAGTGAGTAACTTGCATGGTTATTACTTGATCAGCTGCTTGGAGTCTTATGGTCGTGGATTTGTGCACCACACACACATCACACTCTCCATGGACCTTTCCTCTCAAACTTCACATGCGCTTTGCAGCAGAGTCGGTCGATAGGGTTTGGCTGGTCTGTGTTCCGAGTGCAGGGTTGTAGTTTGTGTTCCGAGTGCAGGGTTGTAGTTTGTGTTCCGAGTGCAGGGTTGTAGTTTGTGTTCCGAGTGGTGTGGTTCTGCATTGCCTGGGGTTGACTACACGGACTGGCTTGACTCCGAGGCCCGCCATGTCACCGACAACCTCCTTGAGTGTGAGATCTGGGAACTCTGGAAGCACAACAAAATGGACTATGGAGAAAGTACTACCAGGTTGTAGGGCAACCCTGCAGTGTTCAACTCGGTCAAAGGTAAGTGGACTGGGGTGGTTTAGTAGACTAACTGGACTGTCCCGTCTGTGCTACACTTTTCGCGGTGCTGGAGGTCAACCTGGAGGAAGTCCCTGCAATCCAATGGCTCGTTTAACAAACTAGCCATTGGATTGCAGGGACTTCCTTCAGGTTGACCTCCAGCACCACGAAACACTTTACATATGGAGGCCTGGCAGGCCGACATGAGGTCAATGGATCACGCAAAGGACCGCTCTAAATAACGCAAAGGACCGCTCTAAATAACGCAAAGGACCGCTCTAAATAACGCAAAGGACCGCTCTAAATAACGCAAAGGACCGCTCTAAATAACGCAAAGGACCGCTCTAAATAACGCAAAGGATCTCCCCAAATAACGCAAAGCGAAGGTTCTTCAGAGACTAAAGAGTGGCCAGACTAATGACTGGGTTGTTGACGTTGGTTTTGGAAGCTTCTCGTTGGGGTTTGGAGGCTTGTTCGAAGGTCTGCATGCTATGGTTAGTGAAGAGATTAGTCCTGGATGAGATGCTGTATTCTGATTTACACCTGCACCTAACACACTACACCTCCCACTTCTCTCGTCTTTGCTTTTTACAACTTTTGAATACATTTGAAAACTGCTGTTGACTGCCGCTTGATTCATGTGCAATGTGATGTACGCTCCGATTTGATTGTGTGCAATGTGATGTACTCTCCGATTTGATTGTGTGCAATGTGATGTACGCTCCGATTTGATTGTGTGCAATGTGATGTACGCTCCGATTTGATTGTGTGCAATGTGATGTACGCTCCGATTTGATTGTGTGCAATGTGATGTACGCTCCGATTTGATTGTGTGCAATGTGATGTACTCTCCGATTTGATTGTGTGCAATGTGATATACGCTGGGATTGAATTGTGTGCAATGCGGGTTCATGCCATTGATTAGCCTCTGGCAGGGTCCTCGTTCCAATGAAACTTCTCTCGGCGTGTGGGTGGGTGGGTCGCTCCAACTCGCACTGTACTTTGGTAGTTTTTCCAGCCGAACTATACTATGACCTTTGCATATTGTTGTCGAATCTTGTCTTTTATAATAGTTTGGCAACTATTTGCACTCAACTGGCATACTCTAGGCTTTAGTATGACGAATTTACATTTCTGACAAATTTTACAATTTGCGATTTCACGAAGAGCCCATTTGAAGAGGTGTCTGCAAATTAAGGCAAGTAAAGATTAATTAACGTTTTGATTTGGAGATTAATGAAGCACCTTAATGATTGCACTGAAATGTATTCACTTTATTGATCTGTCAGGTTTCAACAACTACCAGAACCAGCTTGCCAGATGTGGCTCATACTGGCCTTCATATTGGTGAGCTTCTTAAGAATTGTAAATGCTTAAATATCCATGATGCATCATGTACTTAAAGTGTAATTTATTTGTTCAGGGGCAGTTTTAATCATTAGTAAAATCCAAGACTGGCACTGAGCTGGAGATGGAAGACCAGGAGCAGTCCAACAGGTGGGAAAGGTGACTCACTAAAATGAGAATTTTAGCATTTCCTTCTTGGTAAAAAATGTTTAGAATTAACCATTAGACTATAATGAAATGGAGAAAAACATGTCCTGTGTGCCAATAAGTGTTGACTTTCAGAAGTGACTGAAGGTGGCTGGTTATCTGGAGCTCCCTGCTGTGGCGGCCGTGTGTGACGACAACCAGCTCTAAGGTGAACTCGTCTTCAGGCCACTTGGCTGTTCTGTGCAGTTAGTGAGATGGTTTGCTCCAACGCAACTGTTGAGCTGTGCAGTTAGTGAGATGGTTTGCTCCAACGCAACTGTGTTGTTGAGCTGTGCAGTTAGTGAGATGGTTTGCTCCAACGCAACTGTGTTGTTGAGCTGTGCAGTTAGTGAGATGGTTTGCTCCAACGCAACTGTTGTTGAGCTGTGCAGTTAGTGAGATGGTTTGCTCCAACGCAACTGTTGTTGAGCTGTGCAGTTAGTGAGATGGTTTGCTCCAACGCAACTGTTGTTGAGCTGTACAGTTAGTGAGATGGTTTGCTCCAACGCAACTGTGTTGTTGAGCGGTGCAGTTAGTGAGATGTGGTTAGTAATTTCTAACTAGATGATGGTAAACTGAAGTGTTTGTTTTTGGCGGAGTCTGAGTGGAACCTGGCGTCCCCAGAATTAGTAAAATCCAAGACTGGCACTGAGCTGGAGATGGAAGACCAGGAGCAGTCCAACAGGTGGGAAAGGTGACTCACTAAAATGAGAATTTTAGCATTTCCTTCTTGGTAAAAAATGTTTAGAATTAACCATTAGACTATAATGAAATGGAGAAAAACCATGTCCTGTGTGCCAATAAGTGTTGACTTTCAGAAGTGACTGAAGGTGGCTGGTTATCTGGAGCTCCCTGCTGTGGCGGCCGTGTGTGACGACAACCAGCTCTAAGGTGAACTCGTCTTCAGGCCACTTGGCTGTTCTGTGCAGTTAGTGAGATGGTTTGCTGCAACGCAACTGTGTTGTTGAGCTGTGCAGTTAGTGAGATGGTTTGCTCCAACGCAACTGTGTTGTTGAGCTGTGCAGTTAGTGAGATGGTTTGCTCCAACGCAACTGTTGAGCTGTGCAGTTAGTGAGATGGTTTGCTCCAACGCAACTGTGTTGTTGAGCTGTGCAGTTAGTGAGATGGTTTGCTCCAACGCAACTGTGTTGTTGAGCGGTGCAGTTAGTGAGATGTGGTTAGTAATTTCTAACTAGATGATGGTAAACTGAAGTGTTTGTTTTTGGCGGAGTCGGAGTGGAACCTGGCGTCCCCAGAATTAGTAAAATCCAAGACTGGCACTGAGCTGGAGATGGAAGACCAGGAGCAGTCCAACAGGTGGGAAAGGTGACTCACTAAAATGAGAATTTTAGCATTTCCTTCTTGGTAAAAAATGTTTAGAATTAACCATTAGACTATAATGAAATGGAGAAAAACCATGTCCTGTGTGCCAATAAGTGTTGACTTTCAGAAGTGGCTGGTTATCTGGAGCTCCCTGCTGTGGCGGCCGTGTGTGACGACAACCAGCTCTAAGGTGAACTCGTCTTCAGGCCACTTGGCTGTTCTGTGCAGTTAGTGAGATGGTTTGCTCCAACGCAACTGTGTTGTTGAGCTGTGCAGTTAGTGAGATGGTTTGCTCCAACGCAACTGTGTTGTTGAGCTGTGCAGTTAGTGAGATGGTTTGCTCCAACGCAACTGTGTTGTTGAGCTGTGCAGTTAGTGAGATGGTTTGCTCCAACGCAACTGTTGTTGAGCTGTGCAGTTAGTGAGATGGTTTGCTCCAACGCAACTGTTGTTGAGCTGTGCAGTTAGTGAGATGGTTTGCTCCAACGCAACTGTGTTGTTGAGCTGTGCAGTTAGTGAGATGGTTTGCTCCAACGCAACTGTGTTGTTGAGCGGTGCAGTTAGTGAGATGTGGTTAGTAATTTCTAACTAGATGATGGTAAACTGAAGTGTTTGTTTTTGGCGGAGCCGGAGTGGAACCTGGCGTCCCCAGAATTGAAGAAGTCTGGTGCTGAAGACCACTACTCTTCTGAGAGACCCCCTCCCATCATCCACCCAGAAAAGGTAAATCTACAGCTGATCTGTGTATAGAATGTTGTCACTAATGGGATGAAGTGGCTCGGGTGGTCGACTCCCAGCAGCGCTACATACTGTTTGATAACTTGTACAAACTGCCCACCCTGTACCTGCTTCTTGAAAGACATTTATGAAAAATGTAAAATCTCTCTAAACTCCAGGGCAGGAGCAGTGGCTGGAGCGAAGGCCTGCCGTACCGACCACGCCGTGGACCCCTGTAAGATACTCAACTTGAACTCCATTCGTCTTTGTTTTGCATTTATTCAACAGGTTAGTTTTGGTTGGCAAGCATGTTCCTGACACTAGTGGCTCATCTTATGCCATGCTGCATACAGAATGTCCTGGAAGCTGTCAGTAAAGCTCTCCTACTTATCTGTTACACTATGGTTGGGTGATTTCTCCAAGACGACAGCGTTTTAAGTGAAGACTATCCATATCAGTCTCAATATATCAACTTACAAACACCAATTTACTTTTTGCTTAATTATAACTTTTATAAATTTGTTTTTAGTTGGTAAACCTGTTTTAGGGAGAAGTTTTTAAAGTCACAGAATGCTTGCTTTCATCCTGTATTTTATTTTCAGGTAAAGCTGGAACAACAGATGGCCATGCAGCAGATGGGTGGGCATGGTGCAGAGACCAGGTGAAGGCTGTTCACCTGTAGTTGCTACTTTATCAGTCTTATAGTCCCTCTATCTTCATATAGGCTCTGAAGACTAGTCTAAATGGTTGCTAGGAAAGTCTCTGGCAGTATTTGGCTGCAGGCCACATATTCAATGTTTTTAAAAACTTCAAAGATTTACTCTGTAGTTGCTGTGATGTAATGCTTCGAGTGTTGCAAGTCCATGCCAAATTACTAAATTGAATTACCAGTGTATAACACCAGATGGTGCCGTTACTGCTTTTATGGGTATTAAAATGTCAGTCACTAGTTTGGTTATTTGTACTTTTACCTGAGAACTAGATCAGTTATTGGAGACTTGTTAGGACTTAATGACTGGACTGTATGTAATGGCTATCAACATGTCTTCTATATCCTTTACAGCACCACGTGAAACTGACTTGAGTTGATCTACACCAGTGTCCTAGACCCAGTCGCCATCCTGAGGACACCTACACTCCACACCAAAAGACTGTCTTTCTGTGTACCTTGTCTCTGATCCCAGCTTTTGTACTTTTAACACATGGCTGGCAACCCTCTTGAGGGGGTGACTAAAGGGACACAAACCTTAGCGCGCTAACATCGGTAAAGTCGCTTTCCTAAAATCGCCAACCCAATGCCTAAACTTGCTTGCCTAAAATGGGACTTAAAATCGCTTTCCTAAAATCGCTACTCCAATGCCTTAAATCGCGGACCTAAAATCGTTAACCTAATGCCTTAAACTTGCTTCTGTAAAATAGTTTACCTAAACTCTCTAACCTAATCCCAAAAAATCTCCGAAAACCGAATACCTAACCTTAAATATTAAACCTAGTACTAAACTGTGAACCAAACTTGTGTCCCTTGGTCGCTCTCCTCTTGTTGAAGGTTTCTCTTTTTCCCCATTGGGGTTTTTAGAGTTTTAATCCTGGAGGGTTGAGGTGTTTCAAATGATGCATGTTGAGATGTAACGCTTGTTGCTTCATCAATAAACATGCTTTATTTTCACACATGAACTTGTTTTTTTTTTGTGTTAAGGTGATGATCTGACCATCATATTAACCACATGTGTGAATGTACCCCTTTAATCCAATCCCTGTAACACTGCCTGTTTAGCACCATGGTGAGCGCTTTGGGCTTTAGACTGCCTGTCTAAACACTGGGCTAACTGGGCTAGGCTGTACTGGCAGAGGGAACCGGACAAGAGCTTGGAGCTGTGGACATGGGGCTTTAGTGTAGCATTGCAAACCTATCATTTTTATAGTAGCTCCTCCCTTTTGGCTCTTTCCTGTGAGTGTTGTCCCTTAAACTTTGTGTGGAAGTCTCCATCTTCGTGTCGGCTGATTAAGCTGTAGAAGATTGTACAACTCCAACTTAAAAGACTGCAATGCAGAATGAGTAACGTTAGGATACTGCTGTATCCGCCACCCCATGAGGATAGAATGTAGTATCCTCCATCCCCATGACGGCCTGCAGCTGCTTAAGCAAATTAACAATTGGAACAGCAGGTACAACGGAAATTGAGGGGAGGAAAACATCTGGAGGTTTAGCAGAAGTATGAGGTGACGCGTGATAAACTAGCTATTGTTTCAGTGTTCAAACATGCTCTTGTCAACTATTTACAGAGTACTCAAACGGAGCTTAAAATTAAAGTGCAGATCTTTTTAACATAACATTTAACAACTTTCTGTGCAAGTAAAGTCAGAAAAGGGAGAATAACTTGAAGGTTGCCACCCTAGTTCATTAATGTGTGGGGTAAGTATCTTTTCACCAATTACTGTGGAGTGACGGCCGCTTGGTCTTTCCAGTTAGCCAATTAAAAATTAGGTCTGGGAAAAGGCTGTTGACCAGAGCTGCCGACTGGGGTGACTCAGGATCGCGGTTGAGAATGGAGCTAAAGATTAGATGAATTCAGATTAATGGTACTCACCCTCCGGCTTGTGGCGAACGCTGCTTAGCACACCTTGTTGCTGCCCTTCGTCGCTGAAGGCCACTTCCCCTCGGTGGTACTCCTCTTCCTCCTCTTCTCTGATTGGCTGGGAGGTCCTGGAAGACTTCATGAATGATCTTCTGGATGATCCTAGTGCGCCGGGACAAAAAGGGTACTTTAGTAGAAGACCAAATTAAAGATGAGCCATACTTCACACTATTGTGGAGTTTAGTCATAAATACAAGCTGGTAATATTCTTAATTATTGCAGTTTGTAAATGGAGACTGAGAACAGCAGGGGACCTACGCTTATTTCTATATTATTAATATTTGATCAACTCAATTGTTAAAGTGCCTAACTTACAAAAATAAGATCCTCAAAAGTAGTCCACTTGTGTATATTTAATGACTAAACGCATTTAAATTTAACTACAAATGACAGAAGTCTCACCAAATATACATTGTGGTAGTGATAAAATAGGCTACCGAGTCTTTATGGGAGGAAAATGTAGAAAATGGTTTGATTCAGTACTTGCTTTAACATGTCTTCACCTCCACATAACCGCTAGGATTGTGATACTGGAGTTTGTGACATTACTCAAGACACAGGACAGGACACTATTCTACTGACCAGAGGAGGCCAAAGCTAATCAGTTACCATCTTCATCGCTGCAGCAGGATTTTCTATCGCTGTCCCGTAGCGTTTCATCGCTACAAGAGCTCAACTTCTTGGGGTTGTCATCTCCCAGTGGGCTACAGGAGCTTGTTGTGTTGCCAGGGCTCCCCTGACTAACAGATCTGGGGTCTGTTTGAGGAGCCTCCCGCTGGAGTTTATGCATTGCAGCTTTGGTGCTGCGTGGTTTGGGGACAGGCCTATGAGGGGGCTCTGGGCTGGCAGCTTTTAGGCGGGTTTAGGGACGTGTGCAAAAATGAATGGAGAAAAGCTGGTGAAAACCAAGTTGGGAAAGCACTTGATAAGTTGGATATGGGTGTTGGTTTTAAAGACACTGTGGAGGTAAGTGATGAAGATGAATTACTATGGCATTATAGAAAATGGCATCCTTATACCGTCAAGGGTTCCAAATGCATATTACCGAAACCAATATTTGTTTTATTTTCTCTCAAAGCTCCCCACAGTGTCTTGGGCCGTATATAAATGAACTATTCCTCCATTTAAACACAAACAGTTCTACTCCATTGGGGGTTTATGTTCCAACTACTCTCTAACCTAAGGTTAATACCCTGCTGGGCGGGGCCAGGCCTGGTACCGGCCTCCTCGTCTTCAGCCATTTGCCTTTTGACCTTTCTTTTGATAAATCTACTTTCGCCAGATTTATTTTCTGGGGAAGAAAGATGGAATACAACTTTAAAGAATCGACTTCAGCCAACCGAAAGCAAAGGTGGAAAAGTCTTTGCCATGACCAGTATTTTTGACATCATGCATTAAAAAATAGGAAATTGATGTTATTGAGGCAGGGTGCAAATCTTTCCTCTCAAAGTGATAATGGTTTCAAAGTGGTATGTTTCACAAATTAAGGTTGAGATGCAATCAGAGTAGCTATTCCAAAGAAGACCTCTCTTGCTGGCTTGTTCAACAGCATCTTAACAAATGTAACAAGCAATGACAGAAAACAAAAGTGTAAAATCGATATGATTAAAAAAACATGAACTGGTTAAAAGGTATCCACAAAGCAGTGGTGTAGAGTGTGCAGACAGAGAAGACTGAAATTACAATGTTGCCCCCTGGTGGCTGCTGAAATTCAGTACAACATGGGTTGGCTTGGCTGAATTACCGTTCAGCCTCACAGACTGTAATCCCAAGAGACGTAAGTATTACCTCTCCCAGTTCCTCCAGCAACATCGTCATCAAAGTCGTCGTCTTGCCACCACGGCACGGAGCCGACGGCAGCTTTCTTGACTGACTTGGTGCTACTGCTTTTACCCAGGCTGTCCAGAACACTGGTCCCCGTGGCCGATCCACCCACATCTCCAGACTCATCTGAAATAGACTGTGCGCGGCCACTGGTGTAAGACAGCTTAACGGTTGACAGTTGATTTGTATTATTTGTATTTGTAGTCTCAAAAGGCTTCACAGAGGTAAAGCCAAACAGTTAGACATAACAATTATAATAAAGGCAAGGCAATCATCTGACTGGTAACTACATTTACATTAATATGAATACATTGGGCAGCATGTTATGTAACACATATACAACATTATTACAATAGCATTAGCTCCATGAAGGACTTAACTAGTGACTGTGGGCTGACTATGTATTTTCACAGAATGGGCTCCTTCAAGTGGATCCATGTAAAATGTACCTGTCTGTGTTTTTGTGTGTTGCTATTACCAGATCATATTAACAAAGGCAACCTGTTAGCGCAGGGGGAAGTTGTCATGGCTGTTATCTGTTGTTTTAGCATTAGTTATGTTTACCTCCTTCAAGAACTGTTCAAACTGATCGTCAAGCTCCTCCTTAGTCAGCTGAAGAGACATAGCTGTGATGTCCATCTGGCCACCACCTGGTGGACAAAGGAAGTGTAGTGAGGTTAGGTTTGTAATAGTGGTGGTGGTACATCAGGCAGTTAGCAGAGACTTACAATCATTCAACAGGTAGGCAAGATAACTACTAGTCACCAGAAGGCATACATACATTTTCTTCCTAACAAGCCATAATAATATAATATATGCATACATATACACATATAATAACATAATAACATACTATATAAAACATTACAATAAGGTCATTCAACAGGTAGACAAGAGAACTACTAGTCACCAGAAGTCATAAGTGCATTTCCTTCCTAACGAGCCCTAATAAAATATATGAACACATATACACATATAATAACATATACAACACATGTTCCTTCTTAACAAGCCTCCAAGAGCAGAACCAGTGCTCAGATGAAAGTACAGTAAGTTGGCTCCCTAGATTTGACTTATTGTGTCCAACATGTTTTTACTTTGACTTCTACCTGAGCACTGGTTCTGCTAGTAGTAGTGGTGGTGATGGTAATAGTAATTCAGTAGGTGGGGATTCAACCAGCCAGGTTACATGAAGCAAACAAAGGACAGTTAAGGTGTCTTAAGGGTGCATAACACACGTTAGCTCAGGTAATTGCACCAAGTAGGAGTTAATCAGTCCTGCACACTACAACACATTCCTACCAACAACACAACACACTACTACACACTCTTACCTACAACACAACACACTGCTACACACTCCTACCTACAACACAACACACTGCTACACACTCCTACAACACAACACACTGCTACACACTGCTACATACTCCTACACACTGCTACACACTACTACACACACCTACACACTCCTACCTACAACACAACACACTCCTACCTACAACACTACACACTACTTATTAATATTTTATTAATATAATAATTTATTAATATTGTATTACTGCCAATTTGCACTATACGTATTACTGTATTATCATACTGTAAATTGTACAATTCATCTATTCATCTATCAATACATTTAGATTTAATTTAGAGTTAATTTAGTTATATTTTGTTTATACTAGTTTTGTTTAGTTAGTTGTTATTTAGTTTTTAGCTTTTAGGTATTAGTATATTTTTGTGTGCATTTATTCCCCCTGTTTCAACTGTTGCACCTTAATTTCCCTCGGGATAAATAAAGTTATCTTGAATCTTGAATCGTACACACTCCTACACACTCCTACCCAGCAACACACTCCTACCTACAACACAACACACTATTACACACTATTACACACTACTACACACTCCTACCCAGCAGGTCAGTGTTCAACACCATATGTTCGACTGATGACGCTAATAGACTTACGTGTTTGACTCGTTGATCTCGTTAGTTCCAGAGTCACTGGTCAACTACGATCCACCGAGGTATATACATCAGTCGTTCAATAATCAATAATAACCAAGTCGCCGAGTCATTTAAATACAAGGTAATCGATAACCGATTGCTAGATCGATGTTTTGTTGCTGCGCAGTTCCCGCGACATTAACCGGGATACAAACATTGATCTGATTGGGTAGAACAACGCGTCACTAAACGACCAGCCAATGAGAGTGCACACGGGGTTTTCATTGGAGCTGAACATAAACAACACAGCTGCTGTGTTGGTAAAAATGAGAAATAAACACTAATCTACTTTATAGTCATTTATACTCAATGTCTCATTGAAATGCATTCCAGACAAGCCCATTAACAATTCAGCCACAGACAGTTTTAGCTACCACCAAGTAGACATACTCTTCAGGTCACGGACAAACGGACTTAAGAACAGTTTCTACCCCAAAGCCATAAGGTAGTTACAGTCACTACAATACTGTATTGAACACTGACTGTTCTGTGTCACTAAAATACTGTATTGAACACTGACTGTTCTGTGTCACTACAATACTGTGTTAAACACTGTCAATGACTGTTCTGTGTAACAAACTATCTACTACAATACTGTATTGCATCAATACTACAATACTTTACAGGTTTACTCACACTACACCTTAGTATGTATATATACTTAATAATTTGCTCTACTTTTACATAGGGCCACTGCAATATGTAGATGTATAATTTGACATGCCAATTTGAAATAAATATGTATTGTTTAGTTTAGTTTGTAGATCATTTGGATGTTTCAATTGCTGTTGTGTGTAAAGTTCAACGTTAATTCCATGCATATTGAATATATTTGGATTACTACCCTAATGATTGATTTTTGTAGTCTATTTGAGGGGCAGATGACCTTTGTGTTATGTGCTACAGAACCGTCTGTACTATTGTTGTCATTAGTGAAACTGTTCTGAACATTAATTAGTTAAGTCATGATTATGAAAAGCCAACGTTCCCAGCCCTGCAAACCAATATAAATGATAATTGTACTTCAAATGTAGGATGTATTGTTGGGCTATTCTAGACATTATATTAGGTTAGGCATGGCGATAGCTCAGGGGGGTATGCATGTTGGTTACTATAATATATATGTTCAATAAACCCAGAATCATAACAAACTTTAATACTTAAACAGAGGTAACCAGCCAGCAAATCATTGCGACAAGTTATGACCTGTTACTTCTATTCTCCATTGGGTGGCGCTGTTGAGCTGAGCATGATTCCTGCTGGCTCACCTTCAGGTCTTGTTTTCCTTCTCCCTGTGACTGTGTGGATGAGAGCACAGGGTGTTGCAGGTTGTCACCCAAGATCACTAGTAATCTAATAAACGTCTCGCTGTCTTCGGTTCTCTTCCAGAGGTCAGCACGGATCCATATAAATTCACTTTTCACCTTCCTCCCACAGCGGCTAATGTGTTCCCTGTGTCTTATTCAACGTGTTGCTTCCCTGTCGCCAAGGTTACAAATACAAAAACAAAACTAACGTAACCTTCTTATTTTGTGTGTGTGTATATATATATATATATATATATATCTCACCTTTTGCCCCATTCTAACATTTAACTACTTCTTATTGTGCCAATAAGGGAAACCTTTGTGCCACAATGTTAGATGAATGCTTGTGTCTGGCGGCTATAGATTCACACACATTAACAGTTTAAATTGCTAACATGCAATTTGGTTCATTCGATTTAATAGTTCAGAATCACCATGAGCTCTTAAGAATTAGCTATTCACAGTATAAAAGTACAGAACATAATGACCATTTAGAGTGCATAGTTCTACACATTCTATCCTTAATGCACAGGTTAAAAAAAAAATCATTTTGTGGTCCAGCTTTCCTTAATGGTTCCCTCATATGGTCTTGCAGTCCGTATCACATTGAAAAATGAACCTATTAAAAATTGCTCTTTTGCTCTTATGAAAAAACCAAAATTATATATTTTTTTCCCGTTTCAAAAAAAGAAAATTGCAGTACGAAAATAGCTCAGGTTCTTTTTAAGACTAGCAAAAGGCAAGACTTGTTCATCTGGGAAATCAGCTGGACACAGCGGCTGGCATTCCCTTTATTCTCAGTAGTAAATGCCATGTTTTAAAGGCCCCTGTTTTACCTCCCAGGTTGAGTGTTCAGGTGCGGGTTTCAAAATAGTCTTTGACATAGTGACATCACACGGTGGGCGTGTCCACCCAGATGTGTGATGGATGGATTAGCCTACCAGTTGGTACAGTCCACCGGGTTGGCCGGTGGTAGACTGGTCTAGTCTCATCTAGTCATCACCCTTTATTTTTTTTGTTGGACCAGCGAAACACTCCCATGGATCGCTCTGGGCCATTGACCCAAAACAACCTGTCCTGTCAATGAGGTGGGAGGACATGTTGTCCACTGCGGTCACAGCCATTAGGGATGTGTTGCCTTGCATTTCACAATCACGTTTTCAACACAGACCAGCCCCTTCGCTTCATGTATGGTGGCCCTAAGTCCAGACGTGTGTGTGTGTGTGTGTGTGTGTGTGTGTGTGTGTGTGTGTGTGTGTGTGTGTGTGTGTGTGTGTGTGTGTGTGTGTGTGTGTGTGTGTGTGTGTGTGTGTGTGTGTGTGTGTGTGTGTGTGTGTCAGGAGGATCAACTGAGAAGCAAAGGTAGACATTAGGCCTTTTGGGAAGTGCTGAGCTGCTATCTAAAAGAGAAACAGCTAATGAAGGGCGTCTGAAGGGTACATGCTTGTAGTTATGTCGAGATGGAGCAACATGGTGTGTGTGTGCGTTCTGTGGAACCAGATGGCTGCTGGATGTCGGTATGGTGTAATGTAATAATAGTCATATCAAATGCAACACTCTAGTTAATCAGGCGTTTGGCCAGCAGCATAATAGCAAAGAAGACATAACAGGTAGGTATGTACTGACTATGGTATTCTTTCGCACTTTCATCTTCCCATCATTTCTCTTTCATATCGTTAGTTACCATGGAGATTTGGATAAGGATAATTATATGTGCCATATGGATATATATATATATTATTTTTTTAGCTGACGGTGCATATGGCTTTATTAACAGAAGCATTGTGTGAGAGCATGGTCTCACAATGTCAGTCCTGGTGAATCGGGGCCTCCTGGTAAGGACCAGCTCCCGGCTGCTTGCAACTCAGATTCATTTGAACGGCTAGAGTCGACCGTTTGTTGGTTTAAGCTACAGGCTAAATTGAAATGATCGCCACAGAACCTCATATCTTAAAAATAACCAAAACCCTGTCGTGGGTTCACACCATTTTCAAGCGGCGAATAAGTACCACATTTTCCGGATGATTGCGTCACACAAATGGCTGGAAACATCGCAGCCTTGACGTGAAATTCACTTATTTAAAATAGGGTTAGGGGAAATGGATGTTGATGGTGCCTGAGCGACTCTAATATGAGCACATACATCTCACTGATGTATGTGCAAGTCGAAGAGACGACCTGATGAAGACGATCGGAACGACCTTGCTCATCCAGGAAGCAATCGGAGAAGGCCGTCTTATTCCTCCTCCTTCCTAATTTTCCCTCCGTCCTTCCTTCTTCCTCTTCCTCCATTCTTCCCTCTTCTTCCTTCTGCCGACCTCGGTCGTGTTTATAATAAATAAACCGAAAAAAGGTGGAATATGGGGGGACCCACCGCCGCGGCCGTCCGGTCCGTCCAACATGAATTAGGAAAAGCAAACAGGGGGAGTTGGATCCCTCATCCCCACCGCGGTCAGCCTGACAGACGCCTAATGCATTCTAATGCTGCGTTCCAGGTCTCATCACAGCCTCTGACGGCGGGCCGCTGCGGCGCCTGGATAAGCGGCTGACTGATTAGGACGGGAGGCCGGTTAGCGGAGCCGTCATCCTGCGTCTCCTTGACGCGGAGGCGCCGGGCCCCGCCTAACGACGGCTCCGTCCTCTCCTGTCCCGTTGACATTGGAATGGAACGTCGCCGTTGGTGTGATTACAGTGCAGTCTCCGCCTCCCACCCCCCCCCCCCTTATTCCGTTTTATAATATATATATTTATTCATATTACAGACTATTAGTCTTTACACAATTGGTTTGCGGTGCTGTGCTTGGATCGGGGAGGTAATTGGGGTGACCTTCGGCGAATGTGTGGCTCTCTGGCTGACTTCCTGCTTTTAATATTTGGGGGAGAGAAGTCAGTGAGAGCATCGTTCATCCTCACACCTTCTCCGTTCATCCTCCTCACACCTCCTCCGTTCATCCTCCTCACACCTTCTCCGTTCATCCTCCTCACACCTCCTCCGTTCATCCTCCTCACACCTTCTCCGTCCAGGAGGAGGTTTTACTGGCGAAGCGCTGAATCTACAGGAAGTCAAATAGACAAATCGATTCACAGATGGATTTGTAACGTATTCCTGATTGATTCAGCGTGTCTGTACACAACAGCCTTCAGAGGTGGGATCCTAATAATGCTAATGTTTTAATTTAGTTTAAAGTCCTTTAAACAGGGTGGTGGTGCAGATGATATCGATTGCAGCTCAATAATGGAGCTTTTACCAAGCTATTAATCAACATTATTCAACATTACACTCTATTTGGAGGGGTTCTGGGTGATCTTTAGAAACCCCCCCACCGTGAAACTGGGTGAGCTGCGTGGTGCACAGTGCTCTGGAATGTCCTAGGATGTTTGAGGTCAACGGGGAGGTCATGCTGAAGAAGGCCCACCAGCTCCTCCATGCCCTGCAGTGTCTCAGGAGAAGCGGCATAGGCAAACAGTGGCCGGTGACAAGAAAGGCATCCAGAGGGTCGTGAGGACGGTATAAAAGATCATCAGGTGTGCACTTCCATGGATTGAGGAGATATTTTGGACCAGATGTCAGAAGAAGGCCATCTCCATCACAAAAGACTGCAACCACCGTGGGCTCCATCTCTTCTCCCCCCTACTGTCGTGTTGCCGGTACCGCAGCATCCGTACCTTAAGGACTACCAGGTTTAAGGATAGTGTTTATCCACAGGCCGTGACCTACTGAACTGCTAGGAGTGCTGCCACTATCATAACATTGCACATCCATATAACATTACACTATAATTATTTTGCTGGACTATCTGGACTCATCACAGTTACTGCACTGTTCTGCACTGTATTCATGATGCTGCTGCACTACTGGCACTTTAAAATGCTTTAAAATGTACATATCATCCATCAGCAGTAGCAGTAGTGTTATATTTATTGTGTACAGTCCTGTTCTAGTATAGTGCATATAGCATATAGAGTGTTGACTTGTAGGAAATGTCATACTGCGGGAGGTAAAGGGGAGAAAGCCTTCCATTGTACTTGCATATGGCAAATAAAAACATCTTCAATATTTAATCTTGAATCCTAAAGGACAAAAAAAATACTCCCTTAATGAATGAAACCTTGAGAAGGAACGCAGAGTGGGGGGGTCCCTCCTTCAGGGATGGTGAGGAGTATAATGGGTGACATAAGGGACATACATAATATTTACAATGTGAAAAATAAATAAATAAATATACACGTATATTTATAGTAAGTATGTGTGTATGTGTATATGTATGTCTATATATGTATATATATATGTGTATATGTATATATGTGTATATACATATATGTATATATATATACGTGTATATATGTGTGTACATGTATATATATATATGTCTACATGTATATATATATGTGTATACATATATATACACATATATATATGTATATATATACACACATGTATGTATGTATATATGTATATACATATATATGTATATATATAAATTACATATAATACATATATACACATAGTATATGTATATATGTATGTGTATATATATGTGTGTGTGTATATATGTATATGTACTGCATATATATATATACATGTATGTTACAGGTGTATACATATATATACACATATATATATGTATGTATATATGTATATACATATATATGTATATATATATATTACATATATACACATAGTATATGTATATATGTATGTATATATATGTATATGTATATACACACATATATGTATATATGTATACACATATATATGTATATATATATATTACATATATACACATAGTATATGTATATATGTATGTGTATGTATATATATATGTGTATATATATGTATATATGTATATGTACTGCATATATATATACATATGTATGTTATAGGTCAAGGATGCCTATAGCTGGTTTTGTCTTATTTCAGCACCTCCCTCGGGCATTTTGTGCTTTCGGGAAAAGGCTAAACCGAAAACCATGAACAGGATGGGCGCAGGAGCGACAGAAATGAAAACATTGTCAGTAAGCATCAAAGTTTGTGCGAATCCCATCTTCTCTGAGCTCAGAGCGACCGGTGATTGATTGGTTCTGTCTGCGTGCTTCAGATGTGAGCGTTGCTCCAAGCTGTGATTCTGCCCCGTCATTCCTCCTGTGTCAAACCATATTGATACCACACACTGCTGTTGGTGTGTGTGTGTGTGTGTGTGTGTGTGTGTGTGTGGTAAACATGTGAGTGTGTGTAGTGGTGTAGATGTGTTTTGGTAGTGGTGATGGTGTGTGTGTAGATGTGTCAGGTGATGGAGGTGTGTGTGTGTGTGTAGTGGTGGTAAAGGTGTGTGTGTGTTCGTATTATTTCCATGTTAATATCCCTAATGGGTGATAAACCTCTGATTCTTACTATGTTGTTCTTGAGGGTTCTGTGAAGTACTGTTTACACAATTATGGACACTTTCCGCCCTTAAAGAGAACCTAATAGAAGTACAATTGTAAACTTTAATAACTATGTAGTTACGTAGTGTGTTGGTTGGAGGGTTGTATTAAAGTCATATGTTTCCCCATTTTCACTACCTTAATTAAATTGATTTAGCAGATTTCTAGTATCCAAGCGTTATTCTACAGCATTATAATCAGCCTCACTGCATCGGCCCCACTCACATACGTGTGTGTGTGTGTGTCTGCATGCGTGTGTCTGTGCGTGTGTGTGTCCATGCATGTGTGTGTCCATGCGTGTGCGTGTGTCCATGCATGTGTGTGTCCACGCGTGTGTGTGTCCATGCGTGTGTGTCCATGCGTGTGTGTGTCCATGCGTGTGTGTGTCCATGTGTGTGTGCGTGTCCATGCATGCGTGTGTAGGCCGAGTGTATGTTGCACATGTTAACTTGTTTTTCCCAACCAGCCGCGTTGAAAGGCGTCTGGGGCTGGTGTTTGTGGAAAGTATACCCCACTTAGCACTGTATTTATATTAAATATTGAATCCAATTTAAATACAAAATTACCATATTAAATATTAACCAGCCTGTGAATATTTAATGTGAGCCCTTTACCATAGGTCTGGTCTTCATTACCATGCAGCACTCACTGAATTTGAACGGCCGTTGTCCCTGAAGACGGTGGACATGCGGCCAGTTCTGTTCCGCAAACACCCAGCAGGGGCCGCTATTGCACTGCACTGTCTGCAGGAGGGCCGAACCAATATAAAAAGTACAAGCGACCAACAGAGAAAGAGAGACGCGTGTATGTGTGTATGCTTCTCTTGGAGTTTGTGTGTAAGCGAGAGAAAGAGAGAGAGTGAGGGGACCACATTCAATGATTCGAACAAACCAATAATGGCTTTATTTGAATATTTAGGTTTATTTTCATGAAGTCATATTGTGCGAGGTACACTTTTCATTACCCGGTAAAAAAGGACTTAAAAAAGTAGCAAGAGTGGTTAACAAGAAGTCCTCAATCCAACACACACACACACACACACACACACACACACACACACACACACACACACACACACACACACACACACACACACACACACACACACACACACACACACACAGGCTCCACACTTTACTAGCTTAACAGAATGAAGGACACCAGATGATGAAGCCTATTCCTAAGCATAGGAGCAGCTCCCGGAGCCAGGAGTCTGTGAGAGTGAACCTCCCAACCTGCAGCAGCAGCCCCTAAACCCCAATGGCTGCTTTAACGACCAGCCACCTTTAGTTTGTCTTACCGTGAAATAGTTTCTGATTCAGTGGAACAGTGAGTTAAAGAACAGAGCTGCAGACTGAAGACTCCAGGAGAAAGCCTTCTTCTGCTTCTTGCTTCTTCTTCTTCTTCTTCTTCTTCTGTGCTTCGTCTCGTCACAAGCATGTGTGATTAATGTCGTGTGAAGATGGCACGCCTTTCCCCGTTTCACCATGGACCCGTTGGTGTCTCGAAAACGGAATCTTTACCAACATTATTTCCACTTGCTGCTTGCTTTCTTCTGCGTTCTTTCGTCTGTGAATTGACACATCAATAGCCGTCGTGTTGGTGAAATAGCATTTAGCCGCATACAACTTTATTGATTCTGTTTTAATGATACACTAAGCTGGCTCATCCAATTAATATTTGAGATTGAGATTTGGTATCTCTGGTATTGTGTGTGTGTGTGTGTGTGTGTGTGTGTGTGTGTGTGTGTGTGTGTGTGTAACCCCGATCAAAGATTCACACTAATGCAGACAAATCCTGGGGACTTAGATGCTAATCGTTATGGCAGTATAATATAATGGAGACACATGGGGAGGATGGGAGAGACATAGGAACAGAGAGAGAAGAGCGGGTGAGTTTAAGAAATTAACTTGACAAAGGGAGGATGAGGATGAGGGGTTCTGGGTGGGGGAGGGGTGAGGGGGGAGGGGTGAGGGGTGCAGAGCCACGTGGGTCTTCAGAGTCGTGTGAGGGGAACACATTAATCTCTGGGAGACATCTGGTCATCCCACTGTTTTAGAACGCTGTCAAAGAGCTGGAATTCACCCTGCCCCACCACCGCACACACACCGGGAGCGCACACACACACAGGCAAGCACACACACACACACACCGGGAACGCACACACACACACACACACACACACACACACACACACACACACACACACACACACACACACACACACACACACACACACAGGGACACTCAGGTACACACACACACACACACACACACACACATGCACACGCATACACACACACAGGCACGCACACAGGCGCACACACAGGCACTGTCGCACACACACACACACACACACACAGGCACTGACGCACGCACACACAAACAGGCACACTCACTCACTCAAACCCACACACACACACACACACACACACACACACACAAAGGCATACGCACACAGGAGTACGCACACACACACACACACACACACACACACACACACACACACACACACACACACACACACACACACACACACACACACACACACACACACACACACACACACACACACACACACTCTAAAGACAGACACATGGGTCCTCTATGAAGCATGAACCAGCAGAGTGAAACATCAGAGGAAGACAAAGCCATCCAAGCACAAGTGATCTAGTTTCAAGCTCATTAAAGATGTTTTAGCTGAACAGAAAAGAGAAAGTGACATATTATCACACGTGTGTTATCATTAAGCTGTTATGCAGTATGCTTGTGTGTGCTATTAACATAACCTTCCACTGCACACACAACACACACACTATTATCTCTCTCCATTCACACACACACACACACACACACACACACACACACACACACACACACACACACACACACACACACACACACACACACACACACACACACACACACACACACACAGGTGTATAGTATTTAGCTTTTTTCCGATCGATGTTGTCAACATGTCGGGGACGGGCAGCCCGGATGTGTGCTGTGCTTGTCCTTAGGGGAGCTGACTCCTATCTGATCCTGGGCCGTCAGATAGTCAGAACTCTCCCTGGAAACGCTACGCTTCATCTGGTGTCTCCAGAAGAATAACAGCCCAACGTCCTTTGGGTTCTGAGGAGGGGGACCACTGGCCGTTTGTCATGTGCCGTTTCTGTTTTCGCCTCTGGCTCCTCTCTCTCTCTCTCTCTCTCTCTCTCTCTCTCTCTCTCTCTCTCTCTCTCTCTCTCTCTCTCTCTCTCTCTCTCTCTCTAACGATGAGTAGGTCCTTTTCAATCTGCTCTGGCGGTTAATTCCAAGCCTGAGGTCCCCTTTTGTTTTCATGTAAAAAATGCAGATATTGAACTCTCTTCCCGGGATTGTGGTATTTATCTTCATATTCACATCCACTCGTCAGCGCTGTATAATATGCAGAGAGGTCCTATATCTTCTTCCCCGTATATATATATATATATATATATATATATATATATATATATATATATATATATAGCCATTCATTATTATTTTATATTTGATTGTTCTTGTTCATTTTAATATTGCAGAAGCCTATTTATTTTCATCTGCTGGTAGAGAAGCAGGAGGAAGGAGACATTTCCAGTTGAACGAGCTCCTCATTCCTCTCCTCTTCATCTCCCCCTGAAACCATTTCCATTCTTTTGTGTATGTTGGAAAACTCAGACTATAAAAGTGCTTTTTATGTCGGCGAGTTAAAGCAGTGGTGGTAGTTATTATGCAGCAGGACACAATGTGGTGCTGTAATGAAGTGTTCATGAACCCAAACGGGCCGAGGAGGGATGAGGATGAGGAGGGCTGAGGATGAGGAGGGCCGAGGATGAGGAGGGATGAGGATGAGGAAGGCTGAGGATGGCCGAGGATGAGGAGGTATGAGGAGAGTTGAGGATGAGGAGGGCCGAGGATGAGGAGGGATGAGGATGAGGAAGGCTGAGGATGGCCGAGGATGAGGAGGTATGAGGAGAGTTGAGGATGAGGAGGGCCGAGGATGAGGAGGGATGAGGATGAGGAAGGCTGAGGATGGCCGAGGATGAGGAGGTATGAGGAGAGTTGAGGATGAGGAGGGCCGAGGATGAGGAGGGATGAGGATGAGGAGAGCTGAGGATGAGGAGGTATGAGGAGAGCTGAGGATGAGGAGGGCCGAGGATGAGGAGGGATGAGGATGAGGAGAGCTGAGGATGAGGAGGGCTGAGTCATCGTCACCGTAATGCCGTCGAAGCAGAGCACCCAGCGAAATGTGTTTACATCAGCGTTATGACGATGAATACACAAACCAGGGACCCTTCGCACCTTTAATTGACTTGAGTGAATGTGTGTTCTGCAGGAGAAGTAAAGGTGATGCGTCTCACTATCTGGTGTCTGATTTAGTTACTGGGATGACAGATGGTAAATCAGAGCCAAGTTAATGCACAGAAATGAATTGCTTGTTTTGTTTACAATGTAGTCGTACACAGAGTGTACAGCAGATTCACATTCAATTACAGCGTCCTCAGCCAGTACCACAGCAGCGCTATTGTTATTCAGTGGCACACACACACACACACACACACACACACACACACACTGCTAATGTGTCAAGCTTATGTGTGTGTCGAGCCAACGCCAGTGTTTCTGTTTATTCAGTGACGGATGCCAGTTACAGTTTATTTGTGACTGACATCTGTTGGATCACAGATGAGGAACTCAGGGAAATTAGGGCCAATCACACACACACACACACACACACACACACACACACACACACACACACACACACACACACACACACACACACACACACACACACACACACACACACACACACACACACACACACACATCGAGCAGGGGAATTCCAGTTGATGCCTAGCAAGCCTTTATCCAGGGTGAATGAAAGGCAAAAATGCAATTAGCCTGGTGAGTGAGATTAACATGGCCTTGTTTTTTTTTGTAAGTTTTAATAGACTACTGATTTAATTTTTTCCATCATGTTTCTCCAAATTACAAAGTTCATTCATTCATTATTTTTTGGCAGCAGGAAAGACTAACTCTTGACTCTGACTGCATGTTTAATCTGCAGGCCGACGGGCCTCAGAGCACTCATTGGATTGGCCCACACACACACACCTACACCTACACACACACACACACGCACACACACACACACACACACACACACACACACACACACACACACACACACACACACACACACACACACACACACACACACACACACACACACACACACACACACACACACACACACACAGGTACACTAACGAGAAGGAAAGAAGTGGATCGCTACAGCAATAGCTTTGGAAAAAAACGAAACCTATATCCTCTGGTTCTGATTGGTTCACCTGTCCCTTGGTTCTGATTGGTTCACCTGTATCCTCTGGTTCTGATTGGTTCCCCTGTCCCTTGGTTCTGATTGGTTCACCTGTTTCCACTGGTTCTGATTGGTTCACCTGTTTCCTCTGGTTCTGATTGGTTCACCTGTATCCTCTGGTTCTGATTGGTTCATCTGTATCCTCTGGTTCTGATTGGTTCACCTGTATCCTCTGGTTCTGATTGGTTCACCTGTATCCCCTGGTTATGAACACGCGTGAGACCCCCAGCGGGGAGGATAATCCGTTTGGACGTAAACATCTGCAGGCCGCCGGGATGCACCTCACCGTTTCTTTGATGTCTGCTGAGTGGAGGTGAGGAGGAGGGGGCGGGGGCAGGGGAGGGGGAGGAGGAGCGGGAGAAGGAGGGGGAGGAGGAGGGGGTGGGGGAGGGGGAGGAGGAGTGGGAGAAGGAGGGGGAGGAGGCGGGGGAGGTAGCGGTGGAGGAGGAGGATCGAGAGGAGTAGGGGGAGGGGGAGGAGGAGGAGGAGCGGGAGAAGGAGGGGGAGGAGGAGCGGGAGAAGGAGGGGGAGGAGGAGCGGGAAGAGGAGGGGGAGGAGGCGGGGGAGGTAGCGGTGGAGGAGGAGGATCGAGAGGAGGAGGGGGAGGGGGAGGAGGAGGAGGAGCGGGAGAAGGAGGGGGAGGAGGCGGGGGAGGTAGCGGTGGAGGAGGAGAATCGAGAGGAGGAGGTGGAGGGGGAGGGGGAGGAGGAGGGGGGAGGGACTGGCAGGGCGCTGCTCTGCTGCCTTCCTCGCCCCTTACAGGAGACATATTGAAACGGAAGGCGGATCGTCTGCAGGCTTCAC
>CM051008.1:19167768-19172768 GCA_027704905.1 Muraenolepis orangiensis
AACAACAAACAAAGCAGTGGTAGCCGTAACAGACACAAGCCTGCCCTTACAATTGTATATTATAATAAAAGAAGAACATATTTTAACAGCCCTTAGACTCACAGAGCACATATACCTAGGCAGTCTGACGACATTGCTGCAGCATACTGCTGCTCAGACATTGCTTTTAAAGTAATATATATGATTTCTACGGGGTGTGTGTGTGTTTTGAGATGGTGTCCATTTGAGGAATCCACTTGAGGAGAGACGTCCTCAGACGGGGAATCACTCAGTCCTCGTCTCTCTGATCTCAGGCCCACTGATATGACACGCCGATGAGGTGTAACAAGCTGGTCTTTAATTGAAATGTAATTAAATATAATACATTAAATATCCTTAACTAACACATTTTAAGCCACTTAATGTCTTTAAAGGGATTACACTCCCCATGTTCGTTATTCTCATCAAAAACAACTTGGGTAAAATGAAGGGTAATTAAATTAGCCGGCAGCACAGCGCTGTGCCTCTATAGGCAGCTCCCGGGCCGCGGGGTGAGACAATATGCAGAACACAGACAGAAGCTCTGCTGTACAACATCAACAACAACGCAACCACTCTGACTTCATACCCCTCCCCCCAACAAAAGGTGCACTCAAAATATGAAAAAGATTGCAAGTAATAAAAGTCACATCCAATGGAAAGGAAATGGACAATAACACAGCCGACCCACCGCGCTCAAGTTCCATTTCCAGTGAACAGGAACGTGGTGGCCGACCCTAAATGCAATCAAACAGCAGCTTTCATTTCAGGCCAAGAAGAAACACACAGTCCCGCCCGCATGGCCCGGTGACAGGCTGCTTATACATTATGGTTTCCCTTTTATTAGGTCAAACCCCACAAGAGAGCCCATATCTCCAGGTCTTATTATTGTGTGTAGCTTGTGGTATACGGCCTGTCCGCAGCCAACGAGCGCCGCATGAGCAATGTCCTGGTGACAATAGAAAGAAAATGAATATGCTGTTTGTTCCCCCGATCCACACGCGGAGAACCACGCTGGGAACCACACGGGGAACCACACCACACGGGGAACCACACGGGGAACCAGACCACACGGGGAACCACACGGGGAACCACACGGAGAACCACGTGGGGAACCACATGGGGAACCACGCGGAGAACCACACGGGGAACCACACGGAGAACACACGGAGAACCACACCACACGGGGAACCACACGGGGAACCACACGGGGAACCACACAGAGCCGTGATCTATCAGCCGGGGAACAGGATCTGATGGATCCCACCAACATAGGACCACAGCACTGCTGGGAAATTAATTATATAAATAGATGCCCAATGACATTCAAATGAGTCAAATTGAAATGCATGTGATTAATACACACATTGTATATCTACACATATCTGTATGTATTAATATACTCATTGAATATCTACACATTGTATATCTGTAGGTATAAATATACTCATTGTATATGGGTAGGTATTAATATACTCATGTACTATACTCTGTAGGTATTAATATACTCATTGTGTATCTGTAGGTATCAATATACTCATTAATATACTCATTGTATATCTGTAGGTATCAATATACTCATTAATACACTCATTGTGTATCTGTAGGTATCAATATAACTCATTAATATACTCATTGTATATCTGTAGGTCTCAATATACTCATTAATATACTCATTGTGTATCTGTAGGTATTCATGAGTGATTCATTCAGTGACAGGGTTATGTCATTTGTCATATCTGCTATGTGTCATTTATTACAATAAAACATATGCATTTCAGGAATATTTCATGTTCATGTTTCAAGTTTGGGTTTTTGGTGGAAAAAAGTGTATGAAATATTACCATATCTGCCCCTCCTACTAAATAAAAGGTAGAACCCTTGACAATTTACAATTCCTGTGATTTTTTAACCTTAAAGGAATACTGCTGGTTTTCAACCAGGTTAGTATCAATGTGGGCTGTTGTTCCAACTGTTGTTCTCTGGTCATGTAGTACCAGTTCTCTAGGGCTGTTGTTCCAACTGTTGTTCTCTGGTCATGTAGCACCAGTTCTCTAGGGCTGTTGTTTCAACTGTTGTTCTCTGGTCATGTAGCACCAGTTCTCTAGGGCTGTTGTTTCAACTGTTGTTCTCTGGTCATGTAGCACCAGTTCTCTAGGGCTGTGTTCCAACTGTTGTTCCAACTGTTGTTCTCTGGTCATGTAGCACCAGTTCTTCTTGTTTCTCCTTTCTACTGCATAGACATAGACGTAGATATAGACATAGACAGCCCTGTTTTCTGAAACCTACACCCTACTAAGAAATCTCCATGCACCAGAGAGAGGGATGGGAAGCATGCCGGGACAGAGAGGGATGCGCTGTCTGGATTTAGCGGGATATTAGGTTCTGGTCTCCGTCAAAAGCACCAGAGGCAAGGATGCTGCTTGGCTGATATCTTCGGGCTCCAAGGTCAACGTTAGAGATAAGGCCCCCTGTGAATTATGGGAGTCAAACCGGACCGCCAACAGCGGCTCATCTGACTTGTTATTAAACACCACCTGCACTAAATCTCCTATCTCGCCACATCTTGTTTCAGAGCGCTATGGCAATTACCACGGCGGCTTTGGATACTGTATGGCTCAGCACTAGGGGGGGGGACGGGACGGGGGGGACCTCTGCTCTGTCCAACAGCAAATCACAAAGGTTCTGGAGTGAGAACAACTACAGAACAAAGTCTAACTAAAAGCAACACGACAAGGGAGGAACTGAGGCATGGGAAGTGAGTGCTGCAAAATCCAAGGGACAAATAAAAATCCAGTGTGACTATCTGCTATTTAAGGTCAAAGGTGAACAGGAGACCAGCATGTCCAATTTCAACGTATGAAAGGTAGAAACACAAACTTTGGATTGCTAGGTCATCGGGAAAAACACCCTTATTTTGTTGAATCAACGCAGTGGCTCTGGGTGGTGAATTCAGGCAAACATGTTCAACACTGGCAATGGCTTGATGAGATAGAGTCACACCTCTCGTCCTCAAGGGCTGATCAAGCCTGGCTATAACCCAATTAATGGGACCTGATGAGGGGCAGGCAAACGTAAGAACGTTGAACTTTCTGGATTGTGGTTTTGAGGATCAAGAGGTTATTGCCTCATATCCTCCTCCATCTCCAGCTCCTCCTCCATCTGCAGCTCCTCCTCCATCTTCATACCCTCCTCCATCTCAATCTCCTCCTCCATCTCCATACTCTCCTCCATCTCCATCTCCTCCTCCATCTCCATACCCTCCTCCATCTCCATCTCCTCCTCCGTCTCCTCCTCCATCTCCATACCCTCCATCTCCATCTCCTCCTCCATCTCCATACCCTCCTCCATCTCCATCTCCTCCTCCGTCTCCTCCTCCATCTCCATACCCTCCATCTCCATACCCTCCTCCATCTCCATCTCCTCCTCCGTCTCCTCCTCCATCTCCATACTCTCCTCCATCTCCATCTCCTCCTCCATCTCCATACCCTCCTCCAGCATCTCCATCTCCTCCTCCATCTCCATACCCTCCTCCAGCATCTCCATCTCCTCCTCCATCTCCTCCTCCATCTCCATCTCCTCCTCCATCTCCTCCTCCAGCTCCATCTCCTCCTCCATCTCCATCTCCCGGTCAGTGTTGAGGTGATGAATGTGCTGGGGAGGCTGGGCTGCTCCCAGGCCAGACTGGAAGACAGAGAAACACACTTCAGGTCATCAAGATGGCAGAATACTATTCAGCCACTAAGCTTTCATCCAAAGTGACTGGACTGTTTAGATGTGTGTCATCTAAGAGCAGGTAGAGGGAGCTGAACATCTCGCTCTAGGTTCCCTTATGGGTGGACAGCAGTACCACTGGGTAGTCCAACACCCTGGACTCTCCACCACTACACTCTGTTTCTGTTAGGACCTGCCCCGCCCTCCCCCAGGGGGAACATGTTACGTGGCCCCTTCGTATCGCAGACAAACATGACAATGTGACACCATGTGACCTTTAACCATACATGCTTCAAAGTTTGGCTTGGGATTAACAACCTGTCCCGTTAGAGGCTGGCAGGTTTGCAGGCTTTTTGTTCTCCAGAACAAAACACAATTTCCTGTGGTTTGTGTGCCGTTGCTCCCCCCGGAGTTACGAGCTCAAGCAGCCCCTCTACGTCAGCCCGTGGAGTTAGGAGATCACTTAAGTCACATGAATTGCCCTGATCGAATGTGTTTATTATTTTATGTTAGTTGTTTATGTGTATTACTCCAAATCAATGCAGTAAAACTGCCTTCAAATTTTTGTTTTTTGAAATGTGAGAAGACTTTCAGAAGCACACAAGGTCACCAGAGTTGCTAATTGAAAGCAACCCAAGTCGCCCACAGTGATTTCAGCATGGCGTGTTGGCACAGTGGTTGGCCGAGCTAGCTTAACCCCGCGGCGCGGTGGTGAACGGGCCAGGGGAACTCTTGTTCTATATATTCTATATTCTATATATTCTATTACACTCACTACGGAGCTGCACTATGGACACTTAAAAATGCTTTTTGGTACCATCCACCATATGTACATATCATCCAGTAGACACTTTTTTGATCTTTTTTATTGTGTACAGTATTGTTATAGTATAGTGTTGTTTTTAGTATAAAGTGTTGTTTTTAGTATATTATTGTATAGTATAGTGTAGTATATGATAGTGAAGTACAGTTAGTATTATATTTTTGTTCCATTGCACTTGTTACACATGGACAATAAAAACATCTTGGGCCGAATAAAATAACTATTTGGTCGCTTCCATTCTTATTTTGAGGCGATATTCTTTTTAACACACATATTTTACAGGGTATTTAAAAAATGGTAACCTTCTTCTTAAGATGGGTTGACAAGGTGTGTGTGTGTGTGTGTGTGTGTGTGTGTGTGTGTGTGTGTGTGTGTGTGTGTGTGTGTGTGTGTGTGTGTGTGTGTGTGTGTGTGTGTGTGTGTGTGTGAGTGTGTGTGTGTGTGT
>CM051008.1:19175268-19195268 GCA_027704905.1 Muraenolepis orangiensis
AATTGCTTGGAAGGGTGAGCCAAAGTTAACTGTCAGGATCGCTTTCTCAAATGGCCCTTCAGCCCAACCACTTCATGGGATCGATGGGCGGAATAAGAAGAAATTAATTGGCCTTGCAGTCAATGTGAAACTGCAGGTCCTTCCTCAGCAGCCATCCAGACAACACATTAGAGCAGCCTCACATGTTCACTATAGTTTCATAATAATAATAATAATGCTAATAATCAGAAATTATTATTATTATTATTATTATTATTATTATACTACTACTTTGTCTTATATACTATTATATTATTATGTCATTGTTATATATACATTGTTGATCAAACCTGTGTGTATGAAATGCAAAACCAAAATGGTATAGTAGATTGGTGTGAAGTCCCACGTGTGTCGAGGGTCACCGCAACACAACATGGAAAAGCTGCTCCCAAAACCCATTTGTGTTTAACGCAGGACACACAGGATTTGTGTTACCAAAACAAATTAGCACCTCGGAGAACTAAACAAGTATCAAAACTAAATAACAGCAGCAGCAAATTCACAAAAGGGGAAATGCAATTATACTTAAGAAAAACATCTCGCAACTCACAAAACACCAAGCAGAATGGACAGCGGCAATCTCCCTCTGGGAAATTGCCTGGAGGACGGCTGCATGTGCTTCCCTCGTGGAGCCGCCGCAAGATTGTGTTCCAACGTGTGGATCCTGCTGGGGAGAAATGTCTTGTTTGGTTCAAGGCATCTTCCCCAGGCACTTTAACTGTATACATTGTTTTCATTTAAAACCTTGTCTGAACATGTGTAGTTAGATAGATATTTAGTGATGAGACAATGGCTGGTGGAAAGTCCCTGGCTGTGGGGAAATTGGTGTGTACGATATCACTCCTTTTGTCTTTTTTCATTGATACTATTGATCAAATTTTAAAGGTCAAATGAGCTACTGCAACATTGGGTTGGTCCAAATGTGTTACATGGAGACCGTAATGACGCATTAATTTACTGCTGACCACTAGAGGGCAGAACATTCGCTCCAAAGCAATCTTGCAGCTCAGGCACTCCAGATGGTGGAGTTAATTTATGTTTGGGGAGGTTAAGGTCAAACTAGAACTCCGGGAGCTATTGCACACCATTCTCTGACTGCAATTTTCAATAAATCTCTTTTTCATCGTTCTTTTAATGTTCTGCTTACTTCTTCTTCTTACTTTTTTTTTTTTACAAAGCAGACTGTTCTAATTAGTATCATGAAACCAAAGAGAAAACACACAACACTCAAAATTTAAAAAGTCATGCTGGTGTTGCCAGAAATATTTCAGGGTCAACCGCTACTCATGAGTTCCTCTGAGAGGCACTTCAAGAGGCAACATTCTTCTTCTTTCTCTTGCTTTCTCTATCTTCCACCCCTATGTGTGTGTGTGTGTGTGTGTGTGTGTGTGTGTGTGTGTGTGTGTGTGTGTCTCTCTCTCTCTCTTTCTCTCTCCGTCCATGCTGTCACAGCATGTCTGCACGCACACCTGTGCACACGGAGTGGTGTGCCAGCCCACGCTGGGACTCAGTCAGCGAGCGTAGCCCCCAGAAGCTGGCAAAGGTCTGGCTCTATCACATTCAACACCCAACTCTGCCAACATTATGACCCCCGCATGAGGGCTCCGGGCAGCTCTGGACAGATGGTCTTCTCATATCGGACTCTCCCATGCGCAATATTCAAATATTTGACCCCGTTGGACCCACGCCAGCCTGATAGGTGCACTTATTGTACACTTGTACACACTGATTTCTATACACTGAGAAACCGCCATAAAGCGCGGGGAGGATCCGCGCCGTGCAGCTGGAAGGGTCGGCCGGCTGTGGCTCCTGTACTCCCCTCTCTGGGTCCGTCCATGGGGGACACACTGAGGGCTGAGACGTGTGTCCGTCTGTGTCCTTGATGACTTAATTGGGGTTTTAGTGCACTCTGCTGCTGGGGCGGTGAGGACACGGCCCATTTACAGAGTGCTCCCTGAGTTAGGGAAAACACAACTCAAATAGCATCCCTACATCCCTGTGGCCCAATGAGGATAATAAATTATATAGATCTTGCGTGCATGTGTGTGTATTTATTTATTTATGTATCGAGCTATCTAGTCAAACAGACAGCGGGCATACACACACACACACACACACACACACACACACACACACACCACACACACCACACACACACACACACACACACACACACACACACACACACACATATATATATATATACTATTTTGCATTAATTTTTACCTTGCTGTAACCTTCAAACGGGGGAATTTGTCTGATGACAAAGTCGAGCTCCGGGCACTTAAGCCGGCGGCTGTGGCAGTGTTCTGCTAAAGGCTAATCTGTTTGTGTGAAATAGCAATAAGCTGCCTCCCAGGCCCTGTTTATCTCTGTATTCAGGCGTACTGTTTGGAACACGCACCGCAGCGAGCAAGCAAACCATCCATAATGAAATAGCCTGTGGTTAGCGTAGCAATTTGGGGCCGGGCTGCTCTCCAGCTTTTGGAACCAAAATATTAAATAAAAGACAATCATCGCATTCCAAAAAAAAATCGGTTGTTGTTGTGCAGGTTAGTTCTGACATTATTCTTCTGAATATAAAAAAGTTGTTACTAAATTCCTTGTCTGGTGGATTAAGGATCCAGGTTCAGCGGATCAGAGGAGAAGGAAGCTTGTAATGCTGGTTTAGCATTTTGTCCTCTCAAACTCGGAGAGAGAGGGAGCACGGGTGTGTGTGTGTGTGTGTGGTGTGTGTGTGTGTGTGTGTGTGTGTGGGATGATGTGAGTTGCCTTACGTTAGGTGAACGGTGTCATTTCTGACACCATAAGTGTTAGATCAGAGGGACGAGGCGTGTTGTGCATGCATGCTTGTGTGCACTTGAAGGATAACTTCACTTGAAAGATGTTTCAACCTGGGCTGTGATTTTCCTGATCATTTTGGGTCCAAGTGACTAAGGCTGAAACTATTTTTTAAATTGGTCCAGAATCGAGCCAGAGCACTTCAGCCATCACGGCGCCAAACGTCTTCAATGTAACCATTTGGCGGCCATAGTCAGTCTGTCATAGTCAATGTCTGTCCTCTCAAAGTGCTTGACAGCCTCAGCCTGTTATGATAAGTGTCTGACAACATTATGAAAAGGATCCCTACAAGATCAATTACACTTTCTTAGAAGTCTCGTGTGGACGAGGCTCTCGCGAGATTTCAGAGGCTGGTTTTGAGAACACGCTAAAACATTCTGTCATTACAATCACAACATGACAGAAAAGTTTCCTCCCCTGGTGTCTGCTGCCGCAAGAGCATTTCAATATTTTTTGCCATACCAAGTATTCCATTATTCTTCCAGTTTAGCGCTCAGCCCCCAGCCAGTAAGTCAGCCATCTCCAAAGTGTAAAAGCCAGTCTTTGAAAGCATGGAATTTGCTTAGCGGTTTTTCCCAAAGACTGCCACAGTCCACAGGATTAGGATTGCTACAGGCTTGTTTTGCAACACTTTGACATTACCAAGCGAGCTAAGCAGCCCACAGCGAGGCAACACAGAGCCAGCTCACAACACGAGGACACAATGGATTCCTAAGCGTTTAATTTCCCCGTATGGACTGTGTGTGTGTGTGTGTATGTGTGTGTGTGGCGGAATGTTGTTTCATATCTGCGTATGTCACACTGTGTGCAAAATGTTTGTGTTTCTATATGTCGAAGGGTAGAAGGTCAGCGGAGATGTATTTATGTGTTTATTTACTTTAGTTTTCTTGTCACACACACGAGTCCCAGGTGACACATCGTCCACTGAGCCTGTGGATTCCACTAAACAGGCATCAGCAAAGCACACTGTGATCATTGGTCTGAATGATGTCACTGCGTTGATTGGGGTTGGGGTTAATGATTAACTCTGAGATAGAAGGCAATCATACAGGCTTTTTACCATAGCTTATGTTGAACGGTTTCTTAATCTCACCAGGCAAACTTAACTTAAGTGTCTGATTATGATTTTAACTGAAAGGTCAGGCGTCATTGTTAGCCGGTTAGCCGTGGACAGGTCAGCGATATCCCCGGCAGTCAACCAGCCTCTGAGCAGCACCACCTCCTCTCTGAACGACCCTCAACGACCCTCTTCCCTCCCAGTCCAGAGAGCCTAATTACTACTGTGAAGCTTACCAAGCCCTGATTCCACTGCATGGCTCCCTGCCCGGCCCATTACTTTGCTCGGGGAGCAAAGGGCTGTTTTCTTCACTGAAGGAAATTAGTGAAATCCTTGGACCATAATCGCCGCTGTCCAGTGGAATTAGTCTGTGGGCAAAAATTGATTAGTGGCTGTTTTTCTAACAGCAAAGTCGCACGGCGTGTTGCTGGTTCGGCTTGATCATCATCTCAGGTTATCAATCGATTCATGTCCACTGTTACTGCAGTTATGAGTAATGTTTATTGTTCTGTTTAAAGTCAATATCTTCTCTATTCTATAATGTTGCTGTGTTGTGTGTTGTGTATTGTCTATGGTGCAACTTCATATTTACATTTACATTTACATTTAGGGCATTTGGCAGACGCTTTTATCCAAAGCAACTTACAAGGTGTACATTAGTTGAAGCAGACAATAGCATAACACTGGGGTACGCAAACATATAAATACAGCAGTTCACAAGTATTCATATTGACAAGATGAATAACACAATTTCGTACTGCTAGGTCACCTGCTTAAGTAGCTGTGATAAGAGCGTGTTAACAACATTAAGGACATACACTTGCTAACATATACAACATGCTAAGAGCTATTAATGTCAGGACTTAAGCAAGTTTAGGGGTTTCACAAAGGAGAGTCCAGGTGGACTCTGAACAGGTGGGTCTTGAGTCTCTTGCGGAAGCTGGCGAGGGACTCTGCCGTCCTGACATGAGACGGGAGTTCATTCCACCACTGTGGGGCCAGAGCCGTGAAGAGCTGGGTTTTGGACGAGCGATGTTTGGTTGACCTTAGTGAAGGTCGAACAAGTCGCCTGGCAGAAGTTGAGCGGAGCGCTCTGGCTGGGATATCATATCCCGCTTGCCTTGACCAGGTCACTCTTGAAAAAAGAGTTTAATATCAAGGGACTAACCTGATAAAGTCAAATCATAAATACATATTCTAAGATATCTTTAGGGTGTCATGCACATACGGTCTGTATGCATGTTATGTTGGAGCAGAAAGTTGTTATTGTTCAACAGGCATTCTATACTAGTGACAATTTGAATTTTAATCAAATAGAATTCACTTGATTGATGATTTAAAAACACAAATAAAACAACACTGCAGACATTGGATAGATTAAAAATCGCAGCCGATGTAAAGACAATTAATCGTTAATTAACATAAATAGCAGATCAATGTTTTAAAAGCATGTTTTCTTGGTAATAAACTGTTTAAAATTTAAATATAATATTCTACATTCTACATTCTAAATACAGGATGTCCTGGACACACCCGGTCCTTCACATCAAGACAACCCCTCACCCAATACATCCTCTGCTCCCTCACAGACAGATATGAATGCGTTTGCATTCATATCTGTCTGTTAGGGAGCATGAGGATGTGTGTGTGTTTAACGCTAGCATTTTTCATAGCACACACTCAAATCCATTCTCTCCGTTCACTCTTACTCCCGCAGACAATGTGGGCACACTTTGGGGACCCACGTTTCTTGTCAGACTTTCTTTGGAGAGAGAGATGGAGAGAGAGATGGAAGAGACAGAGAGAGGGAGAGAGAGGTGGAAGAGACAGAGAGAGGGAGAGAGAGGTGGAAGAGAGAGAGAGGGAGAGAGGGGAAATAGAGAGAGAGGGGGGGCGAGACAGAGAGAGGGAGAGAGGGGGGCAGAGACAGAGAGAAGGGGGGAGAGAGGGAGAGAGGGGCAAGAGAGCGAGAGAGAGAGGGGGGAGAGACAGAGAGAGGGGGGGTGAGAAGATAAAGCAAGAGGGGGGAGAGACAGAGGGGGGGAAGAGAGAGAGGGGGGAGAGACAGAGAGAGGGAGGGAGAGAGAGAGAGACAGGGAGAGGGGGGAGAGACAGAGGGAGGGAGGGAGAGAGAGAGACAGAGGGAGGGAGGGAGAGAGACCGATCATGCATGCTTCAGTGAGTTCATTAATGCACGGCAGTTGAATGTTGTTTGTTCGGCTGCGTGTCAGCACTCTGTCACCGCTGACCCCGGCCTGCTTTCTCCCATCTGCAAAATAAACAAGGAGATGAGTGTGGGCTCACGACACACCAGACAAATGAGAGGCAAACACACACACACACACACACACACACACACACACACACACACACACACACACACAAACGCAGACAAACATGGCGACAGGTACTTGAACATGGACAAAGTAGCCGGTCGATGGTCTTGGTACATTTAGAGCCTCTGACTTCAACACCCCCCACGCATTAAGGTTGAATTAGGAGAGAGATTATCTGGGCTTGATAGTGACAACACCGTCGGCCGGAAATCAATGGGGCTGACAATAACCGCCGGAGCTTAACCAAGCAAATGTGTTGTGCAGCTTTAAGAAGTTCTCAAGGGAAGCCGCTCCTCGTGGCTCCTGAACCACGTCCACCGGCTCTTGTTTACATTCAAGATTCAAGATGTTTTTATTATCCATGTGGAACACTGGGATCCTTACTCCCCATATTCTACAACAATACTATACTATACTATACTATACTATACTATACTATACTATACTATACTATACTATACTATACTATACTATACTAAACTATGCAATAGTTTAGTATAAACTATAGTAGTATTCGATACTATACAATACTAATACTATAAACTACACTAAGCAGCGTCTGTTCGGACTTGGGAACCAGAAGGTCGCCGGTTCAAGTCCCTGAAATACCTGGGCACTGCCTGGGCACACTTGAGCAAGGCACCAGGCCCCTACACTGCTCCCCTGACAGCTGTATATACAATAGCTGCTCACTGCTCCTAATACTAGGATGGGTTAAGAAACACATTTCACTGTGTGTGTACAAGTACATGACCAATAAAGAGGATTCAATCCTCCAGATTTAGACTATATACAACCTACTATATACTATAGACAACACGATAGCTATATAACTATACTATACACAATACAAATAACAATAATGTGTCTGATGGATGATACATTACATACTGTACATATGGCGATACATATGGGAATATGATACATATCGGGCAAAAAGCATTTTTCATCTCTTGATTATGAAATCATTTCATAAAAAATAAAGTTGAGCAAAACGAGAAGAAGAAGAAAATACATGTCTCAGAGACCAGCACCTCCAATGTGGACCGCGGTCACGTGGGTTTAAGATGTGAAGCCGCAGCTCGTATTCATCCGCAGGGTCTTATCTGAAATTAAAAAGAGTCCCCGCTCTTCACGGCTTTGAAGTGTTTCTAAGCCACTCAAATGGCGCCGTTCAGAGAATATGGAAGCTAAAGGGAGAGCTTTTGATTCGCGCCGTCGTCTCTGCCTGTCACTTTGTGTTACACGCCGGGCGGATCTGAGGGGCTCCGGCAGAGCCAGCGCTGCCTGGCTGTCAGCCGCTCCCCGCCCTACCGTCTCACCGCCCCTCCCGTCTCACCGCCCCTCCCGTCTCACCGCCCTCTCGTCTCACCGCCCCTCTCGTCTCACCGCCCCTCCCGTCTCACCGCCCCTCCCGTCTCACCGCCCTCCCGTCTCACCCCCCTCCCGTCTCACCGCCCCTCCCGTCTCACCGCTTGATTCCGCCGTTATTGGCGAGCGGGCGAAGACGCGGTCGGTTAATCACTCGTCGCTGGTCGCTGGTGTCCTGGTTGAACGGGAGACACCAGAGAGGTTTCATCAGTGTGTATTTATTTCTGTGTATATATAATATATATATATATATATATATATATATATATATACTGGATGTGTTAATACAGTATTGTCCTTCACGATTTGACAACTGTCATTCAGCAGGTAGGCCAGAGAACTACTAGTAGTCACCAGAAGTCATAAGTGCATTTCCTTCTAAACAAGCCATACTAATATAACACATACATACATACATATACACATATATAATAACATCATATATAATGCATTACATTACAATGAGGTCATTCAACTGGTAGGCAAGAAAACCAGAGTCACCAGAAGTCATAAGTGCATTTCCTTTCGAACAAGCCATACCAATATAAACATACATATACACAATAACACAATATATAAAACATATTTCCTTTCTAACAAGCCATAATAATATAAACATACATATACACAATAACACAATATATAATACATATAATTTCCTTCCTTACAAGCCTCCAAGAGCAGAACGAGTGCTCAGGTAATAGTACAGTAAGTTGGCTAACCATAGAGTAAACTAAACATCCCTATTCCCCCCTCAGCGATGTGCACTTACCACCAAGACCAAGATGGAATTCAACAGGGCTGAGAACGCCAGAGGAAAAACCTCCTCCAAACAGACTCCACGTGAGACGCCTGCCCTAGAGGGTCCCTCTCCCCGACTTGGGATCAGAGCCGGGGGTACAGGCAGTGCATTTGTCTGTGTCTCTGTGGTGGAGGCTGAGCATGCAAAGCCCAGCAACCCAAACCGGGAGGAGGAGTAGGTGTGCGGGACCCCCGTGACCCTTCATCACGCTCTGGTTCAGATCAATTACAGCAGCGGGTGACAGCAAACAGTGGGGTCGAAGCCGGGCTGAATGAGTTCACCGCCCGGCCTCTGACGCCACAGCCTCTCTCTCTAACCCAATGAACAGCGAGGGGTCGCTGGGCCCCCCCGGGATGGAGGAATAGAAATACCCCGGAGGGATCAACACGTCTCTTGATAGGCTCCAATATTGACGAGCGTAGGAGCGCCGTACGACTGCATCTTGTTCTGTACGGGATGTGCTTCGCTGCAGGCTGTTTCTGACATCTGTTCCTCATAAAGAAATTTGAATATTTGGAGCATGTAGAGAACAAGGAAACACACGGTGATCAGACCTAGCGGTGGCTATAATTGGCTGATAATGGACCATCGTTAGAGTCTCAGGTAATTGGCTGCCGATGTGCCAACTTTCAAAAGGGTTTTCAGGGTTGGCGGCTCAGCGAGCGTCTGCAGCTAGCGGAGCTCCGGAGACCTGACGCTCAGCGAGCGTCTGCAGCTAGCGGAGCTCCGGAGACCTGACGCTCAGCGAGCGTCTGCAGCTAGCGGAGCTCCGGAGACCTGACGCTCAGCGAGCGTCTGCAGCTAGCGGAGCTCCGGAGACCTGACGCTCAGCGAGCGTCTGCAGCTAGCGGAGCTCCGGAGACCTGACGCTCAGCCACCACTAGCCAGGCAGCAGGAAGTGTTCCATGGCGTCACCGCGGCGTGTCCCGCCTTCAGCCGGAGAACCGGGACGTCGGTAAGTGGCGTGGGAGAGACCATGCCGCCATCTCCGAGAGTGTTAAGGTAGTGATTTCCGGCGGAGCTTCTCCCGTGACGCTTTGGCGGGATCCACCCGGGCATGGCTCCGGTCGAGTGGAGAGCGTAAACAGCATTGGTGATGGGATATTAGCCTAAGCTGGTCCCTCATTGCGGGTGTCCGTCCCATTTCATGGCTGCGGTCTGAGTGCCAGCGGAGGTGTATTTTAAGGCTGCAAAGGAACCCATCCCTCATCGGGGGGGGATGTAATCACTCCTGGCGTCTGTCAGTCACACTCGGGCTGTCGGCGCCAAAGGTAATGGCATCTGGAGAGAGCCTTTATGAACGCAGGTAATGGTCGCCGTAAATGAATGGGATGTTCCCCCGGGGGGCCCTGGGGGGCCCTGACACGCTCACAGGATGCATAGGAGACCCTAATGACATTCAGAGCTACTCTCACAGACACAGTTATGGCCTCTTCATATCCTCCGACATCCATCCACGCAGAGCGGAGATGAGCACCGCTCCTGTCCTCTGAGACCGTTAATGTCATAGGAATGTATTCGCGTATGAATATTTATGAAAAGATCCCTAACCACCCTGCCACCCTGCCACACACACACACACACACACACACACAAGTACCACAGCGTTTGTCATTGTGCCCTGCGATCGCCAAATTGTCCGCCCAATTCTAATCCAGGAAGAGTCCAGACTGAAGATTTTTCCCTTATATTTTGGATTGGTAACAACTTCCCTTGAATGGAATGAGCGAGGTGTTAATCACGCTAAACCAACCAAGGGCTCGCTCTCATTTGCCTTCGAGGGCCTCAAGAAGGAGATGGAGGATGCAGGCAGCTGCACTCAGACATTATTTGAGAGCAGTTTAACGTTAAGTAAGTTTTGTCTTACAATCTCGCTCACTTTGAGGGGTACCATGGGTACGGCAATTTCGCTAATTAGCACCAAAATCCCTGGGCGCCCGAGGAAGGGCGTCGAGTCTCCGGGCGGAACTTGAAATCATCCCGCCATCTTCATGCATACGTTGGGGCTCCTTCTTATCCTCCCTCTCCGGAGTGGGAGGATATTTTGCAACCTATTAAGGGCGCCTAGCGACCCACAATGGCTGCTATTCATGTGGAGGGAGAGAGAGTCCAAGACGGGGATTTGAATGGAATCGTTTAAGGTTGTCTCAAAGTTGTCTGGAAAAAAGAGAAAAAAAAAACCTTAACCTCAATCTCTGTCTTCCCCTCATTCTCATTCTCTCTCTCTCTCTCTCTCTCTCTCTCTCTCTCTCTCTCTCTCTCTCTCTCTCTCTCTCTCTCTCTCTCTCGCTCTCGCTCTCTCTCTCTGTCAGTCTCTTTGTCTCTCTCTCTGTCTCTCTCTCTCCCTCTCTCGACTCTCTTTTATTCCATTTGCCCCCTCATTTTTCTCTCTTATATCCTGCATCTGTGTCTAACGGATTCCTCAACCGCTCCTGCTGGGACAATCAATCCTTAATCACCCCTCCCCGTGGCCGCTAGCAACACAACTCAATCGCCGCTAAAATATGCTAATCTTATTCCTCGGATGATTACACCGTAGCGTCAACATTGATCTTCTGTGACCTCCGAAAAACACAGAAACCTCCCGTCAGAAAGACGGATTGAGGAGGAGGGGGGGAGGTGGTGTGGGGAATGAGGAGGAGGAAGAGGAGGAGGAGGGTCGGTGGCGTGGGGAATGAGGAGGAGGAGGAGGAGGAGGAGGAGGAGGAGGAGGAGGAGGAGGAGGAGGAGGGGAGGCGGCGTAGGGGAAGGAGAAGGAGGAGCAGCGGGGTTCCTGGTTGTAACGCTACTGCTGCTGAACTCCTGCTGCTCTGCGGTGCGTTTAGCTTCGTGAGGCTTGAAGCATACGTCCTGCCCTCTGACTAACCCTAACCCTGTGTGTGTGTGTGTGTGTGTGTGTGTGTGTGTGTGGTGTGTGTGTGTGTGTGTGTGTGTGTGTGGTGTGTGTGTGTGTGTGTGTGTGTGTGTGTGTGTGTGTGTGTGTGAGTTTCTGTGTGTGTGTGTGTGTATGTCTGAACTCACATGAATGAATCTGGATGTGCTGGTGTCTTTGTTTCAAGCCCTTGCAGGTCACATGACTTTTTTTTTAGGTTGATGTAAGCTTGCTTAACGGTGAAGATTCAAATGAATGAGAATCAGAATTGTTTTAAGTCAGTACTTCAGGTATGTTTCTTGTGTTCCACGGGAGGCGAGCACCAGAGAGAGAGAACAAAGAAGGAACATTAGATTGGCCACTGGGACGGTATGTTCCATGTGCTGCTGTGCGCCCGCCACACATGTTCCGGCTCCGTTCAAACAACCCAGAGAACCACACATCGTTTGCCTCGACAAAAAACCCCACAATGGATTGATTGATTGATTCACTGCACTCCACACACACACACAAAACAATGGTGGAGTATATGTTCAGACACGCGCGCACACACACGCACGCACGCACGCACGCACGCACGCACGCACGCACGCACACACACACACACACACACACACACACACACACACACACACACACACACACACAGGACCCTGCTCAGTGAAGATAACATGTAAGCAGCACCATGGACAGCGCCTGCTGTTCTCAATGCGGACACTAGAGGGCAGTGTGACTCCTGCTGCTCTCCTCCCCTACTCCTCCAAACAATTCCTCCTGCTGTGCTCTTACCCACTAGCCCAGGCTGTAGTCTGTTGTGTGTGGGGACAGACTATTTATAATTCTGTGGGCAGCGGCGGTTCTTTAATGGAATGTCAAGTAAACGTCAGAGTTGCGCAACGCTGGCGTCACGTTTAAACAAATCTCAGCGCTGCTCTGTTCAGGCCTCTGTTGTTCCAGCGTGACCGACCAGGGGGTCAGAGGTCACCTTCACAAACTAATGGAGCTTGTCGCCGCTCGTCAGCACGCCGCACCTTCTGAGGAGCCCTCCAAGGAGCGGGGGGACGGGCGCTTGGCGTCGGAACGCCGGCGCTCCGGTAAGCGGTACCAAACTATCCGCTTTTTTCAAAAGCGCAAAGTTCCTCCTGATTAAAGCGTCTGGAGGTAGAGAGTTGGAAAGAGGAAGAGAGCGACGGTTTGAAACCAGGTCCTCCCTCTGCTCCCTCCCTCCCTCCCTCCCTCCGCTCCCTCCCTCCCTCTGCTCCCTCCCTCCCTCCGCTCCCTCCCTCCCTCTGCTCCCTCCCTCCGCTCCCTCCCTCCCTCCCTTCACTCCCTCCCTCTGCTCCCTCCCTCCCTCTGCTCCCTCCCTCCGCTCCCTCCCTCCCTCTGGTATATGTTGCTCTACCTTCTAATAGATTGTACTCAAATAATAGTAGCTCTTAAATCTGACCTACAGAACCTTTTTACATTTTCAAATATTTTTCCTCATTAGTATCATTATGATCGGAGCTATCGGCTGTTTACTTTTGAAGATTAAAGGTTTTTCTTTCGAGTGAAAACTGTCCCAACATAACCGTCTTGTCAATGAGTTCAATATGCACATGCATATGACAAGTCTCAACACATGCAGTCACATGCACACACACATGCACACACACACATGCACACACACACACACACACACACACACATGCTGGCTGGATTATATATGCATAGTATGCAAATGCACCAGCCCCATTAATCAGGCAACTGAGGCAAGGCAAGCTCTCCACACCAATTTAAGACCTAGCACCATTTGAATAATAGGACACCTCAAATCTCTCCTCACGTTCCCACCCCACACCTGTAAATTATTGATACTGCGCTTGTCTTCCGTTTAGTTTTATTTATTCCTGTTCCGTTCATGAAATATTTCACACCGCAGCTTAATCACAATGCATATGCTGCTGTGGTGCAAGGATGACCCCGACACCGACCACACAAAACACTAAATACATTTCTTTCTTGTCCCTGTAATTTTTCTCTATTGATGAATCTTCCCCTCGATGCTCTATCGAGCTGAGATCACCAAGTGGAGAGAGAGAGAGAGAGAGAGAGAGAGAGAGATGCTGAAAGATCCTCCGATTGACATTTTGACGAGTCCAGGTTGGAACAATAGCGTGTGTCTTTAGCCAGAGTGCCTTGCCCCTGGCCGGGTCAATGGGGGCCTTTGTGCGTGTCGTATCTCCCCTGGCGCTGTCGCTAGGGGGCCCATTGTCTCTCTTAACGGGTGGCTCTCTCTCCCCGCTTTACGGCTTTAATAGAACCAGTGCTGCGCTTGTAGTACCGCCACACAGACTTGACCTCTCGCTGAACCGCACGTGTGTGTGTGTGTGTGTGTGTGTGTGCACGTGTGTGTGTGTGTGTGTGTGTGTGTGCATGTGTGTGTGTGTGTGTGTGTGTGTATGTGTGTGCGCCGCTGGCTGCCAGCTAGCGAGGCACGTTAAATGTACACAGGTAAAACAGTGAGTGTTTGATCACCTTGAGGGGACAGTTATGCTCCGTGTTCTAATCAGCGGTCCGTGAAGGTCCTCTTCAGAGCCGTCCCCATTGACACCCTTTGAGTCAGCGACTTGAAACCGGGAAAAAGCGGTTGAAGTGAGGACAAACGTGTTCGTCGGCCTCTCAATAAAGAGGCTGATTTATGTTGGCGAGGCTCCTCAGCCTCTTCCATCCTCCTCCACAATAACAGACAGATGTTTATTTTGTCTGGGCACATCCGCCCTTGGCGCTGCCTTTAATTTAACTGTGGCTGCGGGCGGGGCCTGTGTGTGTGTGCCTGTGTTTATGTGTGTGTGTGTGTGTCTGCCTGTGTTTATGTGTGTGTGTGTGTGTGTGTGTGTGTGTGTGTCTGCCTGTGTGCCTTTGTGTCTGTCTCCCTGTGTGTGGTGTGTGTGTGTGTGTGTGTGTGTGCCTGTGTGTCTGTCTGCCTGTGTGTGTGTGTGCCTATGTTTCTGTCTTCCTGTGTGTGTGTCTGCCTGCGTATGTGCCCGTGTGTGTGTGTGCCTGTGTGTTTGTCTCCCTGTGTGTGTGTGTGTGTGTGTGTGTGTGTGTGTGTGTGTGTGTGTCTGTCTGCCTGTGTGTGTGTGTCTGTGTGTATGTGTGTGTGTTTGTGTGCCTGTGTGTCTGTCTGCCTGTGTGTGTGTGTGTGTGTGTGTGTGTGTCTGTCTGCCTGTGTGTGTGTGTCTGTGTGTCTGTCTGCCTGTGTGTGTGTTTGTGTGCCTGTGTGTCTGTCTGCATGTGTGTGTGTGTGTGTCTGTCTGCCTGTGTGTGCATGCGTCTGTTGCATGCATGATGTATTAAACTCCTTTATGTCCCGACTCAGTCGCCTGGTACAAATACATTGAAGCCAATGAAGACGTTCTGTCATCGTCTCTTTGTTCAGGAGGAGAGTCAATAAAATCGTGTGAGTTTCCATTGTACCAGCGGACTGGACCTGAAGACTGGACTGCTCTGCTCTGAATGCATCATCACTGTTTTATGTTCTTGGCGGTGTAACTAGGCGTCCCTCGAGGGTGGAGGAGGGCCGGGGGACCATCCCCACCCCTTCCCTGAGGTGGGCGTGGCAGATGAGGTGGGCGTGGCAGATGGGGTGGGCGTGGCAGATGAGGTGGGCGTGGCAGGTGAGGTGGGCATGGCAGGTGAGGTGGGCGTGGCAGATGAGGTGGGCATGGCAGGTGAGGTGGGCGTGGCAGATGAGGTGGGCGTGGCAGGTGAGGTGGGCGTGGCAGGTGAGGTGGGCGAGGCCTGTGAGACTCCTGGCTGTACCCAGATAGTGTGGCTGTGCTGTGTCTGTTGTGTATTGTGTGTGTGTGTGTGTGTGTGTGTGTGTGTGTGTGTGTGTGTGTGTGTGTGTGTGTGTGTGTGTGTGTGTGTGTGTGTGTGTGTGTGTGTGTGTGTGTGTGTGTGTGTGTGTGTGTGTACTCTCTATGTGAGGAGAGAGAGATGCACGTGGTGTTTATGCTCACAATTGGAACAGTTCCAGATTGGGGCAATTAGTTGAACCACTTCCAATAAAATCAGAAGCCCTCCGAGTCGACACCCAACTGCAGTTGACTGCAAAAAAGCAAAGGGCAAAAAAACAATTACAGAGGAAGATGGAGTAAGAGCAAATCTTCTAGATTAGACCTCCGATCTTCAAAAGAGGTACAGGACTGGAAGCTGACAGTCGATACTGAAGCAAAACTCTTGGCACTCACTTGTAACAGTCAGCTTAATATGGAAAGGAATAATACTTAACCGCTAAAACTAAGTTTAGGACACTCATTGCACTGAAAGAATTTCATTCAACCACAAAGCTGAACTGACACATGACAAAATTCCATCAATGGCTTTTCATTAAACAGGCTCAAAAACTTAGTAAATATCAGTTCTTGTATCCTTAAAGGCGGATTTGGCTGCTCTTTTAGCCTTATCTCTGTACGTAACAGCGACATATTGTGAAATACATCTGCGGTGGTTGCCAATGCGACACAAACTATTGTCAAACCATACCCACGTTCTGCAGCGTCTCACACTAAACTGTGTTCCTCGAGGAGATGATGGGCCCCATAACCACCGCTTCTGTTCAAAGTTTTCACGGAAGCTGACCTTAGACTAACTTTTCCCCCACATGCACAGACACAGGAGCAGGCACTTAGGAAACAGGGTTTGGAGTTTGGTGGGTTGTGTTTGCTTCAGTGCGAGAGCGTGTGGCTGAAAACAAGGTGGACATCTGGAGATGGCAGAGAGTCATGTTTACTGAACTTGGGATGACCTCTCCGCTGCAACATGCTCCTTTTAAACGGTGAAGGTGACAGGGCAACAGACGCAGACGGAAAAACATGATGTTCGGGGAGGCTCGCTCCACCTTTGCTTCTCTTTATATGGTTTTTCTTCTTCTTTTCTCTCCCTTTCACCGGAGAGTCCTCCTGTTCCTCCCGTTTAGGAGATATCCTACAGGGCAACGCTTCAAATGCATTCGTACACCATAGCGAGAACATGCCTCAGGGCAAGACTTGAAACCGTTTTTTTCTCCTGCCTTTTCCTGTGTACAGTTTTACAAAGATAGGATGAAACGGAGGCACGTAGAAACACTTTCATTTGTACATGGCTGAATTTATTCTGTTTTCATACCACTGGGACGGAAGTGAGGGAAGGCGCTGATGATGGGTATTTAGTCTTCCGACAATGCCTGTTAACGTCTCAACTGCTTCTGCTGTATCCGCTTTGCCTCCTCTGGTATTTTGCTGCATGTGTCGTGTGTGTTTGTGTGTGTACGTTTGTGTGTGTGTGTGTGTGTGTGTGGGTTTGTGTGTGTGGGGGTTTGTGTGTGCAGAAATGCATGCTTGTTTGTCGGACATTTGGTGGTTGAAAGACACTAATTGTGGTACTTGGTTGCTCTAGCAAACATTAATACTTTCTGCAGCTGAGTTGGTAGCCCAGTGTTCACGGGCCGGTGATCAGGGTTTTTTGGTCATTGTTTCTTCCGCCTGTTCTGAGCGATGTTGTGTGTGTGTGTGTGTGTGTGTGTGTGTATGTGTGTGTGCATGTGTGAAGACACCACACTGTCCCTTTCAATGAACTTACTTTAAACATACATACAGATGCATATATAAAAATAGACACATACACACACACATCACTGCTGTTTATGGATGGCCAGCTGTGTGTGGTGTGTGTGTGTGTGTGTGTGTGTGTGTGTGTGTGTGTGTGTGTGTGGTGTGTGTGTGTCGTGTGTGTGAGAGAGAGAGAGAGTGAGAGAATGCCATGCGTGGGAGCATCATGTAGAATAAACATCTGCTTCCCTGTTGTGTAATGAGCGGAGAGGCGTGGGCGGACCGACCAGAGATGCTGTGAGAGGAAACTTCTGAGGACGAGGAGGACCACATCTCATCACGGGCGGGCGGCTGGTCTTTACGAGCGCTACGGCGTTGGCGTGGCCACAGGAGAGGGGCGGAGCCTTTATTTATGGGTGATAATAAAGAGGATTCGCCTCCCTCCCTCTCTCTCTCTTTCCTAGAAACACCTTTTAGATTTGTTGTGCCTCCGTCATGGAAAAAGCCGGTCTGTGTTGCCAGCGCTGCAGCCCAACAGCCAGGGAGACACCCGCTCAGCCATGTGCTAAAGATGGCCGCTCTCCTAGTTCTGCACATCCCGCACCGCCTCTCGGAAAACCCTTTGTTGGTCTGCTTCACAGGCAGCACAGAGACTGGGTTATTTACACTCATTATTTACAAGTTTGGCCCAGACTCGTCACCACGTGGACCATTAGAGGTTTAATGGGACTTGTTTATGCTAAAGGACTTTAATCACATGTTGGCCTGACCGCGTGTCCACCGTGTGTATGCTTCTGGGTGTGTGTGTGTGTGTGTGTGTGTGAGTGTGTGTGTATGTGTGTGTGTGTGTGTGTGTGTGTGTATGTGTCTCTCTCTCTATACGGGTATAATGGTGAACAGAGCCTCTGGCTATAGGCAATCCAAATGAGATCTGAGGGATGAGCGTGTGAAGCCGGCTGTTCGTCAGACGTAACGGCGGCCAGAGGCGACGTGGAGCAGCAGCGATTGGATCTTCAATCACCGGGTGTCGCTGCCCACTTTGCATGCCATATCTGGCCCATGTTCAGCATGCAGGAATGTCAAGTGAATATGATAATAATAATAATAATGTGTGTGGATCCCTGGTGGACCACCTGGTATTTTCCACGGTATCGAAAGTGAAGGGGGAAGCGGCTTTATGCAGACGCCCGGTCAGCAATGTAAAGTATGGCGCTCGTTTAGCCTGGCCTCCTAAAATTAAGTTTTAGTCGTGTTGAGTTTGTTGCATCCAGAGACGTCCACTCGTTGCGTGAGAGTGATGCCGCTTGCCTACAGCGGCCTAATGGAGATGTTGGGTGTGTGTGTGTCTTGGACTGCAAGACACACACACCCAACATCTCCATTAGACACACACACACACAAACACACACACACCTTTTTCCTTTCCCCCCCCCCCCCCCCCCACCTTTTACATAAATTACTTAATTACACTCTGGTGCACCCAGGTGCGTGATTCCGTTGTCCAGAAAAACCGGCTCTTCTATTGTTCACCGGAGGACGAGCGAGGCTTTATTAAAAAACCCGATGGCCCCGCAGAGCTCCACCACCAAACAGCAGACGCCATATTTCATAACAAAGACTGGAGGGGTAAAGTGGCGTTCAAATTACAGCTGAGTCACTCGGTGGCTCTCCGGGGTTACCGGAGGTTAATGACAGGTCCTTCCCACCCACTCCTCACGTCTCTACCGCTTCCAGGACACAGCCCGGTCACGCCGGACTGTGCTCTGGCTCCTCGTGGGGTCCGGTTTTGCAAGGCGACGGGTCAAATGAGAAATAAACATTTATACATTTATAAACATTTATACATTCATGAACCAGAGGGCCCTCAGTAGAGCGCATACCGGGTAACCGCATACCGCGCATACTGAGCGACACCATATCATAGGGGCGGTAGTAGCTCAGTCTGTTAGGACTTGGCTTGGGTAGAAGGAGACCGGAAAGGTCGCCGGTTCAAGTCCCTGAAACACCTGGGCACTGACCAGGTGCCCTTGAGCAAGATCCATACCCTGCTCCCCGGGTGCTTGATATCCAATAGTGTGCCCACTGCTCCTAGTACTAGGATGGGTTAAATGCAGAGGAACACATCTCACTGTGTGTGTGTGTGTGTGTGTGTGTGTGTGTGTGTGTGTGTGTGTGTGTGTGTGTGTGTGTGTGTGTGTGTGTGTGTGTGTGTGTGTGTGTGTGTGTGTGTGTGTGTGTGTGTGTGTGTGTGTGTGTGTGTGTGTGTGTGTGTGTGTGTGTGTGTGTGTGTGTGTGTGTGTCCAATAAAGAGGCTTCAGTCGATCTAGACCTCCGCCACACCAATTAATTTTGTACCTTGATATTTCCCTAAATGTTGTTAAATCCTAATTGGCACTCCACCTAAACCCTCACCAAGTGTTATGCAAATATGTGAGTAACGTTTTTTGATCCTCAAATTCTAAAGATATCTTCAAAAAAATTCAGTTTCTGCGCCAACATCTAATCAAATGTTTCTTGGCCCATAAGTAATCTAACCACCACGTTCCAATTATGTACATCACTTTTTGAGTTATGTTGCTAACAAACGGACAGATAATCAGACAGAAGGACAGACGGGTGAAATCATAACCTCTGTTTCATCTTCTTAAAAACAGGGAAGATGTGCCCTTGTTCTTCTCCCCAGTTGCAGTCCCAGCTGCGGTTGCTTTGGGGAACGCAGAACCACAAGGAAAACAACACAAAGTAGAACAATAACAACTCCAGCCGGGTCAACTTGTTCCGGGGACTTGCTCCGTCTCCATCGGACAGAGAAGATGGTGTGCTAATCAGTTAAAAGGCGTTGTCACGGCAGCAGACAGGCGTGAGGTCATCCCACTCGTTAGCCATCGTTAGCCCGGTCCGGTTTGTTACACCTCATTAGGGAGGAGGAGGAGGAGGAGGAGGAGGAGGAGGAGGAGGAGGAGGCTGCTGAGGGAACACTTCACACTTCAGCTGTGATGTTTAAACCCCCACGACAGCCATCCCAACCGCTAAAACAACAAACTGAGTTACACTGGAACCCACGCCTGCCCCGCCTTCCTCATCCACTCATCTTCCTCATCCACTCCCT
>CM051008.1:19197768-19222768 GCA_027704905.1 Muraenolepis orangiensis
CCTCTCCCCCATCTCCCCAGTATCAACCATGGTCTCCCCCATCTCCCTAGTACCAACCATCCTCTCCCCCATCTCCCTAGTACCAACCATGGTCTCCCCCATCTCCCTAGTACCAACCATCCTCTCCCCCATCTCCCTAGTACCAACTATCCTCTCCCCCACTGTCGTCTTCTTGCCAAGCTCCCCCCTACCTACATAAGACGACAGGGCCAATCGCTTTCCCATAATGCAGTGTGCTGCTGCGGGGCGGCATATGTCAGTGGCGGCAGGAAGAGCCAGCAAATGCCTGTCATAGGGAGGCCCAAGCCAAAGTGTCTCCCCCCCCCCACTCTGATTTCATTCAAGCCAATAGGAAGAGATGAGCCTCGTCACAGCCATCTGGAGTCCATCCCTCGGTAACTGTGGGTGGGGGGGGGGGGGGATTGGGACGAGGGATATGAGAGGGTGAGGGGGGGGGGGAGAGGGGGGAGGGGTTAGGACGAGGGGGGGGGAGAGAGAGGTGATGATGGAGGAACAGGAGATGAAACGGTCTCTTATGCTGGCCAGTGCAGCTGTCTCACCAAAATGTGTCCTCGAGCATTTATGTCACGGCGACTCAGATGTGAAATAACACACGTGACTGGAGACGGTGTGTGTGTGTGTGTGTTCCATAAATTGTTTTACTAGCCAGCCAGAGGAAAACTCTAGTCAGCTAAGGGAGTCTGACGTTTATTAGGATTGTTTTCGTTGCCAATATAATTTTTTTCTGTGTTAAAGGAAGCGTGACAATCAAAACAACACAACAAGTGATTATTTCAATCAGCGTCGAATGTTTAACGGACCGGAGCTGAAGAAACCACTTTCTCATTCTCATCTGGAACTTTTTAAATCCAATGCATATTTAATCGCTCATTTAATACAATCATCAATAACTACATAATAAAATCAGGGGGCAGGATATATTGGTTAGGGTGTTTGATTCCCAGACAGAAGGTTCTGGGTCCACAGTCGACCTGTTGATAATAATCAGCTGTCACTTTGGATAAAAGACTAAATAGTAAACATGCACAATCCAAAAAAATGATTAGATGTATTAATACTGGTCAGTGCAATTATTAGAATACCATAATGATATTCACATGATCCTTCTTCTTCGTTTTCTTATTATTATAACCCTTAATTCAATATAAATGTGGACTGAACATCAGACCTACGCATTCATGTTGTGTGGGGAGATGAACCTTTCTGGTAAATAGTATTTAGCAGTAATGGGTTGTAAAGTCTTGTTAAGACAAATCAAATAACAGCAAACTAACTTCTACGTTAACTAATGTATTCATTTGTGATGCTGAAATGTTTTTCATACGGGCTAATATGCTCATTATCATGGTCATGCTATCGGTCGCATAGCGACACCGATTATTATTGTACAGCCGCTCATCAAAGATGATCCAATCAACGTTGTTATTTAGCGAATGGAATACTGTACTGTTCTGTAATTTAACACAAATGCTGTTCTGGACTGCTGTCCTGCTGTTACAGTATTACTATATCTCTGCTCATTGTGTCTTAATGCTACTTCATGCAACCTTGGCTTCAACCACGTATTTGAAGAAAGTAGAGTTAACAGAATCCCCTCTTTAATTATGTCATCATAATGTTATGATAACGATAAGGGACTCAACAGACCACATATCAACGGTCTCGTTCTGATAGGACGACTAAAGAGAACGTTCACCCAACCTCCAGACGCGCTATTGATCTGAGGCCAGGCGTGACTGCAGCAGCTTTGAGTTGTATTGAACAGACGTACTCCTGCAGATATGAGTATAAGTATAACTATGGAGCTTAAGTGGTGCATTTGAATGGGTTCCATTTAGGAGGCATGCAGGAGTAGTTCTGCATCATTGAAGCGTCACCGTAATAAAAGTGTGTGATATGTTTATATTAGGGGATGCCCAATTAAAGGGCCCCTGTTTTATATTAATTTTGAATGGGCCTGTAAGGGCTAATCACATCCACACCCGGTGGTAAGATAGGGGCACTTATCGGTTAAACATTTAAAAATATATATAAAAGAAATCCTTATGTTCTGTTCTGTTTTGAAAACAAAGCTCTGTCCCCAAATTAATGTTTTTAATTATTATTAGTTTTGTATTCATTTGGTTACAACTTTTGGTTGTAGTGTAGTCATAATTCCTCTGACCTCCTACCCCGTCACACTCCTTTCCGTCGCCTCAGGTCCGCTGACACCAACAGCCTGATAGTTCCCAGGACCGAGCTACGGACCTGGGGGTGACAGGGCCATTTCAGTTGCTGCACCCTCCCTCTGGAATGCCCTCCCCAGATGAGGTGGGTTCAGAGGGAGCTGAAGGAGAGGATCCAGCAGGGCAAAGACAACTACAGGAGGAAGCTGGAGCTCAAACTTCAGCAGAATAACCTGAAGGATGTGTGGAGTGGCATGAGGAGCATCACTGGCTACAAACAACCTGACAATAGGGGAGGGTCCTGACCGAACGATGAGGAGTACAGGGTCGTCGTGGACTCCTTCGTCGAGTGGTGTGAGCTGAACCACATGCAGCTCAACACAGACAAGACGAAGGAGATGGTGGTGGACTTCCGCAGGAGGAAATCTACCCCCACACCCATTTCCATCAAGGGTGTGTCTGCAGAAGTTGTTCAGGAATATAAATACCTGGGAGTTCACCTGGACAACAAACTGGTCTGGGCCAAGAACTCTGAGGCTGTGTACAAGAAGGGCCAGAGCCGTCTCTACTTCCTGCGGAGGCTCCGGTCCTTCAACGTTTGTAACACGATGCTGAAGATGTTCTACCAGTCGGTGGTAGCCAGTGCCATCTTCTCCGGTGTCGTGTGCTGGGGAAGCAGGTTGAGGTCAGCAGACGCCAACAAGATCAGCAGGATTGTCAGGGAGGCTGGCGCTGTCCTGGTGGTCCAGCTGTACTCCTTGTTGGTGGTGTCTGAGAGGAGGATGCTGCGCAAGCTGCGTAGTATCCTTGACAACAACTCAACTTGAATTATTTATTAGTATTTTATTACTGCCAATTTGCACTATACATATTGTTGTATATTGTATATACCTACGTATTACTGTAATAATACTGTAAATTGTGCAATTAATCTGTCTATACATTTAGATTTCATTTAGTTATATTTTGTTTATACTAGTTTAGTTTTGTTTGTTGTTATTTAGTTGTTAGGTATTAGTATATTTTGTGTGCATTTATTCCCCCTGTTTCAACTGTTGCACCTTAATTTCCCTCGGGATAAATAAAGTCTCTTGAATCTTGAATCTTGAATCCACATCCATCAGGCAACCACCGACCATCCTTCAAACAACCACCCTACCATCCTTCAAACAACCACCCTACCATCCTTCAAACAACCACCCTACCATTCTTCAAACAACCACCCTACCATCCTTCACACAACCACCCTACCATTCTTCAAACAACCACCCTACCATCCTTTAAACAACCACCCTACCATCCTTCACACAACCACCCTACCATCCTTCAAACAACCACCCTACCATCCTTCAAACAACCACCCTACCATCCTTCAAACAACCATCCCAAACAGGCTCTCAAGAAACCACCTCTTTAAAACTGGCTTTCCCCTGCTAAACTCCCTCCCCTCTATCCCATGACTCAAATCTTTAATTATACTCCTTTTTTTAAATTTCATTTTATTATATATTTATTTTTTATTTATCTGTCTTATTTTTATTCTGTTTAAAAAAAATAAAAGATTTGACTGTGTTTGTAATTTTACCCTGTCTGAAAAGCTATATAAACTGAATGTATTATTCTAATTATAATTATTATTAATATTCTAATTATTAATATTATTATTATTATTATTATTATTATTATTATTATTATTATTATTGCTTTTCAAATGTGTGAGGTCAGTGATGACGTACTATTAAGGCATTCTGTTATTCTGTCTTTTAGCATACATAATCATCTACGCTTTGGGCAAGTAGCTTCTGCTTTTTTCCTCTCGTCTGAGATTACGTTGATTGACTGTTAATCCCTACACTAGCTACTTGCTAGTAAATGGTGCCACAAACCGACGGAGCTGTCAAGAGAGCACTTTAAACTAATCTAATAGTCATAACCAAGTGCTTTCCTAGTTAATATTAGTTAGTTGTAATAAAAATGAATAATGCTGAGAGAAGATGCTCACACAGGCTTCATAAAACCAGCCCCAACGTGACAACACTGGGCTTAGCTATTTAAATATACATCGGGTAACATAGCCATTATCGGAAGCTTGAGATGGGAAAATATGCATTGGGGCCAGCCTTCCTTTCCAAAGAAAACAACACACATTGTTTATCTTGTCCCGATCGTTATCGCTTAATGGTTAATGACCGGTTAACGAGTGTTGGTTATCGTTCAAAAAAAGGTCTGAATTACCATCCCTAGTATATGTATATATATATAGAGATGTTGTGAAGCAGCGGTGCTTCATGGAGGGCTAGGCTGCAGCAGAGCGGCCACCTCCTGTAGCTGAAGTCTGTTCCCGCCGAGGCAGTTAACTCACCAGGTTCTCACAATGACAGGAGCCTATTCTTCCTTCCTTACCCGGTACACGTTAAATGGGGTTTTAAAATATTATTTTACTTCCCTTGGAAAGACAAATAAAGTGACCTGCCTATTCATTGTCAGGCTGGACCACAGTTCCACATTTTAATCCTAAATGCCACATCATTTAGCTGGGGGATGACAGAAGCCTCCTCTTCATCCATCACCGGCCTTACCTTATCCTCCCACCAGCCAGTGTGGAAGATATTGGCCTTTATGCCATCACTGGACTGCTATATCATCTGAGCTAGATTACCTGATGTCTAGTTGCAATAGTATGACCATATCCAGACATGTTTCGTGCACCCAGAGACGTTTCCTAGACAAGTGGACATAGAACATACTTCATCCACATGGCATTACGCTCATCGTGCTGGAACCAGTAGATAGTATCCATAGAAACCAAAGTGAACCCCACAGGTTTTCCTCCACAAACACCCATTGGGTAAGACAGACTGTGTCGGCTCACAAGAGCCAATCAGAAGACCCTTCCCCTTTAAGACTGACCTCAGGTTCCCTTGTTTTACCCACTTGAATATATATAATATATTTGAATATATTATATATATAACATATATAATATATTCAAATATATATAACATATATATTATATATATAAATATATATAAATATATATATATCAGAATAAACAGAGTTATCTTCTCAAGATGTTTCCTCCGTATCTAATCTAATCTCTACTCCCACCATTCTTCGTCTGGAGTCCTGGAGGCCTACTGTACACGCACCACAGTGAGATGTTAGTTACCCCTCAGAGGGGAACCCGTGTCAGGAGCAGTCTGACTGCTGGTTGTCAAGCCTGGTTAAGTAACACGCCGTCGGAGAGAGCTTTATCAATAGCTGATTGTGGCAGAAACTATTTCACTGCATGATGGAGGATCAACAGGGACAGGTCAGAGCCGGTGGGACCTCCTGCCTAATTGTGTTCCCGTAATTAAATGTTGTTTTTTTTCCCTTCCCCTCCCGTTTGTCAATACAGCCAACAATCACGTGGACGCCTTGGTAGTAACATTCAGTTATTACTAGTAATAACATTTAGTTAATACTAGTAGTAACATTCAGTTATTACTAGTAATAACATTTAGTTAATACTAGTAGTAACATTCAGTTATTACTAGTAATAACATTTAGTTAATACTAGTAGTAACATTCAGTTATTACTAGTAATAACATTTAGTTAATACTAGTAGTAACATTCAGTTATTACAAGTGATAACATTTAGTTATTACTAGTAGTAACATCCAGTTATTACTATTAATAACATTTTGTTAATACTAGCAGTAACATTCAGTTATTACTAGTAATAACATTTAGTTAATACTAGTAGTAACATTAAGTTATTACAAGTAATCACATTTAGTTATTACTAGTAGTAACATTTAGTTTTATACTAGTAGTAACATTCAGTTATTACAAGTGATAACATTTAGATATTACTAGTAGTAACATTCAGTTATTCTAGTAATACCATTTAGTTATTACAAGTAGTAACATTTTGTTACTTTTAGTGGTAATAACATAAGCTGTGACACAATGATTATTAGGAATGCATGAAATACAGCAAAGTTACAGGGTCCAAATCTAAACCAGGATGATTTTACAGGTGCTTTCAACTTATTAAGGTAAGTTACACATATCCAAAGTCAGTTTTAATCTCCTAAACATTCTAATGTTGTATCCGTCGTGAGAATTATACTTATTATCGTTAGACTTGTGTGGAACTTGTGTTGGTGGTTGAATTGAAACCATTGTTTGGTTTTGTTTTGTGTTCCAAGCTCCGGGTCAAACACATTGGACAAACTGTTTGTTTTAAAAGAAAAAAAGTGCTTGAGCCAAATTCTATTTCTTTCGGTCTTTATTATTGCACCCAAACACTTTAGTCTGAACAGCTTTAATTGGGTGAATGGTGGCGGTTGGTAGGTGTTGGACGTTGTTTTAAAGATAGTCGTACACTTTGGCACGACTGCCGTTCCACACTTTGTCCCGTTGGTTTGTTTCTGAGGGCGATGTGTTGTCACGAGGTCTGGACGCTGAACATCGATCTCACTTCCCAGAGACTCCCCTGAACACTGGGCACACATTGTTGAATACAAATGTGACTTATTTATTTAGTCATTTGTGTGTTTCTTTAGTTCTTTGTTTAACGTCTTCCCTCGGTCGCCCCGCTTGTCTTTGATTAAAACCTCCCGTCGACATCGGCGGGAATTTGATTGAAGTTTGGGAGCAATTAGTTCCCCGAGGGACCCGGACTCACCAGGCCCCCGGGGACTACCTACAGAACTCTTATTTTCCGTTAATTAGCATGTGTATTTAGTTTTAAACGTGTGTGTGCATTCGTGTTGTGTAGCATTGACTCTGTGAGCGTCAGTGTTTACGATTCCCACTGGAATTAGACTTGTTTATAATTCACCCGCGCTACCAAATAAAAGGCCAATCAAAGCTCTGTGATTAGTGTTTGGTTTCCCCCATGCTGCCGGCAGCCCCGCCTCCCCACCACCGCTGCTGCACAACCAACCCGGCGTCACAGCCTGCAGTCCAGAAGTGTACCGCAACAAACAAACACACACACACACACACACACACACACACACACACACACACACACACACACACACACCCCTCCCAAGTATTCATTACAAAAAGTACAAACAGTACAAAGTACTCTTTTGGGATTGCTCACTGCCGTGTTGTAACGCTATTGAGATGCTGAGGGTATCCCTGCTAGGACCTCATGTTGCTCTGCGAGCAGTGGGGAGGGAAAGTGGTGGTCTTTCAGGTGCTCAGCAAGACACGCCAGGCCATTGGACGACGGTCCTTTAGTCTCTCAAAAAGCCAAGAGAGGTGTTGACGTCTGGCAGAAGGACCCAGGACACGTCGTCGGTGGCTGGCTGGAGAAAGAGGTTGCTTGCCTTCGTATGATGCTGTTGTTACTTTTAGGTTGGGAAGGGGTCTTCGAATGGAGGGCTGTGGTCATGTGTGAATAAGTCATTGTGGTCTTTTCAGTATTCAGTCATACACCTTACCTTACTTAACATATTACAACCGCTGACTTCTTTCGTGGGGTACAATTGTGGTGACAATTATTTCCTCTGGTAGAAGAAGCCAAGTGTCATCTTTAAATCCTGTGTTGCTTTTCTCCCCGTCTCCTAAAATGTCAAACTTGAAACAAATCCAAAGCAGCTCATCTCCCCTGTCTTCCTACACAGTGTTTTCTCATTCACCGTTCACTACCATTTAGTCTCTTAGCCAGCGACTCCCGGTGGATCCAGACCCTTAAGGAGCAGGTTGGGGTTCTCCTTGGCACTCGGACGCCTACAGGTAGACAATATCCCAGCCTGTGTGGTATTTTATTTCAGTATTTGAGGCTTTTCATTAAATGCTATCTATTTAGGGGGCCAGTGTGCGAGAGTTCTGTCCATGCTGCATTCCTCTGACTAGTGGATGTGTCTTGAGTTTTGCCAGTTCTCTCGGTCTGTTAGAAGGTTTCTCAGAAGCCGTCATCGGTTCTCCTTCAGGTCCTCTAGGACGGTCGACCCCTCTTGGCGCTCAGTACTCACGTCTGGCGTTCAGCACCTGTGTGTACAGAACACGTCTGGTTGAATACGCCGTCTCTCTCGTGATGCTTTATAGTCAGTGTACCAATACAGTCGGAACTATCGCTCAGTTAAAGCGGTCTGTACGTATGGGCCTCTGCCTCCTCCCGGCCACAAGTCGCTGTCGTCTCAGTTTCCAGGTCAGCAGGATGCAACACAGAGGTGCAGAGATAAAGGTCACCCCTCTTCCCTTTGTACTGTCCCCACTCCCCCCCTGACTCCCTCCCTGACTCCCGCTCCACGTCTCCCACCCTCTCTGCTACCCCACGCTCATTAGGGGCGGTTTTGTTGTTAACTCTCACACACCTGCCACCGCCCTCTTACCTAGAAAGTAAGACTAAGACGACAAATAATAAAAAAAGAGGGTGCCACCATCAGAGGCACAGAGCCTCGCTTTCTCATTTTGTCATACACACACACACACACACACACACACACACACACACACACACACACACACACACACACACACGTGTGTGTGTGTACGTCTTCTCTTAAGAACACACACACATACTGTATACAGGAACACACTCACACACGCACGCCGACACACACATATACAGGAACACACACACTCGCACACACATCTACACATTCACAAACGCAAGCAGTCACACACACACACACACACACACACACACACACACACACACACACACACACACACACACACACACACACACACACAGCAGGTGGGGAGGATGTGTGTGTACACTGTGTGTGTGTGATGAGGAAAAGGATGACAGCTCCATGTGGTCAGATATTATAGATGCAGCACCCACTCTGCAGACAGATGGTGTTTGTGTGTGTGTGTGTGTGTGTGGAAGGAAGGAAGACCGATAGAGAAACACACACACACACACAGGGAGCGATGGTGTAAGGTGTGGTAAATGTATGGGGAGGTAGAACCTGTAATCAGGCTGTCAGAGCGGGGAGACGGTGCTCTCAGTGCTCTCTTTATGTGCCACTGCCACCGCATGCTCATCTCCCGCTCATCTGGTGACGCCACGTATACGGGCCTTTTAAAAGCCGTGTTGTTACATTTATATTGGCTACGCGGTGGGCTCCTAATTAGGTCACGTCCAGCATCACCGAATACGCGGTGGCCTTCCAGTCCTTAACGACCACCGTAAAGCCTCCCCCCCCCCCCCCACCCCCACCCCCACCCCCCCCCCCCCACCCCCGGCCCCTTATATTTAAACAGATTGGAACTTTGTGCCAATGCTGCAGCGTGCAAGCTGCCCACCGCGGTGGGGCTCGTTCCATTGGCTGGCGTGAACAGCTGCTCAAGGTGAGCGCGCTCTTGATTGCCGACATGTAGGAGGTGCAATTATAACGCCACACTTGCTGTTTTAATGGCGTAGCTCAGGCGTCGTGAAGCTACAGCCCACCCCCAGCAGAATACCAATGGTTTAGCGATGACGTCCTGCTCACACAACAACTGCTGCAGCTTCACTCTAGCACGAAACACAGGCGAGTGAAACCTTGCTTTGGTTGACGCACAGTAGGATGATGTATGATGAGTGTGGTATGATGACAGCGGGAGAGGAGACAGCGCCAGGGGAAGTGAGAAGTTGAATTAGATTATTTTTCAAGTCATTATCAGTCGAGCATGCATTGTTCCCCCAAGCAGCGGGACCATGTTGTAAATCTAATTATAATCCGGCCACCAAGGGTCAAGCCCCCCATACATGCTAACACAGCTAACAGGGGCTTCATTATAGCGCTCTGCATTACCGGGACGTAACCCTTGGCTTACCGGAGCAGGGGTCTGTTTTCCACCGTCGTAAATCATTGAGCATCCGATGTCCTCTTGCTCATTACCGGCTCGCGCAAACAAGAGCAGACAAGGCTTTGGGCTCCACAGCAGTGAGATGCTAAGTGACATCTCACTCTCTCTTTCTAGACGGGCAAGAGGTTTAAGATTTGAAGTCACACGTGAAACCCGGCCCTGGGTTTCACAGTGAACCGCCTGAAATCTTTGAATAACTGCAGGTGAAAGATCTGAATCACACATGGTGGATTGTGAAGTGTGTGCACTGCTGATGAGATGAGGGATCATACCAGGATAAATGAATCCCTTGTTCTGTGAATACAGAAGTAGGTCAACTACGGACCCACGCGTCAGACTGAAATACTACCGATCTGAGGGTGAGGAGTAATTGAGGTTCTTTCAAAAGAGGCATTCAAAGCCCTACAGGAGACAACTTAACCTCGCTGGGTCTCCATGTGCTCCAGTATAGTTGATGTAATTAAGACTGTTTGATTAACAGCACTTTAGACCTAAAATATACAGCATGTGTACCCTGAAGACATTGACAATGGGGAAGCTTACATTTACCTAAAGTCGTGCATACTAGGGCTGGGCGATATGGACAAAATCAATTATATACAATATTTTCCCCAAATACCCCAATATTTATATTGCAACAATATTGTAGGGATGACTATTGGTACTTTTACAAAATATTGACATCATCAGTAATGTGGATATAAGACTAAGTCGGCAAAGACAACCGAACACGTCAATATATAGTTTATCACAATTTTCTTGATAAAATATCAATATATTGCCCCGTGTGTGCATACCCTGTGTAAAGGTTCTGATTCATCCTCTCCAGAGCCATCTCAAATGAGCTACATGCAGTACCTAAAACAGGCTCCGCCCATCAGCCTCATTGCTCACCGTGCTGTCGCTCCATTGGTCTCCGGCCGGGCAGGTGTCAGACCGGCCTATAGGAGTCCTGCTCCCCGACCGGGCACGGGCCAATCCGTCTGTGGCAAATTGACAAGCCGTAAGTGCTGTTTGGGAGCTCCGCCATGAATCCCCATTACACCGCGATGCGACCTGTCCGCTGGGATAATTGACTTGGTGTCAGACCACCGCGGCTCCACAACAATATCTGTCTGAATGGTGGTTATGAGGACTCATATTGGCAGCAGGCACCTGGATCTGGATTCAGTGCCGTGTGCAATTAAAAAAGACACGAGGTTCAGTGGAGAAATGGCTCCATGTGTCAATACCCGTTAAACCAAAATTATTCAACGGACCGTAGGATAACTCACTGACGTTTTTGTATTTTTCTCCCCATATTGGAATTGATCATATCCAACATGTGGCTGAAAACAATAAAAAATACTCTCATTGCACAATTGAACGAGTTATTGATGTTAATGAACAAAGAAACACAGAGGATGAAGAAATGAACTACTGAAGTAGGGATGAGAATATCAATAGGATTTGGAAAAATACATAGAGAGAGAGAGAGAGAGAGAGAGAGAGAGAGAGAGAGAGAGAGAGAGATCTTAGAGTCAGTGAAAGTAATGCTCAGAACTTGGAAGCCTTAAAAAGTTTAAACCTGATGAATGTGGTGAGGGAAGGGGAAGGCGTGGTTGTTGTTGTTGTTGTCTGTTGTTGTTGTTGTAGTAGTTTGTTCTCAAGTGTTATGGGGTTTGTTGTTAGTGTGCTGACATAATGTCGACGGCGGGCGTAATGTCAAACGCAGACTTCCCAAAGGTCACCGCGGTGCATTGGCAGATTGGACCGGAGATTGAAAGGCCGTGTCCTGTGTGGTCTAATGCCGATGTGGAGACATTTCATCTTTCATTAAGAGGGTTCTGGAGCGGATCAGGGGTCAGCATCCTAATGCATGATCTCTACGATGACCATACAAGGTTGATAGATGATCTGAAGCCATGTTCGCTGCCCGTGGATATAGATGGCTTTTACTTGGCGGTTGATGGCTTTCACTGGGCGTCAAGATGATGAAGGTGACTGCGGTAACAGGAAAAAGCCATGGCAAGAAAGAACCTCAGAAGTAGACAGTCAACTCACTGCTATATACTTCATTCATAGAACATGTGCTTCACTGTGAATGAGTGACTAGTAATGCTACACTGCTACCCAGCTGTGTATGAATCAATCTACATTAGATAGATAGATAGATAGATAGATTGATACTTTATTAATCCCGAGGGAAATTTAGTTACATTACATTACATTACAGTCATTTAGCTGATGCCTTTGTGCTACTTACAATAAGGTCATTCAACATGTAGACAAGATAACTATTAGTCACTAGAAGTCATAAGTGCATTTCCTTCCAAACAAGCCTCCAAGAGCAGAACCAGTGCTTAGGTTAAAGTTAAATTAATTTACATTTAGGTTAATTCAAATACTGGTGTATATACAGTGTATATGTATGAATAAAATATGTACTTTTTGCTCCTGCTTTTCCCTCACATTAGAGTCACATCAGAGTTTATGTACCATTGAAAAAACATTGTATGTATTTGTAAGTGTAAATGTAAAAAAAGGTTAAAAAAAAAGGAAATGATCTCCCCGACCCACACTTACCAATCAAGGAGCAGTCCTAATTGAGCAGGTATGGTCAGGTATTGGTATGAACCAATATCGTAAAGCAGACACAATGTGACACAGATGTTGTGAAATTTACAAACTATTGGGAAAGATGAAGAGACGGGGTTTGAGAGAATGTCCTTTCGCTGTGGACCTCCTTGGTGATTGAGAGAAGATAGATTCATTCTACCAGATAGATTGATCTTCACTGCTCCTTCCCCTATCCAAGAGCATCCAAGCTACTCCTTCAACAGCCAACCCCTTCCTCCCATGACCCTGGGAATGCCGGCCTATCCTCTGGAAAGCTGGAGGAGAATGGGAGGAAATTGCCCTTTTAGATGACATGTCAGAGTGATTGGGTTCCTAGAGCCGAGACTCGGAACGGTAGTGTGACAACTTGCGAATGATGGGGAAGGGAGTGGAGGTGAGGTGATGATGATGATGAGGGACTTAAGGGGAACAAGGAGGAGACTTGGGGAAAAAAAATGGGGACTTGCGACTTGACTTGGACCTGCCAGCTGTGACTCTCGACCTGACAATGTGGTCAGATTGTTCATTCCATGAGTCATCATAGCAGACACTTTTGTCCAAAGGTCTGATCAATAAATGCATTACTGACATCTTCTACATTAATATGGCCATTCTCTCCCCATTTTCTAATTAACAACCATGTTTTACACAACCAATTACACAACAATCAGATAGAAATTAATGACCCAATTAATCATCATATTGATATCGGCAACTCAAGAGATTCAAGATTTGTATTTGCCATATGCAACAAGTACAATAGAATGCTTACTGCCATTCCCTCCCGCAGGATGACATTTCTAAAACACTATACTATAAAACTACACAATAACTACACAATAAAAGTACACAATAAAATTAACAAGAAAAATAACAATAAAGTGACTGATGGATGATATGTGTTGAATTGTGAAACAAGCATTTAAAAAGCATTTGAAAGTGCCAGGAGTGCAGCAGCATCATTAAAACAGTGCAGTAGCTGTAATGAGTCCAGAAAGTCCAGCAAAAGTATGATAGTGTAATTTAATTACGTGGATGACAATGTTATGATAGTGGCAGCACTGCCTGTGAAGGAATCAACTTCAAAAGCACGGGACATTTTAGTCACCCACCAGATGTCAACACCTCGACATCTCTAAGGTTTTCTCCTGCTTACCTCCTCCATCCTGTCATGATAATCATCATCATCTTCATCACATCATCATCGTCCTCCACTTAGTTTAGTCAGTTTTGATTTGTTGGGTTGTTGATGAACTAGTTTTAACTGCCCAGTTCGTTCCCACCCCGAATCTATCCTGTGTTTTCTGTTTGTCACTATCTCTCTTTTTGTAAAGATTATTTGAGTATTTTGAAAAGCCCTATAATTGTAATGTATTATTATCATTATTATTATTTTTTTAAATTATAATGTGTGGCTAGACTTACGGGGATAATGGATGGAAGAGGGTGTGTCCCGGACCTGTTGGAAGAGTCTGTTGATTCAATCAAGCACACAGTAAATATTTGCATATGTCTGAAACGAGATTAGGATGGTACGGTGCCAGGATTGGTCTGCACCACAGAATCCATAAGGAGATGTAGGAGGGGGATGTTTCCCTCGGAGGGGGAAGGCAGTCTGTGTCTCCTGTCCTACCTCCTAGCTCCACCAGGGCTGTGTTCATTCCTTAGGAGTCAGAAGAGGTCAGTAACAGGGCTATACAATTATAAACTATAAAATGTGTATAATATTACAACAAGAAAAGTTAACATCAAGAAAGTTAAGTTTTTCTTTTTTTCTGGGAATAAAACTAGTGTTTTTTTAGTTTGCGTCTGAAGTCAGGGTTTTGGCCGTTGAATAAAACATTTATATCTCCCACCACATTCAGACCTGCGTGTGGAACAGGGTTGTAGCTTGGATGGAACTTTTCTGGTGCTTGTTCTCTCCACTCGCTGCTGCTCTTTTCTTTGCAAAACGTCCCTGTAGATGTCATGTATTTGGCATGTAATCACGTCATGTCTGCAGTGCCGCTGCCACTTGCCAGGACCCCCTCCACTTGGTAGGGCCTGTTAGGCAGCGTGTGAAGAGACGGTGCCCAGGGACCAGCGAGTGGCAGCCATTATTTCTGTTCTGAACGCTGACAGTTCACACTTAGTTTAAAATTACATTTTTTGGCAAGGGGTGGCGTAATTGGTTCTGCAGGGTGTATTTCAGTGGTATTGCTGCTTCAGGGGGGAGGGGGGGGGGGCTTTTGTTGCTTTTTTTCTTTCTGAAGTGCCAAGATGAAGGTATAACAGCAGGGCAGGAGAACACACCTGCCACCACATGCTCCACAGGTCTGGAATGGTTCAAGATGCTGACCGGGATGGGGAGAGGGAGGGGGGGGGACTGACCAGGAGGGGTAGAGAGAGAGGGGACAGTGACCAGGAGGGAGAGAAAGAGGGAAGAGGGGTGACACTGACAAGGAGGAAGAGAGAGAGAGACAGAAGGGGGAGAGAGAGGGGGATGACACTGGCCAGAAGGGGGAGAGAGAGGGGATGACACTGGCCAGAAGGGGGAGAGAGAGGGGGATGACACTGGCCAGGAGGAGGAGAGAGGGGGATGACACTGACCAGGAGGGGGAGAGAGGGGGGTGACACTGACAAGGAGGGGGGGAGAGAGAGAGAGGGGAGAGAGGGGGTGACCCTGACCAGGAGGGGGAGAGAGGGGTGACACTGACCATCAGATACAAGAGACAAGATATTTTATTGGCCATTTGTAACAAGTACATAGGAATGCTTACTCCCCATTCCCTACAGCAGTATAACTCTCAAAAACAACACCATAAAATATACAAATATACATATATACAATACAAATAAACAAAAAAAGAGCTGAGAGAGAGAGAGATGTGTTGATTTTTCATTTTTTACAAAAATCTTTAAAGTGCCAGTAGTGCAGCAGCATCATGAATACAGTGCAGTAACGTGATGAGTCCAGAGAGTCCAGCAAAGTATGACAGTGTAATGTTAATGACATGTTATGATAGTGGCAGCACTCCTAGCAGTTCAGTAGGTCACTGCCTGTGCATAAAAACTATCCTTAAACCTGGCAGTCCTTGCTGTACGGATGCTGCGCAACCGGTGACCAGACTGTAGGGGGGAGAAGAGATGGAGCCCAGGGTGGTTGCAGTCCTTTATGATGGGGGGAGAGGGGTGGCACTGACCAGGAGGGGGAGAGAGGGGTGACACTGACCAGGAGGGGGAGAGAGGGGTGGCACTGACCAGGAGGGGGAGAGAGGGGTGACACTGACCAGGAGGGGGAGAGAGGGGTGACACTGACCAGGAGGGGGAGAGAGGGGTGACACTGACCAGAAGGGGGAGAGAGGGGTGACACTGACCAGAAGGGGGAGAGAGGGGTTAACAGCATCATGAATGTTGTTTAGCTTGTTCCTGTCTTAGTCTTCTTCTTCGTGTTATCATTTTTTCAGGACCATGATTGTTATTCTACTAAAAGTCTCTTCAAGCTGAACATAAAACCAGGGCAAGGGCACACCTGTAGGTGAAGAGAGAGCGCTAAACCATCAAATCACTACTGCACAACTGTAGGTGAGGAAAGAGCAGTAAACCCCCAAAACCGTAAAAGCTAAACATGGAGGCTGAGAGTCAGTGGGCTATGAGAGACCAAGAGTGTCCAGTCCTGCCCCCGTCATGCCCACCACCCACATTCATTCATTTTGTAAAAAAAAATCGATATTAGCCATGCAGGTTCACTTCAGCGGTCCACCCTGTGTGGGTCTGCCCTCGCATCACACACTCGATGATGTGGGGCGGTCGTGGCCGACTGACGACCCCCCCGTGATGCACAGCGTCATGTTCCACTCGGACGCTCGATGCTCGGCCACGTAGCGTCTCTGAGGCGGAGCATCGAGCTATGAGCTATGAGCTATGAGCTATGAGCTATGAGCTACTGAGCTCCAGTCCATTCAAAAAGGTATTGTGTGTGTGTGTGTGTGTGTGTGTGTGTGTGTGTGTTATTACACACATGCCTGCTGAAGCTTATAGGTACACACAGACAAACACACACACCATCACATACACACGCACACACCATCACATGCACACGCACACCAAGACACACACAGCGTAACTAGGGAATCATCTAATAAAGTGTGATAGGATATTTAATAGTGGTGTGAATCCTCGACAGGAGTATGTGTCTTCCTGTGACATCTGCACTACCCGCACTACGAACGCTTTTCATCAACGTGTGGTACCCCACACACTCCTGTGTGTGTGTGTGTGTGTGGTGTGTGTGTGTGTGTGTGTGTGTGTGTGTGTGTGTGTGTGTGTAAATATGGAAAGTTGCCGTGTGATCATCTGTCCCCCGGCGGCCTTGTGTCATCCCCTCGCCACAGAGAACAGATGCGGTGTTACCTGATCAGTCGATAGGTCCATTACCCCCGGGACATGGGGGGAACACACTAGAACCAGGAGCTAAATAACACATATTAGCTGCAGCCGGGGTCACGGGAACATGAGACGCTGACATCAGAGTAGTTTACTCAAGTATCGACGTGTGTGTGTGTGGTGTGTGTGTGTGTGTGTAATGCTCCCTCCTTCCAGATGATAATAACAACAACTGAAGCGATTTGAAACAACAACGTGACAACATTGTCCGCCGTCATGAAACGACAGTCTTACCGTGACCCTCCAGGTCAGCCTCATAAAGGGGAAATCCATATGGCCTGATGCTCCTACCGTCCCATTTGATCAGAGGTATTGATCGCCTGTGTTGTTGCATAACGCTGTAATCATATCCCTCGGACCGTGGCTCCAATGACGATGGCGGAATAGTGCTGCCCTCGTCTTTCAAAAGTGTCGAGGTTTGTTTTTTAATTTTAGTGCCATAAAAATAAAATAATCAAGCGTTTATTTTTAAAAGGTGTGAGCCTGGGAAAAAGCTGCCCGCGTTGCATATCTGGATCAGTTGATCAATAGCTGATCCATATCTTTTTATTCAGTGTTGAGTTTCCCCCCCCCCCCCCCCCCCCCGCATCCCGAGCCATTCATCACCGCCCCCGTTCTATTTGTGGCGATGCCTGAGGCGCAGCCACAAAGACCGCTTCCATCTGCTGCTCCAACCGCCGAGGAGGCAGGTGGTCAAAGGGACACAGGCAGCTGCTTCCTGCCAACGCAGGGGTGGAGTAGAGGCAGGGGTGGAGGAGAGGCAGGGGTGGAGGAGAGGCAGGGGTGGAGGAGATGCAGGGGTGGAGGAGAGGCAGGGGTGGAGGAGAGGCAGGGGTGGAGGAGAGGCAGGGGTGGATGAGAGGCAGGGCGGTGGAGAGCCAGGGGTGGAAGGGAGGCAGGGTGGAGGAGAGGCAGGGGTGGAGGAGAGGCAGGGGTGGATGAGAGGCAGGGGTGGATGAGAGGCAGGGCGGTGGAGAGCCAGGGGTGGAAGGGAGGCAGGGTGGAGGAGAGGCAGGGGTGGAGGAGAGGCAGGGGTGGATGAGAGGCAGGGCGGTGGAGAGCCAGGGGTGGAAGGGAGGCAGGGTGGAGGAGAGGCAGGGGTGGAGGAGAGGCAGGGCGGTGGAGAGGCAGAGAGGTGGAGAGGCAGGGGTGGAGGAGAGGCAGGGGTGGAGGAGAGGCAGGGTGGAGGAGAGGCAGGGTGGAGGTGATGGAGAGGGGAGGCAGGGTGGTGGAGAGGGAGAGGGAGAGGCAGGGGGAGGCGGAGGAGAGGCTGGGCAGTGGAAAAGCATGCCTCCATCCCATCTATTCGTTTTCAGTTTAGTGCTGACCTTTCTCTGGTCGGAGTCACGTTGGTATCCGTTGGTCGTCACCGAAGACGTTCATCAGGAAATAAGGAACATTTCTGTAGTGTTTTTAATTGTGGTTTATGTTGGGGCCGGATTGAGGTATATTTCAAGTAGTAAACAATAATAATAATAATAATAATAATAATAATAAATTGTATTTATAAGCACACTTTTCATTTGAGTAGACAAAACTCAAAGTGCTACAGAGTCAAATGAGTCAAAACTAATAAAACAACTAAATAAAAACAGCGAGGTTTACGCCGGCATGGCAAGTGTTTCTTTTTTATCTCGTAAAAGGCTATTATTTTAGGGCTGTGGCATTCACAGTCTGTGGTGTCCTCAACAAGTCACAAACAGTGACACTGACATCACGACGTGATCTCCTTCAGTCGTTGTTATTTTATGAACACTGTGCAGCTTCTGATTGGCTCAGGGGAGGATGAGATGGCTACTGTCTCTCATCAGGTGTGGTCTCAGGTGTGGCCCACCTGTCAGACCACACCTGAGATGGGACACATTCTGCTTATCTACATTATTATTTTTATTTTTACATACCTTCTCTTTACGTGTATGCGTGTGTGTTTGTGTATGTGTGTGTGTGTGTGTATGTACAAGATACAAGATACAAGATATTGTATTGGTCAATTGCAACAGGTACATTGGAATTCCCTCCCGCAGTATACGAATCTCCAAAACAACACCATAAAAATAATATATACAATAAAAATAAACAAAAAAAGAGCAGCAAAGTGACTGTTAAATGATGATGTACATGTGTTGAATGTACATCATTTGTACATTTTACAAAAATCTTTAAAAGCATTTAAAGTGCCAGTAGTGCAGCAGCATCACAAATACAGTGCAGTACAGTGCAGTAACTGTGATGAGTCCAGAAAGTCCAGCAAAGTAAGACAAAGTAATGTTAATGACAATGTTATGAAAGTGAAAGTGGCAGCACTCCTAACAGTTCAGTAGGCGCACTGCCTGTGGATAAAAACCATCCTTAAACCTGGTAGTCCTTGCTGTACGGATGCTGCGCAACCGGCGACCAGACGGTGGGGGGAGAAGAGATGGAGCCAAGGGTGGTTTCAGTCCTTTATGATGGACATGGCCTTCTTCAGACATCTGGTCCTACAGATCTCCTAAATGCATGGAAGTGCACACCCGATGATCTTCTCTGCCGTCCTCACGACCCTCTGGATGGCTTTCTTGTCCCGTTCAGTGGTGTTGCCGTACCACACGGTGACGCCACTCGTCAGGACGCTCTCTACGGGGCCACGGTAGAGAGCGGCCTATTCCGCCTGGCCTATTCTGCTTTTTCTGAGGCACCGCAGAGCATAGAGGCGCTGGTGTGCCTTCTTTAGCATGACCTCTGTGTTGCGGTTCCACGCCAGGTCATCAGAAATCTGTTGCCCAAGGAAATGGAAGCAGCTGACGACTTCCACCGGTGTCCACCATCCAGGCTGATGGTGGAGTGGGTGCCCCGGTGGCTCCTGAAGTCCACGATGAGCTCTTAGTCTTGCTGACATTCAGTTCATGACATTCATTCAGATGAGGTAGTCTGGGCTGTTGCCCGGACTGCCATTATTGCTGTGCGTGGCAGTACAGTCATGTGTGTACATTTACATTTACATTTACATTTAGGACATTTGGCAGACGCTTTTATCCAAAGTGACTTACAAGGAGTACATTTGTTGAAGTAGACAATAGCATAACGCTGAGGTACGCAAACATAAAAATAGAGCAGTTCACAAGCATTCATATTAACAAGATGAATAACACAATTTCGTACTGCCAGGTCACCTGCTTAAGTAGCTGTGATAAGAGCGTGTTATCAACATTAAGGATATACACTTGCTAGAATGTACAACATGCTAAGAGCTATTAATGTCAGGCAAGTTAGGGGTTCACAAAGGAGAAGGAGGGTTCATGGAGAGTCCAGGTGGACTCTGAACAGGTGGGTCTTGAGTCTCTTGCGGAAGCTGGCGAGGGACTCTGCCGTCCTGACATGAGACGGGAGTTCATTCCACCACTGTGGAGCCAGAGCCGTGAAGAGCTGGGTCTTGGAAGAGCGACGCTTGGTTGTTTTCAGTGAAGGTCGAACAAGTCACCTGGCAGAAGTTGAGCAGAGCGCTCTGGCTGGGATGTAGGGCTTGACCAACGTTTGGAGGTAGGTCGGGGCAGTTCCATTGACTGCCCTGAAGGTCAGTACCAGAGTCTTGAACTTGATGCGAGCATTTACCGGAAGCCAGTGGAGATCGCGGAAGAGAGGGGTCACGTGGGAGAATTTTGGTAGGTTGAATACCAGGCATGCTGCTGCGTTCTGGATGCGTTGGAGGGGCTTGGTTGCAGAGGCGGGGAGTCCCACCAGGAGAGAGTTGCAGTAGTCAAGGCGGGTGATGACGAGCGCTTGGACCAGGATCTGCGGCGCTTCACGTGTGAGGAAGGGCCGGATCCTGCGGATGTTGTAGAGGGCAATTCTTCAAGATCGGGCCACCGCGGTGACATTGGCATTGCAGGACAGCTGGTCATCTAGCACCACACCAAGGTCTCTTGTTGTAGTTGAGGGGGAAACTTGGGTGTTCTCGATGATGAGCAGTAGGTCCATCTGAGGGCAGTCTTTCCCCGGTATGAAGAGGAGCTCAGTCTTGTCAAGGTTGAGCTTCAGGTGGTTGGCGGCTGTCCATCTGCTGATGTCGGCCAGGCATTTTGAGATGCGTGTTGCGATTTGGGTTTCTGAGGGGGGAAAGGAGACAGTTGAGTGTCATCTGCATAGCAGTGATAGGAGAAGCCATGAGATGTGATTACAGAGCCTAGAGATTTAGTGTAAAGAGAAAACAGAAGGGGTCCCAATACTGAGCCTTGGGGGACTCCGGTGTCCAGGGTGCAGGGTCTAGACAGGGAACCGTTCCATGTGACCCGATAAGTGCGATCTGCGAGGTAGGAGGTGAACCAGGATAACGCAGTTCCATAGATTCCAAGCTCGGCGAGAGTGGAGAGAAGGATCTGGTGGTTCACTGTGTCGAACGCCGCAGACAGGTCGAGAATGATCAGTACTGATGAGAGGGACGAGCTTCTGGCATCACAAAGAGACTTTGTCACTGCGAGCAGTGCCGTCTCCGTGGAGTGCGCAGCCTTGAAGCCTGACTGGTGAGGGTCGAGTAGGTTATTCTGGGAGAGATAGGATGAAAGTTGTGAGGAGATAGCACGTTCAAGGGTTTTGGACAGGAATGATAGGAGAGATACCGGTCTGTAGTTTTGGACATCAGTGGTGTCCAGGGATGGTTTCTTGAGGAGCGGCTTGATTCTGGCAGTCTTGAAGGCCGCCGGAAACAGGCATCAAGGGAGGTGTTAATTAGGGAGGTAAGGAAGGGAAGGATATCGCCCGAGATGTCCTGGAGAAGAGAGGAAGGGATTGGGTCAAGGGGGCAGGTGGTAGGGTGGTTAGATGTCACAAGTTTGTTAACTTCATCAGGGGAGAGGGGGTTGAAACAGGTAGGGTTAGCGGGGGTGGGAAAAGAGGGAGGGAGGAAAGCGGTAGGGGTGAAGGTAATGTCGTTCACCTTCTTCATAAAGAAGGTGAGGTGTGTACAGCGAGTACAGCCGGGGACCGAGGCAGCAGCCTTGGGGTGCTCCGGTGTTGAGGACCAGAGTGGATGAGATGTTGTTTCCAATCTTCACCACTTGAGGCCTGCCCGTCAGGAAGTCGATAATTCCAGTGTGTGTGTGTGTGTGTGTGTGTGTGTGTGTGTGTGTGTGTGTGTGTGTGTGTGTGTGCGTGTGCATATGTGTGTGTGTGTGTGTGTGTGTTGTCTCGGTCTGTCTCCATCTCTCTTAACCACGTGAACATAATTATTATTCATTATGACATCATTTTTATTATCTCCCTGTCATCCTCTCTCTCTCTCTCTCCCCGATAATATTGATTAATACAGTGCAAACAATGAGCTTATGGTGAGGGAAGGAATCCAACGTATTTCCTAGGAGTACTCACCCCTCTGTACCTGTGTATGTTATAGTCAGTAATGCCTATATGGTATTACTGACTATAACATATACAGAAATACAACTAGAATACTCTCCCTACTATACTTGATACTGTATATATATACTGTATCTCTCTCTCTCTCTCTCTCTCTCTCTCCCTCTCTCTCTCTCTCTCTCTCTCTCTCTCTCTCTTTATATATGTATACACATGCATATATGCAGATTCACTGAGCGAGAGGGTATATATATATATATATATACATACATATATATATATATACATATATATATATATACTCCCTCTCTCTCAGTGAATCTGCATACAGTCCATGCATACTGACGATCCCCCATGTCTTCTGTCTCCCATGGCGACGCTGGCAGCTTGATGGCGATGTTCAGGGTCTCGCCCACAGGAGGCAGTGGAAGACCGCCGCCACACAGACATCCCTTATAGCCCCCGTCCATCACACACGGCCACACACACGGCCACACACACACACGGCCACACACAAACACACATGGCCACACACACACGGCCACACACTCACACTGCCACACACACACACACACACACGGCCACACACACACACACACACAAATACACGGCCACACACACACACCAATGCACGCACCTTTGCACGCAGGCACGCACGCACACACACACACACACACACACACACACACACACACACACACACACACACACACACACACACTTACACAAACACACACACACACACACACAACACTCAGTTTCACACCACTGTTCCAGCCCTGTGTTATTTTTATTAATGATTTATTAATTATGTATTGCTCTTATTTTTGTAATTATTATATATATGTTTTATGTTTTAATATTAATATTAATATTATTGTTATTATTAACAGAAATAATAATATAAATGTGTAATATTTGTATTAATGCTTTTGTACCATGCATATATGTATGGGCACATCTGTGTCTAAAATAATCAGCTGATTTCAGAAATAAATAAAACATATATACTGTATCTATAAATTAAAGGTTTTTGTTGGGTGGTGTTTAAATTAAAGGTTGTTTCAGGTGGTGTTTCAAATGAAAGGTTGTTTTGGGTGGTGTTTTAAATTAGATATTGTTTTGGGTGGTGTTTTAAATGACAGATTGTTTCAGGGGGTGTTTTAAATTACATTGTTTTGGGTAGTGTTTTAAATGAGAGATTGTTTTGTGTGGTGTTGGTGTGTGTGGGGGTGATGGTGTGGTGGTGTGATGGTGGTGGTGGTGTGTGTGGGGGGGTGATTGTGGTGGTGGTGGTGGTGGTGGTGTGTGGGGGGTGATTGTGGTGGTGGGTGGTGGTGGTGGTGGTGTGTGGGGGGTGGTGGTGGGTGGTGGTGGTGGTGGTGTGTGGGGGTGAGTGGTGGTGGTGGTGGTGTGTGTGGGGGGGTGGTGGTGGTGGTGGTGTGGTGGTGGTGGTGTGGGGGGGTGATTGTGGTGGTGGTGGTGGTGGTGTGTGGGGAGTGGTGGTGGTGGTGGTGTGTGGGGGGTGATTGTGGTGGTGGTGGTGGTGTGTGGGGAGTGGTGGTGGGGGGTGGCAGGGTGCCCGGATGGGGGGGTGATACCATTATCAACACGCCCCATTAGGCTGGCGATGAGGCGGTCTCCCACACTGGGGACTTAGAGCTCCTCTCTGATGTTTGTTCTGAGCTGCCGGTTCACGGTCCGAGGAGAACAGAACCAAGGAAAACAACACAGCACAGGTGGGGAGAGGCGTTGGAGCGTAGTTATAATAAATATATATATATATATATATACACTGTATAAATATAGAAAAATATATGTAGTATATTATGACCGGTAAAGTACAACTCCCAGCCTGACCGATTGTGATTCAAAAGATACAATGCAATGCATTTCACACAATAGCGTGAGTGTCGATCAATTATTAGCATGTGGGCAACCGTCAACCATGGCGGTGTTGTCAGGCTGAAAGGTCTCAGGGCTGCCCAACTACACACAATGTGTAGCTACACAATGAATATATCTAATCAAATATGACACATTCATCGATGTATCAATTTGTCTCCACAGTGTGTATATGCAGTGAAAATACACCATCCATTTAGAAAGATAGTGACATAGTGAACCATCAACATATTCATATTATCCACATCCATATGATTGTTTGAATGGCCATCTAAGCTCTATTGATAGATATAGGAATATATATATATATACATATATAATCGACATATTGATAGATGTATAGATATGTTTCCACGGTGTAGAGACACACTGAACAACCGCCCTCCACCTCCCGTCTGTCAGCCTTCCCTACAATTAAACAGTCCCTTTGTTCTGCCGTCTCCTGGCGGCTGCTGAGCTCGTCACATTGTGCGAGCGGCGGATGAAAAAATATCGGATAAAAGCAGCAGTGGAAAAAATAAGCAAAGTGAAAGTAGCCCGGGGTCCGGTGGGAGCTCCGGGTTCTGCTGGCGCCGCGAGTCTCCGACTAAATCAGTTTGACTCTCAGCGGTCCCAGCAGAGCGGGTCGGGTTAGGAAGCAGCTTATAGCTCCCCTCTGTAGAGGAATGGATGTGCTTACTTTCCAAACATGGAATTTTGATCCTCAAATGTTCTCTCCGATGTGGAGGAGCAGTTCGGTCGCTGGGCCGGC
>CM051008.1:19227768-19267768 GCA_027704905.1 Muraenolepis orangiensis
ATTAGCAAAATCGCAGTATTAAGGGTAGAATGTGTCACAATAAGGGTAAAATGTGTAATTATCTTTAAATGTATAACACCATTATAAATGAAGTACCGTACTGCTGGAGAGATGCTTTGGCCTTCACATTTCCTTCCTCCAGATGAAAGAAGAAGTTAGTTTGGTACAGACTCAGACAAATGTCACATCATGATTTTAATTGTTTTTTCATTCCCACTAAAATGGAATCACATTGCAATCTTAATATCTCATCAAAATCATTGGGATATGATCTCTTTACCACATGGCTCAGCCAGTGGCACACGACAGCCCACCGCTGGCTGGATTTACAGTTTTAAGTGCAGCTGTTCTCATTCACTTCAGAAGTCTTAAATGATTGGTCTGAGTGTATGAACAGCCCTCATTATTCTTATATATCAGGGATGTGTTTCAACAAAGCCTCATTGTGTTTGAAAGTATTACAACGCCAGGCACACGGCGGGCAGCCTGCTGACACCAAGATATGACTGGCTTACATCGGGTAAACACAAACATCACATTACCGTGCGTTGGAAACACTGTGTTAAGAAAAGACTCCTGCACTTTTGCTCACTTGTGAAAGCAAAAATAGAGAGAGAGAGAGAGAGAGAGAGAGAGAGAGAGAGAGAGAGAGAGAGAGAGAGAGAGAGAGAGAGAGAGAGAGAGAGACGCAGCCGAGAGCGAGAGGACAAAGGAGAGACAAATAGTCTCAGAAAAGTGGGACAGCAGACAGTCTGTACCTTGAAAGTTTGTACAGGAAAATAAAGTTATGCTTTGTACTGGAGAGCCGAGCAGTAGGAGTCCACACTGGGATGGGAAGAAAACTGTGGAAAGAAACAGAGAGTGGGGTCACAGACAGGCCATGCGTATGATATAAGATATGTATAGGAGTATATATACGGTACATCACCAGTGGAAAGTAGGGGTGGGTCAGAATAATAAATTATTTGATTATTGGTTCATGGCGGCAAGAACCGATTTTACATTTTTGGGTCAACAACGTTTTATCTTTTAATTTTCCGTCCATCTTCTCCCGCTTATCCGTAATCGGGTCGCGGAGGTAGCAGCTTCAGCTTTTAATTTTCTTTGCACACAATGTTTTTGAAACATGTTAGTTTGTCTTCTTTGAACATAGTAATATATGCTGTTTTTCATTCATTGTGTCTAAAATAGTAGAAACCTGTCCTTAATACAGGTCTGGTGTTTATGATGATGGAAACTTCTAGTTGAAGATATACGGTAACTGAGCAGAACCTTAAGTTTTACTTGGCTTAACTGTGTCACTATATTAACACAATGCCTTAATGAGCTCCGCCAATAGGTACATTTCGACACATTTCGAGCAAGGTGCTAAGGTTCAGGTGTCTAGTTCTTCCTAGGAATGCGAATAATCTCTCACACTACCCGCCGATTATTCCACCATGAAAAAGGTCAACTGTGCACATCGCTACCATCAAGAAGACAGTAGACACGACACACATGAGCCACAGAATGAGACAGACAGACACACACAGTCCATCGACACAAGGGTTGTTTGGTGTGTTTTAATGACTCCACTTCTAGGAGGACAGACAAGCTGGCCCGGTCCAGAGCTCTCCGGGGACAAGCGGAGCGCAGAGCAGCTTCTACCTCTCTGCCATGTAGTACTACCGCTCTGCCGTGAAGTTCTACCTCTCTGCTGTGTAGTTCTAGTTCTACCTCTCTGCCGTGTAGTTCTGACTCTGTCGTCTAGTTCTACCTCTCTGCCATGTAGTTTTACCTCTCTGCCATGTGGTTCTACCTCTCTGCCGTGTAGTTCTACCACTCTGCCGTGTAGTTCTAGTTCTACCTCTCTGCTGTGTAGTTCTACCTCTCTGCCGTGTAGTTCTAGTTCTACCTCTCTGCCGTGTAGTTCTAGTTCTACCTCTCTGCCGTGTAGTTCTAGTTCTGCCGTGTAGTTCTACCTCTCTGCCGTGTATTTCTACCTCTCTGCCGCGTAGTTCTACTTCTGCCGTGTAGTTCTACCTCTCTGCCGTGTAGTTCTAGTTCTACCTCTCTGCCGTGTAGTTCTAGTTCTACCTCTCTGCCGTGTAGTTATGACTCTGTCATGTAGTTCTACCTCTCTGCTGTGTAGTTCTAGTTCTACCTCTGCCGTGTAGTTCTACCTCTCTGCCATGTAGTTCTAGTTGTACCTCTCTGCCGTGTAGTTTTACCTCTCTGCCGTGTAGTTCTGACTCTCTGCTGTGTAGTTCTACCTCTCTGTTGTGTAGTTCTACCTCTCTGCCATGTGGTTCTACCTCTCTGCTGCGTAGTTCTACCTCTCTGCTGCGTAGTTCTACCTCTCTGCCATGTAGTTATACCTCTCTGCCGTGTAGTTCTACCTCTGCCATGTAGTTCTGACTCTCTGCCGTGTAGTTATACCTCCCTGCCGTGTAGTTCTACCTCTCTGCCGTGTAGTTATACCTCTCTGCCGCGTAGTTCTACCTCTGCCGTGTAGTTCTACCTCTCTGCCATGTAGTTATAGTTCTACCTCTCTGCCGTGTAGTTCAACCTCTGCCGCGTAGTTCTATTTCCGCCGTGTAGTTCTACCTCTCTGCCGTGTAGTTCTAGTTCTACCTCTCTGCTGTGTAGTTCTACCTCTCTGCCGTGTAGTTCTACCTCTCTGCCGTGTAGTTCTACCTCTCTGCCGTGTAGTACTACCTCTCTGACGGGAAGTTCTACCTCTCTGCCGTGTAGTTCTAGTTCTACCTCTCTGCCGTGTAGTTATGACGCTGTCGTGTAGTTCTACCTCTCTGCCGTGTAGTTCTAGTTCTACCTCTGCCGTGTAGTTCTACCTCTCTGCCGTGTAGTTCTAGTTCTACCTCTCTGCCGTGTAGTTTTACCTCTCTGCCGTGTAGTTCTGACTCTCTGCCGTGTAGTTCTACCTCTCTGTTGTATAGTTCTAACTCTCTGCCGTGTAGTTCTACCTCACTGCTGTGTAGTTCTACTTCTCTGTTGTATAGTTCTAACTCTCTGCCGTGTAGTTCTGACTCTCTGCCGTGTAGTTCTGACTCTCTGCCGTGTAGTTCTACCTCACTGCTGTGTAGTTCTACTTCTCTGTGTATAGTTCTAACTCTCTGCCGTGTAGTTATACCTCTCTGCCGTGTAGTTATACCTCTCTGCCGCGTAGTTCTACCTCTCTGCCGTGTAGTTATACCTCTCTGCCGTGTAGTTATACCTCTCTGCCGTGTAGTTATACCTCTCTGCCGCGTAGTTCTACCTCTCTGCCGTGTAGTTATACCTCTCTGCCGTGTAGTTCTACCTCTGCCATGTAGTTCTACCTCTCTACCGTGTAGTTCTTCCTCTCTGCCGTGTAGGTCTAGTTCTACCTCTCTGCCATGTAGTTCTAGTTCTAGCTCTCTGCCATGTAGTTCTAGTTATACCTCTCTGCCTTGTAGTTCTACCTCTCTGCCGCGTAGTTCTACCTCTGCCGTGTAGTTCTACCTCTCTGCCGTGTAGTTCTAGTTCTACCTCTCTGCCGTGTAGTTCTACCTCTGCCGTGTAGTTCTGACTCTCTGTCGTGTAGTTCTAGTTCTATTTCTCTGCCGTGTAGTTCTACCTCTTTACCGTGTAGTTTTACCTCCCTGCCGTGTAGTTCTACCTCTCTGCTGTGTAGTTCTAGCTCTCTGCCGTGTAGTTCTAGTTCTACCACTCTGCCGTGTAGTTCTAGTTCTACCTCTCTGCTGTGTAGTTCTACCTCTCTGCCGTGTAGTTCTAGTTCTACCTCTCTGCCGTGTAGTTCTAGTTCTACCTCTCTGCCGTGTAGTTCTAGTTCTACCTCTCTGCCGTGTAGTTCTAGTTCTACCTCTCTGCCGTGTAGTTCTAGTTCTACCTCTCTGCCGTGTAGTTCTAGTTCTACCTCTCTGCCGTGTAGTTCTAGTTCTACCTCTCTGCCGTGTAGTTCTAGTTCTACCTCTCTGCCGTGTAGTACTGACTCTCTGAGGACCGGTGGCCGGAGGTGCTTCTGCAGCCCAGATGCCGCGCTCCTTCATCATCCCGACACACGACTCGGTGAACTACCTCATGAACACCACACGTCTCACAACGAGTCAGAGATTGACTTATGACCAAAGTGGTCAAAAGTGTGAACGCTTCAAATATCTAAACACCCACACACACACATAGACGAGATCCTTCTGGGATGCACCCATGTATGTACATGTGAAACTACACCTACGGAATCCCCCTCTCACCCCCTTTCCTCGGACATGTGACCCTGTCACGTCGTCATGTGACACACTGTATAGACGCCCTTCAACTCTCGGCCCAGAGTCGAACCCTGCCACTGTGTCTAAGCAGCCGTGACAGCAGAGAGGTTTAGAGGATGGCAGGCTCAGAAAGACAAGACACATGACTCATCAGCTGAGGGACATTGGTCTCATTCCTGGGGCGGGACATGAAGACGAGGTTTAGACGTTCCCTGTGATCAGGGGACACAGTCGAGTTGAGCTTGGAAGTAAGTCAGTAAGTCAAATGTATTTATACAACGCTTTTCAAGAACAAGAATCACAAAGTGCTGTACAGAAGCAAGTTAAAAGTAGAATACACAGAACAAAATAGGTGGACAAAATACAAAATACAAAGATGTGGTACAACAATAAAACAACGTGATACAACAATAGACACACAAACTGTAAAACAGAGTTACCCAAATGCTGGATTCAGCTAAAATAAGGGGTATGGGGATAGCGTTCCATAGCTTGGGTGAAATTGCCTCAATAGTTGATTGAGATGATTTGACCTGAGCGAGCGTACTGAGAAGCGGGAGTGAAGCAGGCCCCATAAGCAGAGGCCTGACTGTGAAGAGCTCTGAGCGTGATGGGCAGGATTTATAACTGAATCCTGTTATCAACAGGGAGCCAGTGAAGAGACTCAAGCACAGGGGTTATGTGAGACCAACATCATCCCAATTTTAAAAAGACCCTTTCACAAGTCATGGACTAATGTACACGTCCTTTAGCAGAATTGTGTGAGCAATGAGGGGCACACAGTCCCTTTTTCCTGGGGAGGAGGGACTGCAGCATAGCTCACCGCAGAGAAGATGAGGAGGGTTGAGGGACAACTGTCTCTGTGGTGTGGGTACCAGAAAAAGACCCAGCAAAGCATGTGTGTTCTGACTTAACTTGTAGTACTAGGCCGTCCACTGGCCAACCAATTGACAGCTCCGTAGCAACGCTGCTACCTGCCACTACAATGGCTTCTTGGGACACAGGATGATGAGAAGTACTCTGGTTCATTGGGAAGTTTGTAGTTGATAGTAAACAGAGTAGGTGGTCATTGCTAACACTCCTTCTGAGTGTGTGTGGTGGTGACTGGATTTACCTGTGGGCCTTCGATTATCAAGGATTATCAAGGTGTGAAGCCTCACCAGCCCCAGACTCTAATCAGTCTGACTGGGGCCAGGTGAGGCTGCTTCAACTAGACTCTAATCAGTCTGACTGGGGCCAGATGAGGCTGCTTCAACTAATCACACATACTACACATGCTATAAATACAAATATCGGGTATTGGTGACAATTGCAATGACACATCAATCAGCTCTGCACCAGCCCAACCTCTCCCAACGGAGTTATGTGTTGATATTGAAAATCGGTGACTGCCTCTGATAAAATTTAGCAGAGTCTGAATCGCAGCGAAAACACAAGCAAAATATTTGGTTTGTATTATTGACTCCAGTCAACGAGACTCTGCCGGTCACTGGAAGATCGGCAAAATGTGTGTGTGTGTGTGTGTGTGTGTGTGTGTGTGTGTGTGTGTGTGTGTGTGTGTGTGTGTGTGTGTGTGTGTGTGTTATAGCACTTCCTCCACTGTCACGACCTCTGGGGACATTACATCGGATTGCTTCCTTTGTGATGTGACTGACTGCTACACAAAGGACCAAATAGACCCCCCCTCCAACACACACAGACACACAACCCACCACCACCACCCTCACCACCACCACCCTCACCACAGGAAGAGGAGAGGAGGAAGAAGAGAGGATGTGAGGTCTGTCGTCATGACAGCAAACAGGAACTCATGAATGTACCGTCCTCCCTTATTTTTAAATTCCTGCAGCTGTTTTTTTGGCATGCTAGTTTTAGCATTTAGCGTGCAAAGGCATTTACATTTAAATGAGCCTCAGACAAGCTTTAGTATATGCTAATTGATGACACTGTGTGTGTGTGTGTGCGTGCAGTGTACACACACGCAGCATGCTACGTCCTGGTAGCAGCTGTGTCGCCGCGAGACGCCCCTGCTATGTTTTTGGCGCCCAGAGGCCAGGTGTAGATCATCCCTGAATAAACAGCTCACCTTTACCCAAACAGCCCAGCCTGCCTTTAGCCTCAAATTCCATTATGGTTTAGGAAGCAAGAGCAAGACGGCATTTGAATATGGAGGAGAATATTACAAAGAGAGAGAGAGAGAGAGAGAGAGAGAGAGAGAGAGAGAGAGAGAGAGAGAGAGAGAGAGAAACACAAGGGATGCGTGAGGACATGGCGGGAGACAGAGGACGGGCCGTATATTAGCATAGTGCCACAGTGTACCCACGCACAGAGCGCTGGTCCTCTGTCCTCCGCTCACCCAGGAAGGACACGCCGCTGCGTCGCTGCTGCAACACAAGGTCCAAATTGAATCAGCGAATGTTTTGCGACTGTGTAGGTTATTAATGTCTGAGGGAGAGGAGACGGGGCCGACCTCGGAGTTCAGGACCAAAGACACCTCAGTGGTCCCTGGAGCCATGAGTCATGATGAGATGGGTCAGGGGGTTTCCCCCACAGATTGCCCCAAACCACGCTCTGCGAAGCTTCATCTCCCAACAGCGTTACAATCAGGAGCTGTGTGTGTCGGGGAACAAATATTAATGAACCCTCCACTCCACATTCAATCGGACACAAGCCATTTCACCGAGGCCCCGGATATTACCGTATTATTAGATATAATAGAAGAAGCACACCTCGCCGGTTTATCCTCTTTCAGTAGAATAGAAGACATGTCAACTCAGCGGAGCGACCTGGGGAGGATTCAGGCTTTCATGGGCGAGAGAGAGATGGTGTCATCATTGCGGTGATTTCACCCAGACAAAAGCCGATCATAATTGGTTGAGATGAATAGATGAATACACCCCCACCCCCACCCGCACCCACCCACCACCATCACCACCATCGCCACCAGCATCACCTTGTCACACACTCTTTGTATGCATAATTCACACCTCATCTAACCAGCCGTCGTCGCAATCAACGGACGCTTTTGTGCAAAACGCAGGAGAGAACAGACAGAGACCGACTGCTGCAGCAGGCTGGTCACGTGACGTCTCTTAAGACACACACGTCACGTGACGTCTCTTAAGACACACACGTCACGTCACGTCTCTTAAGACACACACGTTACGTCACGTCTCTTAAGACACACACGTCACGTGACGTCTGTTAAGACACACACGTCACGTGACGTCTCTTAAGACACACACACGTCACGTGACGTCTCTTAAGACACACACGTCACGTGACGTCTCTTAAGACACACACGTGACGTCTCTTAAGACACACACACGTCACGTGACGTCTCTTAAGACACACACACGTCACGTGACGTCTCTTAAGACACACACGTCACGTGACGTCTCTTAAGACACACACGTCACGTGACGTCTCTTAAGACACACACGTCACGTGACGTCTCTTAAGACACACACACGTCACGTGACGTCTCTTAAGACACACAGGTCACGTGACGTCTCTTAAGACACACACGTCACGTGACGTCTCTTAAGACACACACGTCACGTGACGTCTCTTAAGACACACGTCACGTGACGTCTCTTAAGACACACAGGTCACGTGACGTCTGTTAAGACACACACGTCACGTGACATCTCTTAAGACACACACGGTCACGTGACGTCTCTTAAGACACACACGTCACGTGACGTCTCTTAAGACACACACGTGACGTCTCTTAAGACACACACGTCACGTGACGTCTCTTAAGACACACACACGTCACGTGACGTCTCTTAAGACACACACGTCACGTGACGTCTCTTAAGACACACACGTCACGTGACGTCTCTTAAGACACACACGTCACGTGACGTCTCTTAAGACACACACACGTCACGTGACGTCTCTTAAGACACACAGGTCACGTGACGTCTCTTAAGACACACACGTCACGTGACGTCTCTTAAGACACACACGTCACGTGACGTCTCTTAAGACACACGTCACGTGACGTCTCTTAAGACACACAGGTCACGTGACGTCTCTTAAGACACACACGTCACGTGACGTCTCTTAAGACACACACGGTCACGTGACGTCTCTTAAGACACACACGTCACGTGACGTCTCTTAAGACACACACGTCACGTGACGTCTCTTAAGACACACACGGTCACGTGACGTCTCTTAAGACACACACGGTCACGTGACGTCTCTTAAGACACACACGTCACGTGACGTCTCTTAAGACACACACGTCACGTGACGTCTCTTAAGACACACACGGTCACGTGACGTCTCTTAAGACACACACGTCACGTGACGTCTCTTAAGACACACACGTCACGTGACGTCTCTTAAGACACACACGGTCACGTGACGTCTCTTAAGACACACACGTCACGTGACGTCTCTTAAGACACACACGTCACGTGACGTCTCTTAAGACACACACGGTCACGTGACGTCTCTTAAGACACACACGTCACGTGACGTCTCTTAAGACACACACGTCACGTGACGTCTCTTAAGACACACACGTCACGTGACGTCTCTTAAGACACACACGGTCACGTGACGTCTCTTAAGACACACACGGTCACGTGACGTCTCTTAAGACACACACGTCACGTGACGTCTCTTAAGACACACACGGTCACGTGACGTCTCTTAAGACACACACGTCACGTGACGTCTCTTAAGACACACACGTCACGTGACGTCTCTTAAGACACACACGTCACGTGACGTCTCTTAAGACACACACACGTCACGTGACGTCTCTTAAGACACACAGGTCACGTGACGTCTCTTAAGACACACACACGTCACGTGACGTCTCTTAAGACACACACGTCACGTGACGTCTCTTAAGACACACACGGTCACGTGACGTCTCTTAAGACACACACGTCACGTGACGTCTCTTAAGACACACACGGTCACGTGACGTCTCTTAAGACACACACGGTCACGTGACGTCTCTTAAGACACACACGTCACGTGACGTCTCTTAAGACACACAGGTCACGTGACGTCTCTTAAGACACACACGGTCCGTATATAAGGCATCTGTTAATGTCCTCCACGCCACATCAGTCACAGTTTCATTAAGTCTGAAATGACATATTGATAGACCGTTGTCGTCTGGCCTCTCTCTCTCTCTCTTTTTTCTCCATCGTGTTATTTTAGTGGCATTGATTTTTCCCCCCTACTCCTCCTCCTCCTCCTCCTCCTCCTCTTCCTTCACCTCCTCCTCCTGCTCCTTTTTGGTTTGGAGGCGGGGAAGAAGAGGTGGGGGGGTGGAGGGTGGGGGCGAGGTCAAAGGTCGAAGAAGAAAGCATTTGTGTTAAATCAGTCAGGTAGGCAGTGTTCCCGGGCTGATAAGAAAGCGCTGCTCCATTAATTGGTTCCTGGGCCAAACAGCGTGAAGATGAACGGGCTTCTCCTGCCGACTAGAAGCTTCTGGGGCCTCCTCTGTCTGCCATGAGTCCCGGTCAGCGGAATATCCACGCAAACAACAACCGTTGATCAACCCTTGGGTCACCTCTCAGCAGTACCGACATGTGTTGCTGCAGCTTCTTATTAAAATGTGTCTTTTTTTCACTTTTACGTTCTTTTGAAGGATTGGCTTTTGTTCTCTTTTCATGATTGTCCTTTTTATTCAATAAATGCATTATATATATAAAACAATCCTACAAATGTCCTTCTGTTTGAAGGGTCAACTTCAAGGATCAACTTCTGATATAATATATCAAAAATAAAGAGGTGAATGTTCATTCTGTGTACATGAGGAACATCCTAACTCTCTTCATCATTCATTTTTCCTGTGGGCTTATTTCATGTTTTTACTCTTAAGTGCCGCAGTCGTCGGAGTCACCAGCAGTTTAATTAACTTCATATCTCCAACAAAGAGCCTAAGAGTCTAGTAGAGAGGGAGAGAGAAATAGACAGAGAGGGGGAGAGGTAGAGAGAGGGGGGGGAGATTTCTTTGTGCTCTGCTGAGATGAGGGAGGAGTGGTGATCCCAGATGAGAGAGAGAGAGCAGGGTGGAGTCAGGGTGACCAGGTCCCAACAAACCAAACGTGGGACAAAGAGTCTGTCTGTGTGGGCCAACGTTGAACCCGGGAATATGTTTGTGTTTTACACTTACAATTTCCGACGTATTCATACATGATCAGGTGAAGCCCGAGGCACTAATAACAGGTATACACAGCGTGGATGTTTGTCAAAGCAAGCTGGATGTTTTTGCTGTGTGTGACATCACACTCAGCCTTCCCTGCTTTCTGCACCGCCGTGTGATGAACGGCAGACTTTAGAGAAGCTGTCTGTCCTGCTCCTGGTTGGACTTTTGAACAACAACAACAAAAAGAGCCCATCAAAATGCTCAGTCGCCATGGTCACCAAGAACCCAGCGATGTCATTGATCTTGCCCCCGGAACTACAAACCCCTTCTGAACCCTTCCTCTCTCTCTCCTCTTCCTCCTCCCCTCTCCTCTTCCTCCTCCTCCTCTCCTGTCTCCTCCTTTTCTCCTCCTCGCTCCTCTTCCTTTCTCCTCTCTCTCTCTCCTCTCTCCTCCTTTCTCTCCTCTCTCCTCCTCTCTCTCCTATATCCTCCCCTCTTTCACCTCCTCCTCCTCTTTCACCTCCTCCTCCTCTTTCACCTCCTCCTCCTCCTCCTCCTCCTCCTCCTCCTCCTCCTCCTCCTCCTCCTCCTCCTCCTCTTTCACCTCCTCCTCCTCTTTCACCTCCTCCTCCTCCTCCTCCTCCTCTCTCATCCTCCTCTCTCTCCTCCTCCTCCTCCTCCTCCTCCTCCTCCTCCTCCTCCTCCTCCTCCTCCTCCTCCTCCTCCTCCCTTTCTCTCTCTCCTCTCTCCTGCTTTATCTCCTCTCTCCTCCTCTCTCTCCTATATCCTCCTCTCTCTCCTATCTCCTTGTCTCTCATCCTCCTCCTCCTCTCTCATCCTCCTCATCTCCTCCGCTCTTCTCTTACCTCCTCCTCCTCCTCCTCCTAAACATTGAAGCGCTTTACAGACGAGTGACCGGAGATCAATAGTCTTTGTAGCATTGTGTAATTACCATCGATAGCGGAGTGACACGACGACGACGTGGTCCAATAACCCGTCTCCGTCGGACACTCGCCATCACCGTGGCAATTTCTGGGAAATACACAACGTCCTATTCTTTCTCCTCGTGCTTCACGCGTGTGTGTGTGTGTGTGTGTGTGTGTATGTTTGTGTGTGTGTGATGGAGCGAGACATGATGATGTTTTCCGGGAAGACGGTTACTACAGCGATGACATTGTTATTAAACAAACACACACACAGATTGGGCGGGGAGAAGGGAGAAAGGCCACGGAGATTAAAGGTCCATCCTAAACACATTCACACACAGCAAAGGAGACCCACGGAGGAGAGAGAGCTATACAATACGAACAGAGGAGAACAGACCAGACCACAATCCCAATCCCCATTCACCAAGCCACGGTGTCTTTTAATTAAATACGCTGCGGTTTAATTATCAGAATTAGCTGAGAAGAAAGTTCTGCTTCTACAGACTTACCAGGCCCAGCATTTGTTGCAAGGTGTGTGTGTGTGTGTGTGTGTGTGTGTGTGTGTGTGTGTGTGTGTGTGTGTGTGTGTGTGTGTGTGTGTGTGTGTGTGTGTGTGTGTGTGTGTGTGTGTGTGTGAAGGATGGAGAGCTGGGTGGTGGAGAGTGTGTGTCATGTGAAATAGAATGATCGTTCACTTCTCAAATGTAATTTTCTTTCATTGTCCAGAACAACCGTTTTAATTAACATGGAAGTGAAAGCGTAATGTGGTTACGGTAGAGCTGGGGGTGAGGACAGAGGGGTGAGGACGGAGGGGTGAGGACGGAGGGGTGAGGACAGAGGGGTGAGGACGGAGGGGTGAGGACAGAGGGGTGAGGACGGAGGGGTGAGGACGGAGGGGTGAGGACGGAGGGGTGAGGACGGAGGGGTGAGGACGGAGGGGTGAGGACGGAGGGGTGAGGACAGAGGGGTGAGGACGGAGGGGTGAGGACAGAGGGGTGAGGATGGAGGTTCCTTTGAGGATCAGGGACTGAACGTCAGAAGGCAAATCAGTGCATGATGGGCGGTTGATGAGAGAGAGAGATGGAGAGGGAGAGATAGAGGGAGAGAGAGGGAGATAGAGAGAAAGGGGGAGAGGGAGAGGGACAGGGAGGGATAGAGAGAGAGAGGAGAGGGAGGGAGAGAGCGAGAAGGGGAGGGAGAGGGAGGAAGAGAAAGAGAAGAGGGAGGAGGAGACGTCAGCCTTCATTCTCCAGAGGTCGTAACGTGGTGTTAGCAGCAGGGGACCATGGCGGCCGCCCTGCAAGGACAGGAAATGAATCATCCCGTGGGGTCTTAACGGGAACAGATCCTCACAGGAAGTGGATGTGCTGTGCTAAGTGGGGGGTGGGGAGGCCTAGCTAAATGTCTTCTCCTACAGGAGCAGCGCTGTGAAGACTCACAGGGCGTGCAGGAGGGAGACTTGAAGCATCACACAGACGGTGTCCGGAGACGGGGGAGCGACTACACGGCCGTGTTGACCTTTCGCGACCTTTCTTCGAACCGGTGCCCTGCTGGCCTTCCTGATCCACCCACCGCGCTTTCTTGTTTCGGCCGCTTGGTATTCCCATATGCCGCAGGTTCCCAAATGGGGGTACGCAAACCTCTAGGGGCCCACTGAAGGACCGCAGGGGGTACTTGAAAATGTAAATATTAAGTGTATCTAATTACAAACGTACACATTCTGGACTGAAATCATAAGCGAAGCCCTGTGTTGGGTTTTTTCACCCATGTGATGTCCATGTTCACCAAATAATATTCACATACATTATTTATATATTTATTATTATTAATTATAATTAATTATTATTTGTATCCCTCCAAAAAACATTGTGTGCTGGTGAACAGGATAATTGGTTGAAAATGTTATTTTGGAGGAGGGGTAACTTTTCACATTTGTAAGAAAAGCTAGTTTGAGAACAACTGCAGACAGAAAAACACATTCTTTCCACATGTCCCTCTCTCTAGTGTCCTCATGGTAACCAAAAACTCCTCGCCACAGAATGGCATGAAAAGGTCAGGCTGGTCTGGAAGCGGCGGATGAGGAACTGAAGGTTGTTTCCATCAACACATCCTCTGGAGACCACAGAGGCTGGTCTGCCTCATGGCTGCCGGGCGGCGGCGGTGGCGGCGGCGGCGGCAGCGGCGGCTGGGTTTTTATTGACTTGAGTTTCCCCCGGTGAGTCGTAAGTATACGTCTCCCGGGAAACTTAGAGGATGGACACATACGAGAGGCTTGATGTGGTCCATACAGGATGGACAAGAGGCTTGATGTAGTGAACTTAGAGGATGGACACGTCTCTACACGAGAGGCTTGATGTGGTCCATACAGGATGGACAAGAGGCTTGATGTAGTGAACTTAGAGGATGGACACATCTCTATACGAGAGGCTTGATGTGGTCCATACAGGATGGACAAGAGGCTTGATGTAGTGAACTTAGAGGATGGACACGTCTCTATACGAGAGGCTTGATGTGGTCCATACAGGATGGACAAGAGGCTTGATGTAGTGAACTTAGAGGATGGACACGTCTCTACACGAGAGGCTTGATGTGGTCCATACAGGATGGACAAGAGGCTTGATGTAGTGAACTTAGAGGATGAACACGTCTCTATACGAGAGGCTTGATGTGGTCCATACAGGATGGACAAGAGGCTTGATGTAGTGAACTTAGAGGATGGACACGTCTCTACACGAGAGGCTTGATGTGGTCCATACAGGATGGACAAGAGGCTTGATGTAGTGAACTTAGAGGATGGACACGTCTCTATACGAGAGGCTTGATGTGGTCCATACAGGATGGACAAGAGGCTTGATGTAGTGAACTTAGAGGATGGACACGTCTCCATACGAGAGGCCTGAAAATTGTGATGCAGAATAATAATTCCCATGAATACTAATTGTGAATACTAGTTATGTCTGTCATGTTAATCACAATGTAGCTTTTTGTTCACCATATAGTTCAGCCCTTAGTATCACAAAATATTACCTCAAACTTATTGCTGTGGATTTATGGGTGAGTGGTGGTCGTTGGAAAGAGAAGTCATAGATTTATGTATATGTAGTACTTACATTTAACTTTAGCAAAGTCAAGAAAATGAAATGCTAAGATGTAGCTTGAGGACAAATGGTTAGGAATTCATGCTTCAGCCTGGGAACAGCTCTGTTTATTGTCCAACATAGTAAAACAATTTATAGATATGGGTTTTGTTGCCATTTCAGCAAATCTAAAAGTAAAACATGAATATCGTCTGCTAATAAATGTTAAATTGCTTTCCCCCTGCGTGTCCTATTAAATCCTTAACCTATTTAATTCTCAATCTTCTCAGTACCTTTTATGTGGCCCAGAAATGGTGCCAATATGTCCTCTTTTTCCCCTGCAAAAGGATCCTCATTTGGATGCAGATTGAGTGATGCTGTTGTGCCCGGCAGATAAGTGAAGTCAAATGAGAAACTATTCAGCGTGTATTCTGTAAAATGGGAGAAGATGACTTCATGAATGTGTGTGTGTGTGTGTGTTATTGTTGTTAGTAGTATTGTGGTAATAGTAGAAGTCCGTCCACCCATTTTCCCTTGGGCTGAAGACCCATCCAACATTCAGCCGACAGTAATTCTGTTCTATTATCAACTCAGGACAGAAGTCAGAAGGTTGTTTAACTCGTCAACCTTCACACGTAGTTTACACATCAGCTCCTCTTCCCACACACACACACATGCCAGGACGAGAGCCTCAACTCAATTCAAGTTGAAATAATAAATATAAATATATAAATATAAATATATAAATATATATATAAATGTAAAGTAAAGTAAAATGACATACCTGAGAACGATAAAACAAGAACAAGACAGAACATTCCAAACGTTAAACGTGTGAACCTTTAACTGTGTCTGAGACTGAGTCTGAGTCCAGACGACACTGGCGTGTCCGGGCCTCGGACAGATGGCGGTGGAGGTCTGCCGGGCCGTACTGCCTCCTGACCACTGAGACCAGAGACCAGAAACCAGAGACCAGGGACCAGGGACCAGAGACCAGAGACCAGAGACCAGAGACCAGGGACCAGGGACCAGGGACCAGGGACCAGGGACCAGGGACCAGGGACCAGGGACCAGAGACCTGGGACCTGGGACAGGTGTCTTCTGAAGTGATGCTGGTCTGTCGCCCCATGCACCCTGAGAAGACTTTTTGTTTTTTCTTATTCTATTTTAAATTCAGCGGTAATAGCCGGCTTGCAGTCTGCTGTACAACCAATACAGAAAGCTATATTTTTCTTAGTTTCTTCAGATGTTCTTTGTTAAGGATTCAAGCCTTTGATTTACCAATAACTGAGCCTCACAGCTACAATTAAATCAATTAAAGTATGTTTGGTTTAATTGGGTTCTGTGTTTTGAAGTTGGCAGAAAGACGCAGCAGAAGAGAGAGCAACACATGGAGTGAGGCCTCAGCGGACGAATCGGCAGAGCCATTTGCCGCCATTTCTTCAAGGATTTCTATTGAAAACGTGTACGCTTGTTAAATCCCTTTTAAGGACAGATAGATTGGTTGTTATGAATACATCACAGGGGATCTGGGCGGCGATAGGTTTGTTATGGAAAATGAATCGCAATTATCCCTACAGTTAGTGGAGGAACATCACAAGAACAGCATGCCTGTTACCAAGAGAAGAAGAGAGAAGGTGTTGTGTTATCAATTTCATCCACCCACTGTTGGGTTTATCTAACTTTAACTTCTTTAAGACATTTAGAGTCATATTCTCAGCATGAAGTGCTCTCCTCGCTATCATACAACACCGTGATGTTTCTCCTTGGCGTTGCTGTGCTCTGTTTGACGTTATGTTGTGCTCAAAGTTACGTTTTGTTCGGCTACGGCTGTGATATTTAACCTTTTAAAAATAAAGGTAACGCCTTCTTAGCCCCGCAGATGCTAACCTTTAAGATACGGTCCGACCTCACCTTCCCTGGAATTACATCTGTGCACCACGCCGTTTGTTTATCACTTTCATATTTCAGGGGAAATGAGGACTAATAACAACATTCACAGTACCCACCTCATCTGAAGTGCAACACTACCACAGTTCTCCCTCCTTGTCTTGTTTTCTCTTCCCCCCCCTGAAGAAGCTGGACTGAATGTGTTGTGGCCTGGGGTTCAACTCTGGAGGCTACGGCTGGACACTCAAGCAGACATTGTGCTAGCCTCCCTCAAGGCTGTTAAGCCGTAAGGCTGTTATAACACACAGCTGTGTACCTTAAGGTATAACACACAGCTGTGTACCTTAAGGTATAACACACAGCTGTGTACCTTAAGGTATAACTGTGTACCTTAAGGTATAACACATACATATCTGTGTACCTTAAGGTATAACACATAGCTGTGTACCTTAAGGTACAACACACAGCTGTGTACTTTAAGGTATAACTGTGTACCTTAAGGTATAACACATACATATCTGTGTACCTTAAGGTATAACACATAGCTGTGTACCTAAAGGTGTAATACTGTACACCACATTCTGGACAACATGAAGACTTCCTTAAATGTTATATAGTGTTCAATGCATTCCATCTAGAAATATACTGGATATACATTTTTATATCATCCTCATGCATATATATATACATATATACATATATATATATTATATATATATATATATATATATATATTATTTATAAAGCTTTGCATGTGGATGATATAAAAAAGAGATAGATATATAGACATATATATATATATATATATATATATATAAAGAGATATATTGATATATATAGAGAGATATTTAGAGATATACTGTAGTGTGTATTACTACATAGAGAGGGAGCCATGCTGCATTCTCACTACAGTGTATTAACAAAAGTACTACAGTACCTCTGAGCAGAGGTGTTTCTGTATAATCCTATCTATAATCCTATATTTTGGCCCCCAGATGGATTTACATTATACATATATATATATATATATATATATATGAGTGATATATGAGTGATCCTGTGCCAGTCAGACACATGTGATGTCTGTGTTGGCCTCACAACATGTCGACTGGAAGATATAAGAGAAGGAAAAATCCAGAATAGAATAAATATTGTTTTTTTTAAATGCAAGGGAAAAAAGTTTTCTCTAAATACTGAATTATCTATTGAAATATGATTATAAAACACATACCAGCATCATAATTATATAGACCAGTCAGGTCTAGTCTAGTGTGTGTGTATACAAAGTGGAAGATGAGATTCAGCTAAATCAAAAACCAACATAGGTTACACAATTATTAAGTGTGTGTGTGTGTGTGTGTGAAGATAGTTGACCCGTATTCACACTCTCTTTTGTTGTGTTTTATCGCTACCTTTTTGTAAATTAATATATCTCCTCACATCGTAAAACATATCCTTTCATTTACGACCAAAACGTATTTAGGAAGAGCTGATTTGTGCTTTAGTTTTAGTAGATTACCACAATTAGTTTTGGTTAAACTCCACATTGTGTGCAGACGGCACCCTGCATTCAAACCAGTTGTTCTTCTGTAAACTTGATCATTCTGTTAATCTTATTACCTTGATATTATATTTTGCTTTGTTTTTTGTCGTGTAGGCCTATAGCTAAAAATGTTATGTATGAACGCAATTATCTTATCTTATCTGTTTTCCTTTTTATTCATTAAAATAAAAATGACTTCCATGTTCACTTTGTGAGAAATGCCAGAAATTAGGTAGGAGGAATACTTATATATATACACATATAATATATATACATATAATATATATACATATAATATATATACATATATATATACATATAATATATATACATATAATATACTGTATATATACATATAATATATATACATATAATATATATATACATATAATATATATACATATAATATATATACAATTGATTTAATTTGAATTCTCATCATGGTTTTTAGCAGTGACTTTTTCTATTAATTGATCAACAATTTAATTTGGGGTTAATCTGGAAACCATAAGGTTGCTGGTTAGATCCCTGGGTTCCTCCTAGCCGATTGTCACAAGGTGTCCTTGAGCAAGACACCCTCACAGCTTCTGACCAGCTGGCTGTCTCCTTGCATGGCTGACACCATCGTCAGTGGATGAATGTGTGTATGAATGTGTGTATGAATGTGTGTATGAATGTGTGTATGAATGTGTAAATGTGAGGCATAACTTGTAAAGTGCTTTGACTTGCCACTAGTTAGGAAGCACTGTATACATGCAGTCTATCTAACATTTAATGTACAAATTCTTCCAAAAATAATTTCACGCAGGGAGGGAGGGAATGGGGATTAAGCATTCCAATGTACCTGTTGCAATTGGCCAATACAAATATCTTGTATCTTGTATAGCTATAACTATTGATTTGACATATTTGAAATTGCAAGGCAAATGCCGGTATCAATCCTACAGTCTATTTAATATTTCCTCCCGAAAATCGCATACACATATTTAGTTACCCTCTCCCTTTACATGTTCCACCTTCAGAAAACCCTTTATTTCAATAAACGGTTGATCTTAGAACACGTTTATTTTGCAGACCTTGGTGACTTACATTAACAACAAAAGTCAGCCATCGGCATTGAGATGCCGCACACGTTTTGTTTAGCTGACAAAAATCCAGACATCTTGAGCTTTAATTAGGAATTTTTATGTGACCTGGAGGTGATGGCAGACATATTAGTCCCCAGCAGCACCTGCTGTCCACCAAGGTCAGTCCCGATGGGTCCCAGGACGCAGGGGCTGATCTGCATGCAAGAGACGGTGTTCCTCCGTTAAATGCCTTGTCAAAAGGGAATGCTTTATTATATGGCTTTGGCTTTGTTTTTTAACAAGGGACACAGCACAGATGGGTGGGTTTTACACACAAAATTTCTCCAACGTAAAAAGTTTATTTCACATTTTTTCCCCGGAATCGATTAACTTTCTTGAGATTAATGAGTAGTGTAGCGAGGGCGCTGGCGGTTAAGCGTCAACCAAATGCTGAACTTCTCGCCACACATTTCAGACATCAGAAACCTTCGGCCCCACGCGTGAAATTAGAAGAGCAAGTAGCTCGGGGCTGGCTGTTCTCAGTCCGGGACTCCGGCCCAGAAGAAGCGCGGCGGGGAACTGAAATGCCATTTTGGCCGCCGAACGTGACACTGTTTTTTCCCTTCTCTATCGCGGACTTCTCTCCGAGAGCACGTCGGAGGACCTGACCTTTTCCAAATTTTTGCTCACGGCTTTGCTTGAGCAAAACGCCCTTCGATGTTTTGCTGTGCGTCTGAGCTAATTGAATCTAAAGGAGTGTGTGAACCGGAGGGCCCGCTGTAATGAGGCCGCCGCTGCCTCCACACAAAAGGTCCGTCCATTGATAGAAAAGGTGGGCGCTCCCTTCTGTCAATTTGCTTCAGCCATAGCCTCCAAAGGGCAAGTCTCCCTCCTCTGATTTCTGTGTGAGAATCCAAAGGGCACCGAGGGTTCCCATTCACACTTTATTTACTGCTCTGGAACACGACCAGGGCTGCACCCTCCTCTTCAACCATGAGGCAAAACACAACAGAACAAACAGAAAATCAATAAAAACAATTACATTAGAAAAGGATTCAGCATTCATACACATATTTATATCATAAATGTTATATGGGTTAATCAATATTTGGTCGACCCACGTAACATGACCAATCAGAATCACAATCAGAATCAGAATCAGAATCAGAACGCTTTTATTGTCATACGAGTACAACAAAATTGTAGCGCAATCATCAAGACACTCTTACAAACAATCTAAAATATAAATTATTATTTTAGTAATACTTCTAAGAGCAGAGGGTTGTGGCTTCCTGGTGGTAACAGGAGCATGGCTGTACATTACAATATTCAGAGACGGAGACTAATAACAACTGTTGTTCCACTAAATATGGGAAAGCAAATTCTATTTCTATAAAGAAATCCACATTTAGTCGAAGCTCTTTGACCAGATTTTCAGCATGATCTTTAAAAGTGAATATGTCGTCAATCCAGATGTAAGAAGTTAGTTATGGTCTCTAACCTACCACTATACCCACTCACCATCTCACGCTCACTCACTCTCACTCATTTCAACCCACCCACCCTACTCACTCACACATTCTCTCTACGCTCTCTCAAATTCTCCCTCCCTCCCTCACTCCCTCACTCACTCACTCACTAAATTCAGGACTCACTCACTACACACTCACATTCACCCCTCATACTCACTCACACACCCTCCAACCTCAACAGGTGAAGCCCAAACTGACCATGCAGGAGTACCAATTGTGGCAGGTGGGAGATAATCCTCAGGTAGAGCCATGTCTCTCTCTCTCTCTCTCTCTCTCTCTCTCTCTCTCTCTCTCTCTCTCTCTCTCTCTCTCTCTCTCTCTCTCTCTCTCTCTCTCTCTCTCTCTCTCTCTCTCTCTCCCACCCTCTCCCCCCCACTCTCTCTCTCTCTCTCTCTCTCTCTCTCTCTCTCTCTCTCTCTCTCTCTCTCTCTCTCTCTCTCTCTCTCTCTCTCTCTCTCCCCCTCTCTCTCTCTCTCTCTCTCTCTCTCTCTCTCTCTCTCTCTCTCTCTCTCTCTCTCTCTCTCTCTCTCTCTCTCTCTCTCTCTCTCTCTCTCTCTCTCTCTCTCTCTCTCTCTCTCTCTCTCTCCCCCCCCCCTCTCTCTCTCTCTCTCTCTCTCTCTCTCTCTCTCTCTCTCTCTCTCTCCCTCTCTCTCTCTCTCTCTCTCTCTCTCTCTCTCTCTCTCTCTCTCTCTCTCTCTCTCTCTCTCTCTCTCTCTCTCTCTCTCTCTCTCTCTCTCTCTCTCTCTCTCTCTCTCTCTCTCTCTCTCCCACCCTCTCCCCCCACTCACTCTCTCTCTCTCTCTCTCTCTCTCTCTCTCTCTCTCTCTCTCTCTCTCTCTCTCTCTCTCTCTCTCTCTCTCTCTCTCTCTCTCTCTCTCTCTCTCTCTCCCCCACTCTCTCTCTCTCTCTCTCTCTCTCTCTCTCTCTCTCTCTCTCTCTCTCTCGCTCTCTCGCTCTCTCGCTCTCTCGCTCTCTCCCCCCCCCCCTCTCTCTCTCTCTCTCTCTCTCTCTCTCTCTCTCTCTCTCTCTCTCTCTCTCTCTCTCTCTCCCACCCTCTCTCCCCTCTCTCTCTTTCTAATGCCAGCTTTCAGAGACACTGTCGCCGCCTGTTTCTTTACACCGCCAGCATATGTCGTTAGCTTCAGAATAACTGTCATTATAAATACATTAGCAGGGTTGCTGTGACAGGATAATTGCTTGCATGGCTCAAGTGCAAAGAAAGGCCTGCATGAGCGCGTGTGTGTGCGTCCCTAACCACACACACACGTTGTTCAGTGAGCTCTCAAATACATTTGTCAGACTTTTCGTTCCTCAATTTTCATGTAATGCCGTCTTGCATGTGCACGTACGTGTGCACGCACACACACACACACACACACACACACATACACGCATGCACACAGGCACACACACACAGAAGCATTTGATTCCATTTGCCATTTAGAGCTTGTCCACCTCGATCACAATTATAACGCTGACCTTTGGCACGGGCAAGAGAACACAAATATAAAAATATCTTCCCAATATCTCCTGTGTTTTCAGTGCAATGTCACCAAGGGCAGCGGTATATATAGGAGTATATGTAGGAGAACATTGGCACCTTTTGGCCCGGCCGCTATGTTTATGAACTGACTTCACGGCGGGGGAGAGCTGAGAATCCAATCCAAGTCGAGCTGCAGTGGGACATGGAGGGGCCAGGAATCAGATCCAGGGTCAGCGGGCTCTCCAGAGACCTGCTGCTGACACATCACACCTGCCAGCAGAGTCAAACCCATGGCCATCCATACACACACACACACACACACACATGCGCGAGACCCACGCACAGGTCCACACACACACACACAGGTCCACACATACACACACAGGTACACACACACACATACACACACACAGGTACACACACACACACACACACACACAGTACACACACACACACACACACACACACACACAGGAACACACACACACGCACAGGTACAAACATACACACACACACAGGTACACACACGCGTAGACACACACATGCATGCAGGCACACACGCAGGCAAGCACACAAACATGCAAGCATGCAAATGCACATACTACACACTACCACACACATATGATTGTAGATTTACAATATATTACACAACAGTCATTTAGCAGACACTTTTGTCTAAAGCGACTTTCAATAAGGTCATTCAACAGGCAGACAAGATAACTACTAGTCACCAGGAGTCATAAGTGCATTTCCTTCCTAACAAGCCATAATAATATCATATATACATACATATACACATACAGTATATAATAACATCATATTAAATACATTACATTCCAGGAAGGTCACTCAACAGGTAGACAAGAGAACTACTAGTTACCAGAAGGCATAAGTGCAACAAGCCATAACAATTACAATATATACATACATATACACATTTATAATAACATAATATGTAATACATAACATTTCCTTCCTAACAAGAGCAGAATCAGTGCTCAGGTTAAATAATAAGAGTAAAATAAGACAATAGAGCATACATACACACACACACACACACACACACACACACACACACACACACACACACACACAAGCCTGCAATGCATGTATGAGGCACTCAAACACGCAAGCATGCAAATGCACACACACACATGCATACACCCATATAAAGCATGTATATTTACAGTATACAGGATATACAGTATGCAATATATATGTATGTATGTATGTATGTATAAGTGCGCCAGAAATCACCCGGCGTGTCGTCCCACACCTGCTGCGGTCTGGCTCTCTCCCCCCCCGAGCTGCTCAGCAGTCCTAACGGTGGGGGTGAGGGCCGGGAGAGGTGATTAAAAGGACATGAGCTTGGCCCCAGCCGTGTGTCGGATGGCTCCTCCAGGACGATCCCACCGCCCTCATTCACACCACACAATAGGAATTTTACTGCTGCAATTAAGAGCTGAAATGTGGTCCACTCAAGAGCAGAAGAACAGAAGAAGAAGGAGGAGGAGGAGGGAGGACGAGAAGGCAGCCCTGTTTCCAGAGTGGAGGGGGTTGTTCTCTTTAACTGGAGCGGAACAGCTTTGGTACGGGAATTAAGTTAAGTTAAGTTGGGAGACGGTAACCTTTAATAAAGTGTAAAGCGGCCTCCATGGGGGGTTATTCCTTACCCCTAATTTGGTCCTCTGTGGGACCTGCTGTTCCACGGAGGAGGAGGAGGAAGAGGAGGAGGAGGAGGAGGAAAAGGAGGAGGAGGAGGAGGAGGTGGTGTGTTCATGAAGAAGGGCATCTTGTAAATGCAGATGTGAAAGAAGCAGGGAGCATCACTTCTCGTACGGCCCTGTTCCTATATATATATATGCGGAGGTCCTGCCATAACGGAGGGGGAATGACTTATAGCGATATGGGTCTTACCCGCGGGTGGCGCCGGTGAGCTGAGCGCCGCAGTTCGACGGCTTTCTGTCGCCTCGCTGCCCTCCTGGTGATGATCTGATCCACCTGAACCCTCGGGCTCCTCGGAGAGCTGCTCTTTCTCCCAATGTTGTACACACAAGGAGGACATTGTTTGTTCCTGCGTGTTTTGTAATAACCTCGTCTACTAACTCACCGGATGTGGGCTTGGTGGTGGGGGGGGGTCACCGTGATAGCCCGGGACTGTGATGCGAAGTTGTAACTCTGGCGGAAAATAGAGGGATTCTCTCTGAGTAGCCGAGGCAATTGAATGTGAGTGCGGTCGTTAAATATGCGAGGGCCCGGCTGATGTCTACGATAATTCAAAGTGATTGTTTAAAGGGCGGCAAGACCTACACTTTAATGGAGGATTAAATATTAAGTCGGTTGAGATTTGCAGGGGAATTAAAACACGGGTGAAATAAGGCGAGTGTGCAAGTGTGAAATCAATTGCCTCCGCGTATGTCTAATAAGAACAATATAACAGCATACACCTGTCTAATAAGAACAATATAACAGCATTCACCTGTCTAATAAGAACAATATAACAGCATACACCTGTCTAATAAGAACAATATAACAGCATACACCTGTCTAATAAGAACAATATAACAGCATACACCTGTCTAATAAGAACAATACAACAGCATACACCTGTCTAATAAGAACAATATAACAGCATACACCTGTCTAATAAGAACAATACAACAGCATACACCTGTCTAATAAGAACAATATAACAGCATACACCTGTCTAATAAGAACAATACAACAGCATACACCTGTCTAATAAGAACAATACAACAGCATACACCTGTCTAATAACAATACAACAGCATACACATGTCTAATAAGAACAATACAACAGCATATACCTGTCTAATAAGAACAATATAACAGCATACACCTGTCTAATAAGAACAATACAACAGCATACACTTGTCTAATAAGAATACAACAGCATACACCTGTCTAATAACAATACAACAGCATACACCTGTCTAATAACAATACAACAGCATACACCTGTCTAATAACAACAATATCCAACAATTACACCCAGACGACCCCCCCCCCCCCTGCCACTTCACTCCTGTGTCCTGACGTGCTCCGTCTCTGGCCGGAGATCTCTTCCCCCGGAAGCGCCCGGAACAACATCCATTCTGCTTAGTGCCTGGGAGAGCTCATCTCCCCGCCCATTGACTTGCATTGTAAGGTGATTACCAAAAAGATCTACTTGGCATTGTGCGACTGTGCCTGCGTCCGGGGTGAGATTTAACGCTTAGTCCCGCTAATGGGACTCTGCTCTAACGGCGGCGGAGGAGGGGGCGGTCCTCAGGGGAAATTATGGCTCCGATATTGATACAGCGTGACTCATTGATCCCGTTGTCTCTGTGTGTGTGTGTGTGTGTGTGTGTGTGTGTGTGTGTGTGTGTGTGTGTGTGTGTGTGTGCGCAGCCATGACTGTGGCTTTATCTTACCTGGGAGGGCCGTGTTGAGGGGACGACTGACCGGCAGACTCATTACTTCACTTTACGACCTGTCACCAGGCTGACACCCCCTGGGGAGCACGGGGGAAAATAACCTCTGAATGAGAGAGAGAGAGAGAGAGAGAGAGAGAGAGAGAGAGAGAGAGAGAGAGAGAGAGAGAGAGAGAGAGAGAGAGAGAGAGAGAGAGAGAGTGAGAGAGAGAGAAACCCTGATGCATGGTTTCCCTGGGATATGATATCCAGCGAGGCCTCTGTTATTGTAGTGATTCCATGTGTTGCTGTTAAGTGGACCACAATGGACCCCCATGCTAAACAGTATGGAGGGAGCTGCCGCATTCATCACCCCGCCGTCCGGGTATCACCGCTGGGAAATCGCGGCACTTGTTGCAACACCACCGGTGATATGCTATCTCACATGCTGTGTGTGTGTTTTGGTGTGTGGTGTGGTGGTCTCCATGGCTTCATGATAGTCAGCAGAAAGGTCACTAAGAAGGTCACAACCTTTCCAGTGATCTGAGCTGCTGATGGACTGCTTCTGATCGGGACCTTTCAACCGCCGAAGGACCAATGAGCAAGGCTCAAGCTGCCGGACTGAAGCTGTCTAGCATGGTTTGTGTGTGTGTGTGTGTGTGTGTGTGTGTGTGTGTGTGTGTGGACTCGTCCTTTTCCTCCACCTAGTACTTTTCCACCGACCTAGTACTTTTCGCTTCCGTGTGTCCATATGTGTGAGCGTGACGACAGCAGCCAGGCTGACGTAACTGCACTGCAAATGTGAGAGCAGATGTGTTGCTTTCACACTGAATCTGGGCAGGATGCGCTCCCTGCAATTGTCCATTTGCGGAGCGAGACCAGCCGTTTCCATGTCAACCTGAGGCGTATATTACCTGCCTCAGCTTCCCATTAAACCGCAGGGTCCACGTCAGTCGGAGACCAGGAGCTGCTGCTGGTGTTCAACTCGTATGTGGATGTATCTCACTGTCGTCACCTTGGAGGAAAACTCACTTGAAAATGCTAAAATTGCGAGAGGAGATTTGCGTACCAATAACACTATTCAATTACAATAATTACAATCTCTAACACATATTGCACAGCCCTTATAAACCATATTTAATATAACATATTACATTTTCTTTTTGTTAAATGTAATTTGGATGTTTGTCGATGTTGTCCTCAGCAGGCGTGTCGCGCAAATGTACCTTTGCAATATTATATAATAATATGCAACAACATATAACTCTGCTACAAACCGTAACCTACCGGCCTAACCTATATATCAGGTACAAAAGAGATTGTAAAAGTTAAATGTCATTTTAAAATGAATGTCAACTTGGTTAATTATAACATCAGTGGACACATGATACATACATACATCATGATACACCTCAGAAACACCTGGATCGATATATTGAACATTTAGTCACTTTAATCAATTTAAAGGGTAGAAAAGCTTCCACAAAATGTCACAAGTTATGTATCTGCATCCTCATGTACATACACATACATGTTGTGTGTGTGTGTGTGTGTGTGTGTGTGTGTGTGTGTGTGTGTGTGTGCGTGTGCAATGGCCGGTATGTTTTTGTGCGTGTGTAAATTACACCATGTGACCCATTACAGGGCGGTGTTTTCCAGGGTAAAAGTGCACTAAATGTGGTAAGTGGCCCTAAGTGGCTCTTGTTAGGGGCCCACGGGGCCTGGTGGGAACCGGGGAACGTATTTAAAGGGACAGTGCACCCATTTAACATACTGAGCCAAATCGTGCTAGTTTTTTAAATTATATCATTAAAATTCCAAATTTTGTCTGTGTGATTCGAGTTCTGTGAAAAAAGGGGCCTCGTTTGAACCCGTTTTACATCATTTTGCGGTGTCAACGGTTGAAGGTAGTGAGACTAGCACACGGCAAACTGTTGACCTAACAGTTTGTCGTGTGCTAGTCTCACTACCTTCAACCCCCAACTCCGCCCCCTCCGAGAACTGTATGCCGTTGCACCGGAGAGGGTTGCGATCGTCCATAGCATGCTTCACAAACGTTTGCTCGATGCCGACGTTCATGGGGTTACTGATACCGTCAAACGGCGAGAGGTCGAAGAGGCTACGGCGTTAGCGTCTGCCGCCACGGGCTCAGTGGTGGAGGGATGCTAGTCCTCGGCCGCCGGGACAAGTGACGCTTGTTACTGCGATGTGGCTCTGCGATGTACCAGCCTCCGTACGTACGTCGCTGCGCCTCTCACCCCATTAGCCCTCCATTCAAAAACGAAGCAAACAAACAAGCATGTTTTATTTTGCTCAACATAGTTACTTGGTCGTAAGTGGGGTTTAAAACCCTTTGGAGCGGATCCGGTAAATGTTGAAAGGGGATTTATCTGTTACCGTTGGATACGCACGGCTGGTTCTGTATTGTGATGGTGAATAAAGAGCCAGGTTGGTTGGGGATTGTAGGAATGTAAAATGAGCCGCGTAGCAAGAGGTACGTCTTTGTTCTCTGTTCATATTGCGCTCTGGTGAAACACATATCTATAATGTAGGTTGGGTGGTGGTGGTGGTGGTGATGGAGAGGGTGGAGGTTGGTGTTGGGGTTCCTTCCAACCACGTGTCACTCTGATATTCAAATGTGGACATTATGCCCTCTGAGAACACTCCAAACAAATGAAGCCCACTGACATGCACATTAAAAGTTTCTACCATCTGAGTTAATGATGTGAAACACTCTCAAACAGCAAAACGGCAGTTTGTTGATCACTGTGCAAAATGTCGATGGTATTTTAAAGGAATACTAATAAAACTGCCGGTTTTAAACCAGGTTTGTAACATTACAATGTGGGTAGTATATGAAGATGAACAATTCCCCTCCATTTTACCAGTGTTCAGTTCACCAGCAAAGGGCCTCTGGTGGACGTGCTTCTCGTTGTTACACGTCATCCGGTGGCCTTTTCCCAGCTCTAGGGCTGTTGTTCCAACTGTTGTTCTCTAGTCATGTAGTACCAGTTCTCTAGGGCTGTTGTTCCAACTGTTGTTCTCTGGTCATGTAGCACCAGTTCTCTGTAGGGCTGTTGTTCCAACTGTTGTTCTCTGGTCATGTAGCACCAGTTCTCTGTAGGGCTGTTGTTCCAACTGTTGTTCTCTGGTCATGTAGCACCAGTTCTCTCTAGGGCTGTTGTTCCAATTGTTGATCTCTGGTCATGTAGCACCAGTTCTCTCTAGGGCTGTTGTTCCAACTGTTGTTCTCTGGTCATGTAGCACCAGTTCTCTCTAGGGCTGTTGTTCCAACAACAGTTGGAACAACAGTTGGCTTTAAATAGCCCAGTTTTTTGAGAAGCCTGACTTCCCTACTTCAGCAGCATTGCCGTTACGTACAAGAAAGTATACAGGTGGTATTCTGGAAGCTGGACTGCTAGAAAAGGCAAAAACACTGTGGACCAATCACAGAGCTCTTCTTAGAACTTGCTGTCCACTTTACCTGTGAAACACTCGCCTGCACTGAGCTTCTTTTCTGAAAATAAACTTTCGTCCACGATAGAGAATGTGTGACCGGTCCCTCAATAAGAGTAGTTTATCCATGTTTATGAAACTAAATACCAACACCTTAATATAGGAAGGGAGAGCTTCTGCCTTTGGGCTGTTGCTATGCTCAGTATTAAAGTCATAATTAGAATTACAATTAATTAATGTTAATGAGAACGTGTTCAGGCTACAATCTGGACTAATTAGGAGTTGACTGACGGTGTGTGCATATGGGGCTTGTTGGGATGGCTCATCAAAATATCATTATGTTAAGCATATGTTTTTGTGTAAGGAATGTCATATTTGTAATGTTTGAATAAATGTGATCAATATAATTAAAGTTAAAGGAACATGACTATATCTTACATTAAGTATCACATGTTAAATAATGATGAGATGTTGGTTTCTGTTCTTTCTTTTCTCTCTTGCTCTCATTCAAAGCCATTCAATTAATTTGTATGCAGTTTAGGATTAAAATTAATCTTGTAGATTAATCGATAGAGAAATGATCATAAGTGGCAGCCCAAGTCCTCATTAAAGAATGCTTATGACATACTGTCATGCTTGTTTACATCAAATTAGGTTCTCAGAATTGGAATTTAGCACTTGAGGAAGCTGTTCACTTAGTCTTTTGAGTTGGCATTTTTAATATTTTTTCCCCAGAAATGCTTATGATTTATTTGTTGATCATATTTCAGTATTCATTTGCCGTTTGAATTGTAAGAAACGTAAAACAAAAGTGAAGTAAATGCTGCGTTTCTACACAATAACACAGGCATAGCAGGAACTGTAAAACATACAGAGCACTTTGGCGGCTGAGATGAAGTCTGATTGTATTTTAAAAGGCTATTTGGCAGATTGCTGTAGCAAAAAGGCAAATTTAGATATTTTTCATTATTTTTCCACGGAGCCACATGGAGCTAAAGTCCTTTGGAACAGACATAGAGTTGATTTTTTTAATGTTTTGCACACATTAAAGTGTACGCACTATTGTAGCACAATTTATACTGTGCCCTCTCAAACTAACGACTGAATAATGCATGGTTGTGTGTAATGAGTGTATTCAGTGTGAGCCCTGCAGACCCACTTCCACCTTCTCTCATGCCTTTAAAGTGTCCTGCAGACCCACTTCCACCTTCTCTCATGCCTTTAAAGTGTCCTGCAGACCCACTTCCACCTTCTCTCATGCCTTTAAAGTGTCCTGCAGACCCACTTCCACCTTCTCTCATGCCTTTAAAGTGTCCTGCAGACCCACTTCCACCTTCTCTCATGCCTTTAAAGTGTCCTGCAGACCCACTTCCACCTTCTCTCATGCCTTTAAAGTGTCCTGCAGACCCACTTCCACCTTCTCTCATGCCTTTAAAGTGTCCTGCAGACCCACTTCCACCTTCTCTCATGCCTTTAAAGTGTCCTGCAGACCCACTTCCACCTTCTCTCATGCCTTTAAAGTGTCCTGCAGACCCACTTCCACCTTCTCTCATGCCTTTAAAGTGTCCTGCAGACCCACTTCCACCTTCTCTCATGCCTTTAAAGTGTTGGGCCCAAATGTTGCACATGCATGAAGGTACAACAATATGCACAATATGTTACAAAGGCCCGAGCCGGTCACAACGCACGAGAAATCAAACATTTCTTATAATTACAATTTATTTAGGCTACACAATTATTTGTTTGGGGGTATTACTTTGTTATCGAAGTGCAAACACGCCCTGTGGACGATCAGCTGATGAAAAAATAAAATTCCGAAAGAGATGCACCCGCACATACAACATTCAATATTAGGAAAGCAGAGTTTTTTTGTCCAACTAATGCATTATTTGAAAGCTAACCAAACTTTTCCATGTTAATCAGGTGTCTCAGTACTAAATTCTCACCATTTCCACGACCACTCAAATACAAACGTTTCCTCAGCGGAGCGTGTTTCTGATTTCTATTCTCATGGGGATCCCTCCAAGGCAAATACTAAACAAAACAATCAATAAAAACACCAAATTCAATAAACTATTTCAGAGAATCAGCATTTTGTGGACACACAAAAGAACATAGCTTACTCAAACAATGTGACCATGTCACAGTGTGCCCCACTGACCCCCGGGGGGCTGAGATCCAACCAGGACCCTCCAGCTCCTATAGACCAGGACCCTCCTATAGACCAGGACCCTCCAGCTCCTATAGACCAGGACCCACCAGCTCCTATAGACCAGGACCCTCCAGCTCCTATAGACCAGGACCCTCCTATAGACCAGGACCCTCCAGCTCCTATAGACCAGGACCCACCAGCTCCTATAGACCAGGACCCTCCAGCTCCTATTGACCAGGACCCTCCTATAGACCATGACCCACCAGCTCCTATAGACCAGGACCCTCCAGCTCCTATAGACCAGGACCCTCCTATAGACCAGGACCCACCAGCTCCTATAGACCAGGACCCACCAGCTCCTATAGACCAGGACCCTCCAGCTCCTATAGACCAGGACCCACCAGCTCCTATAGACCAGGACCCTCCAGCTCCTATAGACCAGGACCCTCCTATAGACCAGGACCCACCAGCTCCTATAGACCAGGACCCACCAGCTCCTATAGACCAGGACCCTCCAGCTCCTATAGACCAGGACCCACCAGCTCCTATAGACCAGGACCCACCAGCTCCTATAGACCAGAACCCTCCAGCTCCTATAGACCAGGACCCTCCTATAGACCAGGACCCACCAGCTCCTATAGACCAGGACCCTCCTAAAGACCAGGACCCCCCTATAGACCAGGACCCTCCAGCTCCTATAGACCAGGACCCACCAGCTCCTATAGACCAGGACCCACCAGCTCCTATAGACCAGGACCCTCCAGCTCCTATAGACCAGGACCCTCCTATAGACCAGGACCCACCAGCTCCTATAGACCAGGACCCTCCTAAAGACCAGGACCCCCCTATAGACCAGGACCCAGGTGCTCCTATAGACCAGGATCCAGCAGCTCCTATAGACCAGGACCCAGGTGCTCCTATAGACCAGGACCCAGGAGCTCCTATAGACCAGGACCCAGGAGCTCCTATAGACCAGGATCCTCCAGCTCCTATAGACCAGGACCCTCCAGCTCCTATAGACCAGGACCCTCCTATAGACCAGGACCCACCAGCTCCTATAGACCAGGACCCACCAGCTCCTATAGACCAGGACCCTCCAGCTCCTATAGACCAGGACCCTCCTATAGACCAGGACCCACCAGCTCCTATAGACCAGGACCCACCAGCTCCTATAGACCAGGACCCTCCAGCTCCTATACACCAGGACCCTCCTATAGACCAGGACCCACCAGCTCCTATAGACCAGGACCCTCCTAAAGACCAGGACCCTCCTATAGACCAGGACCCACCAGCTCCTATAGACCAGGACCCAGCAGCTCCTATAGACCAGGACCCTCCTATAGACCAGGACCCAGCAGCTCCTATAGACCAGGACCCTCCTATAGACCAGGACCCAGCAGAGACCAGAGACCAGGACCCAGGAGCTCCCAGAGAGGGGCAGTCAATCAATCCACATCCCCATTATAAGGGACATTAAAATGTAATTTGTACGGCGAAGCGGCGCCCCACATCCATACGTTCCCTGATTCAAATGGCTGCAGGGAAGTCGGCCCAAACCCCTAATGAGGCATTGTTTACCCATCACTCACTCAGAAGTGTGAGAAGGATGGTGTGAAATGATTCAGACACACACCAAGCAACAGGGGCAGGAGGAGATTGAGGATTGAGGAAGCGGTTGAGGATACCGCGAGCTGATGCCGACCGCCGCAGATGATTGTTATTTGATGTTAACACTCGTGGCACACTGTGCTTATTGATTTTGTGAAGCCCTACAATGGCTGATCAGCAGCCAATCAGCAGGGAGCGAAGGAGCGGGACACAGCTCAGGTCTTCTTGTTCTGAACTCATCGTATTCATAGTCCTTCCTCTGAAGTCCTACATGTCTACGGTGGAAGGAAACCACTGAAGCAGGAAGTGGTAGTCCAACAGACTACTCCTCCACCCCTTCTGCTGTCCGATTACCACCAATCACAGTCCAGAGTCATGACATGATTTAACTTTGTGATCATTTATTAAACTTTGGAGGATACTAAATCTGGAGTATTGAATCCTCTTTATTGGTCACACACATGCACACACAGTGAGGTTTGTTTCTCTGCATTTAACCCATCCTAGTGTTAGGAGCAGTGGGCAGCTATTGTATATAGGGAGCAGTGCCCAGGGAGCAGTGTAGAGGGGTCTGGTGCCTTGCTCAAGGGCACCTCGGCAGTGCCCAGCTGTTTCAGGGACTTAAACCTGCGACCTTCCGGTTCCCAAGTCCGTCCGTCCGTCCCCGTGTTGCATGGAGTCCAAATATACCTTGATACATCGGTGTATGGAAACATAATTTGTGTTTAAGGAAATGTCCTCATCTCATCTCAACACAAGTGGTTCCATGATGTGTTTCACATGGCGCAGAGGCAGGGATACTTTTCATTCAATATACGTTGTACGTGTACATGTACGCTGTCAGGGTTTACCTCGCACAAGAAGTGACGATAACATAACAGAAGAGAATCGCTGTTATCGTCACCTTTTTGTGTGAGGTAAATCCTGACAGGAGGCAGAAGTACACAATGTATATTTAAGTGCATTTCAATCTGTTGGTCCATTCACAACAGCAATGTTAAGCTTGAAACAGGGGCCAAAAACATTTGGAGCCCTGGGCTTAAAGCGCTGACATGTTGGTGATTCATCGCTGTGGGACAGAAATGATAAGCAATCATCACTCCAAAGACTAAGAACACCTTTTCCCTTAAATATCCATTTTGAGTGAACGCCAAAGAAATCTCTTTTTCGACAAAAAATACTCAGCCTCTACACGTGCCACCATTAACGGCTGATCAGCAGATATCATGAATGAACGAGCACAATTAATTGTGATCGAAATGATTGAGAATGAATATTCCCACCAGAGGATATAATTGGTCCTTATTACGACGGACCACCGCAAGCCAGGCGGCTGCAGGTGTAATCACTGTGCCGAGTGCAGTGGGGAGGGCAGGGCTGTGGGCGGACGGTGTTAGCAATCAGCCAGAGATCCTGGAGTGACCATTATCACCACGGCGCTCTTCCCCGCCTCTCACCACAGCAGATACTCCTCCATCGGTTCTTCTGGAGGCCTCGGGGGGGGCCGCTGGAGATGGCCCCTGTCAAGCCATCACAACGTCACACGCTTTCTCAGACTCTCTCGCTCTCTCTCTCTCTCTCTCTCTCTCTCTCTCTCTCTCTCTCTCTCTCTCTCTCTCTATTTTGTTTTCTCTGAATCTTTCTCTTTCTCTGTCTGTCTCTGGCTCTTTCTTTGTTTATGTCTGTATCTCCCTCTCTCTGTCTCTCCCTATTTTTCTTTCTGTGCATTTATATGGTCTGTCTCTGTCTCTGTCTCTCTCTCTCTCTCTCTCTCTCTCTCTCTCTCTCTCTCTCTCTCTCTCTCTCTCTCTCTCTCTCTCTCTCTCTCTCTCTCTCTCTCTCTCTCTCTCTCTCTCTCGGCTGATTGTCAGAGTCCTCTGTGATCAGTCCTGCTGCCCCCCCCAACACTGTCTGTCAGGACAGGAACCACTCACACATATTCACAAAGACCTTTTTTAACCTCCACTTTCACAAAGACGCCCAAGTCATACATAAATATTGCTGAGATTTCGCTCCAGTCAGCAATTTTCTGTTTCTTTATTTATTTTAATCTCGGCTTTGGAATTATTGTAAGAAAGCAAAGTCGGAGGGAGGGAGACAGGGAGGAAGGGAGGAAGGGAGGAAGGGAGGAAGGAGAGGGAGAGGGCAGGGAGACAGGGAGGAAGGGAGAGGGGCAGGGAGACAGGGAGGAAGGGAGAGGGGCAGGGAGACAGGGAGGAAGGGAGAGGGGCAGGGAGACAGGGAGGAAGGGAGAGCGGCAGGGAGACAGGGAGGAAGGGAGAGCGGCAGGGAGACAGGGAGGAAGGGAGAGGGGCAGGGAGTCAGGGAGGAAGGGAGAGGGGCAGGGAGACAGGGAGGAAGGGAGAGGGGCAGGGAGGCAGGGAGGAAGGGAGAGGGGAAGGGAGAGGGGCAGGGAGACAGGGAGGAAGGGAGAGGGGCAGGGAGACAGGGAGGAAGGGAGGAAGGGAGAGGGGCAGGGAGACAGGGAGGTAGGGAGAGGGGCAGGGAGACAGGGAGGGAGGGAGAGGGGCAGGGAGGCAGGGAGGAAGGGAGAGGGGCAGGGAGGCAGTGCTCTACAGACACAGACAGACAGGCCAGGGGATTTTTTGACTTTTGAGAGATGCAACACATCGCGGCGCCAGTAGCTAAGCGTGTGTGAGTTGTCGGCGTTGTACAAGTCGTCCTCCTGAGTGTTCAGACTCCCTTTGTGCTCCACATGCTCCCATGCATTATTCAGAGACTCACTGAGAAGCGCTCGCTCCCACGATGGCAGGGATAGGTCAATGGCTCATGGAGCATCATTTGCATCTCCACCCAGGGTGAAGTGTGTGTTGGTTTGTGTGTGTTTGTGTGTGTGTGCGCACAGAGGTGTAGATACGCCTGAGATTCTCCCCCTGAGATTTGATTGTAAATGTTTGGAGAAACTAAACTGTAGAGACACAACACGACCGTTTAACACTCAAGGATTATTATTCATATCTTATCCCGCATGTCTGTTTTAAAGTCTCTCTCATGGATGAATTAAGCGTTGTTTGTAATGTTCAAAGTAAAATTCTAGTTAATCTCGCAAGATAAGTGTTCAGAGGATGTGTTGTAGAGGATTAATATGGAGATGAGATGCAATTACATTGTTTCATCATTTAATCTTGGTGGAAATGTTAAACGCACGGCACACACACACACACACGGCACACACACACACACACACGGCACACACACATGCGGCAAACATACACACGGCACACACAGACACACAGACACAGACACGGCACACACGCACACATGCAGCATGTACACACGGCACACACACACACACACACGGCACACACACATACAGATACACACACACACACAGATACACAGACACACATACACGCAGCATGTGCACAGGGCGCACACACACACACACATGCAGCATGTACACACGGCACACACATGCACACGGCACACACACACACACACACAACACACACACAACACACACAGCATGTACACACACATACACACACAGCATGTACGCACAGAACACACACAAACACACACACACACACACACAGACACATGGCACGCACAAACATACACACACACACAGGGCACACAATCACACATACACGCACAGACAAGCACACACAAGCACACACAAGCACACACAAGTACACACGGCACACACGCATACACACACACACACACACACACACACATGCACACACACAGCATACACACACACACACACACACAGCGCATGCACACACACACACACACACACACACACACACACATACACACACAGACCCACCATCTTCAAAAGGATAATTTGTGTGGGTCGCAGGCCGAGTGTATAATCAATTAAGATATCAATTAATATCCTTCACGCTCTAATCGTGCACTTGAAGAAAGAAACAAGCCTGCATGTAAATTAATATGCTGTACTTGACCTTTTTCCATAATGTCCCGTTTTGTAATAATTCACAAGGGGAAACTGTCTTTGTTAATGTTCTCGTGTGGAATATGAGATAATATGAGATAATATGAGATAAGATAAGAGGGATTGGGGTATTGTCATTGTCTCTTCTGTCAATTCACAGTATTGACGAATAACTTGATGCTTTTTTTTTGTTGTCTGCACACACCCCACATACACACACACACACACACACACACACACACACACACACACACACACACACACACACACACACACACCCCACACACACACACACACACATACACAAGCACTGTTATTAATTGAGTGATTTGACATCAACCACAAATAATAAAACCTCAGCTTCCGTATATTTAATTAAAAACTTGACTCCCGTCAAATCCCTATCAGAGGGAGGGAGGGAGGGAGGGAGGGAGACCTTTTTGCGGCTGACGTAGCGTCGTCCTCCTCCTGCTACACAGAGACACACAACAACCACAACAACAACACCACAACCACAACTACCACAACCACAACTACCACAACCACAACTACCACGGCACGAACCTGACACAACACCGCTGGATGCTGATTGTTTCTCCGCCCCCGTGTCCTCCTGCGAGGGTGGAGGAACGGAACGAAGCAAACATGGGGGACTTTTAGTCGCTCTGCAGGAGTAGCCTCCGCCGCCACAGAGCCTCCGTCACACAGCTGATCCATACGTGCACACACACGTACACGCACGCATGCACACACGCACACCCACGCACGCACACGCACGCATGCACACACGCACACACGTGCATCTCTGGGGGAAACCAAGAGACAGTGTCTGTGCTGCCAACTGTACACACATCACTACTGACCTCCACACAGAGCCCCTGAGGGCTGTCATACTGTCATTGATCTCCTAACACGTATGCACATACACACACACGCATGCGCACATACGCACACACACGCACGCACGCACGCACGCACACACACACATCACCCCTCACATGCATGCTGATGTGAGGGGTGATGATCATGTGAAAAGAGGGAAACTGATCTCTGGGTGTTTGTTTCATTCGATGACACGATGTCCATGGATCGCTTATGTGTGTGTGTGTGTGTGTGTGTGTGTGTGTGTGTGTGTTTGCCAGTCAACACGTCCGTGTCTCTTGGACCTTTGAAAAGTTTGCATCTCAGAAGGAATTTGATTGCGTTGCTTTTGCTTTTCATCATGTGTGTGTGTGTGTGTGTGTGTGTGTTTTGTTTGTGCGAGTTGTTGTTCGAGCAAACGACTCAAGTGAGAGAGTTTTCTGTAATTATGCGAGTGACAGCGTTGCATGAGATCTGACAAGAATTATGATTATGATTGTAATTCTGCTGCATGGGGTTTTGCTATAATAAGCCAGCGCTACTGAGAGGAGGAAACAAGCCAGTTGTGCGAACCTTAGACCTAATGTCCCTCTGCAGGAGGGAGGATTTATTTACACAGCGGTGTTCTTTAATGGGGAATGTTTTATAGATGATATATTGTTTGTTGTGGGAGCAGCGGTGTGCTGCACGCGAGTGCTTTCTACTTAAACTTGAGGAAAGCCCAGTCAGATCTTCCCTCCTATCCAGCGAGTGTGAGGGTGTGTGTGTGAGGGTGTGTGTGTGAGGGTGTGTGTGGGAGGGTGTGTGTGGGAGCCCTCACATCCACCGAGCCAGAATACAATTCCTTGTTTCCACGTACCGCCTTGGTTCATTTTCTTTCCCCCACACGTTGCAGAAAATCTGTCAGCCATGTTTATGGCGTGGCTATAGTATATATAATGGCTAGGATGGGGTAGAGGAGACACATGCACACGCAAACGTGCACACGCATGAACATGCATGCACATTCACACACACGCACTCATGCATGCACATGCAGGCAATGCACACGCACGCATGCACGCACACGCACACACTCAAGCACGCACACACACATGCACGCAGGCACACACATGCACAAACACACATGCGCACACACACAAACACACACCACACACACACACACACACACACACACACACACACACACACACACACACACACACACACACACACACACACTAGGCCCAGGTGCAGCAGAGCCCAGCCCAGGTTCCTCTGTTGGTTCAAACCCAAAAGTCGAACCACAACTACGAGGTACAGTCAGAGCAAGCAGCTGAATTTGGACTTATTAGAAAGTTGTGTCTTTCTGCCGGATAAGCAAATACACACACAAATAAACAAACAAACAAAGCAACACAACCCCCAGAAGCCATACATCATACCTTCCTTTAGCGCCTCCATTAGCAGTGAGGACCGCTCTCATCTCCCCACCGCAAGCTCCCAATGAAGATTCATGACACACGGCAGGAGCTAATAGGCATTAAATATCTAATGTATGTGTGCGAGCGTAATGCATTACAGCCCCGGCTTAGACCATTACCTGCCAGGACCTCTCGCTAGTCCTCAGGATGGGTTTGGGATATTAATGATAATGAAACATAAGTCCTCAAAGAAAAAATACATTTTCATGTTTTTTTTGGCCCGGCGTTGAAGAGGAAACACCCCTCCCCCCCTCCCCCCCTCTCCCCCTCTCACCCTCTCCCCCTCTCCCCCGCCCCCCCCCCCCCCCGTCTCATTATAACCCAGAGGTCCTGCACAATAACTCCTTCTCCAAGTCTTTTTGTTTGTTTGTTTAGTTGTGTTTGTTGTTTGGGTTCAACCTGGCCCCGTTATTACTGGTTATTAAACCCAGATATGGGTTCTCATAACCCTCCACACCCCGCATGGAGGACGGACGGCCGCCCTGCACATCCTCCCATCTGACCACCGCCGCGCGCACAGGAAATGAGGCTTTCTACCGCGCAGCCGAGACGGGGAAAGATGTTCTATTTATAAATATATTTAATAGAAGATAGAAAACTGAAGGAGGAGACCGCCATGTCTACACAGATACCTCATAACACATGATGGGAGGGGAGGGAGGGAGGGAGGGGGAGGGGGAGGGAGGTGGAGAGAGGGAGTGAGACAGGGAGACCGGGCGGGAGGTAGACAGAGAGAGAGAGAGAGAGAGAGAGAGAGAGAGAGAGAGAGAGAGAGAGAGAGAGAGAGAGAGAGAGAGAGAGATGGAGAGAGAGAGAGAGATGGAGAGAAAGAGAGAGAGAGAGAGAGAGAGAAGAGAGAAAGAGAGAGAGAGAGAGAGAGAGAGAGAGAGAGAGAGAGAGAGAGAGAGAGAGAGAGAGAGAGAGAGAGAGAGAGAGTAATTAACATCCTGCGTGGGGACTGGATTGGACGGGGAGGAGCGGTGAGAGGTCAGACCCGGGAGGTCTGGGCCGGGCCTCGTAACGGAGGCGGTCACATCTCCTCTCTCACCTCACGCAGAAAAACCTTTGATTCCTGATCAGCTTTATTACTATGAAAGCTTTTCTGGCACGGCTCGTTCCCCGCTCTGAACCCAGGAAGGGAAAAAAAGACGAGAATAGAAAAAGGCCCACAGGCCTCCATTAGCAGCAGCGGCGCTACGACCTCGCTCCGGGGCCGAGGGAGAGGCCCCGATTACA
>CM051008.1:19270268-19277768 GCA_027704905.1 Muraenolepis orangiensis
AAAACGATAAAAAAAAAACCATGGACAGCGTGAGTGTGATGATGGAGTGTTCCCGTGGGGGTCTCTCCAGTGCTGCAGGGGAGCGTGTCGCTGTGATAAGCTCCATAGACCGCCGCCCGGCTCCAAACGGCCCGGATGCCTTCCCCAGCCTCCAGCTTCGGCCCTCAGCCTGGACATAAGGCTGGTGTGTCTTCCTCATGTGTCCTCATTGGTTTGTTGTTAGTTTGGAAGGTTGTGGTTGTGGTTGTGGTTGTCTGTGTGTGTAGATGAGCAGGGGTGTTGTGTGTGGCTGTGTGTGTGTGTGTGTGTTGGGGGGGGTGGGGTGGTATGTACCTGTGTGTGTATAAGAGTGTTTGTGGGTGTATGTGTGAGGAATGTTGGTTGTGAGTGTGTCATTGCTACAGCATGTCTTTTTGAGTGTGTGTGTGGGGGGTGGGGGGGGGGGGGTTGGTATGTACCTGTGTGTGTGTGTGTAGATGGGTGGGGGGGGTTGTGTGTGTTTGTGTGTGTGTGTGTGTGTGTGAGTGTGTGTATGTGAGTGTGTGTATATGTGAGTGTGTGTATAGTGTGTGTGTGTGTGTGTGTAGCATACTGTTCCTCATCAATAGTCCCGGTGAGTCCCGCTCCTCCGCGGAGAAGCGCCATCATCGCCGTACACGGCCTCGTAAAAAAAACGGAACTGCAAAAAACAGATGTCCTCATGAATTAGTGAGGCAGCGATGAAAGATTAACCTTTGACCTGGAGTCCCCAGCGGGGACTATTACACCGGTTCCCCTCTCATACTCCTAGACTCAATTTGACGTTGGACAGGGTTTTTTCCTTGTTTGTCCTCCTCATCCATTTTCCAGACATCTGCGCTTTGCTCGTCCCAAACCCTGGAGTCCCGTCCACAGCTCTCGGCCCTTTGGTAGACCCAGCTGACAGAGGACACACGCGCTGTGAGCTTCACACGTCCAGACGGAGCAGACCACAGAAGACAAAAAACTGATCTGATGAATACATTCATGAGAAGAAGTTCATGAATGAATGTGTGTGTGTGTGTGTTAATGAGGAAAGCAGTGATACACACACTTGAGGAGTGACACATACACACAACGTTGAAAATGAACAAAGCATAAAATACGACCAAAGTCGGGCAGACAGAGACTGTATGTGACCAGTTCCACCAGGAGAGTCAAGTGTCCTGGAGATGATGACACGGGGTAAAGACCTCCTAGGTGGACATTCCCATACATTCCTCCTTCTTGATGTTTACCCTTCAGAACACTACAACCCCCGGGTAGCCACACGTTCTGATATTCATTTAAATATTTATTCAAATAATATTCTTCTCTGCAAAACGTGCAAAATGTGCTGCCTAATGATGTCATTAAAATAAGCATTTTTGCCTTTTCCGTCAAATAAATGTCCACATAAATTTAAATGAAAAGACGTGCTAAGAGGTTCTCTGCGTGATAACGATGTGGCGTTGATTTTTCAAAGCGATGATTATTTCCATAAGGGATTCATAGCGACCTCGTGGCGATCAGACGCTGGTCTGAGGGTCAGCGGGCAGGCCGTACGGTTCCCAGTGGGTCCTGAGCGGCACTCATCAGGTGAAGGATCCATCAACAAGACAACACACCATGACCCCCGACCCGGTTCATTATGTAGATATACTTTTATTAGAAATATGACACATTCATCTTGTGCTCTGAAAACTGTACATTAACAAAGAGGCCGCCCCGATTCAAATAAAAACAGGGATGGGAGGTTGGTATTGAATTCCAGGAGAGAGAGAGAGAGAGACGGTTGGTGATATCAAAACACAAACACACACACACACACACATGCTCAGACACACACACACACTCACACTCAGACACACACACACTCACACTCAGACACACACACACACTCACGCTCAGACACATGCACACTCACGCTCAGACACACACACACACACACACACACATACACACAGAGTGAGGTTGTGATACAGAACAGCTGCACAGTCCTGCATCCTGAACAAGGGACATGAAGTGGGGGAAGGGTAGCGGTATCTCAAGAACTGTGTTCATATTTTAGAGAATAATAACCATGGTGATGATGATGATGATGATGATGATCAGAACAACTATCCCCAAGCACAGTAAGAAATATATTTATAGGCTAAAATCCATTCTGGTAGAACTCTGAAATAATTACATTTTGCTGTACATCAGGACTCCCTGTAGAGAGTCTTGTGCTTCCTCGGTGTCCGTCTGCCCATCAGTCCACATCCCCTTGGTTACTACAGGATCCATAACCTACCCATATATCTATAGATATACATCTATAGACATATATCTATAGACATATATCTATAGAAATATATATATCTATCTACGGATATATCTATAGATATACAGTACATATCTATAGATATATGACCCTCATCTTAACACCTCTGTATAATTCTTTACATAGACCATACGTACACACACACACACACACTCAAGACACCAAGACATAACTCTTTTTCTTTCTGTTCTTTTGTTGTCTATCTGTCTTGCACCTGCAGAGATCTCGCTGTGTGTGTGATGAAATGTACCAAGCCTGCTTGTACATCCAGCACTGGATGACTCTGACAGCACGCAGACCCCCCCGTACGCGACTCGCTGAGGATTCCAGAAGAGAGCCACCGTGGTCTGGTGCTGATGTCATCGAGGTGGGCGGGGCCTGTTTGTGCTCCGCTCGGCCAGCTCCCCAAACATAATTTTGGGTCAGACGCCCCGCATTGCTGATGAGCTGCCAGTGACGTCGCTGATCGGCCAACACACGGGGGCCCCCGGTCCGCTCCGGCCCCTTGGCGCCCGGGGGGGGGGGGAGGGGCCAGGTGGGGGGCGGAGCAGAGTGAAGGGTACAAAGAAGGCATGGGGATGGCTGAGGAGGGTGAGGGGGGAGGCCAAGAGACTCTGCACTTTGGCTCTGGATGGGTGGTCCCGTTTGGGCAGTCTCTCTCTCTCTCTCCCCCTCCCCCATCAAAGTTCCAGTGAGTGAGGGTGAGGACCCCATGGGGGAGGAATCACAACCTCCCCCCACAATGTTATCGTTGAGCAGGGGTGAGGGGGAGTGTCGGGGGGGCAGTGATGCAGTGAACAGTGAAACAGGACTAACAGTAAAACATAACATAACGGGAATGACTCTGGGTCCTCACTGTAACCCACAGTGGTTCATCACACTGTAACCCACAGTGGTTCATCACACTGTAACCCACAGTGGTTCACACTGTAACCCACAGTGGTTCATCACACTGTAACCCAGAGTGGTTCACACTGTAACACTGTAACCCAGAGTGGTTCACACTGTAACACTGTAACCCACAGTGGTTCATCACACTGTAACCCAGAGTGGTTCACACTGTAACACTGTAACCCACAGTGGGGTAAAGAAGACTGCATGATTGTTTTTTGTTGATGCCGTTGCCGTGACTGCGTGACACACGTACAGCATCCCTCTGTGCTGCTATGTTTCCCTTTTTCCCTGTGCTGAAAGACCCAATGTTCAAGGCCATTAACTGTATCTATATATATATATATATATATATATATATATATATATACTAAATCTTTTTTATTTTTATAAACATAACCAGTTCAGTTGTTTCATTACATAGTTGAAGACAAAAAAAAAATAGTTCCTTCTGAGGACAAATGAAACAATATAAAAGTCAGCTGTTGTTCTCAGAAGCGCTCCGGGACGCTGACTCTCTGACCTCTGACCTCCATGTTCATCCTTCAGCCTCATGAGGAACAACAACAGGAAAACCCCTACAACATACAGACCGGTTTGGGCAGTGCACTTGAGCAGTGTGTGTGTTCCCCCTCCTCCCCTCACCCCCATTGTTTTCCGGTTCGGGGGGGGGGGGGGGGGGGGGGGGGGGGGACGGTAGTGAGGAGGAGGGTGATGGTGTCCCGGTGGTGGTGGTGGAGGTGGAGGTGGAGGTGGAGGTGGTGGTGGTGGGGGCTGATCGGACATGTGACCAGGGTGTTTTCTGAGCAGTCCGTCTGGTCCGTGGTGTCCGTCGGTCCGTCCTGGGGTCCTCACACCTCGGTCTGCAGGTCCATGAGCTCCTGACCCACCAGGGGGATGGTGGCCCCGGCCTTCTCCCACTCCACCGTCTGCAGCTCCAGGGGGGAGGCGGCCACCGTCTCCAGGTCCTTCCTCACCCAGGACGGGGGAGAATGGGTCTTGCGGGGGCCGTCCCAGGGTCTCTTGCTGGGTGTCTGCTGCTTGTCCTGGAGGAGTCAGGAGCGGGGGGGAGATGGGAGAGACGATAATGGACGTATGGGGTACTGTTACTGTACTCTAACAACTTGTACTGATCTTCTGCACTGAACTTAAATGTTCAGGCTTTACCAATTCAGTTTTGCAGGTAGTAAGCATTTTGTTCAAATTCCTACCTAACTGCTGTACCAAAATGCAATTACAAAATATATATGGGAATGGAACTGCATCAGAATGACAGATTAATACATTTTGTAGCCAGGACTGAAGCAGTGGCCCCAACCTGAGGCCCTTAAACATCAGTGTGCTGAGTGTGAGTTTCACTATTATTATTTTTTTTTTTAAGTAACCAAAAGCATAAAAGTCATATCTAAACAAATGACAGTGGGAGGACCACCTGGAGGTTAGGATGAGAATGAGGGAGGAAGGGAACAGGACACATGAAGGGCTTGTCTCCTTAATGAGGGAGGAAGGGAACAGGACACATGAAGGGCTTGTCTCCTCACACTCAGGTTGGTCTTGTCGCTGCCGCCGGACGAAATGCTCCATCTTTTGGCGGCTTTGCTGTCGACGGGGGGCGACTCTCTGTCCCCCTTGTCGGCACTGTGGATCTTCCTGTTCAGGTCCTGGAACATGTCCTGGTGCCTCTTCCTGGTGTGCATGATCTTCTATAGCGGGAGACACACGGGAGAGACACACAAAGTCAGCTCCTGATCTCCGACGGCACCGAGAGACACGCGGGAGACACGCAGAGGAGTCACCAAGACACGGAGCCCACGCTCATCTCGCAGGACGCGTCTGACGTCCGACCCCGAACCGCCCCGAACATCCATACTGTGTTATGTCTGTGATTGCTCTCGTCACATAGGGTGAACAATGGGCGCATGGCAACACTTTCATAATGGGAAATGAATGGTTATGCAGAAACAATAGTGGCGTGTTACCAATTTTTGTTGGGCGATGCGGTGAAACAAAAATTACCTCAAAGTCGAGCTCAGCATAGCGTGATTTTCGTCTCTGAGGGCAGAAAAGAGATGAAAAGATGTTTTGATATCATACACACCTTGAAAAAAATAAAACAGACAAGTGAAGGAAGGTTTTCTTGTTTTGTTTTGCTGTCGGGAGTTGGCTTGTCTTGTGGTCGTGACTCATGACAAAAAACCAAGAAAGCTTCGGTTGGTCGTCTTGCCGAAACTCCGCTGGCAACGAGGTTTCGGTGAACAGCTTGTGACGAGTGACCTTTGAGTCGCCTCTCGGCACAAGGAAGAGCTGACCTTCAGGCTGCTCGCTGCCGGTGGCAGATGCCGCTTCTGCACTGCATTCTGGGGGATTGTATTTGGCGTGCCCTCCCACACCACCCCGAGTCAAAGTCACCAGCAGGCGGCTTGTCTTGCCGCTACGCTGCTGGTTTATGAGTGTGTGTACGCTGTCATATGCCTGTAGCTGGTCTCCACACAGCAGTCAACAGAGGGAACGCTGACATTTGGGGAAGATCTTTGTGGGGACGAGCTGTGCTGAGCTCCTCTTATTCATGTGGTCGGAGTGGTTTAACGGATAGAAAGAACTGCCCAACAATAAATGACTTTTGATTTCTCTTTGATTTCTCAAAGTGAATAAATAAATCAAAACTGTGATGACTGGAAACCTGGAGGATGAGGAACAAGATGATTTGACGCGTGGATACATGCATGCCACATGCGCGCTCCACTCCAGCGGGACTAACCTCCAGGGAGCTCATGGACAGCGTGGAGATCGTCTCGCCCTTGGACGTCACGTTCCCCGCATCGCAAGCGCCGTCGTTTCCGTTGTTGGCCATGTTGTGCAGGTTGTGCATGGGGGAGGAGTCTCTGTCCACGCACGACACGCCAACCTGGTCGGCCGGCAGACTCTTCAGGCTGAAGCCGGCGCCGCCGGCCGAGCCGGCCAGGTGGACGAGGCGGCTCTGGGGCAGCTGTTCCACGTTCAGGTTGTACTTGGCCGCCGGGTCATCCTTGCCCTTGGCGGGCTTCAGGGTGCCGGAGGTGTTGCCGGGCAGGACGTACCCTTGGTTGTTCCCCGGGCCCGGGTCCCCGCCGTCGAGCCCCCCGCCGCCTTCTCCGGCCCCCCGGGGCAGCTCGCCCCCCAGCTGCTTGAAGAGCTCCCCGTCGCAGATGTAGATGGACTTGGCGCCCGGCAGCTCCGTGCTGATGCCCTTGGCGGCGGCGTTGGCGGCGGCGGCCTTGTCCCGGCGCAGGGTGAGCGTGTGGCTGGAGTAGTCGGCCACGTTCTGCAGATGCATCTTGGCCATGCTGGCTGGCATGGTGTTGAAGTTGGAGCCCTTGGGCAGCGTGAGGGCCCCTGCCGGGGCCTTCTCCTCGCCCTGCAGGGAGGACCTCTTCAGGGTGCCTGAGGGGAGAGACCGGAGATTAGTCACTTCAAACTGACTGAGACGAAGAGAGAGAGAGCCAAAGAGATAATGCAAATAAGCATCACCCTAAATTAAAACCCACAGACGATATCTCAGGTTTCCGTGGATGATGGGGCAGTATATACGAGATACAGCGCAGAGAGATACGCCCTCAGACCAGACCCACAGTTCACCACCACCACCGGTGTTGGGCCGTGGTGTCGGCCCATCAGAGCACACAGAGGGAAGCAGGAGACGGACGAACAACAACAATGTTCAGAACCGACTCGTCCGGGAGACGGGGGGCCTGGAAACAACAAGGACAATAAGGAACTGAACGTCTGCCTCTATTCTTTTTCCCCGATCCATCTCACTCTCGGGGAAGGAGGGGGGGAGGGAGGGAGGGCGGGAGGGGCGGGAGGGGGGAGGAGGCGTCGGCCCGTGTCTGCGTCCCGATAGCTTTCTGCTCCAGATGCTTCTTGTGATCGTCTGTCTGGAGAGATAATCAGATCCTGTCTCTCTCTGCGGGGAGCCGGTAGGGAGCGGCTATCTGATGCTGCTCCGTGGCGAGGGGACTCCATTATGCGGCCGCCCCGTTTATCTGCATATTACTACTCGACACACACTCCGACTCACACCGCCCACGCCCTGCGTCCTCGCACCCGCTGGGTGGGACAATCCCAGGCCCTCAAAATCAGGGCTACGGAGAAAAATAGCTGACAACGAGGGAACGAAGGAACATCTGTTGTGACAATACGGAGGTTTGGAAATGACTTCAGACGGTAGTTTTGGTGCATATGAATGTACCAGCACGAGTGCACGCACACACACACGCACACACACACACACACACACACACACACAC
>CM051008.1:19282768-19287768 GCA_027704905.1 Muraenolepis orangiensis
ATCACAGCCACACACACGCATCCGCTGCCGGGATGCGGGGACCACCAAACGGTTGTCTTGGTGACAGCCGCCGTACCGCCACTCAAGATGGCTGTCAGTTAAGCTGAGATCTGGGCTGAGATTCTCCCTCAGCCGTTACACAACCAGCTATTTAAGACTCAAGTTCGGGAAACGGAAATAAAACATACGTCCAGATGCAAGCTCACCGAGTCCTACACGCACACACACACACACACACACACACACATACATTCACACCCACACATGGTCATTAATATACAGATTTGTCGGCACGCTAAGTTATTAAAAGGAAATTAAACCACTGTGTTGTCTGTGTGTGATCTGTCTCTAAGATCTTCCTCGTTAAAAAGAAGAAAAATGAAGAGGTTGTCAGAGCTCAAAGACTAAGGATATGTTAATGTGTGTCCACTGCCGGCTCTTGGACTGGTAGACTGTTTAGGCTGCACAGCCAGGGAAGTGCTAAGGAGGCCAATCAGAGGAGAGCCAGCGACGGGGGGAGGGGAGGGGGGGGGGGGGAGAGGTTTGGCGATGGGCGGGGCTAGTAGCCATACATCGAGAGGAAAGGGTGGAAGTGGGCAAGATATGTTTTACCCAATCACTGATGACATGGGTGGGGGCCTCTGAGGCCTTCCTGATGGGGGAGCCCTGAGTGAGAGAGAGGGAATTCTGTGCAAACACGACTTTTCAGACAGCAAAATAACAAAATTAAATTAAATAAACAGTCGAACAAAGAGGTCATTTGGAAAAAGCAAACATTGTTTAGGTTGGGAGAGAGAGAGAGAGAGAGAGAGAGAGAGAGAGAGAGAGAGAGAGAGAGAGAGAGAGAGAGAGAGAGAGAGAGAGAGAGAGAGAGAGAGAGAGAGAGAGAGAGAGAGAGAGAGAGAGAGAGAAAATCATAACAATTAGATACAACATCAACAGCTAAGTCGAGACCAAGCAGCCGACATGGAGGCCAAAGGCAGCAGGGTGCATGTGTGTGCTGTCATCTGCCATCACAGATGGGAGGAGGTTATGTGTTTGTCTGTTGGTTTGTTGGTTAGGAAGATAACGTCCACTCCTGGATCACCACAAATACAGTCCATAAACAGATGGATTCCTATCAACGCTGCGCTCTGTCCATTATTAGTTATTATTATTATTATTAGTCTTTAAGCTGCTGTGTTTACTCTGGTGCTCGTACGTTGGCTTTGTCCTCCGTCTGCACACGCACGAGGCGCTTTGGATAAAAGGGCCTTGCTAAATTCCCAAATGTACGTAAATATAAAGGTTATATTGGAAAAAAGTAGTGTGTGTGTGTGTGTGATTATCTATGAAGTGAAAATGAATGGAGAGAGAACTGTGTGTTGGGTGTGTCGCCACCCTGCTTCCTTTTGCACGTCCAAACAGGAATAAACACAACGACAACAACAACAACAACAACACAGACAGTAGGGGGGAAATAAACCAACAAATAAATCAAATCACTAGCAACAGCAGCAAATGGATGTGACCCAACGCCCTCCCAGAACAACACTAAGAGGAACTCAGAGGAAGGTGAGAAGATGGAGATGACATCACATGGTCGGTTGAAGTGAAGCCGGACCAAAAACCTTCTGGTCTTTAACCTTACATTTATTATCCCTTTGATCAACCAACCATGGCTACCATTACCCCGGTTTCTTAAAGCCAATTCCACTGATCTGAATCGAGAATTACATCGATTTAATACTATAAGAAAATGTATTACAGAGACCCTTAATTCTCATCCCCTTGTCTAATTTGAGCGAATCAAAATCCTGTTTGTCGCTTATCGATTGGTCCTTTCGATATTATTATAGACAAAAGCCCGCCCTGTTGCGGGCCGTCAGGCTGGTGATAGGTCAATCGTCTGAGTGACATGGTGAGTAGCGTATGGCATACCCCGCCCTCTCCTTCAGTTTCACATCGGTAATGCCGTCTTTGGACACCAGTTTGTTAAAAACCAGAATGCCGATCACCATGTTGACCTGGGGAGAGAGAGGAGAGGCGTGGTTAAGAGGAGGAACACATGTGACCTAACACAACATGAACATCACCAGGGATTCACTCAACTTAACTCTTCTTAGTCTACTCTTTCATTAGTCAACTCTTTTCTTAGTGGTCTTTCTTAAGCTGGTAAGTCGTGCGTCGGTACGTTCACTTGAGGCTCGGTGGGACGCCGTGGGGCCGGGGGCGGGGTTTAAAACACACGCAAAATCACACAGCTCAAAACACACTTTAGGATCGTACTGTGACTCTATTGGTTGGCTGCCCCGAAATGCGTCTGGAGGGTTAACAGGTCGTCTGGAGGGTTAACCCTCATGTTAACAGGTCGTCTGGAGGGTTAGTCCTCATGTTAACAGGTCGTCTGGAGGGTTAACCCTCATGTTAACAGGTCGTCTGGAGGGTTAACCCTCATGTTAACAGGTCGTCTGGAGGGTTACTCCTCATGTTAACAGGTCTTCAGTTCTGGAGGGTTAGTCCTCATGTTAACAGGTCGTCTGGAGGTACTCAGTTAAGTTCTGGAGGGTTAACCCTCATGTTAACAGGTCGTCTGGAGGGTTAGTCCTCATGTTAACAGGTCGTCTGGAGGGTTAGTCCTCATGTTAACAGGTCGTCTGGAGGGTTAACCCTCATGTTAACAGGTCGTCTGGAGGGTTAACCCTCATGTTAACAGGTCGTCTGGAGGGTTAGTCCTCATGTTAACAGGTCGTCTGGAGGGTTAACCCTCATGTTAACAGGTCGTCTGGAGGGTTAACCCTCATGTTAACAGGTCGTCTGGAGGGTTAACCCTCATGTTAACAGGTCGTCTGGAGGGTTAGTCCTCATGTTAACAGGTCGTCTGGAGGGTTAGTCCTCATGTTAACAGGTCGTCTGGAGGGTTAACCCTCATGTTAACAGGTCGTCTGGAGGGTTAACCCTCATGTTAACAGGTCGTCTGGAGGGTTAGTCCTCATGTTAACAGGTCGTCTGGAGGGTTAACCCTCATGTTAACAGGTCGTCTGGAGGGTTAGTCCTCATGTTAACAGGTCGTCTGGAGGGTTAGTCCTCATGTTAACAGGTCGTCTGGAGGGTTAACCCTCATGTTAACAGGTTGTCTGGAGGGTTAACCCTCATGTTAACAGGTCGTCTGGAGGGTTAGTCCTCATGTTAACAGGTCGTCTGGAGGGTTAACCCTCATGTTAACAGGTTGTCTGGAGGGTTAACCCTCATGTTAACAGGTCGGCTGGAGGGTTAACCCTCATGTTAACAGGTTGTCTGGAGGGTTAGTCCTCATGCAGTATGAACCCCTGATGTCGGCTTGTTTTAAGGTTTTTTAAAAGTTGTACTTTTCGTGCGACTAATGAACTTCCTGAGGGTTTGTCGACTATTGGGGAGCAGCCTTACTGGCTAATTACCACCGACTAAAACATCATAGTTGATAGGCCTTCAGTGAGGTGAAAGAGAATGCAATTATACAAACAGGATTGGACATTGTGGACAAAACGTGATTATCCACTTTTACATCTCACGCTGGTAACTGAAGTAGTCCAACACAGAGACATCAGCCACAGAGATGACATTGAATTAAAACAGGTGACCCTTTTAACGGTATTTACTCAATCGCCACAATTCAGCTTTTAACTATGTTTATACACGCTGCTATCAGGGGCCAACCACCTGCCAGGATTAAACAAACACAATAAACACTTCAGCACATCGCCTTTAAAACAACGCCTGGAGACACCATGAGACCATGATACGATACGTCCGCATGGGGGGGTCTCAGAGTTGGCTTGACTCAGAGCTCTTTAAAGGCAACAGACGGTTGAGAGATGTGAAGGGAAGGCGGGGGGGGGGAGAGAGAGGAGAGAAAGTGAGGAGAGGAGAGAAAACGCTTCCACGGGTGGCCAGTGTCAGATAGAGGCAGTACCAAGACTACAGCTGCTGCAGGTCCAACAAACGCATACAGCAGGCCACCTTCCAGGGAGAGCCAGCAGCTAGAGAGAGAGAGAGAGAGAGAGAGAGAGAGAGAGAGAGAGAGAGAGAGAGAGAGAGAGGGACACACACACAAAGGAGGAGAAAGAGAGAGAAGGAGGGAGAGATGAAGAGACATAGAGAAGGAGAGAGAAACACAGGGAGAACAGAATAATCAGAGGCCAGGGCTAAAGTAGTAAAGTCAGGAGCGAGAGAGAGAGAGAGAGAGAGAGAGAGAGAGAGAGAGAGAGAGAGAGAGAGAGAGAGAGAGCGAGAGCGCGGGGGGGAACTGAAGACTTCAGGAATCAATGTGTGGCTCTCAGGATGGACCACCTCGGACCCCAGAGAGACAACCAGCCCCTAACCCTCTTACTTATTTATATGTTTATTTACTTTTGCCAAGCGTTAACCAAACCTTGGAATATTTACACAACACTACAGTACAGTACATGTTCTCATAGTTTTGATTGTGTATGTGTGAATATGTTCTCCTAGTTTATGAATGTTTATGTGTATATATGTTCTCATAGTTTATGATTGTTTATGTGTATATATGTTCCTAAAGGATTATTCCTATGAACTGTATCTACCGCCAGACGTCCAGTGATTATTCGTCACATAGCCCTGTGAGGCGGGAGCTGTGTTTTTGGCGAGAGACGATTATTATTTTCGATCTTAAGTCAGGGCTTTCCGTGACATAGCTTATTAGTATTCATAGCCCCGCCAGACCAATGATTGTTCTGTTTTTGGCTGCTCAGAGTCAACCCGAGCTCTGGTCGTAGCCACCAGACAGCTACTGAGAGTCACTCACTAGTTGGGCGTCCCGTATCCGTTGGCCTTGGTGAATCCCACCGAGATGGCGACCACCAGGGCAGGAAGACCTGTGGGTGTGGGGTGGGGACACACACACATACACACACACACACACACACACACACACACACACGTACAAGCAGGTCCATTAGCCATATTATTACCAGATAAAGGGGTGGATAGATAAGAGAACACGAGACAAGACGGAGGAC
>CM051008.1:19297768-19320268 GCA_027704905.1 Muraenolepis orangiensis
TAATCACATCGGATGAGAAAATCCAACCCTATATATAACGACCAGAAGAGAAGGGACCAATCAGGGGAATTCAGCACCACCACCCCCACCCCTACCCCCACCACCACCCCCACCCCCACCCACACCACCACCATCACCTCCACCATCAACACCACCACCACCCCCACCACCACCACCACCACACCACCACCACCACCCCCACCCCCACCACCATCACCATCACCATCACCCCCACCCCCACCTCACCACCCTCACCACCACCACCACCACCCACCTTCACCACCACCACCACCATCACCACCACCCACCACCACCACCACCACCATCACCACCACCACCACCCCCACCATCACCACCACCCCACCCCCACCTTCACCACCCCCACCATCACCACCACCATCACCACCACCACCACCACCATCACCATCACCACCAGCCCCACCCCCACCATCACCATCACCATCACCACCAGCCCCACCACCCCCACCACCATCACCATCACCACCAGCCCCACCACCCCCACCACCCTCTCTGGCTCTCTGCTGCTCTGTCTCATTTGCATGTCTGGTACAGCAGGCCCCCATGGGCTCCCAGGGACCAGGAGGAGAGCCAGGAGCGTCTTTAGGACCGTCCATGGAATGCACCCTCCATGTGCTCACATCCCTTGGTGGTGATGATGTTGTTACTGCATTGTGGTGTGCTTACTGTCTGTGTGAATAGTATATATATATATGTATATATATATACATATATATATATATACACATATTATTGGGGATCACAGCACCACGGTCCTTCTTTTCACCGTGATGTAATGTATGCAAATCAATCCATCCGCCTGGAAGCTTCCTGTGCGTGTTGCAGTGGGTTGAATACACCAGACATCTCCTCTTTGTCTTTAGGATATGACCAGACGCTTTGGTTTGGGAAGACAGAGCTCGCGCTATACAGTTGTGCCATGTCGAGAGAGAGAAGATGGGGGGGAGGGGGGGGGGGGCTAGGAGGAGAGATAGAGAGGGAGGGGGAGGGAGGGAGGGAGGAGGGGATCTGTTGATACGCTACGACAATGACGCCCTTTTCATAAAACCCGACAGATACATTCGCACATAACGCGCGCAAAACACACACACACACACACACACACACACACACACACACACACACACACACACACACACACACACACACACACACACACACACACATACACACACACACATACACATACACATACACACACCACACACACACACGGTCTCGGTTACATTAACGTCCAAAAAAAAATGGGAGCAAAGGAGGGAGGTGTCGGCGGACTTACCGTGTCGGGGTTGAGCCGCGCTAAAATGGCGAAGGTGGACAGTCTGTCACACACGCATTTGGTTCTGAAGGAGTCGACGAGCACCGCTCTGCAGCCCCTGGCAGACCACGACCCGAGCAGCGAGGAGCTGCGGGAGGAGGAGGAGAGAGGAGAGAGAGGAGCGAGAGGAAGGGATGAGAGCGATGCGGTGAATAACAGTGGAGAAGGTCTCCGGTTCTCCCCCCCCCACACGTTACAGCAGCCGTTTGGAGCCGTTTGGAGCCGGTCCGCTCCGCTCCGTCTCGCGGGCTCTGGGCTCTGGGCGCACAGGACGAGGCGCACATGCTGATGAGCGCCTCGTGGCGCGCAGCTCGACGCTCCGACACCTTCTTATTATTCCGACTGTGGAAATACTCCAATGTTCCCCCAAAAATACTAATAACAAGCTAATAAAATAAAACAAATAGAGCTAAATGCCGAAAATAACTATTTCGCAAGTAATGTGTTTTTTAATTGTATTTTTATTATTAGAATTGTTTTATTGTATCATAAATTTGATTCGCACATGACAACCTGTCGGGTAATTGTTAACGGGAACAACACGGTGTTTTCAATACGTTATTTGAAGATGGACGACCCCACTGCTGTGCACAAAAACCCAGCAAATAATACTAAATAAAATACACGCAATAATAATAAACAACTATACCACATGTATAGTCCCACACACAATGTCAAATGACCCATTGAGTTGGCATTAAGATTGAAGCCATTCAAGTGCATGGAATATTATATATAATATATATATTATAATATATATATATATATATAAATATATATATATATATAATATATATATATAAGCACCAGCAATAGCAGTGCTTAAAATATTATTCATCATTGCTGGAGTTTAGAAATCAATAGATTGGATTTCCCCCCCAGGCGTACTGACCAACTGAAGCACAAAGCAATGAGCTTTTCGCTTCGTGCTATTTGTGCAAAGTACAAAACTGTCGCACGCCACGCCACGCCACGCCACGCCACGCCACGCCACGCCACGCCACGCCACGCCACGCCACCCACCGGCCACCGGGCCACCCGTCCACCTGTCCACCGGCCCACCCGTCCACCGCCCCACCGTCCACGCCCACCCGTCCACCGCCCCACCCGTCCACGCCCACCGTCCACCGAGGCATTAGTCTAGTCCTCAGACTATTACACTGTGCCACGTCCCGGTGTGGCAGGGTTGTGTCTCCACCACCAAACACCTGTTGAACCATCATCTAACCCCAGACCACATCTTCTGTTTCTGTCTCAACGGTGTGTGTTCTCTGGTTGTCTTGTTGGTGTGTTGTTGGTTTGAAGGTGTCACAGCTGTGTGACACACCTTGACCTGTTCACCCGGAGAGACAGAACCCTACACCACAAGGTGCTCTACGTTGACTCCATGACTCGCTCGTCTCCCGGCCATGTGTCAGTATGAAAGGATCCACAGGGCGTCCATCTACAGGCGACACGTGACAGCCGGGAGAACCCCACATGGGAGGTCTTTGGGGAGTACGTGAGTCCGCCTTTATTGTGCGACCGTAGTAGCATGACAATAAAAATAAAATATAGCTTTCGCCTTTACCGTACCGCAACACACGACACACAGGCACCATTTATTTACTCCAGACCTGAGATGAGAAAATGGCGAAATAAATAAAATAAAGCAACTTAAAGCCGGTTCTGGACCGAGATGGCCAGCTGTTCTCGCAGACTGTTAAAAAGCCTTAACGGTATTTCTCCCCCACGCGTTATCGCTCTGTGCTTCCAGTCGGGCGTAAGCCCACCGCCGGCGTGCTGAGACCAAACGGCGTTACCCAGAGTGCATCTGGGTGGCAAATGCTGAAGGGCGACTCGGGGCATGAGGAAATCAAGAGAGCGAAAAAGATGGAGGCATGAGAATGCTGTGGTGATGGAGGGTGGAGGTTCAGAGGCTGCATGGCCTCTGGAGAAAGGTTCGCTGCTGACTTTAGCACATCACTTCTAAAATAAATCCAATACATTACAACTCCATCTCTCTCTCTCTCTCCGTGGATGACACGGTTAGACCTCTCTCTCTCTCTCTCTCTCTCTCTCTCTCTCTCTCTCTCTCTCTCTCTCTCTCTCTCTCTCTCTCTCTCTCGTCATATCTCTCTCTCTTCATATCTCTCTCTCTTCTCTTTATATCTCAATATCTCTCTGTATCTCTTTCTCTCTCAATATCTCTGTCTTCATCTCTCTCTCTCTCTCTCTCTCTCTCTCTCTCTCTCTCTCTCTCTCTCTCTCTCTCTCTCTCTCCTCTCTCTCTCTCTCTCTCTCTCTCTCTCTCTCTCTCTCTCCCGACTTGGCCCCCGTGTCTGATTGGTTCATTGAGGTGTCCGTCCAGCAGCCCTCCCCCTGCGTGGGGAGACATTCCTGCCAGAAACAAAAAGCCATGAATTAAAATCCCAGCAGATGGCAAAGACCCAAATGCCGCCACCCCTCAAATATAATATTTGTTTGTGTTAATTTGATCACATTAAGTTAATTATAAACACTATCAATCAATCAATCAATCATCGATTTTGCGTAGTTTATCACTCCACTGTTTAGATTAGATTAGATTAGATTAGATTAGATTAGATTAGATTAGATTAGATTAGGTTCACCTGCTATACGCTTGTGAGAATTGTGAACTGCACAGTGCAGACGTTTTGCGATGGTAGGTTGCCATGGATCACATGTGTTTTAACTTCTGTCCACAGAACGGTGTGTGGACAGAAGCTAAAGTCACTCCACTCCAGCACAAGGATGCCAGGGCTGCTGTTGCAGGTTCTCACAGTATACCTGTCTGCCTGCTCTCACAGTAGACCTGTCTGCCTGCTCTCACAGTAGACCTGTCTGCCTGCTCTCACAGTAGACCTGTCTGCCTTCTCTCACAGTAGACCTGTCTGCCTGCTCTCACAGTAGACCTGTCTGCCTGCTCTCACAGTAGACCTGTCTGCCTGCTCTCACAGTAGACCTTTCTGCCTGCTCTCACAGTAGACCTGTCTGCCTGCTCTCACAATAGACCTGTCTGCCTGCTCTCACAGTATACCTTTCTGCCTGCTCTCACAGAAGACCTGTCTGCCTGCTCTCACAGTAGACCTGTCTGCCTGCTTTTACAGAAGACCTGTCTGCCTGCTCTCACAATAGACCTGTCTGCCTGCTCTCACAGTATACCTTTCTGCCTGCTCTCACAGTAGACCTGTCTGCCTGCTTTTACAGAAGACCTGTCTGCCTGCTCTCACAGAAGACCTGTCTGCCTGCTCTCACAGAAGACGTGGTCTGCAAACTCTATTCTCAGTGAATACCCGGACGACTTGACGCAATTGTAGAACTCTCCCACATGCACAGCGCTGACACACATGACGGATGATGAGGAATAAACAGGTTGATCACAAGAAAATGGTGGGAGCAGTGCGGTTATATTTCAGGGCTGCTGTAATGATTTGATGTTACAACATTTTATGTGACAAAATATTGTTGGAGTGAAACTATAAGCATGGATCAAAAGGTGCACGTCTGACAGAGCAAAGAGAGCTTTTTAACGGTAGCTCATCTGACGTGAAACATACACAGAGTGCTTCGCTTCTGTCTGCTCTCCTTCATGTTTACACATCATCTCCCACTAGCATGCTCACAGCCTCCATGGCTACGTTCCACTAGCACCAACGGTGCTTACTGTTGACATCACTATTGGCCAAACCAAAGTCCTACAACCACAGGAACCAACACACTTTCGCTATATTATTGTTTCGGCGGTATGGTCAGGCGCTACAAAAACAGCTGCAGCTATAGTGCAAAACAGAGCAGCTCCCTGATGCACAAGGAGAAGCGATGTGAATGCGATGCATCACAGCCTCTCCTGGTTGAGGGTGGAGGAGGAGAGAGGAACAGCCTTACTCTATGGCTTCTCCACCAATACCCCTTCCAGAGATGCAGAGCTGCTTATTCAAGAACACTAGACAATGACACTGAAGCGCACATGAACACCCACACAGAGGTAGCTACACATCAGACCTCAGAACATTCGGCAGTGGATCCTGATATAATGGAATTCCCCCTAGAACAGCGGTCTGCAACCAGGGGTGTCCCCCAAGGGGTCCGCAGAGGTACTGCAGGGGGTCCGCAAACATGCATAACGCAGAAGCCAATTCTTGCCGTCCCCTTACCCCCATGTTTCACCCAAACTCCACCTTCAAGTCAGTGTTTTTAGCTGTCAGGGAGGAGGTCCAGGTCATAGACAGACCCGGGCTTGGGGGAAGGTCCTGCCACACACCAGGTTTTAAGTATGTCGACATGGCTTAAAACTAAGCATCAAAGCTGGATATATTAAGAAGTTAATAAGGCAATATAAATATATTATTAGGCCCATAGGCCTGGGATAAAATACATTTGATTGAAAAATATATAGGGGGTCCCTGCCCTGTATCTCAATCCACCGAGGGGCCCATGGGCTGAAGAAGGTTGAAGACCCCTGATCAAATTTAGAAAATTCTGAAGCTTAAAAGGTCATCTTTAAGCTCAGTCTGTTGGGACTTGGGAACGGAAAGGTCACCGGTTCAAGTCCCCCAAACACCTGGGCACTGCCGAGGTGCCCTTGAGCACCAAACCCCTCCCCTGCTCCCCTGTATAGCCAATAACTGCCCACTGCTCCTAATACTGGGACAGGTTAACTGAGAGAAACTCATGTCTGTATGTGTGTGACCCATAGGGGTAGGGTTAGAGGGTGAGAGGATTCAATCCTCCATTAAGTGAAGCTGCTGTCCTCTCCTCCTTCATTCCTCAACAACATGGACGAGAAGACTTCGATTTGAACTATTGGGCTTGGTTTGTCTTGCCGTTGTTCTTGTCATATTAATATTTAGTCATGTTTTCTGTGTGGGCCACTGGGCATCCAAATAAAAACCCAAACCGTGTTTTCAACAGGAACAGTTGGATGCACTTTGTGCACTTCAAACTTTTCCTTACTTTAACTTGTCGTTAAAACCAACATAGCACGCATATTGAACACCAGAGGTGAGAGACAGACACACACACACATGCATGTACACACACACACACACACACACACACACACACACACACACACACACACACACACACACACACACATGCATGCACACACACACACACACACACACACACACACACACACAATGTCGTTTTGTTGTGATTGAAAAAGGTAGAAAAAGAGTCGAGTGAGAGAGAAAGAGGTAGAGAGAGGGAGACGTAGAGAGAGAGAGAGAGAGAGAGAGAGAGAGATGGGGAGGGAGAGGGAGGGAGAGAGAGAGAGAGAGAGATGGGGAGGGAGAGAGAGAGAGAGATGAGAGGGAGGGAGAGAGAGATGGGGAGAGAGAGAGACAGAGAGAGGGAGGGGAAAAGAGAGATAGTGAGACAGAGAGAGTTAGAGTGGGAGAGAGAGAGAAAGGGAGAGAGAGGTAGAGAGAGGCTGACTGGCCTAGTAGCTCCATTATTGATTTTTCCCAGATTGACGTGTGGCCTGCCTCCCCCTCCCTCCTCCCTCCTCCCCCATCTCTTATCAGCATGACAGGGCAGCCTTCCTCCAATTCTAATTTCTCCCCCCAAATATTAACTCATTTATCACACGCTCTGTCTGAGCTCTACTGCCTCCCCCCCTGCCTCCCCCTGCCTCCCCCCAACGGTGGGACTGATGAGATGCCACCTAGGACTGGGGAAACACATTCCTCTCTGTTATTTGCTCTCTCTCTGTGTGACTCTCTCTGTGTGACTCTCTCTCTCTCTCTCTCTCTCTCTCTCTCTCTCTCTCTCTCTCTCTCTCTCTCTCTCTCTCTCTCTCTCTCTGTCTCTCTCTCTCGTTTTGTCTTGTCTTCCATCCACATGTGTCCTCAACATACGAGGGGAGAGGAGGGAAACGTCACATCTATCTGGGCTCACCGGCTCGTCATGCAAATCACAAACTACTTCCTGTTTTGGTTTAGCTTCCCAACTGCAACCAAAACACCACGACAGCATTAGCATGATGAAACCACGCTGGCTGGTTTGTTAATACGTGTTGTGTGTGTGTGTTGTTAGTATAATTAGCACGTACTTATGCACATGCTAATTGTGTATGCATATAGTAGTCATTACGTTACATCACACTACAGTCATTTAGCAGAAGCTTTTGTCCAAAGTGACTTACAATACGGTCATTCAACAGATAGACAAGAGAACTACTAGTCACCAGAAGTCATAGTGCATGTCCTTCCTAACAAGCCATCATATTATAATATATGCATACATATACACTTATATATTAACATAATTTCTAACGCATTACATTTCCTTCCTAACAAGCCTCAGAGAGCAGAACCAGGTCTCAGGTTAAAGACTGATAAGTTGTTTAACAATAGAACAATAGAGCCCACAAGCAAGCAAACCACCAAGCAACCACTAGAGCTAGTCAGATAGTAGTCATAGTGTAGCTCCTGTATTTATATTTATAGTCCTTGTGATACTTCCCCCCCCCCGCCGCCCCCAGTATTCCAGTGTTGAGCGTTTAGAGTTCCGCCTCTCTGATCTGACGTAGCGCTGCTCGCTTGCTTTGGTCTGACGGTGTGTCCTCACATCCAGCCGCCCACCCTCCCCTGTTGGCTTTCCTTCCGTATTTCCTCAAGCAGAAAACTTTTCTCCCCTCTCCTCTCTCTCACTAGTTCTGTTTTTAATCCTCAGACTGAGGCGAAGAACATCAAGTGTGTGTGTGTGTGTGTGTATGTGTGTGTGTGTGTGTGTGTGTGTATGTATGTGCGTGTGTGTGTGTGTGTGTGTGTGTGCGTGTGTGTGTGTGTATGTATGTGCGTGTGTGTGTGTGTGTGTGCGTGTGCGTGTGTGTGTATGTATGTATGTGCGTGTGTGCGTGTGTGTATGTATGTGTGTGTGTATGTGCGTGCGTGCGTGCGTGCGTGTTTTGTACCATCTAAATGCAAATGGCCAAACGGCAGTGCAACATGGCCACGGGCACAAGATGGTTGTTATTTCATTTAATTTTAAATGTCGTTTCTTTATATTTTTGTTATCTGGTATTTGAATATGCACGTGCCCTGGTCCCCCGGCGCTGCTCCTTTAAATAAACACCCGGTTTTAGGAGCAGGGAGCGTTCAAGATGCTGCTCGGAGAAACCCGCCTTCCTGCTTCTTCCTACCACCGAGCGTTTAAATTAAAACTGCTTACCATATTTCCCCTCACCCCCTTGCCTTGCTTTCCTCGGCAAGGCCTCTCTCTCTCTCTCTCTCTCTCTCTCTCTCTCTCTCTCTCTCTCTCTCTCTCTCTCTCTCTCTCTCTCTCTCTCTCTCTCTCTCTCTCTCTCTCTCTCTCTCTCTCAGTTTCGTAGCTCCCCCGGCGTGCTTGTAAACGTCTCCCACCCCCCTCACATGTCTGGTGAGTTTCATGCGTGGGCGGGACGATCGGGGGGGGGGGCAGTGAGCGACACTTTTAATTTTCCACACGGGGCGTCGGCGTCAGGCCTCGTGGCGTGCTACACGCCGTAACCAGCGGAGCCAGAGCGCCACTGACACGCGGATCGGCACCGGGGAACACCGTGGTATGTCAACGTGTAGAAACCCAGGAACATTGGACACACACACACACACACACACACACACACACACACACACACACACACACACACACACACACACACACACACACACACACACACATCCGCATTAGGACGCACTGTGCATCTATGAAGTCAGGTGTGTTGAGCCAGATGTGAACAGACACACATGCGAGCACACACACACATACACTACACACACCAACACACACACACACACACACACACACACACACACACACACACACACACCACACACAACATGCACACACTAACACACACACACACACACACACAGTACGGCGTTTTGTATTCTACAAAGTGTTTGTAATGTTGCTTTGTTTCCAGGCGTCAGGAGTATCGACTGGTCTGTGGGGATGATTGAATGCACTGAGAAGCTGAGACTCTCTCCTACCTGTCGCTCTCATCCCAGGATATGCAGGTCTGGTTGGTGGTGCCCTGCTCACAGGTTGGGAACACAAACACAAACACCATTAAGCCTGAGATGTGCTGATTAAAATAAACAACAACAACAACAAATAGCTTTGTAGCGACACGCCTACGTACGAACGGAGCACACAGATGGACACCACAGCAAACAAAGTGAAACAGGATTGGAAAGTTGTTAGTTTGGTCCGGAGGGATGAGCCAGGTGACTTACGTTGTACAGGTGGGAGAATTCCACCTCCACAGGAAGGAAGAGCGAGGTGGGTGTGGGCTTGATGGTCACAGATACTATCTTGGAGTTCACCACCGTGTTGTTCCTGAGGGGGGGGGGGGGACAACACAACACAACACAACCCAAAAATGAACCAATCAGAAGGCTGCGCTCCAGGAACGTCTGTTCACACCAAAGGTGTGTTTTCTCAGTTCTCCCGACTAAGGACTTTTATCCGAGGCAAAAGCTCATGCTTTTGCCAAAAACATAAATATATATATATATATATATATATATATATATACATATATATACATATATATACATATATACTGTTTATATATATATATTTATATATACACAGTATATATATATACATTTTTATGCTTAAATGTCCTACTTAGTATGCATTACAATTTCTTCTTTGTCCCAGCCACTATCACTCCCAGCGGGACGGACCATGTTGTGGAACCATGCAGTGGAATAGAGGAAAGGAGCTGGAATTACTGACAACAAGCCCTCATGTCGGCCGAGTGTCTCCTGACATTGTTCACCCTCTCTCTCTCTCTCTCTCTCTCTCCCTCTCCCTCCCTCCCTCTCGCCCTCGTGACCAACCAGAGACCCACAATCGGTCAACCTAAACATTACTGTCATCTCGTCTCCCTCCTAAGGAGCCATCCTGGTTCTGTGTGGATCCAGAGAAGAGCAGCGGGGGGGGGGGGGGGGGGGGTCTGTGGTATGGAAACGATCCACAATCCTGTTAAACAAAACACTAGGAGAGCTGGATGCTCACACATGGGAGGACACCTCTCTCTCTCTCTCTCTCTCTCTCTCTCTCGCTCCCCTACTATCTCTCTCTCTCTCTCTCTCTCTCTCTCTCTCTCTCTCTCTCTCTCTCTCTCTCTCTCTCTCTCTCTCGCCTCCCCATCATATGTTTTACTGGGTCATTATGCAGCAGAACCACATTACCATAATGGAGGGCTGCCTCCTCTGTGCATCTGCAACCCTGCATCATAGATATAGGAGTCTGCATCTGTGTGTGTGTGTGTGTGTGTGTGTGTGTGTATACACAAAAGTACACACGCACGCCCGTCCATAAATATGAACACAAACAAGAAAGCACAGGAGATGGCACAATGGGACACACTCCCAAGGAAGAGAATGGCTGTAAAATATAGGCTGAGGAGAGTTAAAGAGATGGGCTCCAGGACATGAGGAACGCCCTGAGGACGGACAGGGGGGGGTGGAGCGCCATGTGGGTGTGCTTGTGAATGACTTCCTTGTGTTTATGTTGCTGCCGACATTTTAGACCACAACCAATTTAACTGAATGTAAACAAAGCTATATATCTGCAGTGTGCTTACCTCTGCAGTGACAGGATGCTTCCCAGGTTTCTGTAGAGAACGATGCCGCTCACAAACGTTGAAGAGTCTTCAGAATCTTAGACGGGAGAGGAAGTGACAGTAAGCCCACGCTGAAAAGGCACGCGTTCACACAAAAGCAGCCGCGCCACCGCAGGGAAGCGTTGGCCAGTCAGTGAGCGGTGGAAGGAGAACCAGGGTAGGGTTCAGAGGAACCAGCAACACAGCTTTAAGAGCTCTGGGCTCAGCCCACAGAGATGGCTCGCTGCTCCCTTCTCCCCAAACCGTGGAGGGAGTAAAACATAGAACACAGACCAGCCCTGCTTGTGTGTGTGTGTGTGTGTGTCTCTCTCTCTCTCTCTCTCTCTCTCTCTCTCTCTCTCTCTCTCTCTCTCTCTCTCTCTCTCTCTCTCTCTCTCTCTCTCTCTCTCTCTCTCTCCCCCCCTCCCTCTTCCTCACCCTTCCTCACCCTCCTCCTCTATTTCAGCCCCAAGAGTGTTTCCTACTGGATCTGGCCTACATGACTAGTCAGCTATAAACACTACTCATACTCACTACTACACACACACACACACACACACACACACACACACACACACACACACACACACACACACACACACACACAGATACACACACACACACACACACACACACTTGCAGTAGTCCCTCATGGTGTGCAGACATCCACATAATATGCATGCGTTATTGGATGTGACAATGGGGCTGATTCCATGACACAGTCGCCAGAGCGGCCATCGCTATGCCCTCAACGGGAGCTTCAGGACGGGAGGAGAGGAGGAGAGGGGACGAGGACGGGAGGAGGGGGAGGAGGATGGGGAGAGAGGAGGAGAGGAGAGGAGGAGAGGAGGAGAGGGGACGGGACGAGGGGGGAGGAGGATGGGGAGAGAGGAGGAGAGGAGGAGAGGAGGAGAGGGGACAAGGACGGGAGGAGGATGGGGAGAGAGGAGGATAGGAGAGGTGGAGAGGAGAGGAGGAGAATGAACAAGGAGGGGAGAAAAGGACGAGAGATGGGAGGATGGGGAGAGAAGGACGAGAGGAGGGGAGGATGGGAGGGGTGGAGGGGAGAGAAGGACGAGAGGAGGGGAGTACGGGAGGAGAAGAGGATGGGGAGAGAGGAGGACAGGGGGGGGGGGGGGGAGGGATAGGACTGGGGAGGGGGAAGGACGTGGCCTCGGGTCCCCTTCACCACGACGGCCCTCATCACGCCGGCCATAAGATCACCCAGTCAACAAAAAAAAAGCCATAAACTCGGCGGCTCCATCTGCTGCTCCATGTGGAGATGCTGCAGCCTCCCGACCAGCTCCTCACTACCCCACCGCAGAGCTCTCCGGGTGGACGGGCTGCCAGCTGGCATACGGCCTCCCATGGTGGTGTGTGTGTGTGTGTGTGTGTGTGTGTGTGTGTGTGTGTGTGTGTGTGTGTGTGTGTGTGTGTGTGTGTGTGTGTGTGTGTGTGTGTGTGTGTGTGTGTGTGTGTGTGTGTGTGTGGTGTAGGGTTATGTACTCACTCAGAGCCACTGTGTGTGTTCGCCGGTCAAAGCCCAGTGCTAAGCTCCACCAGAACTTATATAACATGAGGAAGAATCAATTGATTGATCCTTGGCGGTGGACAGTTGGACACTGAGATATGATCATAACAATACTTAACTTTTACAGGTTTTAAAATGCTGATCAAATGCACTCGCTAATACAAAACACAAAGCTGCTAAATGGGCGGGCCTTAATCCATTTTTAATGATCATGGATAATAAGCAAGTCAGTTGGTAAGGTTTATATAAGTACCATAGTAGTACATTATCTTAGTCCATCTACTCTACTTTAACATTTGGTAAACAAAACAGGCGGTTGAGGTTAGGATTGCGCGTTGGTGCGCGTATGTGTGTCTCTGTGCGCGTGTGTGTGTGTGTGCAGCATGCATGTGTTAAATGTGTGTGTGTGTGGATGTTAAATATTTCTGTGTGTGTGTTTGCCGTGCGATGGGAGGCAGCCTAAAGCCAGCCGTTCCACTACCCAGACTTCCGAGGCTAAGGTCTCTTCTGACCTCGTGCCCCGGCGGCCTCTTCTCTCTCGCCACTGGCTGGTCCCTGCTGGGAAGCGGAGCTTAGAGAACAGACAGAACAGACCCCCCTCTCCCCCTCTCCCCCCTCTCCCCCCTCTCCCCCCTCCCCACCCCCCCGGTGCCATCGGACACGTCAGTACCGTCCCCTCCGTGCGTCAGGCGGTAAGCGCTGCGCTCCACAGGGCGCTCTGTCCTCCTCCCCCCAGGCAGACGAGTCTCACAGCTGGGAGGCTAATTGCGGCTAATTGCAGCTGATTGGCGCCTGTTGACTCCTGATGAGGAGTGACGGGCTGATGAGCGCATGGCTCCGGGCCGGGAGAATCCTCCCAGGTGCCCCACAATCAGAGCGGTAAACACTCCAACGCTCGGGTGCAATCGCCTACTTTAGTTTGTTCTGCTTTCTTGTTTTTTTTGGTCTTCCATGAGTCACACATGTCCTCTGTTGTCTTCTGTCGATTTGTCAACTTTTGCTCCGGGGTTTTGAATTCTAGTCTTTTCAAGGCTGGTGGCTGTGATGGGGTTCGACTTCCAGCCCCCCGAAAGGTTGTTGGTTAGATCCCCTCTGTCTGCAGGCTGCCCATAGGCGGCTACTTCAGTGTGCTCTATGTAATAATAATAATAATAAATTATATTTATAATGCACTTTTATGTGCTACAGGGTAAAAATGGTTTAAATAAAACAACAGAATAAAAGCAGCGACGCTTACGCCAGCATGGCAACCAGTGGGGTTTTTTTTTTAATCTAGTGAAAAGCTATTCTAAAAAGATGTGTTTTTAGGCCTTTTTTTTAAAAACATCCACAGTCTGTGGTGTCCTCAGCTGGTTTGGGAGAGATGTGGGATTTAAGAGATATTATTTGAGTGTCATTTGTGAGAAATGGCACCAGCCATCCATCAGTTATCAGTGAGTGAGATGCTCTGTGAGAATATCCGCTGCGAGTCCACTGCGCCTGCCCTCCTTATGAGCCAATTTAGATCGTCTCATTTCTGACTAATCGGGGCATCTGTTCCCAGATTGGTTCGGGGGGCATCCATCTTCGCGCCTGTGTGTTTTCGACAGGTGTGTGAAGCTCTGGAAGAGACACCAGAGACAGAGGACGGTTTCTTCCTTGTTGTTGTTTTGTTGTCTTCTGGTCCCTCTGTTTTCCCCCTTGTGAACGTCCCCCCTATGGCCACGCATCTGAAGACCAATCGCTGTGAGTCTGATACATGAGTTTGGGTTTTATTCTACCAGAAACAGGTAATATTAAAGTAAATATCAGGAAACGTCAAAATAATAAAACGATGGATGAGGCTGAACATAAAACCAGAGCTGAAATTAAAATGTGACTCGACCACAATGGAGACATGAGGGAGACTATATACTAAAAGGGCTAAACCAAGGGGAAGAACAAAAACAATATTCCATTAAAGGCGCCCCCCAACCCCATGAGCCACCTGAAATGGTCTGACCCAATCAGTCAAACCGATGGAAGGAAATTCATAGTGCGGAAGGGGAATGGGGGTATTCCATTTTACCTCTTGAAATCAGTCCAACCCAGCTGCTGTGAGACTCAGACCCAAGCAGAGGTCAACTCAAATGCAAACTACAAATGCATGTTCAGGTAGTCAGTCAAGTCTAGTAAAGTAGGGGAGGGCTGGACCCACCTGGAGTCCCGCTGGACAGGATGCTCTTGGAGATGGTGACCCGGTCCTCGGAGCTGCGGGCCCAGTCAACCATCCCTCTCCATCCCTTCATGGGGAAGCTGATGTCCGTGTTGCCCGCGGATGGCCGCTTGTGGATGCTCAACACTAAGGTACAGAACAGATTATTCACAGCATTTAGTGCCTTCTACCACTCATCATCACATGGTATAAGGCCATATCCTCCACATATGGTATAAGGCAATATCCTCCACATCACAGTCATAGCACTGGAAGGATATGGCTCATCCTTAACTTAGCAGAAGCTTTGGGCCAAAGTGACTTACAGTAAGGTCATTCAACAGGTAGACAAGATAACTCAAAATCACCAGAAGTCATAAGTGCATTTCCTTCCTAACAAGCCATAATAATATAATATATACATACATATACACATATATAATAACATAATATATACTACATTACATTTCCTTTCTACCAAGCCTCCAATAGCAGAACCAGTGCTCAGGTAAAAGTACAATAAGTTGTCTCCCTAGTTTTGACACAATAAGAACATCAAACAGGGGCAATAATAGACAAACAGTGAAGCCACAAGCTGCTAAGATAAAGCTAATAAACAAGCACAGAGCTAACAATATCACACAATGATTCGGCCCGCAGACCGAGCACCAAAGACGATCAGAACTGTTAATTAGTACCGCTAAGTTCCGGTTATTAGAACACCTGTATGGCGGAGTGATACATGCAGAGTGAAAAGTCCAGGTGCTGTTTTACTCCGTCTCAGCACTCAGGGAATGCCTCTTGTCCAATCAAATGACTTGGTCGAAACAATATATATTGTATACATTTATATATTTATTGTTTATTATAAATGTATTATATTACTTTTATATGTCATATTTAAATGTATCTGTCTTTGCAATTCCTGCTACGCCAGCATTTCCTCTTGTGTTAAACTTTGATTAATGAAGTACACCTCGTCTTATCTCGGAGAGGTAGATTAGACAGACGGATAGATTATAGATCTATGTGGATAGATTACATAGAGACTAATCTTTGCCGGGGCCTGTGTGTGTGTGTGTGTGTGTATGTGTGTGTGCTCTCGAGTGTGTCTGTGCGTGGGTTTAAGTTAACCAAGGGACTCTGAGGTCGGACTACGCTGCTATGTGTTTGACAGCGTGGGTGGCTGGTTGGCTCCAGACAAGCGGACTGGCAGGGCTATTAATAGGTCATCAGTCCCCCATTACCCGAGCCTGTCAGTCGCTGTCTGTCTTCTCAGGCCCCAACACAGTTGATCTCAGCGCTCGCAAGGTCACCACAATCAACTGTGCTCACTGAAAACTTTATCTATTTTTCCTCCTTGGTTGTCCTCCGGGGGCAGAGAACCATTTATTATTGGACTGGACTCAAGCATCAAATAATTATGAATCAATAAGGATGCGTATGCCCCCCAGACTCATTCAACTCCTGCGCTGTGGGGATTGCCTTTAGGCGGTACTGCCTGTGTGTGTCTATTGTTCACCCTGTGTGTGTCTATTGTTCATCCTGTGTGTGTCTATTGTTCATCCTGTGTGTGTGTGTGTGTATTGTTCATCCTGTGTGTGTCTATTGTTCATCCTGTGTGTGTCTATTGGTCACCCTGTGTGTGTCTATTGTTCATCCTGTGTGTGTCTATTGGTCACCCTGTGTGTGTCTATTGTTCATCCTGTGTGTGTCTATTGGTCACCCTGTGTGTGTCTATTGTTCATCCTGTGTGTCTATTGGTCATCCTGTGTGTCTATTGGTCATCCTGTGTGTGTCTATTGTTCATCCTGTGTGTCTATTGGTCATCCTGTGTGTGTCTATTGGTCATCATGTGTGTGTGTCTATTGGTCACCCTGTGTGTGTCTATTGGTCATCCTGTGTGTGTCTATTGGTCATCCTGTGTGTGTCTATTGGTCATCATGTGTGTGTCTATGTGGTCATGTCATCTGTGTGTGTCATGGTCATCAGTGTGTCTATGTTATCCTGTGTGTGTCTATTGGTCATCCTGTGTGTGTGTCTATTGGTCATCATGTGTGTGTCTATTGTTTATCCTGTGTGTGTCTATTGGTCATCCTGTGTGTGTGTCTATTGGTCATCATGTGTGTGTCTATTGTTTATCCTATGTGTGTCTATTGGTCATCGAGAACATATTGAAATGATTGAAAACAATGATGCAGCGGAATATTTTACTACCATACAAAAAGTACGACAAGTAATGATCTAAAAGGGTGAAGATCTAACAGGGACTACAGGTGAACATATGAAATGAACCACAGGTAAAGCAAAAGAGGTTAAACCTACCTAGGTTTTCGGTGACCTCGTACATGTCCTGGAAGTCTTTCATCCTCAGGCCGATGACATCCACAAAGTCCTCAATCAGACGGAAGAGCTCCTTTATGTTTGGGCCAAGCTGGGGGAGATGAATAGAGTAGCAGGTTCTTTTTTTAGGGTGCTTTGGAAAGAAGCACGTACCAACGACCAGGTCTTGGTGAAACACACAGACACACCGTTCATTCCTCTGATTGGTCCCTCTGCCATTGAAGATGGAATGGAGACGTAGATAGAGGTTTTTGTTTGTCTGTTTGTTTATTTGCAAGATAGCCCCCCAAAAGGTTATGTACGGAATTGGAAAACACTTGGTGGTTAGATTACATATGGTCCAAGGAACAGTTGATCAAATGAAGGCACAGATCCGGATTCGAATCCAAATCCAGGCGGCTATTTGATGTGACAGAGGTATGTGCTCTATTTAGGGCCCTCTAGTTTTATTCTGTTTCCAATTCAATTGTGTAGTAATTTTTTTTTTTTGTTCATTAATTTACTGAAAACAGAAACTAAAAAACACCATGATCCTTCATCTCACAATATCTTAGTCATTGTCCGGGAGAAGAGTGTGTGTGTGTGTGTGTGTGTGTGAGTGAGACAGAGGGTGAAAAGGGATGAAGAGGTCCAGAGGTACTGACCAGCTGTGCCTCTTCCCATTTCTCCCGGTTCTCCTCCATCAGCAGGTTACTGACAGACTGGACAAAGTTCTGAGAAGCAAAACCAAAAAACACCTTGTCAGGCAGGAAGCACAGATCACTGGAATCTGAAATGTATAAATAACGAGAAATGAGGAGTAATTATAATAAGCCCTGAGTCCTCCCACCCGCATGTCAGAGCTGCTGGGGCTGTAGTAGGCCCTCCGGAAGATCTCTGTCATGTTCTTCAACACGTCCACGATGGCCAGCAGGTCTCCGCTGTAACTGGTGCCGTCGCTGGACGTCACCCTCAGCTTAGTCATCACCTCCGAGACGCCGTCCCCCACCAGGCCTCGCTGGGCCTTTGACAAGTGCTCCCGAGTCTGGGAGGAGAAAACCCAGGGCTCAATTAGCCTTCAGAATCATCGCTCCAGTGTGGCAACAGCCGGCCTCGCTGAGGGCTCATTCACTGCTTTGTTTTCATCTTATGAGCAAACATCTATTCTATTCTTTTTCATTTCCCTGGGGTAAATGTGGAGCTATGGATGTGTCAGCATAATAAAATCCATTCGGAAATACCAACCTCCTGTTGAGGTTTTTAACTTACCAACTGTAACCAGCCGGCGTGCTTCGCCAAAGAGCACGCTACGCTATTTATACCATACAATCAGGCCTCTACAGCACTGCACCCCTTTGTGTGTGAGTGTGTGTGAGTCACGTCCCACCTCCCGCTGCTCACCAGAGTCTGAATGCTACGATAATCATTTGAGATGCATTTCATGAAGGTAGGATTCTCCCAGAAGGCCACGCCCTCCTCATCCAGCGAGCAGCGGCGCAAGATGAGTCCTGCGGGGGGAACGGACGGACACAGGCGGTTAGACCAGGGGAACCGCATCGTCTGGACGCGGGGTCCGGCCCGAGACCGTCGTGAAGGTGGAGACGGAGGCGGAGAGCCAGTGAGGAGGGGGTCCTGACTCACCCATGGCGTTGGGCGGGCAGCGGACTGCGGCCGTCTCTCCCGCCGTGGTCATCTTCCACACCACGTTGGAGAAGTTGTCTTCGCCACAAATCTCGTGAGGCTCTGCATACGGAAACGGGATTCAGAACAAACGCAGACGGTCCTACTTCATAGCATCCTCCACCTCTCCTCTCCAACATCACGTCTATGGATGTCATACTACCACCGCTAGCCCCCAAAAACAACATGTCCTACCGGGACACCTCTTCTCGTTGCACTGGCGGACCGCCTCCTGCTCCCCGGGACACGGCTGACCCCCGAAGATGGGCCCCGTGCAAACCCTCTGTCTCTGCTGGCTTCCGCCGCCGCACGTCAGAGAGCAGCCAGTCCACGATGTCCACGGCTGCCATTTCCCATCCACTGGAAGCATAGAGACACAGTGTTGAGACGACTGACTGATGATGTACCTCACTGGGGGACAGAGGTCAGGACTTTAGAACAGCGATCCTGTGCCATGTGCTTTACAGCTAAATATACAAAACATAAGAATACAGATCAAAATAAAACTAATATTGCATTCTGTGTTCTGCTGGAGCTGCGACCTCCGCCAACGGATCCCGGATAAGAGGTACAAGATGGATGGATAACTTTTTATTTATTAAAATGAAGCGATTATTTGTATTTAGTAAATGGGAGACAATTAAATGAACAATTAAATACCTATATACATTACATGTATAGATAATGGCATGCAGATCAGACATACGTATGTGTGCTCATAACTGCAAACAGATGCAGCCAAGCAGTGTTTTCAGACTTAAAAGAGGCAAAGTTCAAAGTGGGGCAGTAGGAGGCTTGTTCCAGCTGGTGAGGGCCGAGGGCAGCCTCACCGCGTCCTGACTCCGCTACCAGGTCACCATCACATTAGATATCAGACAAGCATGTTCTTCATGTATTTCGGTCCCAAGAGACCCTTGAGAGTGACTTGGAGGTGAGCGGTGCAATATGTTAAAAAATCAATTCATTGGGAATTATAAGAACACATCCGTCATTGTCAGGCTCTCTCTCTGGTTTACCTGTACAGTCTCTCTCTCTGGTTTACCTGGACAGTCTCTCTCTCTGGTTTACCTGGACAGTCTCTCTCTCTGGTTTACCTGGACAGTCTCTCTCTCTGGTTTACCTGGACAGTCTCCGAGGAAGCAGTCCTCCGTCTCCAGCCAGCCCCCGTGGCACTCAGAGCCCCCATAGGACGGCCCGTTACACTCCCGTGTACGTCGGGATGTCCCGTTGGAACAGGACGTGGAACACGAGCTCCAGCTGGACCACTCGTTCCACACGCCGTCCACTGAAGAGGGACAGGTGGAGGTTAGGAGGTTAGGGTTCAGAGGAGAAGAGAAGACAATATAAGGCCTATTCCACGTCACTCTGCCATGCCTTGCTCAACAACGAGCAGGGCAGCATTTCAATCATGAAGAACCTCATGAATCACAATGAAATCAAACTTCACACATTAATGAATGAATCTCAAAATCCCCCCAAATATATCTACTCTTTAAACCTTTGTCTTTGAACACAATTTACCGGCAAGCATGTAAGCTCTTCCCTGAAACAACAACCTGTCCAAGGCCAATCATAATATTAACTAGAGGGCCCTCAGCAGAGCACATACCTCCGCCACACCAAAAAGTCTGGATCTGGATCAGTGCCAAAATCGGATCAACTGTTACTTGGCCTATAAGTAATCTAACCACCAAGTTGTGTCCAATTCCGTACATAACTTTTTTGTGATATCTTGCTTTTTGAGTTAACAAACTGATAAAAAAACAGACACATAGACAGACAAATAGACAAACAGACAGATAAACAAACAGACAAACAAACGGACAGACAGACAGACAGAGAAACAAACAGACAGACAGAAAAAAGACAGACAAACAGATGCAACAGACAAACAAACAGACAGACAGACAGACAGACAGACAGACAGACAGACAGACAGAGAAACAGACAGACAAACAAACAAACAAACAGACAGACAGACAGACAGACAGACAGACAGAGAAACAGACAGACAGACAGACAGACAGAGAAACAGACAGACAGACAGACAGACAGAGAAACAAACAGACAGACAGACAGACAGACAGATGAAAACATAAGCACGCCGCTGTTCCTCACCTGGACATACAGCGATGTTACAGAACTTGTTCTGCTTGTCGGGCCCGGGGCAGGGGTTTCCCCCAAACTGGGGTGGCTTGCAGGCCCTCGTCCGCTCCCTATGGCCCCGGCCGCAGGTGGACGAACACAGGCTCCAGGGGGACCACTCGTCCCACACGCCGTGCACTGCAATCAGAGTGGCTGGGGTGTGATTTATAGACAGGAAGACATGGAGGGAGCAGCCGCCACAGCACGGCTTTCTGCTACACCGCCGTGTGTACAGCGGCTCAGAGGCTAGTGCTGGTAGCCTTGCGGTGTGTGTGTTGTGTGTTCAAGTACAACGAGGGCTTCTTCCCTGTGCAGTATATACAGTATATATATATATATATATATATACAGTATATATATATATATATATATATATATATATATAGTGTATGTGCTGCAATTAGCTAATTGTGAACGGTTGCAATTAATGCCTAACAAAAGACTTTATGAAACGGAAATTACATCTAATAATGATCATCTGATTTCATTCTAATCAAATGACAAAGCGGCACAACTCAGCAGTAAGCAGTCTAGTGAATCACAGGCGCCGGCGTTAAGGGCGCTAGCATCTTGTGTGTCCATGTGAGGTGCGAATCCTGCCTACCTCCAACACTCACCCCAAAGGGTTGATGAGCAAGGCACCGCCCTAGCAGAGCCATTTGATACTTAGCACGTCTACCCTTCATGGCCGAATAAAAGGATGGCCACAGTGACTCACTGATGAACCCAGAAGCGGGTCGCTCAATCACAACGACCGCGGTCTATCACAGCCTCCTGGTCCCGTGGGGGTCGACCATCTGATATCTGATGGGAGTCGCTTCTCCCGCTGTTTGAGTTGTCCTGAGCTCACCAGGGGGTGGGAAGATAGGGAGGGAGGGAAGGAGGGAGGGAGGGAGGGAGGGAGGGGGGGTGAGGTAAAGGCTCAACGGAAAGTGAAGCCAACAGGTTGAGGGGAGTCTCCGGGGTTGTGGGAAGGAGAGCTGTTATATACGACCGGGCTCTGAGGGCCAAGAGGCCGCTGGGCAGACAGGCGCCAGGGTGAAAGCGTGGGGGCGGTGTGTCACCGGAAGAGAGTAGCGTTGGCGTTAGCGGTGGAGGGGGAGGGGCCGTAAGACGGCCTTACCTGGACACACAGCCGAGTTGTTGCAGGGTCTCTGCTCCCTCAGCGGCCCGCTACACTGCGTGATGTAGGAGGAGGAGACGCAGAAGCGCGTGCGGCTCTGCCAGCCCTCCCCACAAGTGGCCGAGCACACGCTCCATGCCGACCACTCCTCCCCCGAGGAGGGAGAGTCTACTGGGGGAGGGAGGGTGGGTCAGGGAGGGTGGGTCAGGGGGAGGGAGGGGGGAGAGGAGGAGAGGAAAACAAAAAGGGAAAAGGAGCCAGAGCCAAATTACATGCGGGACGGGAGCCACACCAACCAAGCCCCCCCGTCCCGCCGTGGGCTGAGAGATGAGATGGTGGGGGCTGGGATGGAGGCATGGAGGGCAGGCTGTGTTTGTGATTGTGTGCTGTGTGTTCTGGGTCTCTGACACCATATCCTCTGCATAGACTTCCAAAGGAAGTCGATGACACCCGCTTTGGGATATGTGGTTTCAATCACCGACAGCCAAGCTTGCCCTTCATGAAGGGGGTTCTGTTCAGTGGTCAATCGGTAAAAACACTGGGCTGTCATGGCTGTCCAATAATT
>CM051008.1:19327768-19330268 GCA_027704905.1 Muraenolepis orangiensis
GTGTGTGTGTGTGTGTGTGTATGTGTATGTGTGTGTGTGTGTGTGTGTGTGTGTGTGTGTGTGAACACAGGGTTGTTGGGGTGGGGTTGATGTGGTATGCAGTCTTTATCTCCTAAAGTCAAACAAATGCAAAATAAAAAATAAAAAAAATTAACTGACCAAACATAAATTTTCTTTTTTTGGGAAAAACGTTGAATTGCTGAATATATTGGGAGAAAGAATGAGAGAGAGAGAGAGAGAGAGAGAGAGAGAGAGAGAGAGAGAGAGAGAGAGAGAGAGAGAGAGAGAGAGAGAGAGAGAGAGAGAGAGAGAGAGAGAGACTTGTCATAGATTGAAGATCAATTATCTAGAGAAAGAGCAAGAAATAGAGTAGCAGTAGTAGTAGTAGTAGTACAGCGAGAGAGCGAGAGAGCGAGAGAGCGAGACTAGTCGATAAGATAAATTATAAAGAGAGAGAGAGACTTGTAGAGGGAGAGAGAGAGAGATAGCTCCTCCATCACGTGGCTGGTGCTGACACCCAGAGGACAGAAGCAGTCAACTGCAGGCGGGAGATAACCAGGTGGAGCGAGAGGGAGGAACAGAGCGGGGGAGAGACAGAGCAGGGGGAGACAGAGCGGGGGAGAGACAGAGCGGGGGGAGACAGAGCGGGGGAGAGACAGAGGGGGGAGAGACAGAGCGGGGGCGAAAAGAGTGAGGGGGAAAGACCGAGCAGGGGAGAGACAGAGTGGGGGGGGGGGGATAGACAGAGCAGGGGAGAGACAGAGTGGGGGGGGGATATACCGAGCAGGGAGAGACAGAGTGGGGGGGGGGATAGACCGAGCAGGGGAGAGACAGAATGGGGAGAGACAGAGCAGGGGAGAGACAGAGTGAGGGGGAGAGACAGAGTGAGGGGGAGAGAGAGAGCAGGGACAAAACAGAGTGAGGGGGATAAACAGAGTGCAGAGTGGGGGGGGGGGATAGACCGAGCAGGGGAGAGACAGTGGGGAGAGACAGAGCAGGGCAGAGATGAAGTGAGAGAGAGAGACAGAGTGAGGGGGAGAGAGAGACAGTGAGGGGGAGAGACAGAGCTGGGGGGAGACAGAGCAGGGGATAGACAGAGTGAGGGGAGATACAGAGTGAGGGGGAGAGACAGAGTGAGGAGAGCCAGAGTGAGGGGGAGAGACAGAGTGAGGGGGAGAGAGAGAGCAGGGACGAAACAGAGTGAGGGGGATAAACAGAGTGAGGGGGAGAGCCAGAGCGAGGAGAGACAGAGGGGGTGGGAGAGACAGAGTGAGAGGGAGAGACCGAGCGGGGAGAGCCAGAGCGAGGAGAGCAGAGTGAGGGGGAGAGACCAAGTGGGGGAGAGCCAGAGCGAGGAGAGACAGAGGGGGTGGGAGAGACAGAGTGAGAGGGAGAGCCAGAGTGAGAGGGAGAGACAGAGTGAGGGGGAGAGACAGGGGGGGGAGAAACAGAGTGAGAGGGAGAGACAGGGGGGGGGAGAGAACAGAGTGAGGGGGCGAGACAGAGTGAGGGAGAGAGAAAGAGCGATGGGGAGAAACAGAGCAGAGGGGGAGAGACAGAGGGGGTGGGAAAGACAGAGGGGGTGGGAGAGACAGAGTGAGGGTTAGAGACAGAGTGAGGGGGAGGGACAGAGCAGGGGAGAGACAGAGTGAGGGGGAGGGACAGAGTGAGGGGGAGGGATGAAGTGAGGTAAAGAGACAGAGTGGAGGAGAAACAGAGTGAGGGGGAGAGACAGAGCAGGAGGGAAAGACAGAGTGAGGGGGAGAGACAGAGTGAGGGGGGTATACAGAAGGAGGGGGAGAGACAGAGTGAGGGGGAGAGACAGAGCGGGGGGGAGAGACAGAGTGGGGGGGAGAGACAGAGCGGGGGGGAGAGAACAGAGTGAGGGGGAGAGACAGAGCGGGGGGGAGAGACAGAGCGGGGGGGAGAGAACAGAGTGAGGGGGGAGAGACAGAGTGGGGGGGAGCGACAGAGTGAGGGGGAGAGACAGAGTGGGGGGGAGCGACAGAGTGAGGGGGGTATACAGAAGGATGGGGAGAGACAGAGAGGGTGGGAGAGACAGAGTGGGGGGGAGAGACAGAGCGGGGGGGAGAGACAGAGTGGGGGGGAGAGACAGAGTGAGGGGGAGGGACAGAGCAGGGGGAAAGACAGAGTGAGGGGGAGAGACAGAGTGAGGGGGAGAGACAGAGTGATGGGAAGAGACATAGCAGGGAAATAACAGAGTGAGGGGGAGAGACAGAGAGGGGGGAGAGACAGAGCGGGGGGGGGGAGAGACAGAGAGGGTGGGAGAGACAGAGCGGGGGGGAGAGACAGAGCGGGTGGGAGAGACAGAGTGGGGTGGGAGAGACAGAGCGGGGTGGGAGAGACAGAGGGGTGGGAGAGACAGAGCGGAGGGAGAGACAGAGCGGGGTGGGAGAGACAGAGCGGGGGGGAGAGACAGAGCGGGTGGGAGAGACAGAGGGGTGGGAGAGACAGAGGGGGGGGAGAGACAGAGCGGGGG
>CM051008.1:19337768-19350268 GCA_027704905.1 Muraenolepis orangiensis
ACACACACACATCAGCTTTTTTCTCCTCCACACTCATCCACCTACACTCAGTCTCAAGGGAGCGGTGGGTGGTAGCACACCCATATATGTGTGTGTGTGTGTGCGTGTGTGTGTGTGTGTGTGTGTGTGTGTTGTGTTGTGGTGTGTGTGTGTGTGTGTGTGTGTGTGTGTGTGTGTGTGTGTGTGTGTGTGTGTGTGTGTGTGTGTGTATCTAAGAAGTAGTCCACGCATTTCAGCATGAAGGGGAGCCAAAGCATTAAAGTTTCTGCTTCAGAAATACTTCCAGAGGTGGGCTGGAAATCCCTCAATGTAAGATTAGCTTCGACGCGGGCGGCTGATGAAGACGAGTGTGTGTGTGTGTGTGTGTGTGTGTGTTGTGTATGTGTGCACCAGTGTTCTTCTCCATCTGACCAAACAGAGACAGAGACGGAGATAGAAAGCCAAGGCAGGCTAACGTAGATTCCTCTGCCTTCCCTCCAACACCACGTCTATGTGGTATTGGAGGGAATTCTATTTTGGTCACTTCTGTTTCACGTCTTCGAGCAACAAGTCCGTCAATATTTCATGTTTTTTTTGTTCCGTCCTGGAAGATCCCGTCTCAATCTGTCAGATTGAGTCCCGTTCGTTTCCTCGCAATTTTGATTGGATTATATTCCATCTGTGTTCCATATTTGATGACATCGCCCATTTCCCCCCCCCCCCCCACTGCCCTGAGGGACACACACAATCGTTCCTGAAGCAAATACTCAAAATAAATGAAATGGCACTTAAGTGATTTAGTGGAAAACAAATGATATTAGTGATTAACAACAGCCAGGATAAATCCATGAGTAATTAATGTGAGTTCACTGTTTAACTTTCCATTGGTTCCTCGCCGGGTAAATAGCAAAGAAAAAAATAAAAATGGAAAATGTGGATTATCAAAAAAAAACATTTTATTTCCCAACTTGGTTGATAATGAGTCTGTAAATGATGCAGAACCACACACTGTGTGCAGCACAACACGTATCTTAGCGAGTGCGTCTGAACCCATGGTGTCCCCTGGTAGGCTGTGATACACCAGAGGACGGTCTAGGGGTGTGTGGCGCTGTAACACAAAGGTCAGACGCAAACTAAGCGGAGCTGCGTCCAACTTGACCTTCTCTGAACACTGCCGCTCCCTTTGTCTCTCTCTCCTCGTCTCTCCCTGCAGACTTTCATACATTTCATTATTGTTTCTCTCCCGCTGATGTTCCCCTCGGTGTTCTTCTCATCCATTTGCCGATATCTCCAACCCTTTGTCTGTCTTTGGCCCCCTGCTCAGCTGCTTTATTCCACTCTCTCTCTCTCTCTCTCTCGCTCTCTCTTCGTCTCTCCCGCTCTGTCTCACCCTCTCCCCCCCTCTTATCTCCCTGATCTATCCTTTAATCAGTCACCGCCTCCCCCGCTGTCCGCTGTGGAGTGAGAAATGAATCCTCTCCCTCTCTGTGGCGGATCAGAGTGATACACACACACACACACACACACACACACACACAAACACACACACACTAGCACACTCTCTAATACACTCTTAACACGCACACAAACATGCACACACACACACACACACACACACACACACACACACACACACACACACACACACACACAAACACACACACTCTAGCACACACTCTAACACACACTCTTAACACGCACACAAACATGCACACATACACACACAAACACACACATGCAGACACACACACAGACACGCACGCACACATGCAAACAAACAGACACACACGCAGACACACACACATACACACAAACACCCACAAACACACTCGCTCATTATCACAAACATATACATGCAGACACAAACACAGACCCACAAACATGCACGCACACATGCAGACAAGCAGACATACATGCACACACACACACACACACACACACACACACACACACACACACACACACACACACACACACATCCTCTCTCTCTCTCTCTCTCTCTCTCTCTCTCTCTCTCTCTCTCTCTCTCTCTCTCTCTCTCTCTCTCTCTCTCTCTCTCACATACACTTGCATCTGCTCCATTGGATCCTTGGTCCTGCTGTTCCCCTGTGAGGCCGCTGGACCGGGACCCCCCCACCACACGACTCCAGAACCCCCAGGACCCTCCTGTCCATCTGCTACCACAGAGCCACACCTGAGACTGGGGGGGGGGGGGGGGAAACGCGTCTCTGTGCAGACAGGAGTGGTCCTCTTGAACTCATTAACACAACAGTCTGCAGTCGTTCTGTTCCACCAATCTGCTGAATGAACTCCTGTCCTCCTGTCCATCACTTGGTTGGGTCACTCACTCACAAATCCTTATTCTCTTCTTCTTATTCCAGAGACAACCTCTCCTTGCTCTACACACACACACACACACACACACACACACACACGTATGTGTGCACATGCACACACACTCTTTTATGGTTTATTATACTTTGCCAGTCCTCCCATCGGCTCATCAGCCTCCGGATCCATCGCTGTCTCGGAGACAAAGAGGAGGATCATCAGCATCAGTGGAGCTCGGTGAGTGGCTGTCAGGATACTGAGGTCGCTGAACAGCCCTGGAGATGCTTCCTTTCTGGTTCTTTCTTTATTTCCCTTGTCCTTTCTTTCTTCTTTCTTCTTCTTTCTTTCTTTCTTTCTTTCTTTCTTTCTTTCATTCATTTCTATTTTTTTGTTCTTTCTTTCTTTCTTTCTTTCTTTCTTTCTTTCTTTCTTTCTTTCTTTCTTTCTTTCTTTCTTTCTTTCTTCATTAATGCCTTCTTTTTTCATGCATTAATTCTTTCGTTATTTCTTTATTTCTTTAAATCCTTCATTCATTCATACATTTTTTCGTTCTTTCTTTATATCTTTCATTCATGCATTCATTTTTTCTTTCATGCATTCATTCTTTCTTTCTACCTTTCTTCCCTTCTCTCCTGCCCCCACACCCCCTAGCTAGGCCAGGCTGCGACGCACGGCGATCAAGACCATTATATAAGGAGACGACAGCTCGTGGGAGAAGTGGGTGGGGGTGGGTGGGGTGTCAAGGTGGTGTTTGGATGCAGGACTGCGCTGCAACACACCGCGGGGGTGGTGGTGCAGAGACACACAGGAGACACCCAACAAGTGCTCATCACGGTCCGTGTGGAGGCTGCTGGTTGCCTCTTTATAAACCTGCAATCATCCTCCTAAAAAGGAACGCAGGATGAAGTGTGTGTGTGTGTGTGTGTGTGTGTGTGTGTGTGTGTGTGTGTGTGTGTGTGTGTGTGTGTGTGTGTGTGTGTGTGGAGGAGGAGGATGCGGAGGAAACAAGGTAAGACTTCAAAGTGGGATGATATGAGGAGTCAAGGAAGGACCAATGATAGGATGCTGGTGAGGAAAGGATGAACACAACAGGAAATAGGAGGCTATGATCGGTGGAAACTATGGTCCCAGAAAGAAAGAGGCACCGTTGGAGGAGGCTGCTGAGGGAAACGCCCCCACAACTATCTCCCCCACTTCCATCTCATCCCTCTGGACGTACAGCCCTCACTGTCTGACTAAGATGTCAGACCACACCCTCTCTGGGGAGGAGTGGGAGGGGTGCACTAAATCTCTCTCGTCATCTCTCTCCCCATCTTTCTCTCTCTCTCTTCCTCTCTCCATCTCTCTCTCTCTTTCTCTCTACATCTCTCTCTCTCTCTACATCTCTCTACATCTCTCTCTCTCTCTCTCTCTCTCTCTCTCTCTCTCTCTCTCTCTCTCTCTCCTCTCTCTCTCTCTCTCTCTCTCTCTCTCTCTCTCTCTCTCTCTCTCTCTCTCCCCTTCTCTCTCTCTATCTCTCTCTTTCTGTTTCTCTCCATCTCTCTCTTTCTCTCCATCTCTCTCTCCACCTATCTGTCTCTCCATTCTCTCTCTATTCTCTCTCTCTCTCTCTCTCTATTCTCTCTCTTTCTCTCTCTCCATCTCTCTCTGTCTCTCTGTCTCTCTATCTCTCTCTCTATCCTTCTCTCTCTGCATTCTCTCCATATCTCTTTCTCTCCATCTCTCTCTCTCCATCTCTCCCCATCTCTCTCTCCACATTACCACCCCCACCGTGCTCTGAGTGTCCCTGAAGCGATCTCATATCAAACCCTATGATGTTCCACTTCTCACCTTCCTCCACAAGTCTCCCGTAAGGCTGATTGGCTATCCGCCCCTCAGGGCCTCCCCCAGCCTGGGTCTGGGTAGTGGCGCCGACCCGGCAAGGTCAAAGAAGTCTCCTCTTCCCGTCGTACGACACCCGAAACCAGCGTTCTGTCTCAGCGCTCGCATCCACCATTTGTTCCTGCTTTGTTTTGTTTTTCTTCTTGAATTCCGTGGCTTCTAAGAACCCGATGTATAGAGAAGCTCCTTTACTATAATCTGACACGCTGCATAGGCGTACTTGAGCAAGTTGACCCCCTGACCCCGCACTGTACCTGCTTCCTAACCACATGTAAATCTCAATACACCAGTTCTTCAGTTGCTTTGTATCAAAGCATCCGCTGAGCGACTGGATGGATCGATTTTGATCCATCCTGAACGTTAAATAGAAATTGGTGTTAACGTTAAAATAGCTGCAGTGCAGCAGCCGGCCAGCAGGAGCGCAACCAACCAATAAACATGTATCACCTTCACCATTGCACGCATTTTAGATTAAAACATTTGCTCACCTTGAATCTCCGCCTCCTCCTCCTTCCCCTTCCCCCCGGGGGGTAAACAGTCTGCAGGTAGAACTCCATTGTGGTGGCAGCTGTCCTCCTGGACGGCCTGCAGAGGAGGGTCCCCGCAGAGGCAGGGCGTCTGCATGATGCCGCAGGGTCTGCTGGAGGAGCTGGAGGCCAGGCAGTCCTTCAGCCACTGGCACAGCATCTGACAGGCGGGCATGCTGGGGTTACGCTTGCCCACCACCAGATACTCCGTCTTGAACTCCCCGCCCACCGCCGCGCCCGCCGGCGCCACACCCGCCATCGTGACGCCTCCCCCCGTGAAGCCCGGCCTCGGCGGCGCTTTCCTCATCTGCAGGAACTGTTTCCCGGCCTCCAGGAAGGCCACGGGGGAGGAGCCGGCGTCACACAGCTTCACCACCTCGTCAAAGCTCTCCACGCCCAGGTAGGTGCGCGTGGTCTCCAGGAAGGACTCGAACTGGAAGGTGCGTAGCTGAGAGGGGACACACCCGGCCGTGGGCTTGGTCACCTTCAGGAACACGGTGTAGCGCCGGGGGTCCGGGTTCTGCAGCGTCCAGGAGCAGGGCGCCGCCGGGAACACCTGGGACGACAGGAAGAAGCCAAAAAAGCGGCTCTGGACCAGCGTGGAGCAGGTGTCCGACTCGGGGCCCGAGGGCGAGGCGTGGCTCGACCCCGGCTCCGTCAGCAGCAGCAGCAGCAGCAATGGCAGCGAGGAGGACCAGCGGAGGGGCGGACCGGCGCCTGAAGTCCTGGGACCGCGGCCGGACGCCATCCTCGTTTCCCTGGAAGAGAAGCTCTTTCTCGGGTTGCGGGGGAAAGGCTGCGGGCTTCGCGGGTCTCTCGGAGGAGGGCGAGGGAGAAGGGAAGGGGATGATGAACAGCCGGGCAGCTGGGTCAGGCTCAGGGGAAGGCTCTAGATGTGCTGGGCTCCGCCCATGATTGCGTCGTCGAACCCGAGGAACCTGTGGAGCACAAAAGGAAGTGAGGCCAGAAATAGACAAAAAGGAGAAGACATCTGCTGTAATTCAACAACAGAATGACGCCAGCTTGACGTGATCTCCACAGCGAGGGATCTCCGGCTGCTCCGCTCAGAACCGAGAGCCGAGAACACAAATGAACGGATGGAAGGAGGAGAAAATGTTTTGTTTAGTTTTTCCGCTCGTAATGCGAGTTCAGACCGGTCTCTTCCTGGGAGACCGACATTCCCCTCAGACGTCTGCTCTCATATTTTTCTCTGCCAACTCATTACTTTGTCCAATTACCAGACAATTAATTACAAAAACAGGGAACACCTGCAGTCCTTCATTCTCTACTATGTTGGGAATGAAGTCACAAAAAGCAATGCAGTCGTCTGTAGTTGGCCTTCTCTTCACGCTATATTGATACAACTAATACTAGAGTTGAGCAATTAACACCCACACCTACACACCCACAAAGTAAGTAGAACAAAAATACATGTCTTTTTTTTCCTCATTAGCTATCACCAGTGTTGCTAGCTCGGCTGACCAAGGAGATATGTATGTAAGATATTATGTAGGGATGCTCTGATCGATCCGCTGCCATTATCGGCCCATATTCACTCTAAACCGATCAATTGGAGCTCTCAAAAACAGCCGATCAGAAGCACTGCCGAAAGCTATCGGTAAACACAGATCGATCATATTGGGCTCCTAGATCCTTTACTTTAAGTTACTTTTTAGAGAAGTAACTTGTAACAGTAACTGATGACTATTTTCAGTAACTTGCCCAACACTGGCAGTCACGACAACCATCACGACACGATCACCGATGGTTCATTTTCCATTTCTTGTTGTGTTCATTTTATTTACTTTTACTCTTAATTTTCTCGTAATTTTAAACAAGAAAATCGCAGGTGGACAACAAATTGTTTTTCTGTAATGGCAAACAAATATTCAATTTAAGTAAATTACGGTGCACAAAGATTTTCCATTAAAACTGTTTCGAGAAGACAACTTGAGGTTCTTAAATGAAGTACGATATGGTGTAACCCCCTAATGAGTTGTGTTTTTAGGAGATGTAATTAGGTGCCTTTCTGCACAGCTCATAGTCAGAGCTTTAGGGGCCTTCCAACCACCGCAGGCCAACCCAACTTGGTGGTTGTTGAACACAGGTGTGTTTGACCGTCATTGTCCATGTTGTGGCGTGTAGAACAAACAGCATTCTAAGTAATTACTGCAGTCCAATCAGATCGCGGCTCATTTGTGACAGCCGGTCGGCCCCTCCTACCTTAGCTAACTCTGCAAAACTGAAAAGCTTGAAAATGTTTAGTTTATATATCTTTCTTTTTTTTAACCAGAAATCATCGAATAACAGATGGACCTGGCGACTCAGAGTCGGGAAATTTGACTCAGCCTGACTCATTTTTATATATTTTTTCCTTTTTTATTGTCGCAAAACAAATAAAGGAAAATAGATATTTAGAAGATCTGTTCAAAGACAAGACATGATCCACGCCCGGTCATCAGCGGCATAACCCATAACTCAGCAGCATTATCCAATACATCATGTTCCATATCAATAACAACAAGGCCCCCGGGGCCAAGCTGTGTGCCCGTGAGATTCCTGTCTGGCTTCCAGGGTACCGCTTCCTGACGGAGGAGAACTGCCACAGCTCGGCGTTCCTCGTTGCCAAGGACACGGAGACGACGTCGCTACGGACCGATCGATCATAATGATGTGACACGGTTGCCAAGGGAGATTAAAACTACCGGAGGACGGACGTAAAAAAGAGTGATGGAGAACGTGGATTATAATTGTGTTTTTTTCAAGTTTTCAAGTTATTTCAAGACGTTTTTATTGAGTGGGATAAGGGAGGCGTGTGCAGGATTCCTGCCCTGCAGCTCCCGCTGGGCCCCCGAGGCGCTATCTCTCTCTGCTCTGGTGCCATCATTTAACTGTTATGCAGATTAGGATCACCTGGACCCGAAAAACATTTCGCACAACAAAGCAAATCAAATGTTATCCAATTAATGCAAAAAGCGACACCACACGGGCTAAAAATAAGTTGCAGTCCTTTTGCCGACTGAAATGTTAGGTTTTTTGTTGTTGTGTAAAATCCAGTGTCGATGGTTTTGGTATACGTCTTAGTACGTTACTTGTTTGTTTATCACATACTGTAGCACAGTATGAGTTTATGAGTTATACTATTAACTGTTAAGAGTAATCTGACAGCACAGAGGCGTTCAGAAGCAGCCTGGTTACTATAAAGGTCAGCTTGGTAAACACGCTACTTTACTTCAATTCTGTAAAATACATCATTGATCACTTTTCATCCTAAATATTTAAATGACACTCAAGTCAACTCAACAAACCAACACGGTCAGGTTGGTTGATCTCATTTCCATGAAAAAAAGAAAACCCCAAAAAAGCCATCTTGAAGTGAATAAGCCTTCCTGAACACAATGGTGTCAAAATAATATAATAACTTTATGAAGTAAACATTATGGCAGTGAACAGACCATTAATCTGTTATATATCACACACTATATTATCCGTTATATTACTGTCCGTCATTTGGCAATTTGTGTACGTTGCTGGCATAGCGGATAATAGTTAAGGATAAATAACGTGTCCTACAAATCTATAAGATTTGAGGCCAGCGGAACTAGCTTCTGACATATTATGATGTCCTTATTTTCCTTGTTTCAACTATTTTAATGAGGGTTGTGTGTTACGGCCTGTCAGGTTCAGGGCTTCACCACAACTGCACATATTATTATTATTATTATTATTATTATGATTAGCATTATTAGGATTATTATTATTATTCGATTCGATTCGATTCAAATTTATTTTCATTGCATGCATTCATATTCATTGCATTTCATTGCACAGCAAAAATAATAATAATTATTATTATTATTTTATTATTATTTTATTATTATTATTATTGCTATGATTATTATGATTATCATTATTTATTTCTGAATTGTATTTGTAATTGTATTTGTAACACACACACACACACACACACACACACACACACACACACACACACACACACACACACACACACACACACACACACACACACACACACACCCCACACACCCCTTTCCACTACACAAACATGCCCACAGACACACACACACATTCCCTCCTATCCCCTACACACACACACACCTGTGCACACTTGCACACACACACACACACACACACACACACACACACACACACACACACACACACACACACACACACACACACACACACACACACACGCGCACACTTACACACGCACACTCACACACAAACCCCCAGAGCCCTCATATGGATCTCAGAGTGTGAGCAGCTGAACCTGATCCCGTTCCTCTTATCTGGGCCCCAGCAGCAGGACGGAGCATCGGAGTATTGGAACCTCAGTCACCACCTGATCCATAAACACAGAGCGCCCCCCAGCAGGCCTCCAGCAGGCCTCCAGCAGGCCTCCATCAGGCCTCCAGCAGGAGACGCTTCATGTCAACCAGTTGGCGTCAGAATAGCATCAAAGCCGTGGACCCGTGGCCGGGGGGATAAAACATTTAACTCTGTTGAAATGTGTTCTCATCCAGATGACAGTGAGAGAGCGAGAGAGCGAGAGAGCGAGAGAGAGAGAGAGAGAGAGAGAGAGAGAGAGAGAGAGAGAGAGAGAGAGAGAGAGAGAGAGAGAGAGAGAGAGCGAGAGAGAGAGAGAGAGAGTTGTCGTGTTGTACTTTCCGGGGCTAATACATTCCTTTTAAGCCTGTGGGCGCGACAGCAAGCAATTAAGAGAACAAAGGTGTTGCATTAGCTAGCGGAGCAGCGAACAGGACGCTATGCAAACACAGCCATGGCCCCGTCGGGAAGCCACTTACAATGCTCCAATCACCGGGACCCCCCGCCCCCCCCACATGCTCTCTGGATGGCTCTCTGACAGAGACATACAGAGAGGTGACAGACAGAGAGGGGGAGGGGAGAGAGAGGGAGGGAGAGGGAGAGGGAGAGAAAGAGAGAGAGGCAGATGGGAAGGGGGTAGAGAGAGGGAAGGAGATAGAGAGGGGAGAGAAAGAAAGAGTGAGAGAGGGGGGAGGAGGAAAAGAGAGGGAGGAGGGAGACAGAGAGAGAGGCAGAGGAGGAGGGAGGGAGAGAGAGAGGGAGAGGGAGGAAGAGAAAGAGAGAGATGGAAAGAGGGAGAGAGAGGGGGAGATATAGAGAGAGAGGGAGGGGGGAGGCGGGAAGGGAGAGAGAGACGGAGAGAGAGGTGGTCGGAGAGAGAGAGAGAGAGAGAGAGAGAGAGAGAGAGAGAGAGAGAGCGAGAGAGAGAGAGAGAGAGGAGAGAGAGGGGGGCGGTGAGAGGGGAGTCAGAGAGAGGAAGAAGAGGAGCCTGAGTGACCGGGAGGCTTAGAGGGTGATTAGCTTGGGGGCCACAGAGGACCAACCGCTCACGTTCATCACCGCTCAAACCACAACAAGAACCTCTAGTAGAGAGAGGAGACTCTGCTATGGAAACACACCCAGCCCTGGGCCTCCTTCCTCCCCATCGGCTCACCGGCCCCATCATTTAGCGGGGAAATCTATTATGTGGAGTCTTCTTTGGACGGTGAACCGGCCGTTTACCCGGTGAATCTCATTGATTTCCGAAGCCCGCGATCTCTGGTGATCTTTAAGAGCTATGAACTAGCTTTGGGAATGGGGGGGGGGGGGGGGGTGAAGGTGGAGAGACGAAGCAATGTTTTTTTTCCAAGATGGCCGGAGGTTATGTTTCAGCCCCTGTTTGTCTGTCTCTCTGTTTTTCTGTTAGAAAAATTACTCAAAGAGTTATGTACAGAATATAGATTGAGGAGACTTGGTGTGGCGGAGGTATGCTCTGGTTTGAGTTTGTTTTGGACGGTCCTTGTTGCCTTGTTTAGGAGGATGTGTGCATGGATATAACATGTTGACTTCTGTGGTCTTTTAACTTACTCATTGATGTTCATTCAAAAATAAAAAGATGACCCTTTCCATCTCAACCAAACAACAAAAAGAAAAGTAATTTTGGCAACGTCAAATATGTTCGACCGCCTCAGTGTTCTAGACAAAGTACCAACATCCTCCCTCCCTCACACACATACACACACACACACACACACACACACACACACACACACACACACACACACACATCACACACACACACACACACACACACACACACACACACTCACACACACACTCACACCCCTTTATGTACCCCACGGTTCCTTGTCTACACACACACATATAACCCACATACACACAGACACACACAAACGTCCCCCCTTACACACACACACACACACACACACACACACACACACACACACACACACACACACACACACACACACACACACACACACACACTTCCCCCACATACAAACACACACACACACATACACACGTCCCCCACATACACAGACATACACACACACACACACACACACACACACACACACACACACACACACACACACACACACACACACACACACACACACACACACACACACACACACACACACACACACACACACACACACATACCCCACATACACACACACACACACACACCCCTGAGAGGTGTGACAGTCCCCTCTCTATGTCTGTCGGAGTCGTAGAATACAAAGTGGATTATGAATGTGATGTTCTATGGTGAATGTCAAACCTTTCTAATAAGCTACCACTAAAACACACACACACACACACACACACACACACACACACACACACACACACACACACACACACACACACACACACACACACACACACACACACACACAACACACACACACACACACACACACACACAGACAGACACACAGACACACACAGACTCACACTCATACACACACACATTCACTATTGTTCAGACTTCCATTTCATGCAAGGTCCCACTGTGCTCCATCAGCAGCATGTTTAATTGATGAAAACTGTCTTGTAACGCAAAATAATTGATACCATCCAATCACATAAAGAGTTTGATGTGTCTACCTCCCAAGGGGCGAGGGAATTGCGTGATCCGAATGCAAGAGAAGAACATCTTACGTATCCCGGGGGAATCCAAATGGATCGTACCTGTGAAGTATTGTCTGAGATATAGTAGCGTAGCTGTGCCAATGAACTGGAGCTCTGAGGAGCCAGCGGCACACACATGACGATGGCCTGTGTTCTCCCACTCCTCACGGAACACAGCGGAACGTTTTGGACTCTGACAAAGGTTTCGGTCTTTGGTTTCTCAACGGTGTGGCGTTCATCGGCATGAACGGAAAACTATTAACATCGCATCGTAAGGAGACAAGGAACCACAAACCGAAAAAACATGCACAAACAAACATTCTGATTAGAACATTCTGATTAGAACATTCTGATTAGCTCCGCCGTCGGAGACGGACTCAGGTTCTGTCTGGTGCCTCGTGTCTGTTTGTCTGCTAGCAAGATAACTCAAAAAGTTCTGTACAGAATTGGACAAAAAACTTGGTGGTTAGATTACTTATGGGCCAAGGAGGAGTTGATTAGATTAGGATCTGAATCCAGATCCAGGGGACTTTGTGGAGTAGCGGAGGTATCAAAGCCTCTCCTAAATGATCCCATAGCAGCGGAGTAAGGAGCGGTAGTGATTATGGTCCACGTCTATCTACTCTCTATCTGTGGCCTGGAAGCAGAGGCACCAAGTGTCCCGTCCACTCCCCTCACAGCCCCTCCCTTCTGATTCAGTCCTTCATATACCCATCACCACCTTCATCACCACCATCTTCATCACCACCATCTTTATCCCCACCATCTTCATCCCCACCATCTTTTTCTCCA
>CM051008.1:19355268-19357768 GCA_027704905.1 Muraenolepis orangiensis
ACACACACACACACACACACACACACACACACACACACACATAAACACATATGAAATATTTGTAGGAAAAAACGATAAATGTTAATTATGTTTGTAAATTAAAAATAAACATTTTAGGATATGAATTTCATTGCAAATTGCATTGGTGGTTGTGCAGGTGGTGTGGTGGTGGTGGTGGTGGTGGTGGTGTTGGTGGTGGTGGTGGTGGTGTGGTGGTGGTGGTGTGGTGGTGGTGTGGTGGTGGTGGTGGTGGTGGTGTGGTGGTGGTGTGGTGGTGGTGGTGGTGGTGGTGGTGTTGGGGGTGGTGGTGGGTGGTGGTGGTGGTGTTGGTGGTGGTGGTGGTGGTGGTGGTGTGGTGGTGGTGGTGGTGGTGTTGGTGGTGGTGGTGGTGGTGGTTTGGGTTAGTGGTGGTGTTGGTGGTGGTGGTGGTGGTGTTGGTGGTGGTGGTGGTGGTGTTGGTGGTGGTGGTGGTGGTGGTGGTGTGGGGGTGGAGGTGGTGGTGGTGGTGGTGGTGGTGTTGGTGGTGGTGGTGGGGGGTCAGGGTTGGGGTTTCAGTACAACTCGGAGATCAGACAATTTAGACCAACTCTGAATTCCTGGGCGGAAACGACTTTAGTGGGATTTCAAGCCTCAGTTCGAGCCTCAATGTCATGTGTGTGTCATTTCAACATCGACTACGGTGAGGAGGAATCTTTTAAGGATTGTATTTTGAATTTGAAACACTTTTTTGACATATTTTTTTAATTTACACACACCAATCCGCATACCAATACTGTAATTGGTTAAACCCTAACACAAATAATGTTAATGTTGTTCTTAGCTGTTTTAAATATGTCTAAATGTCCTGAACTGAATCATTCAATGACCATTATGGTTGATCACAGATTAAGGCAGATTAAGGGTATAAAGGAGACAGTATTCAAACAACTCTTAATACTGTCTTCTCTGACCACATGGCTACTCAGTTTGTTTTCCTTTGAAACGTCCGGGTCCGAACATCAGTTTTTGTTTTAGTCTGTTTACTATTCTCAGAGTACCCCGGGTTGCCAGATATGAAACAAATTGGCACACGAACACAGCACAGTGCCGCAGCCATGGAAGCAAACAAACCAACTGGATTAACGGAGATTGCAATAGAGTCTGCCTGACCTAGAAAGCCTCTTTTGGAAAAAGCTCCATGACCGGAGCCGCGGTGAAACACGGGTAAATCTTGGAGTCCTAATCTTCTGCTCGTCTTGTGTAATGTTGCCCGTGTTCGCAACCCATGTGTCCTCAACCTGGCAACACGCCGAACTTCCAGTCTTGTCCGCAACCTGGCAACCTGGAATTTGGACTGCAGTACACACATAAACACTGGGGGTCATTGTTACATATAGCACCTTTAAGAGTACGTTTGGTTAAGTATGTTAGCTAGGTAAAACGTTAGCTAGGCCTATCTAAGTGTGTTAGCTAGCTAATATGTTAGCTAGCTAATATGTTAGCTAGAGGTCTTTCAAAATTGATCTAAGTGCAACAATGTTTTTCTGACGCTTGTCGGTCGGAGAAGGCGCACTGCCCACTTTCAACGAACAATAAACAGAAAAAAAAGTCCAGTCGCAGTGTGTGTGTGTGTGTGTGTGTGTGTGTGTGTGTGTGTGTGTGTGTGTGTGTGTGAGTGTGAGTGTGAGTGTTTGTGTGTGCTGGCTGGCGTGTGTGTGTGTGTGTGTGTGTGTGTGTGTGTGTGTGTGTGTGTGTGTGTGTGTGTGTGTGTGTGTGTGTGTGTGTGTGTGTGTGTGTGTGTGTGTCTGTGTCTGTGTGTGTGCGTATAAATGCGAGTGTGTGTGTGTGTGTGTATCAGTTTTCCCATGCAGGTTGAAGGGCTCCATTGAAGGGGGTTCTTGCCTGGTTCCTCCTCATTGCCATTCAGAGGACAGTCTCTGCCCACACTCGCTGGTGACAGCTGAAATATTTACTGCTCTGTTTACGCCAGGGACCCCCACTGGCCCACTAGCCCACTAGCCCACTAGCCCACTAGCCCACTACCCGACTACCCGACTACACCACTACCCCACTACACTACTTCACCATTAGACCACCCCACTACCCCACTACCCTTCTACACCACAATACCACTAGACCACTTCACCACTTCACCACTACACCACTACACCACTACACCACTCGATCACTCGACCACTAGACCACTAGACCACTTCACCACTACACCACTAGACCACTAGACCACTTCACCACTTCACCACTACACCACTACACCACTAGACCACTAGAACACTACACCACTACACCACTAGACCACTTCACCACTACACCACTACACCACTACACCACTAGACCACTAGACCACTTCACCACTACACCACTAGACCACTTCACCACTACACCACTAGACCACTAGACCACTACACAACTAGACCACTTCACCACTACACCACTATACCACTACCCCACTACACCACTAGACCACTAGACCACTAGACCACGACACCACTACACCTCTAGA
>CM051008.1:19362768-19365268 GCA_027704905.1 Muraenolepis orangiensis
GAGTATATACGGAGGGGAGATAAGAGGCGAGGAGGAGGAGAAGGGAGAAGAGGAGATGGAGGGAAGGAGAGGAGGAGAGGAGGAGGGGAGGAGGAGAGGAAATGAGGGGATAGTAGAAAAAAAGGGGAGAACAGGGGGAAATCAAATAAAGGAGGAGAGGAGGGGAGGGGAGGAGGAGAGGAAATGAGACGATAGGGGAGAAGAGGGGACAGGAAAGTAGAGGAGAGAAGGGAGGAGGAGGAGGAGGAGGAGGGCTGAAGTGAGAAACATGGTCAATGAAATAAGACCATCTGAGGAGGTAAGAGAGGACGTGAACGGAACAAACAGAAACACCAGAGGATAAAGAAACAGCTGGCGAAGAGGAGATGGGACAGCGAGAGGCCAGGAGAGAGAGAGAGAGAGAGAGAGAGAGAGAGAGAGAGAGAGAGAGAGAGAGAGAGAGAGAGGAGAGAGAGAGAGAGAGAGAGAGAGAGAGAGAGAGAGAGAGAGAGCGAGAGAGAGAGAGAGAGAGAAATGTATGGTATCCGTTTTGTTCGTCCTGCTAGAACGAAGAACACAACGGAACATTCCGTTAACAGATTAACCCTGACTTCAGCAGAACGGAGAACATGCAGATGCTCAGAGTGCAGCTGTGATGTGAGGCCTTAAGATGAGGACAACATCAGAGACCTAATGAGACGGAGCCAAGTGTCCCGCTCACAAACACGCGTCTCACTCCAGAACACGTCCACTCCCAGCCCCTTTCGGACCGTCAGCGTTCTCCCGCCGTTCTACGACCATGTGTTCAAGAGACAAACCGTTACGCTTACATTCCCCTGAGTCAACACATAACCTAAAAGAGACAGACAACCAAGTAAAAAGGATGCAAAAGGAACTCACATTAATTGTATTATTAAGTTTATTAACTTAGTCTCCGTGTCATGTGTCATATATGTGAGAGTGAACATCTAATTCTAAATCTAAATCTGGAGGCTTGAAACCTCTTTTTTTGGTCACATACATGTACACACACACACACACACACACACACACACACAGTTAAATGTGTTTCTCTGCATTTAACCCACCCTAGTATTAGGAGCAGTGGGCAGCTATTGTATATACAGCTGCCCGAGGAGCAGTGTAGGGGTATCGTGCCTCAGGTGGGACACATCCTCCTGATCCCACCTGGGGAGGAGGGAGGGAGGGAGGGAGGAGGGAGAAGGGAGGGGGAGAGAGAAGGGAGGGGGAGAGAGGGAGAGAGCCGTAAGAGGCACGGGGAGGAGGAGGGACGTTACAAACCTGTACGTACAAACAGGTTGCACGGCAGATAAAAGACAAATTGCCAGCAGATGCTTCTGTCGATATGCAAGGTGGGGGGGGGGGGGGGAGGTGGGGGGGGGGGGGGGCGGGGGGGTGGTGGGGGGGTGCAGGAGGGGTGGAACACAACACGTTTTACGAGGAAGGCAATTGGGCACAGCTGAGTCCTCGCCGACATCTGTTCTCTGTGCAGCGGGGCCAAGCACCACGGCCCGCCCTGACGTACCGCACCACGGCCCGCCCTGACGTACCGCACCACGGCCCGCCCTGACGTACCGCACCACGGCCCGCCCTGACGTACCGCACCACGGCCCGCCCTGACGTACCGCATGGGTCCGGCACTCGCAGCCTCAGACGTCAGCCCAGAGTCTGAACTTTAATGTCCTGCTGAGGGTCCATGGGCGTGAGCTGGGAACCAGTCTGCCTCCAAGTAGAAGACATTGAAATACCTCACAATGTACAATAGAGTCTCCCTCTCTCTCACTCTATCTCTCTCTCCCTCCCCCCTCTCTCTATTTCTCTCCCCCTCCCCTTCTCTCTCTCCCCGCTCTCTCTGTTTCTCTCTCACTCTATCTCTCTCTCTCCCTCTCTATCTCTCTCTCCCTTCCCTCCTCTCTCTCTCTCCATCCCCCCCCCCCCCCTCTCTCTCTCTCTCTCTCTGAAGTGTATGATCCCAAAGCCTCCCTCTCTCATCTACTCCCCTCCTCCTCTCATCTGTCCATGTTATTAGCTCATATAAACACGTTAAAAATAGAAACACTCAGAGACCCACAGCCAAGAGGCCAACCTGCTTCTCCTGGCGTCCAGAGAAGCGTGCTGGAGTTCTCTGGGCTCTGATTAGCGCCGCCGCGTCCTGGAGAGCGTTTCCGGTAGGCGGGAGAGATGAATAGGGGATGGAAATCTGAGCTGAAACGCAGATGATTATCTGCCCACTTGAGGTCAAATCTCCCTCTCTCCCTCTCTCCCTTCGTCGGGCTCATCATGGGCCACAGGAGAAGCAGTATGAAACAGTGAGCTCTGGGGCGATCTGTTTGTTTCCCCCGAAGGCAAGGTCACCGGACACGCCGTCCTTTCTTTTAAAGACATAAAACCACTAAATGCTCACAAAATACACACGGATGTGGAGCTCATTGTCACAGCATGAAGTATTTGGGTGTATTGTAGTACAGAAGATGTGGTAGGAGATGGGCTGTGGATTTGA
>CM051008.1:19375268-19377768 GCA_027704905.1 Muraenolepis orangiensis
TAATATATTACTCCCTGGCTGGCTAATATTTCCCGACAAAAGATAATTGAGTTAATATTGTTGTTGTAAAAGCACTGATGTCTGATGTAAGGCTGATTCAGCGCTGATTCATTGACTTATTTATTAGATCTGATTTATTTTGTGTAATGTCAATAATCCCAAGGTGAGGAGGTGGGTGACCTCGGAGCTGCGGCCATGGGATGGATGTATTGGTTACGCTCTGAAATGCTGATTGTGCAAACAAATGAACACACACTGAAACATGACGTCTCTCTTAAAGACAGAACAACTCCATTAAGTTCACAAACAAGGACTTCAGGAGCCACGGGGCACCCGCTCCACCGGACGGGACACCGGTGGAAGTCGTCAGCTGCTTCCGTTTCCTTGGGCTACAGACTTCATGCTGAAGAAGACTCACCAGCGCCTCTCTGCTCTGCGGTGCCTCAGAAAAAGCGGTATAGGCCAGAGGCGGCTAGTGAACTTGTACCGTGGCCCCGTAGAGAGCGTCCTGACGAGTGGCGTCACCGTGTGGTACGGAGACACCACTGACCGGGACAAGAAAGACATCCAGAGGGTCGTGAGGACGGCAGCGAACATCCATCGGGTGTGCACCTTCATGCATTGAGGAGATCTGTAGGACCAGATGGTTGATGGAGAACCAAACTAATAAAAGAAGATCTAAACCAGCTCGCCACCACGGCGACCACGTCCTAACCATCCCATAATGTCCAGCATGACGGGGAGAAATGAATGATCACCATGCTCCTGGAAATCATCTATCTTGCTGGATTAATATCAGCATGCAAATGAGGCGGAATCTTTGATGCAAACAGTGTGTGTGTGTGTGTTTTCTGTGTGTGTGTGTGTGTGTGTGTGTGTGTGTGTGTCCAACAGTCCACATGGTTAATCACTTTTAGCGCCTAATTACAGTGACAGTGATTAGTTAAACTCCACCCCTTTTAGCTTCCTCTTCCACACTACCTTTGAGTTTGGGACCGGCACACACTTGTGGGGAGGTTCCGCCCCTTCCTGCCGGGTCACCACACTCCATCACGCAGGCACACACACACACACACACACACACACACACACACACACACACACACACACACACACACACACACACACACACACACACACACACACACACACACACATCCCTCCACACACATTCACATGCATGCACACACACATCCCTCCACACGCATTCACATGCATGCACACACACACACACACACACCCACACACACACACACACACACACACACACACACACACACACACACACACACACACACACACCTCCACATTGCCTCACACACATCGCATCACACATACTGCATCACGCTCACACACACACACACACACACACACACACACACACACACACACACACACACACACACACACACACACACACACACACCCATGCACACACACACACACCCTACATGCCCACACACACGCACACCTTGCATCCATAGCTCCCCATCATCCTGTCTCTAAGCACCCAATCTTCCTCTTCTTTTGTGTTGCTGTTTACATATTTTAGCATAAGCGGTTGGTTTTGCCTGGTGTCCAGCTGCTCTCTCCCAGTCTGCTGCTGGGCGAGCACGGCGGGAGGCTTCAGGCTTCAGGCTTCAGCAGCTCCATTGTTTCTCCTCGTGGAACTTTTGTACCGTTCTTCCACCCGTGTTCTTTTCCTCTGAGCTATTTCAGGACAGCACTCAACATTCATATTGATATCGATAAGACAAAAACAACAACCACAATAACAACATGTCCGGGTATGTGTGTGTGTGTGTGTGTGTGTTGGTGTGGGTGTGATCCACAGTGTGTGCGTTTGTTTGTGTGTGTGATTCAAGGTGTGTGTGTGTGTGTGTGTGTGTGTGTGTGTGTGTGTTTTTGATCCAGTGTGTGTGTGTGTTTGTGATCCGCAGTGTGTGTGTTCGTGTTTGTTATCCGCAGTGTGTGTGTATTTGTGATCCGCTGTGTGTGTGTGTGTGTGTGTGTGATCCCGTCGCTGCAGTGCAAAGCGGCGCTGGTTGCAGTGCGTCTCCCTCGCTATGGGGGAGGCTACACCCGACTGTACAAACCAGAGATATGATCGCCCCCCCAACACATCTCACCCTGCCTCCCTTCTCTCTCTGCTGATGGAGGGAGGAGGAGGGGGGAGGAGAGAGGAGGAGGGGGAGGAGAGAGGAGGAGGAGACACAAAGTGTCAGCTCACAAAGCCCAGAGTGAATAATGCGTGCTACGTCCACCGTGTGTGTGTGTGTGTGTGTTTGTCTATGTGTGTGTGTGTGTGTGTTTGTCTATGTGTGTGTGTGTGTGTGTGTGTGTGGCCGCGTGTGTGTGTGTCTATGTGTGTGTGTGGGTGGGTGCATGCATGTGTGTATAAAGAAGATCCGTGTTTCGGATAATTGTGCACATTTGCACACACATGCACTTAACGTGGGCTGACGCGTGTGCGTGGACAAGGCTGTGAGTTTCTCTCCTC
>CM051008.1:19392768-19415268 GCA_027704905.1 Muraenolepis orangiensis
GTCTGGTTGAAGCAGCCTCACCTGGCCCCAGTCAGACTGATTAGAGTCTGGTTGAAGCAGCCTCACCTGGCCCCAGTCAGACTGATGTCAGTCTGGGGCTGGTGAGGCTGCAAAGGCTGTGGGTCCTTGGTAATCAAGGCCCACAGGTTAAACTAGTCAACACCACACACACTCAGAAGGAGTGCTAGCAGGACCAGCTGCTCTGTTTGCTATTGGCTATAAGTCCTCATCACCCTGTGTCCTTGTCGTCGGGAGGAGCCCCAAAGAAGCCGTTCCTTCATAAGTAGCAGAGGAGACACAGACCCCCCGATGAAGAGGAGGAGACACAGACTCCCCGGTGACATTTAGGCCCTGGGTTGAAATCCCAAGTAGCCTTTGTTTGCTAAATAGTAACTGCTCCTAATACTAGGATGGGTTAAATGCAGAGAACACGTTTCACTGTATGTCTTCATGTATGTGACCAATAAAGAGGATTCAATCCTCACGATTTGTTTGTAAAAGGAAAACCTAACTGCATTCCTGTTGAGAGTGCTTCTGCCTCCCTTCAGAAATGTGATCAGCTTGTGAGTGACCACTCCATCCACGTGTGTGTGTGTGTGTGTGTGTGTGTGTGTGTGTGTGGTGTGTGTGTGTGTGTGTGTGTGTGTGTGTGTGTGTGTGTGTGTGTGTGTGTGTGTGTGTGTGTGTGTGTGTGTGAGTGTGTGAGAGAGGAACCTCCCAGGAGCATCACTTCCAGGCACTTCTCAACAGGCTGCAGCTCCTCTCTCTGTCATGGCGACATCAGAATCGCAAATGTAATTTATTTTGTGAGAGTGCATTTGCATGTGCGGTGAATCAGTGCATTACATAACACTAATAATAGTGATAATAAAGGAGGGTGGAGAGAGGACATGAACTAGAGGATGGAATGAGGGGGTGATGCCAGCAGCTAGGAGGACCCTAAGTGCACTCACTGGTTGTGTGAAGCATGAAGCCACGGCGGCAGCCAGGATATATAGTAAAAGCCTTTGGTTTGTTGGAGCGACGCTGAACAAAAGAACATTGGCTTAAAGTCTTGGGGTGGAACTTTTTCTGAGTATTTTTTAGTTTTGTGCGCAAGGTTATTTCTATTGAACCGATGCTGTTGGAGAGGCTACAGTCTATTAGCTCTGGGCCGCGCTCCAGTGGCTGTGTGGTCCGGTTCCCTCCTGCTAAATGGGACAGCGCCGCCTCCCCGCTCATGTTGTCACGTTGATAATTACTGAAAACTGACCTCTTCAACCAGGCACTCCTGGAGGCCAAGAACCACCTCTCCACCTCTTGGAGTACTAATGCTACCTATTCATGTTCTCTCTCTCTCTCTGTATGTCTCCCTCTTTCTCTCTCTCTTTCTCTGCAATTAAATGTACATTGTTACAAAAAGTATGATTAAGACGATAAAAAATATATGAAAATACTAATTAAGTTAGTTTTAGTCTGTGTACCTCTCTCTTGTATTCTCTCTCTCTTGTACTCTCTCTCTCTCTCTCTCTCTCTCTCTCTCTCTCTCTCTCTCTCTCTCTCTCTCTCTCTAATCATGCCTAGATATGATAACGAGCCCCCTTTTACCGCCAGAGAAGCGGTTTGCTTTATTAAAGGTGCTGCGTGCTACGTGTTACCAATGACCCCGAGTGTTTAAACCGGGTACTGCAGTCCAAATCCACAATATTGGAGAGAGTTCAGTCCGCCCCCTTCCTCTCCAGACTCAATGTCACGCAGGTTGAGGAGACTGAATGAACATGGGCCCTAAGGTGAGCCCAGCGCAACGTATGCGTTACGTATGAGGCAAGCACAGGATTAAGACAAAATATTAATACTATTTAATAATAGAACATAATAGAACATTTACCTGTGTTTTAGCACGGCTGTGGCCTTGGGGAGACGAGGCTTTATAGGTCAGGTAGAATACATTACAATCAAACCACATTTCAAATGTGCTAGCCTCCATGGCTGCAGGGTGAGGGTGCTTAGTGAACACACGGACAACAAAGAACATAAACAGACCTTTTGAGCTGTATTTTGAATGGACGACATACTGTGCGGCATTGTGTGTGGTCGGAGAAAACTGTTTTTTTACTTATTTGTCTATACATTATTTATCTTCTTACGCGGAATTGAAAATAGCGTCAGCTAGGCTGGATTTTATCAAGATTGAAGATTCCAGATTTTTTTGCCATATGCAAAAATGACAATGGAATGCTTACTCCCCATTCCTTCCCGCAGTGTGAATTTCCTACAATTTGACACTGATTGATGAGCGTGATATATATATGATGAGATATATATGATATATATATATATATATCTATATATATATCTATATATATCTATATATATCTATATATAGATATATATCAGTGGCGAACCGTGTCTATCACAACTGGACCTTCTGTATTGGTGATTATTGATCGCGGTTTTATAACTCTTTGCTACGTTGTCTTTTCACGTTAAGCGATGCAAAGAAAGATCAAGTCAAAACTCTCAATTTAAATGCACAACAATGCTTAACAAACTCAAGACAGCCATTAACTAATCATTCAACAAGTGAGTGGAAACAAAATGCAACAACCTGCTCAACAAGATGCAACACTGAGACAAAACCAGCAAAGACAAATTAGTGTCACTCACCAATGATGTTCACTTAAAAGACCAAATCCATTCTCCTGTCCTTCTGGAGTAATATATCGATAACCCGGTCATAAAGCTGATCACTGCTTTTCAGATCCAAAAGAAGTTGCCTTTCAATATGGAAGCTAATGCAGTGAGTCGGGATTGTTGTTCTGTTCCTCCATATGTTTTTATGCGTTTGAGGGCAGAAAATGTCCTTTCCACAGATGCAGTGGTGATGGGGATTGTTAAAAAATGTTTATAATGTCCATCTTTTCACTGAATGGTCGTCATTCAGGTCGTGAAAAGGGTACTAACAACAATTCCGCAACAACATCATCTTCACCTGTTGCCATTTTGACGTGAAAAACCTACTTAGAAGAAAACCAATGAAGCACTATGCTAGATCCTCTGTCTCGAGCCAGTGAACTAAATTGACCTTCTAGCGCACTATGGACTTGTGGGGAAATCTGAAAGAATACGACCATTGGCTACATACCAATATATGATTGGTTGATCAAATTGTCAATCCAAACGTACGATCTTATTCAGTTTAAGGGCCAAAGCATTCACTCAAGAACAGAGAATTATTTGGTTGAAGGATATTCTTCCCAGCAACCAAGAAAACATCTGATTGGTTGCATTTTATTTCTAACACAAAACCACTCAAATGCGTAGTGCATGGACCGAGAAAGACAAACAAATCAACGTAAAACTGTAATATAACAGATCAACAACACAGATACGATTAATTTGTTTTATTTAAATGTTATTACATTTTATTAATACAATTAATTCGATTTTCTTTTCTAAGAATGGGTCTTCTCTGAATACCTTGAAGGCCCTGACACTTCACCACTGATATATATATATATATATATATATATATCACACTGCGATAGAAAGCTGTAATGCCCGGGTTACCTGCAGGTGACCCTGCTCCACAGAGACTCACTGATTTACTTGTGTCTGGTGTAATAATAATCAATCACGTCACTATTGTGGGAACATGGTGGTGTGGTTTGGGTGAACAGGGTGTCCCTCAGCCCCTCACAATAACCATCGGAGGTCAAACGTACTTGACCTCTGAGACAATCAGTCCTCAGTGTGTTCCCTTTTCTGTTCATCACTCGTATGATTTTGGATCCAAGGTCCCTCTTTATGTCGGCCTGTTGAGCAGCACAGTCTGGAGAAAAATAGAATGTAGGCTACTGTGTGTGTGTGTGTGTGTGTGTGTGTGTGTGTGTGTGTGTGTGTGTGTGTGTGTGTGTGTGTGTGTGTGTGTGTGTGTGTGTGTGTGTGTGTGTGTGTGTGAAGTGATTATACCGTCCAGGAGTGCAGGCATTAAACAGCTTGGCGAGGGCTGGGTAACTCCATCTCCATCTATATCTCGCTAGACGTGCCAGTAGGCAAAAACCTGAGGGTGGAACAGTTGGTGCGACGTCTGAAAATAGGTTCACTTCTTATGCAGACCTCCATCACATCCTCTCACAATGCCGCAATCTGACATTCTCAGGCCAAAAACAAACAGGATGAATCCCATGTTTTGCTGTATGCATTGTTTCCGCACAGATATCTTTCAGTACGCAACGTTGATATGTGGGCATGTTGGACGCTGACAGTCCAGACACAAAAACAACAGTAGCCCATGAGGAGCGACTTACTCCTGATACTTATACTCCAGATAGATATAGACTTACTCCTGATACTTATACTCCAGATAGATATAGACTTACTCCTGATACTTATACTCCAGATAGATATAGACTTACTCCTGATACTTATACTCCAGATAGATATAGACTTACTCCTGATACTTATACTCCAGATAGATATAGACTTACTCCTGATACTTATACTCCAGATAGATATAGACTTACTCCTGATACTTATACTCCAGATAGATATAGACTTACTCCTGCCATAGTGTTGACCAATACACTGCGTACCAGGGGGTCCCTGGGACCCAGTGGTTATTTGGGTGACAGTAGTTTAGGACAGTGGTCCCCAACCACCGGAATTTGGACCGGGCCGCAAAGAAAGATTGAATCAAAAAATATTTAATAAAAATATTTTGTAAAAATAGTCCAAATTTTTTTTTCGTTGATTTCTTTTTCTTTTTCTTTTTCGCATGCCGTGATTTATTACAGTGACACCCTTTTCAGAACCAGCCCAACTCATGGAACAACACTGGCAACTCTGGCAACACTGAGCGAGAGAATCAAGGCAGGGGAATGCGCATTCAATTAGGAGACTGATAAGTTTTGTGTGAAGTGAAAGTAATGCGCATTAAAGATTCTGTTCACACACACGGGAAGAGAAACCCGTAGTAGTTTTATTGCTTTGCACCCGAAGTAGTTACTTCGGGATCGAAACCACCTACCCAAGGTGGATTAGTTAATGCGCATTACTTGCCAGTGTGAATGCAAAAGCACATACCGCGAATACCGCGGTGCAGTAGACACGTTTTTTATGTTGCAATTCTATGCCTTTGTGGTGTGTTTGATTGATCAGTCAACCCAATGGAAATAGCTAACGTTACAACCATAGACAGAACGTCAGCAGATCTCACCAGTTAACACAATAACCAGTAAAACAGGAACACAGGTCGTATTCTTTTATTTTGTCATATTTATCCCCCCACACCTTGAAGGCCGGTCCGCGAAAATATTGTCTGTGAAAACCGGTCCATGGCGCAAAAAAGGTTGGGGACCACTGTTTTAGGAGGTAGAGCGACCGGAAGGTTGCTGGTTCGATCCTCCTAGCCAAGTGTTGCGGTGTCCCTGAGCAAGACACCCTAACCCTCACTGCTACTGACCAGCTGGCTGTCTCCTTGCAAGGCTGACACCGCCATAATGTAAGGCAATAATTGTAAAGCACTTCGGGTAAAAACACTGTATAATTGCAGTCCATCCATCCATGCAACCACTATATCCTCTTTTCGGTGTGGGTGTGTGATCCATAATGGTCAAAACCAATTCTTTGTTCATCCCCACTAGTGGTGGTTACCTTTTTGCATTTCAAGTCCCATATCATCTAATCCTACCTAAGTAAGAATACAAATAATAAAGGTAATCACAGGTGTTAAAGGTATCTTTAATGTTGTACTGTGCAAGACACGTCTTTTCACAACAGAAACCATGAGGCCAGTTTGGAGGACTGTCTTGACGGTCGTGAGCTCCGTACTCACGGCATCAGGAACTAGATCACTTGCATGAAAAAACGAGGCCAATATAAATATTAACCAGAGGAAACCTGTTGGGGATGGCTGCTGTGTAGCCTACACATGTAAATGTTAAGGCCTGTCTGGAGTATAAGGAGGAGTTTATACGTTGTCATCGCTGTGCAGTACCGGTCTATAGATTCAAGATTCAAGATGTTTTTTGTTTGCCATGTGCACCAAGTACAATGGAACGCTTACTCCCCATTCACTCCCGCAGTATGAATTTGAACAACAATACAATACTATACTATGCTATACTAAACTATGCAATACTATTCTATAAAATACTATAATATAAACCTTTCTACTTCCTTTCTATATTCCTACTATACTATAAACAACATTTTACCTACTATATCCTATACTATTTACTATGAACAACACAATATACTAGCTATTTTATGCTATTCTATATGCAACATTATATTATTACTAAACTATTGAAGCGGTTGCAGTTGAACAAAGCGATGCTGACGAAGGAGGTTGTATTGCAATCTGGTAGCGACTGTATTCCATGTTTGCACACTTAACACTGAACCAAAACAGAACGCATGAATCACGGCACACTGAGATCGTCATCACGTAACTACAGTCTTCAAGGGAACAATGGTGAATTATGTCCCATTCGTGTGTTCGCTCACCGCTCTATACACAATCAAGAACAATATAGTGACTGATGGATGATGATACAAAGAGTATATACATATGACGAATGCTAAAAGCCTTTTAACGTAGCAGTAGTGCAGCAGCATCATGTATAGCAAGTTTGGACGCATTAAATAAGTAATAAGTAAATATATATATATATTATATGCTAAGTGTATGCATTGTTTTTCTCCAGAAGGTAACCATATATACAGAGGGTGAGTTTGTTCGTTTGGGCAATTGGGCAACGCCCCACCAATCATCCAATCAGCACCAAGTCATGTTCCATGGGGCTCCACCCCTTTGGGACAATTTCTGTCTGATTGAAAATCGCCTAGATTGCTCTACATAGTCAAGACATAGTCCTATGACTACGAACTGTAACAAGATAAACAGTAAAAAGACAGTCATATGACTATAAACTGTAACACAATCAACAGTAACAAGACATAGTCCAATGACTATGAACTTTAACAAGATGAACAGTGAAAAGAACAAGACAGTCCTATACCTATGAGCAGTACAAAGATAAACCCAGACCTTTAAAATGATCGGCTGACTTTCATTGTAACTATTTGTATTATAACAATTTACAAACTAAATTCCTACCTGTTTCATAGTAATAAACTGAAACACTTTTAAATTAATCATGTAAACTTAAACGACTTATATAAAAGAGGGTAATTTTATTCTAATTGCATTTTGACTCAACTTGACAGCATTTATACTTAAAGTAATTTATCATAAAAGCTTTCAGAACAGTAAACAGTAAAAAGATAAACAGTAACAACAGTCCTATGACTATGAACTGTAACAAGATGAACAGTAAAAATGCATAGTACTATGACTATGAACTGTACCAAGATGAACAGTAACAACAGAAACAAGACATAATCCTATGACTATTTAAATCTAAACTTAAAACCTACATTTTTACATTGTCGTTTGGCACCTAGGAGTGCCCCTCAGCTCTCATTACAGCTAAATCGACCCATTAGCCGATAGGTACTAGACTAGAGGTTCTCTACATGTTCCATGTCCACCCTACCCCATCTAACCATACCGTAGTCTGCTTCTGTTTTCCAGTGTGCTGCTGTGATCCCCACCTGAAGGATACCGGCCAGCACCACACACAAATTATATTCTCATTTTTAATATTTGTATATTGTGTATATTATATATATATTATTATTATTTGTTATTCTTTACTATGTACATTACTATAAGTCACTTATGGCATCCATGTCCCACCTGAACCATCCCCAGGAATTCTCAAGCTTTCTTCCGACGTAATAAAGTTACGTTTTTTCTTGCCCTTAGGGGGGATAGGGTTTGGGGGGGGTGGGGCTAAGGGGGCGGGGCTAATGGGGGGCGGGGCTTAGGGTTTGAGTGGTGTTGTAAACATGTGGCATGTGAAGCCCTTTGAGACTGTAACTGTGATGAAGGGCTATACAAATAACATTGACTTGACTTGACTTGACTATGAACAGTAACAACATGAACAGTAACAAGAGTAACAAGACATAGTCCTATCAGGGTTTCCGTTAGCCGGTATTTACCGGTTTTTAGCGGGTAAAAATGATAAAAAAAACGGTAATTTAAAAACCTGCCGGTCAAAATGTCCGGTAATAATGCTCATACTAAACTTAGATCTGGACATTTGAGTTTTGACAGCTTTATAGGCCTATATCACTTCCTGCTTCCGGAGCCGTGAGCAGTGTACTCTTTCTTCCGGTAGTTACCCAGATACGTGACAAACTGTGGCCGCCTCCTCTCCTCTCGGTTATTGTAGTGTACCGGCTGCTCAACGTCTAAACAAAGACAGCCCTACCTCAGTTTACACCATTTACCCAAAGACAAACTCCTCCGCAAGTCTTGTGTGAGGCTGATAAGGAGGATGAAGGTCCCTCGTTTCATGTTCTCAGGGGTAGCACGTATGTCTGCAGTTTGCACTTTGACAAGGAGAGCATATACTGTACATCTCGAAAAGTGGGCGGAATAGGCTAATAATGTCGGGTATGTGTGTGATTTAAAGCACTGGTCCCAAGTAGGGCTGGGCGATACGGACCAAAACCCGGTATTTTTTGGCTGCATCGCGATATACGATATATACGATATATAGATAGATAGATATATATCGATATATATATATATAGATATATACATATCTCTATCTATAGGTATTTTATACAAATTCGGTTTTAACTCAATGCCACAAGTATGTCACAAGCACTTTTATTTTAAGACAACTCATATTCACAAGAATAACAGGCATTCCCTTTTAGAAAATATACAGCTGCACACTACATATTAACACGTAAATGAAAAGGTACATTGAAATAATAAAAATTCATCAAATAAATCGGCTATATTATATACATACCTCTGCTTCTACACAAAATCACCTTCGTTATTCAAGATTCAAGATAACTTTATTTATCCAGAGGGAAATTAAGGTGCAACAGTTGAGACAGGGGGAATAAATGCACACAAAGTATACTAATACCTAAAAACTAAATAACAACAAAATAAACTAGTATAAACAAAATATAACTAAATGAAATCTAAATGTATGTGTTATATGGCGATATATCCAGATAGAGCCACAAGACACAATGTCGGGGAATTGTATGATTCGGATTTAGACTTCTTCACTGTAGAGTGTTCATTCACTAGTTGAACCACATTGTCTGGACCGACTTTTGGAAGGTTATGCAGCGATGTTGTCCAGCGATAACTGTCCGCCATTGTGAATGCCAAGCTGAATGCATTAACCGGAACTTGGGATACACTGCTTCAGCGATTTTTAACGGGTACTTCCGGCGTTCTAATTTAACGTGATATAGGCCTAACAGGCCACACAAGATCTTGCATATTCCAGGTTGTGGTTGAAGGTGTCGTAGGTTGGCCCCTAAGGACAGCACTGCAGGGTCAGGAAGGGGTCCTACAAACACAAGTAACAGGAACCATTCATCAGTCAATTAAATCAGTAAAGCACCATCTGCAGGTTTTAATATTATGCCCATGTTCTAAAAAAAACAACAACTACACAATAAGTGATGAAATTAATAAAAATGATAAACATACCTGCATAGGCTCGATTCAGCGTAGATTTGACACTGCTGCGTCCAGGAGCCTTAGGCTTCCGGACCACAAGTTCATCCGTGGGTTCCGGACGTATCCCCTGGAATGACACAAAAAGAAAATAGATGCTGTTGCAAGTGTCAGAGAATATCGGGATAATTCAACACGCAAGTCATATTGTACATCCTCTTCAGGGAACTGCTGCTTTGAGAAATAGAGGGAAACTCCATGCAAATGTATACACTTTAAGTGATGTGTTGGTCTTGCGAGTCTTAAATGCTAGAATCTTAAACATCTTGTAAATGTAATGTAAATGTAATCTTGAGTAGTCTATACAGTATATCTGAGGGATCCAGACAAAACATACCTGTGTCCTTGGTCGGTGCCATGACTGAATCTCACTGGTGCAGGCCAGTGGTGTTTGCACACTTTTCACCCCCATGGTGCTGTAGTGAGCCGTCTGGAATAGGAGTGCGACCACGTGATTACACAACACCTTTCCAGCAGCACACGAACAGGAGCATCCATTTAACTGCACGGGTGTAACTGCACGCAGCACAATCTAGAAATGGAGAACATGTACAAAAAATGAGAACAAAAAATGAGAGAATCTGCAACAGCAGACATGGAACAAAAAACAGAAACTGCAATAGCAGTTATGGAGCAGGATATATATATATACACACATATATATATATACATTTACATATATACATATATATATACATATATATGTATACATATATATGTGTGTATATATATATATATATACACATATATATATATTCACATATATATATATATATATATATATATACACATACATACACACATATATATATACATACACATACCGAATAATGGATACCGTTCTCCGTCTGTAGTTGAACTTATCTGACACCAACCTTGCGAGCTAGCAAGCTAGCGGTGACACAACAGAATCTAAGCACTCTGTATATACATATAAATATATATACACTGAGAACGGTACCCATTATTCGGTGTATATATATATATATATATATATATATATACACACCAGTATACACCGAATGGATACCGTTCTGTCTGTAGTTGAACTTATCTGACACACTGGTCATTTTCGTTAAATCTTACAAGCTAGCAAGCTAGCGGTGACACAACATAATCTAAGCACTTACCTCTATACTTGAAGATGAACTTCTCGTAAATGAACTTGTATCCTTTTTCCAGTTTAGACTCCTTCACTGTAGAGTGTTCATTCACTAGTCGAACCACATCGTCTTGACCGACTTTTGGAAGGTTGTGCAGCGATGTTGTCCAGCGATAACTGTCCGCCATGGTGAATGCCAAGCTGAATGCATTAACCGGAACTTGGGATACACTGCTCCGGCGGTTTCTTCCGGCGTTCTAATCTACTGTGATATAGGCCTATTACTGCCCCCTCCGCCCCCCAAAGGGTGACCGAATGAAGTGACCAATCAGCTGCCGCACCTCTCATCGACGTCAAGCGACGTCACTGAACAGGGGGCGTGGCCAAGCCACGTGCGCTGGCGGCGCACACACACACCTGTCGGCAATTGCGTGGTTGATTGCTAATCCCCTCACCTGGGGTATATATACCCTGGCTTCCCGTTACCCCGGCGTTAGGTCGTACGTCGTACTGTACGTCACACGTTGTTCATGTACGTCGGACATTCTGGACGGAATCGCCACGCCGATGTCCCGGAGATCCAGAACCAGCCTGTCCCGCGTCACCCACCTGTCTCGCGTTACTCCAGTCTATACGAGCTCTCCGGTAATTATAATTACCTGTCTGGTACCTGTCGCTACTCGACCTCCCGGTACCCAGACCCCTCTCCCGTCCCGGACTACTCGCCGCCGGTACTCCGCGGATCGACCTCCCGGTACCCAGACCCCTGGACTGTCCCTGATCACTCTAGTGTTGTGTTTGAGTTGTTTTGTGTTGCTTTAAATAAAGCTTTATGTTATAGCTCCACTGTCTTGGTCTGCGTTCTGGGTCCCACCGACCAATCCCACTACGGATGTTACAGGTGTTTTGAAATAGATTTTTGCGGCTAACGAGGTTTTGCTCAATCATTCTTGTTCGTTTTGTTGTTCATTAAATAGTCAAATTTATTTGAGGTCTTTGTCATTCTTTCGTCAATCTAGGTGTACATTATAGTTGCGTTTGTAATATAGACTGTTTTTGAAACATGACCGGTAAGTTTCGAATTTGTCCGGTAAAATAAAATCTGTCCGGACACTTGACCGGCAAGAAAAAGTCCTAGCGGAAACCCTGAGTCCTATGACTATGAACTGTAAAAATACATAGCCCTGTGACTATGAACTGTCACAAGATGAACAATAACAAGAGATAGTCCGATGACGATGAACAATAGACATAGTCCTATGTGGCATAGTCCTAATAAACCCAGATATTTAAAATGACTAGTCTCAGGCTGACTTTTATTCAGTGCTTCAACTTTCAAATAATTAAACTATTGCTCCTTATTCAAATCATTGGCTCAAGGACAAATCATAACCGAAGTTATCATAACCGCGTTACAGAACACAGATGTGTAAATATAATTGTATTCCGGGTGCTTTGTTGTCAGATGTCGCTTTAGCTTGGCTGGCTTCATGGTTTCGTTGGCACCTAATGACAGTCGCTGGAGAACTCGACAAAGTTGTTGTCGAAATTTTCTCATTTTAGCTTTTTGTTTGGATTTAGCGGGACTTGATGCTGTGGACTGACCTGACAAACTGAAATATTGATCCCTATTTAGCTCGCAAGCTAGCGGGATGGCTAATCAGCAGAGCTACGCAGCAGCAGAAATGGTTTGTTGCGAGTGAAGTGAATGAGTCATGATTGACGTGATGTGTCACAGTCACATCAGAGTTTCTATTGGCCCAGAGCTAACATGGGTGGTAGTAATCAACATAATATGCTTGTTTGATTGGCGCAAATTATCACCGTCTGTATATTAATAGGACCCCTGCTATAATGCTCTATGGGGCCAGGAGGGCGTTTCCTAACCTGCTTTTGTCATACTACCATTGCTACCATTAACGTTACCTCAACTCGGAGCAACTCAATATTATCATTCAAATATCATTCAGTTGTCGTAATAATCTGTCATCAAGTATCAATCAAGTAAAGAATTAGGACCACCTGGACAGAATTTAAACATAAAACAAGTGTCTACAAAGGAGGGGAAATAATACAGCCGAGGATTTTCGCGGAGCTGGTATGAGCGGAACATGTGGCTAGCAGGCTGCGAAGTAGCTAACACTTTGTTCTGCTACCCCCGCATTCTGGCAAACCGATAGATGACGTGTTGACTACAGCGGATTGTCCAGTCATTGCAGACTAAACATATTTTATACAATAAGACATTTACAATGAACTCCTAGATGTCGCTGTCAGCAAATACTGTGTACAGTATGTAGCTAAGGTGAAATTGTTGATGCCGCCATCTAGTGGCTACTGGTGGTATTGTTACGTTAGTTCACCAGAACAAAAAACATATGTTTAATGCAGTGTCATAGTGTCAAATTGGTTAGCTGACTAATATTTGCACAATGTAATGTAACACATGTCTAGTTAAGTAGCTGTCAATCAATTTACCTTCTGAATGGGTCAACTTTAACCCAATAATTGTCCCTTCTGTAGGATTTGGCAGGAGCTGCCACTGCATTTATATGTAGCACTTACATACAATTACATAGTTATGTATGTCATTCAAAAACTGAATAAAGAATCAGAATGAATGGCAAGATAAAATTTGTTTAAATATACAATTCAATTGATCAAATATACTTTTTATGAAGAAACATTAACACATTGTTAACATTTCATTTCAAAACAGAATTCCTTTCTGTCAATGATCCCACCAGTGCAAAAGTGGGCCGACTGGAACTACACATCCCAGAGTTCATTGCAGGGGCTGAGCCGGTCATATGACCAGGCACAGGCAGGGGGGGAGGAAGCAGCAGATGGCTCATCATCACGTGACGTTCTTAAGGAGCTGCTGCATCTGAGCCACAGGCGCCATCACCCTGCACACTGAAAGGTAAATCTGCCTCCTAACCATTCCAAGGGTTTAAGCTGCGTGTGTATTTGTTCATACTCTGTTTTATCTGTGGAGCTGCGAGCTGTAAGCTAGCAGCCAGGAGACTGTGTGGACGAGGGAGATGAGGAGAGGCAGGCAGCAGGGAGAGAGAGGGGGATGGTAGGCCATACAGGGGGACGCCTCATCGCCTTGCTCTCTCCCTCGCTCTACACAACCAGGAAGCACTGATGTTTGCACCGTGTGTGTCTGTAAACACATAATTCCTCAGGGTGTGTGTGTGAGCCCTATATTTGAATGTCTGTGTGTGTGTGTGTGTGTGTGTGTGTGTGTGTGTGGGGTCCACTGTGTCTGCCATGGAAGTCATGGGATGTGATTTAGAGACACAGCTCCCTCACACAAGACCTCTCTGATGTCTTTGTTCTTCTTCTTATGCCTCACTTCTATGAGAGGTTCTTTGCCATCCACTACATTCAGTGACAGCTGAGTGTGTGGATGTTGTGTCTGTCTGAATGAGCTTCTTATAGAACACACAGAAGCTCTGTACTGAGATACATGTGACATGTTTGTTTGTTAGGATAAGTATTGATTTTTCATTTGTATCATCTAAATGTATGCTAAGTGTCTTCCAGCTACACGCATGTATGCACACACACAGACAGACACACACACACCCAGACACACACACACACACACACAGACACACACACACACACACACACACACAACCACTCACATGGAAGGTATTTTGTGGTGCTGAACGGACAGCTCCTCCCAGATCTGTGTTGTCAATGGCAACAGATATCTGTCCCCCATCTCGTCTCTGGTATTTTAATACCGTGTTCAAAACAAACTGCGTTTCAATCCCAGATATCCGACTTCCGACATGGTTGCATTCGCGCAACGTAAGTTAACTCAGGAGAAAACAACATGGACGCGGGAAGAAGTTTGGCCCATTGTGGCTCTTTGCTGAATAGAAAAAAGATACGTAGCAGCAACTTACGCAAACCCTGGCTAGCTAATTTAATTGGTCAAATAGCTGTTCAATTCCACATATTGCTATCATCTGAGCAAAATATCATCAATACAAACACATATTGCATGATTACATATTCAGTTCAAACATCAACAAACCCGACCTGTAACTTTTTAAGCAGTAGTAGTTTTTATTTTTAATAAGTTGGAGCTTGTTTTTTTCTTTCAAGTTGTCTTGAACACATTTATCATTCATTATAGTATATTATATTATTTCTATATAGTTCATTCATAGTCGGCCACCTGCCCGGGTATTTGTCAATAATAATGTTATATACGTATATATATATATATTATAATATATCTGATGATCACTCTAACCATTGGTAGAGCCTGGCATTAACGAGAGAGAGAGAGAGAGAGAGAGAGAGAGAGAGAGAGAGAGATAATAATACTCTAGATCTTTGTTTGTTTAAGGTTAATAGTAATATTTATTGGTTTAATAGCATCTAGCGAGGTTCATCCATATGTGAAAAAGAACTAGACGATTGTTTAGGAACAATAGGATACAAGAAATGTGTTGTGGTTATGGCTACTAGACCAATCATTGCTATGCTTTGGCTTCACTAGAATGAAAAACAGGATATCAAGTCTATTAACGGTGTACAAACACGCATAACAATGCATCACAAGGAAATTAACCCCTTCCCCCTCCTCCTGCTCCTCTCTGCCAGCAGTGTTTACGAGACCTTTTCACCAAGCGGTATTTCCTCCACGCCGTTTGTTTTAACCACTTTCAATTTCTCATCCCGCTGTCCGCCGGATTAAACCCTCATTGATCATATCAGATCAGCTAAGTAATTGATTGTTACTGGTTATTAACCTCCCGGAACTTTGGACCCGCTCGCCAGCCGTCGAGAACAGCCTGTAATCAGTCAGGAATGGCAGTCGCTAATGAAATTAGTTCCCTGGTTCTGCCTCGCAACTTTGTTTGTTTCCCAAACTATCGGCAAGGGCACGCCGATGCCTCGCCTCTCGCCTCCCCCCACCTCCCCCAACCTCCCCCCACCTCCACCCACCTCCCCCACCTCCACCCACCTCCACCCGAGAGGGGGAGAGAACCAAGAGATAGAACAACAGAATGCATATAATGAGCCTGTGTGTCTCTGAGCCGCCATCCCAGTGATTACTCATTTGTCCGACCCAAAATATAATGAAGGGCAGCTTGAGAGAGAGAGAGTTAAGGGGATAGAGAGGGAGAGGGGGAGAGAGACAGAGAGGGAGAGATGGAGAGGGAGAGATGGAGAGAGAGAGAGAGAGAGAGAGAGAGAGAGAGAGAGAGAGAGAGAGAGAGAGAGAGAGAGAGGGGGGGGGGAGAGGGGAGTAAGAAAGACAAAGCAAAACCAAAGGATACAATCCGTGTCAGAGGGGTGGAGCTACAGAGCCATCCTGGTCATTACAGTAGCCCCCCTACCCCGCTCTGTACTGCAATTGAATCTTCAAATTGAACACTGCCGTCTTTAATAACCAAACTTCTCTCTTTGGTTTGTTTATTTAATCAGTGTTCTAGTTGTTTCGCTCAATCTTTCCGATCCATAGCACTTAATTGTCAATGATGTTCTGTTCACAAACTGCTCTCACCGTTTAACGACGACCTGTTCCGGCTCCTGCCAACACACCGCTGTGGTGAACTGTGATGCCATGCTGTCTGCAGGGCTGGGAGGAAGGGATGGGAGGATGGCTGTTGGGTGGAACCATTCTGTTCATGTAGTTTGGGATGAACCATTCTGCTCATGTAGTTTGGGATCAACCATTCTGCTCATGTAGTTTGTGTGGAACCATTCTGCTCATGTAGTTTGGGGAGAGCCATTCTGTTCATGTAGTTTGTGTGGAACCATTCTGCTCATGTAGTTTGGGGAGAGCCATTCTGTTCATGTAGTTTGGGATGAACCATTCTGCTCATGTAGTTTGGGGAAAGCCATTCTGTTCATGTAGTTTGGGATGAACCATTCTGCTCATGTAGTTTGGGGAGAACCATTATTTTGGGTCAATCCATTCTGTTCATGTAGTTTGGGGAGAGCCATTCTGTTCATGTAGTTTGGGATGAACCATTCTGCTCATGTAGTTTGGGGAGAACCATTATTTTGGGTCAATCCATTCTGTTCATGTAGTTTGGGGAGAGCCATTCTGTTCATGTAGTTTGGGATGAACCATTCTGCTCATGTAGTTTGGGTGGAACCATTCTGTTCATGTAGTTTGGGAGAGCCATTCTGTTCATGTAGTTTGGGTGGAACCATTCTTTAGTTTGGGTGGAATCATTCTGTCGTTTATTAAGTAATTTAATTAAAGTACTCAAACTTTTAATCTGTAATGATTTTCAATCTTATTTTTTGTTTGGATAAATTGGTGTTGTTAGTCTTAATGCTGTGTGTGTTTGTGTGTGTGTGTGTTTGTGTGTGTGTGTGTGTGTGTGTGTGTGTGTGTGTGTGATGCTCCAATGAACATATCATGTTCGTGAACCACATCTGACATCTCCACAGGGTGGGGTTTATACGTGTGTGTGTGTGTGTGTGTGTGTGTGTGTGTGTGTGTGTGTGTGTGTGTGTGTGTGCGCGCGTGTGTGTGTGCAGCGGATGTATTCTCTGCACTCCGTGGCTCACGGATCATGTCGCCATGGCGATGCCAGAGAGGCATTGTGGAGCGTTATCTCCAGGAAGTGATCGCCGCGGGCCCCGGCATATGTGGTGGGGCCCTGCCCACCAGAAGGCCCCCGATGTGGATGTCCAGTGGACCATCTGCTGCACGGGGGCCCTCGTTCATCAGCGTTGGGAGTGAACCGATCTGTGCGTGAGCCGTGCATATGCATTTTTTTGCAGAAAATGGTGTGGATTTATGGTTATTTGTTCTTGGCTTGAAAATGTGCCTATGCTGGGAGGAAATACACACAGCTCTGAGCAAGCGGTAGAGGGAGGGGGAAAAGAAGAAAAACAAAGAAATCTCAAACATAACCACCTAGAGGGCCCTCAGTAGAGGACAACCCTTCGCCACACCAAAAAGATCCCCTGGATTGGGTTTCAGATCCGGATCTGTGCCAAAATTGGTGGAGGAGGGGGAAAGAGGAGCAGGTGCGGAGGGGTAGGAGGAGGAAGATGAAGAGGGAGAAGAGGAAGAGGATCTGCAGGGCTCAGTCCGTCACTGTGGCCCAGCACAAGACCATCACTTCAGCCAAGTCCCAAGCCGCTCCTAACCCATTGTGCCCATTACCCGGACTGTGCCACTGAAGACCTTTCCAGAAGGCCTGTGGAGGCGCGGCTGTGCACCTGTCATGTCCAGCATGGAGAGCCCTCTTTCTTGATGTGCGCCAAATTCATGTTGCTTTGAGAAGCAATACAGGATAATAGAAGAATAAATTAACTCCTCTATATGTATGAGCACACACACACACACACACACACACACACATTCACACATTCACACACAAACACACACACAGACATATGGGTTGGCAGTGGCTCAGGAGGTGGAACAGTAAGGTTGCTAGTTCGATCCTCCGGTTCCTCCTAGCCAAGTGTCGAGGTGTCCCTGAGCCACCTAACCCGAACTGTTCCTGACCAGTTGGCTGTCTCTTTGCATCGGTGGATGAATGGATGAATGTGAGGCATCACTTGTGAAGCACTTTGGTTAAAGTGCTGAATAAATGCAGTCCATTTTCCACACACACAAAAGGTTTGCAGATGGGTAACATAATGAAATCCCCCCCCTGTGTGTTGACTCTTGGCCTCTGTCTACTTGGCCTCAGAGCTTCCGTGCCTCTGTGAACATGAAGGTCCTCCTGGACTAGCTGGCGAACATGTTGTCCCGACACCCTTGAGTTCCCTTTTCGAGCGTCTGCCTCTTGGAGCTACGAGCCTCTTATCCTGGCACAGCCTCCAAGAAGAATCTGCCTTCTGCCTTTTATTTTTTCTTGTTAAGCCATTTGTTCCCGGAAGCCCCCGATTCTAAAAATACAGTCGGCTAAGATCACGTTACTGACTTGAGGGATTGCCGAACGTACGGCGGAGGCTGTGGATCCACCGGCGCTACTGTTTCCAAAGGTCAGCCGCGAGGGAGGTCAGAGGAAGTCTGCGCTGTGGCCCACTGTCCTTTAGAAGAAAGGCCATCGCAGACTCAGGGAGGGAACGCCGGGACGGGGAGGAAAAGGAACAAACAACAGAATAACGAGAGAAAGACGGAGCTCAGGGCCCAACTCCAGCATCTATGAATATTCAAGGTTTAAGAGTTGCTTTGGGTCCTCAGGAGGTTCAACCACTCCTGGCTGCATATTGGCATGCTGGGGCGTGGGTTGGCATGTGGCTACACTGCCATTTTTAAGGTTTGAGGATCTTTACGGTGAAGGGGACAGCCTAGGATGGAAAACATATCACAATGTAACATAACCCTTTTTCTGTATTCACACACCCTTGTAGGTGTGGTTAAGCTACTCCAGCAGGACATGTGAGACAAGAGAATAGTAGAATGTATGTTAACTTTCTGTTTTAAAGTCTGACATTCTGTATCATTGTTTTGGTCTACCTTATTACAGAACAATAGTCATGTGTGATTCCTCCAAGACAGTGTGCATGCATTTCTACAGTGATTTGGAAAGAAAGTGTGGGACATGTGGGGTACATGTCCTCTGCGTCTCCCCCCTGCCCCAACCTGAGGTCTCCCCCTGCCCCAACCTGAGGTCTCCCCCCTGCCCCAACCTGAGGTCTCCCCCCTGCCCCATCCTGAGGTCTCCCCCCTGCCCCATCCTGAGGTCTCCCCCCTGCCCCATCCTGAGGTCTCCCCCCTGCCCCATCCTGAGGTCTCCCCCCTGCCCCAACCTGAGGTCTCCCCCCTGCCCCAACCTGAGGTCTCCCCCCTGCCCCAACCTGAGGTCTCCTCCTTCTCTACTCCTGCTTAACGTCTTCCTCTATCTCTCACTCGCCTTCTCTCTTTCTGTTCCTCTATCCACATCTCTTCCTCTACCCCCTCCCTCCCTTTGCTCTCTCTCTCTCTCTCTCTCTCTCTCTCTCTCTCTCTCTCTCTCTCTCTCTCTCTCTCTCTCTCTCTCTCTCTCTCTCTCTCTCTCTCTCTCTCTCTCTCTTTCTATGTCTCTCTGCTCTCCCTCCAAAGTGTTATTGATAACCGCGGGGCCTGTCTGCTCAGGCCCAGACGCCTGCAGTGTCTTAGTTTCAGACCCGACAAAAGCACATTCATCATCTCCCCGTTGGCTCACGACGACGCTCGCCATTAATGACCAAAAAAAACAAAAACAAAACCAAACAAAAGTCAATGAAACAATATTCAGGTCAGCGGTCTCAAACCTGCCTTGCTTCTGAGGCTGTGACCAGGACGTAACCACAGCCCTCCTGTGGACTTGCTATTTTAACAGTGCTTTATTCTGCCACCTTTTCTCCGGTCGGCTCCCTACTGACCGCATGAGCAATTTGGGAGTCTTTCAAAGTGGTGCGGCAGTGCGGGGGGAAACCAGGGTTCACTCAAGCCAGTAAATAGTTTCCGGTTGTGTGTGTGTGGGTGTGTGTGTGTGTGTGTGTGTACCTGTGTGTGTGTGTGTGTGTGTGTGTGTGTGTGTGTGTGTTGTGCTGTCTGTAACAGGGTCATCTCTTTCTTATAGTAATCAGTGGACCTGGTTGTCATGTGGAAGAAAAAGGAGCGGAAGGCAGAGATATAGAGGTCTGCCAAAGACTGGAGGAGGATTTCTGACACCTACTTCCTAAATATCCCGCTGAAGACACTGAGAGGTGTTTGTATTCCATTGAAATAAATCGTGTTTGTCTCTTTCACCTCCCTACCCCGGTCCCTTCGAAATGACCTTAATGATACCAGAGATATTTGGCTCTGGCTCCAGCTTATTCAACACTTTGAAGTCAGTCTGAATTGGAAATGAATTCAGAATGATTTGGTGCCAACAACAAACTGCTTTGCGGTTGAAGGGAACACAGCCCTCGACATGCTTTCAGGAAAAAACAACCCCCAATTAAGGTAGTCGTTCCAATTAAGCGGCTGAGGGGCACTGGGGCCGATGACTGAGGGACTGTGTGATGTGTCCTCTGTCTGACGGCCTCAGAGGTCACTCCGCTGTAATGTTGTCTTTGTGTCATAATCCAGTCCTCCCAGAGAGAGACACACACATGGCCCCCCGTGCCATAAACCAGCGGCTGTCTGTTTACAGATGAGCACGTCCAAAGCATCTTTCAGCGGACGACCTCAACCAAAGTTGGTCCTCTGCGCTTTGTTTGGAAACGGTTTACTGCTAATGTGTCGCTGTTGTTGACACATGCCGACCATATCCTTTGATTACTTCTGCAAACTCAGAAGCTCCAAACTCCCACCACTGGGAGGACTCTGGAACGTGTCCTAGCTTTAGTTTCCCTTCTGTCACCAGTGACCTTTCTGCACCAGCTCCTCTCTAGTGATGCATGGGGATGAGGAGCATCTCCAGACACACGCTCACACACGCTCTGCTCTACGCTAAAACATGAGCCACAAATTGCTTTATTTTTATTGATGGGTGATAAACCAGGATTCCTGAACATGTGGCTATACGTTCATACATTACATGAGACATAATATACTTGTTCTCATCAACAGTAAACAGATGTGGTTTCATTTGGCGGATGTTAAAGGGTCTCCTGAAGTAGAACAACAGGAGGGCTGCCTTTGATTTTCAGAGTGACTTTCAAGTGACCATACAACCCTTTTGTATGGCTTTTTTTAGCCCCTTCAGACAAGTGGAAGCCATGCATGTAGCTGCTTCCCTTTGAAGGCTGGCCTTTGATGTCCATGATTTGGTGATTTCATAGCTGCTGATTTGAGGAGCGACTTATTAGTTTGTCACACACAGCTTGGCCGACCCATTAGTGAATGAGACCAGAGTGGCTGCTCTTTGGCCTGATCCACATCTGACCTCCTCCTCTTCCTCCTCACTGCTCCTCACTGCTCCTCCTCTTCCTCCTCCTCTTCTTCCTCACTGCTCCTCACTGCTCCTCCTCCTCCTCCTCCTCCTTCTCCTCCTCGTTGCTCCTTCTTTCTCTGACGTCTCTCAGGTTCTCGTTTTGTGCATGGGGTCCATCATCCTTCTCATCAATTGAATATCTTAGTTTTAATATTTAATACAAGACTGTCTTATGGTGTGACTCTCAACAACTCCTCCATCTCCTCACTCACCGGAGGAGAAGGGATCTTTAAGGTGTCACATGGTGCTCGTGACCAAACACCTCCCCTCCATCCCCTCTTCCTTCATGTCATCACACCCACATGCCCCCCCACCCCCACCATGCGTTCCTGACACCTCAGACTCCGTGGCAGCAGGTGTCCGTGTGTTGAGGGGCCCGGTTTATTTTTTGAATAGAATAGGGCCGATTTATCTCAATAATGACTCTTTCTTTGGAAGGTAGTGACAAGGCAATTTCACCAGGGGTGTTTGTGTGTGTGTGTGTGTGTGTGTGTGTGTGTGTGTGTGTGTGTGTGTGTGTGTGTGTGTGTGTGTGTGTGTGTGTGACACGGTGTTGGGCTTGCTTTGCTTTGTGTTGTTGTTTCTCCCCTTCAGGGCGCAGTGTGAGGCTCCGGGTTTAAAAGGAGCGAAGGACTGCTTGATGGAGCAGTCTGAGATCACAAAGGATGTGTGTTTGTGTGTGTGTGTGTGTGTGTGTGGGGGGGGGGGGGGGTGTGTGGTTGTGTGTTTGTGTGTGTATGTTTGTGTGTGTGAGAGTGTGTGTGTGTATGTGTGTCAGGAGAAAGGGGAGGTGGGTGTACTGAGGCTTTAGTGAACTGCACATAAGCAATCCCTCAATTTGGCTGTCAGCTGAAGGTATGTGTGTGTGTGTGTGTGTGTGTGTTTGTGTGTGCGTT
>CM051008.1:19417768-19420268 GCA_027704905.1 Muraenolepis orangiensis
CCTCGACCACTGCTACACTCCCTTCCGTGATGGCTACAAGGCCCTCCTCCGCCCACCGTTCGGCAAATCAGACCACCACTCTATCCAGCTGCTCCCCGCCTATAGGCAGAGACTGAAGCAGCAACCGATCGCTGTGAGGGAGGTCCAACGCTGGTCGGACCAATCAGACTCTATGCTGCAGGATTGTTTTGATCGCTCTGACTGGCACATGTTCCGCGTTGCCTCGGACAATAACATCAACGAGTACGCGTCGTCGGTCACCGGGTTCATCAAGAAGTGCATAGATGACTTTTTTCCGACCAAGTCGGTTCGGATATACCCCAACCAGAAACCGTGGATTAACGGCGATGTTCGCGCTGCCCTACATGCGTGTAACGCCGCCTTTGGCTCCGGGAATACGGAGGAATATACGAGAGCCCGTTACGACCTCCGTAAGACCATCGTCACTGCCAAGCGGGAGTATAAGGACAGAGTGGAAGATAAATTCAAGAGCCACGATGCGAGGGGTATGTGGCAGGGGCTGCAGACGATAACGAACTTCAGAGGGAGAAACAGTTGTGTAGAGAACTCCTCTACCTCCCTCCCAGGAGAGCTAAATACTTTTTTTGCTCGGTTCGACTTAAACGGCAGCCCGCCGACACCAGCGCCGCCTGAGGAGACCAGCCTGCGGCGCATCTCGGAGGCGGATGTGCGCCGCACCTTCAAGCGGCTGAACATCCGTAAGGCGGCAGGCCCCGACGACATCCCGGGCCGCATCCTCAGAGCATGCGCAGACCAGTTGGCAGGAGTCTTTGCAGACATCTTCAACCTCTCCCTGTCCCAGGCTGTTGTCCCGCGGTCTTCAAGATGTCCACCATCGTGCCTGTCCATAAACAACCCAAGGTAACATGCCTGAATGACTATAGACCTGTAGCCCTCACCTCGATCGTTAGCAAATGCTTCAAGAGGTTGGTCAAGGACTTTATTTGCTCCGTGTTACCTGCCACGCTGGACCCATGGCAATTTGCATATCGTCAAAATAGATCCACGGACGACGCAATTGCCATGGCCCTCCACACTGCCCTTTCCCACCTGGAGGGAAAGAACTGTTTTGTGCAAATGCTGTTTGTGGACTACAGCTCAGCGTTCAACACAATAGTTCCTGCCAAGCCCGACACCAAGCTTAGAGGTCTAGGCGTACCCCCATCCACGTGCAGCTGGATACTGGACCTCCTGTCGGACCGCCGCCAGGTGGTGAGGATGGGCATCAGAGCCACTGACCCTCAACACGGGAGCCCCCCAGGGATGCGTGCTGAGCCCTCTCCTCTACTCCCTCTACACCCACGACTGCATGGCTATGCACAGCTCCAACGTCATCGTCAAGTTTGCTGACGACACGACAGTGATGGGCCTGATCGCCGGCGACGACGAGACAGCCTACAGGGAGGAGGTCGGATCGCTGGAGCAGTGGTGCCAGGAGAACAGCCTCGCCCTCAACGTCAAGAAGACCAAGGAGCTGATCGTGGACTTCAGGAAGCAGAGAGGAGAGCACAGCCCTATCTCCATCGACGGCGTTGCAGTAGAGAGGGTCAGCAGCTTCAAGTTCCTCGGCGTGCACATCTCCGAGGACCTCACATGGTCCACGCACACCACACACGTGGTGAAAAGGGCCCAACAACGCCTGTATTTCCTCAGGCGTCTGAAGAAATTCAGCATGGGCCCCCGCATCCTGAGAACATTCTATAACGGCACCATCGAGAGTGTTCTTACAGGGTGTATCACCGCCTGGTACGGGAACTGCACCACACTCGAGCGCAGTGTGCGGCCCAGTATATCGTTGGAGGTGAGCTCCCCTCCCTCCTGGATATATACAACCAGCGGTGCGTGGCCAAGGCCAAACGCATCATAAAAGACATTGCCCACCCCAGCCACCAACTGTACTCACTGTTACCGTCAGGCAGGCGATACCGCAGTATCAAGTGCCGCACAAATAGACTTAGAGATAGCTTCCACAGTCAGGCCATCAGGCTGCTGAACAAGGGCGTATATCATATAACAATGTATATTTTATTACATTGATTTATATATACATATTGCTCTTTGCCGATATTTTGCATTTTATAAATTGCATTTTTATTTTATTTATTTTTTAACTTTATTCTATTTTTTATCTATTTTTTATCTTATTTTATAACTGCTGTCTGTCGTCGGGTATTGCACATAAGATTTTCACATCACTGCTTTATAATTGTGTAAACTGTGAAGTGACAATAAACTTGACTTGACTTGACTTGATATATGTATGTGTTTGTATGACGACTATCAGATCAGGTCTACCGGCCTACTGGTACTCAACGGGTAGTCTTTAATGAATCCTGTTTATGTGTGATCTATGTTGCTCTCTTGAGGTGTGTCTTTGTGTATTTGTGTCTATGTTGTGTGTGTGTGTGTGTGTGTGTGTGTGTGTGTGTGTGTGTGGGTGGGGGGGGGGGGGGGGGGGGGAGTGAGAGGTTTGGTGGAA
>CM051008.1:19425268-19455268 GCA_027704905.1 Muraenolepis orangiensis
TCTGTTTCTAAACCCCCACCAAACATTTCCAGCCATCCAACTGTTTTTAGGACTACGAAACAAGCCGTGCCTGATTCTTCCCACTTTTCACCTCGCGCGTCGGTATTTAAAGCTACCAGCCCGACCTGCGGTTATTGTAAAAAGCGGGGTCACGTTGTTTCGGAGTGTTTTAAGTTGAGGAACAAGAACAGGGCAGCTTCGTTTAACACAGAGGTCGGATTGTGTGTAGCGAAACCGCCTCTTCCTCAGGAAGACACCGATGGTGGAAATCCCTGTTTTGCGCCTTTCATAATGGACGGTTTTGTGTCCCTACCCGGTGACCCTAGTGTGCGCGTACCGATTAAAATCTTGCGTGATACTGGGGCTTCACAAAGCTTCATACTAGAGAATGTGTTGCCTTTCTGCGACAAGACGTCTACCGGCTGCAGCGTTCTTGTGCGTGGTTTTGAAATGGGTTTCGTTAATGTCCCTCTGCATGAGATTTCCCTCCAATCGGACTTGGTTACAGGCACTGTTACCGTGGGTATACGTCCCTCTCTGCCTATCGCAAATGTAGCCATGCTACTTGGTAACGATGTCTGTGGTGGCAAAGTTTTACCTGGCCCTATCGTGTCTCATGTGTCCTCGAAAACATTAACAAGTGATGACCTTTCCGTTAATTTCCCTGAGGTTTTCGCATCTAGCGTCGTTACGCGTGCCATGGCGAGAGACGTTAAAGCGACTTCTATTCAGGAGCAACGCGATGCGATCATCGATCTTAGCGATTCCTTTATGGCTCGTCCCTCACTCATTCACGATAGTGTTGTCCCTCAGACTGCTGAGTCACTGTCGTCCCATGCTGCTGTTCCTAAACTGTCTGTGGACCGAGATCTGCTTAGCAAGGAACAGAAAAATGACCCTTCTCTGGCGACGCTCTTTTCTGAAATTATGTCCGAGGAGGACATTGAGCAGTCGCCTCATGGCTATTTCCTGAGAGATGGAGTCTTAATGCGCAAGTGGAGGCCTCTTACGGCCTCAGCGCAAGATGAGTGGAGAGTTCTGTATCAGATCGTGATCCCTGCGTCCTTCCGTGATGAAGTTCTGAGTCTCGCTCATGACCATCACTTTGCGGGTCATCTCGGCGTAAATAAAACAACTGACCGAATTTTACGCCATTTCTTCTGGCCAGGTCTTAAACGAGACGTAGTTCGGTATTGTAAAACATGTCATCCGTGCCAAATCACAGGTAAACCTAATCAGGTCATTCCACCTGCGCCGTTGCAACCAATCCCTGTTGCGTCGGAGCCTTTCGAGCACATAATTCTGGACTGTGTCGGCCAGTTGCCTAAAACAAAATCTGGTAACCAGTGGTTGCTGACCATCATGTGTAGTCTTACCCGTTTTCCCGAGGCAATTCCACTGCGTAGAATCACAGCTCCTGTCATCATCCAGGCCCTGCTGTGGTTTTTTTCCCTCTTCGGTCTCCCGAAGACCGTCCAGACGGACCGTGGCACTAACTTCATGTCCCATGTGTTTGCTGAGGCTATGCGACAGCTCTCCGTCAAACACGTAAAATCCAGCGCCTATCACCCCCAAAGCCAAGGCGCACTCGAGAGATTCCACCTAACGCTCAAGAATATATTAAAGACGTTCTGCCTCGAGTTCGAGCGTGATTGGGATGAGGGGGTACCGCTCGCTCTTTTTGCCGTGCGAGAGGTAGTGCAGGAGAGTCTGGGGTTTAGTCCTGCAGAGCTTGTTTTCGGACACACTGTTCGCGGGCCGCTGAAGTTGCTAAAAGAGTCGTGGCTGTCGGAGACGAAAACGTACGAGGGTCTCTCTGACTACGTTTCGAAAATGCGCTCCCGGCTCGGTCGTGCTTGCCAGTTGGCCAGAGCAAATCTGGGCGCCTGTCAACAGCGAATGAAGAGGAGATATGATGAGAAGTCGGTCTCTCGTACTTTCCAACCTGGTGATGAGGTGCTTGTGTTAATACCTTTGATGGGCTCTGCTCTGCAGGCCCGCTACAGCGGTCCTTATCGTATCGAACGACGTGTAGGTGATCTCAACTACGTACTCTCTACTCCTGATCGCAGGAGAAAGACGACTTTATGTCATGTAAATCGTTTGAAGTCGTACCATGGTCGTGAGGAAAGCTCAGCAGCTCCCAAATTAGAATCTCCGCGCTGCGCTGAGATCAGTGGCGACGATCGCGGGGGGACAGTGGCGCTGTCTACTCCTCGTGGTGCTGAAGTCGTTGCGTCGCTCGCGGTCGCTTCCCCGTGGGAAGACGAGGGTCGCGTTCCGTCGGTGGAAGTTGTTGTAGGGAGAATGAAGAATTCTCAGGTCCTCAATGACCTTAATTCATTTTTTGTTGGTTTGAGTGAATCACAACGTGACGATTTAATTTCTCTGTTTAACGAAAATAAGGATCTGTTTCCCGATGTGCCACGCCAGACAACGGCGGCGGTACATGACATCGATGTTGGTTCTTCTGACCCAATTAAGCAGCATCCCTATCGCACTAATCCTCAAAAAAGGGTTTTGTTGCAGGGCGAGGTGAAGTTCATGAAGGATCACGGCATTGCCGAAGCAAGTTGTAGCCCATGGAGCTCGCCGTGCTTGCTGGTGCCCAAGAGCGATGGCTCAGTGCGGTTTTGTACCGATTTCCGAAAGGTAAATGCCGTTACAAAACCCGATAGTTTCCCGTTGCCCCGCATTGATGATTGTGTTGACCGCCTTGGCTCTGCTGTGTTTGTAAGTAAAATTGATTTACTTAAAGGCTACTGGCAGATTCCCTTGTCACCCCGTGCTAAGGAAATCTCAGCTTTTGTGACGCCAGACAGCTTCCTTCAGTACACAGTAATGCCCTTCGGACTCCGCAATGCCCCGGCAACATTCCAGAGGCTCATCAACGGTGTCCTCGATGGCGTACCCAACTGTGAGGCCTATTTAGACGACCTGCTGATTTACAGCCCCACCTGGCCTTCACATCTCGCACACCTTTCCACTGTGTTCCGCAGGCTCTCTGACGCGAACCTAACGGTCAACCTCGCTAAATGCGAGTTCGGTCAGGCTACGGTTACCTATCTGGGGAAAGTCGTGGGTCGCGGGCAAGTGCGCCCTGTCCAGTCAAAGGTCGAGGCCATCCTGGACTACCCTCCTCCTACCACTCGTCGTGAACTGCGCCGTTTTCTCGGCATGGTAGGCTATTATCGTTCTTTCTGTAAGAACTTTTCTGCAGTTGCCTCTCCCCTCACTGACTTGCTCAGCTCGAAGGTGGTTTTCAAGTGGACTCCACGGAGTCAAGGCGCCTTCGAGTCTGTTAAGGCTTTGTTGACCACTGCGCCCGTTCTTTCCGCTCCTAACTTTAATTTGCCTTTTTCTATCGCTGTCGATGCCAGTGATTTGGGAGCAGGAGCTGTTCTCATGCAGCAGGACGAGGAAGGGTTTGAACATCCCGTGTGTTTCTTTTCGCGAAAGTTTAATTTACACCAGCGTGCTTACTCTACGATAGAGAAGGAAGCCCTTGCGCTCGTGTTGGCCGTCCAACATTTCGAGGTATATGTTGGGGGTGCTGTACGTCCTGTGCTGGTCTTCACTGACCACAACCCTCTTGTCTTCCTCGACCGCATGCGCAACAACAATCAGCGTTTAATGCGGTGGAGTTTGATTCTGCAGGGGCACAACCTCGAGATTAGACACATTAGAGGGCGCGATAATGTGGTGGCAGATGCCCTGTCTAGGGTTTAGCGTCTGCATGAGTGTAAATAAATTGTTTGTTAATGTGTGTTTTGAAAAAAACGTACACATGTTAACCATTTTTATTTTTATTTTCTATCGCTCAGTCGCGTGTTGCGACATTGCCGAACGCATAGTTCGTTGTTTTTCGTTCACATTATGTACATTTGTGTATATTTGTATTTTTGTAAATATTCACCTTGATTTTACAAACTATAACCCCCAATTTATTTTCTTAAGGGTGGGGGTGTTACGTTCCTATAAGGACAAGTATGATTTTGCGCAGCTGCGCTGTTCTGCATGCGTTTTTTCCTATAGGCTGGTTGTTCCCGCCGCGGCGTGACGTCGCCTATAAAGACCGCCCAGCCCAGACTGCAGGGGGGATTCGTTTCCTGGTCCCGCACGCATACTGGTTGTTTCCCTGTCGTGATACAAGGAAGTCACGCGGTGCCACGCCGGCACCGATCGTTCATGTGTGAACAAGTTTGTTTTGCATTAGTAATTTGCGGTCCCGCACCGTTCTTTCCCATGTGGGAACATTATTGCTTTTCACCTTACTTTATACGTTGTTGGTTGGAGATGGTTGTTTTCACGTTTTTAGGTTAGGTTAGAGCAGAGTAGGTATAGGTCCCGACTAATTCACATCCCCTTTTATTTTCTGAGTAGGACAATTTGGGTCCCCCAGAGTTAGGGTTAGTTAGGGTTTTCTTTCTGTTTTATTATCTTTCCTTTCGTTGATTTAATAACCGTCCCGCCATGTACAAGGCAGCGTCTACGAAATAAAACGTCTGCTTTCAACGTAAGCCCTGAATTCCAGTCTGTGTTACTCGGTCCGGGGTGTGACCAAAAGTTTGGTTCGTAACACTCAGTGACAAAAAACCCCAGCGAGAGAAAGTCAAGCAGGAGAATCTGCTTAGTTTATAAAATTTTAATTTGTCTTGTATGCTAATATCTCACAAAATATCTTCCTCTCATGTGTTCTGTGTTGAGGACGTGAGCGTGACACGTGGACGCCAGCCGTGGGCCGCTAAGTGACACACGGCGAGGGACGTTCAAAAACACACAGCCTCACAGCCTCACAGCCTCACAGCCCCACAGCCTCACAGCCCCACAGCCTCACAGCCTCACAGCCTCACAGCCTCACAGCCCCACAGCCCCACAGCCTCACAGCCCCACAGCCTCACAGCCTCACAGCCTCACAGCCTCACAGCCGCGCTCCCCAGCCCAACTCAGCCCACTGACTGGAGAGACTCAGGAGCAGCTCAACGCCTTCACTCAAACTGACAGTCAGTGAAGTCTCTCTCTCTCTCTCTCTCTCTCTCTCTCTCTCGCTCTCTCTCTCGCTCTCGCTCTCTCTCTGTCTCTCGTTCTGTAAGTAGGCAGATGGGAACGTGGCTTCTTTCACATTGATGCTGCGTTTGTGTGTGTGTCTTCTTCTGCTTGTGGATAATGTGTGTGTGTGTGTGTATGTGTGTGTTTGATTATATTGTTGTGTATGTGTGTGTGTGTGTGTGTGAATGTGTGTGTGTGTTCATGTCTCTGTTTATATGTGCTTTTGTATATATGTGTGTGTGCATGTGTGTGTATGAGAAACACAGACTGTCAGATTTGTGTGTGTGTGTGTGTGTGTGTGTGTGTGTGTGTGTGTGTGTGTGATGGCCGCTCCACAGGGTGGGGGGGCGCTCAGGAAATGATCAAAGCGCAGGTTAAGTCCCTCACAGAGCCGCCACTCAAACTAATCTCCCGCCTCCTTGGCTTCCAAACCTGTCAACCTCCTTCAGGGACTCCGCCTCTCTCTCAGCGCTCAGAGAATTAACGCCATTAAATACTGACATTTCAATATTTATATACATACCCTGTGTGTGTGTGTGTGTTAACCCTGGTGGGTTACTTCATGGTGCTGTCAGTGTGGCGTTCCCACAGAAGGCACAGATTGTCCCTATTAGTCGACACAAATTAATTACTCTCAATGCTCTAATAGAAAGTAGCGCTTGGGAAGCTGCACTGTGAAAATATTTCTTAGCATACCAAAAGGAACATTGAGTTAAACTCAGTATTTACTGAAGCTGCGTCCTCAGGGAGACGGGAGGGAACCGGGGAGAGGGCGGTCAGGATTATTCTGGTTAGTTGCGTGTTCACGGGATGACGTGCAGGGTGTGTGGGAGAGCTCTTCCTGTCATCCTACCAAGTATTGTTCAGTTTTCTCTACCGCCTGGACTATATAGTTTAAACACTTTGGGACTACTGGAGTCTCTGTCAATGACTTCATTTCTGTAAATGTGTCAGATCTCGGATGACGCTTCTTGTCCGTCTGCCATTTTTCTTTCAGTGCAATGCATGATGGGATATATGCTGGGTTAGTGAACATTGGTTGTACACTACTTTGTCACAATGCATTGTGGGATACGATGAGTGCAGGGTATAATAGGGGATAATAATTCTCAGTATACATTTGGACAACGCTACAAAACCCTATATAACACAGTTAATGGTGGGTTAGGATCAGATACTCTGTTCTTAAGTATACGGAAACATTTCTTCTGGATAAGAGTGGAAGAGGGCAACAATTTGAAACTAAACAAGCAAGATAATTCTCCCCTCACTCCGGGCGTCTTTCTGCCATTGGGTCCCGTTCTCGGACCTCTTGATTGGGCAAATCCATCTTGCCTGTCAATCAGGGAAGAAATGCCCCGATTGGTCAGAAATGAGCCGGGAGGAGCGGTTCTACAATCTAAATGGTCTCGTACAGAGGCAGGTGCAGTCAACTCTAAACTTACATTTTCACAGAGCATTTCACTCACTTATAGCTGATGGATGACTGTGGCTCCTTCCTGTCTAAAATAAATGAGCACATTTTGGAGCACATTCATGTCTTCTCGCTCTTTGCACTATCAATGTAGCTCCAATACGTACCTTGCCCATGTTGTTGTAGTTGTAGTTTTAACAGCCACTACTACCCCTTTAGACTCTAAACAATGCATTTAGCTTGGCTTGGTGTTTATATTTTTGGTGCAGATCAGAATGTGGCAGTTTGCGTACTTCTATAAAGGCACACTTGCTGCGTTTGTAAATCCGAATCAGAATCAGAAAATAAACATTTAAGGACAGGAATAAAGTAGAGCACAGAGCTACACGGTTATCCCCTGCTATTAAAACAGAGCTGGCAGCACTTCATAGGTTGGATCTAAAATAGCCTGGGCATAGTGGAGACCAATCCACTATGTCCAGGAACACATTTACCATTTATCTACCTTTAGAAAGAAGGCCTGCAATTTAGTCCCCTGCCCCAGTCCCCGCCGCCGCCGCAGCAGCAGCGGTAGTGATGGTGGTGGTGATTTGGTTGGAGGCATGGGGCGGTGGAGGGTATTGACTGCGACCAGAGATGAGGCCCGGCTGATGGGCGCTAAGTGGCCAAAGTAGGGCCAAAACAAGGATCAATGGGCAAAGCAGGACCGGATCAATCAAACAGATAGTTACTACATGCCATGTTTCACCGTCTGCCTGGCTGTCTCAGATAAGCCTCCGACTGATGTACGTGATCTCTCGCCTCTCCGTCTGCACCCCGGCCAGCCGGCATATCGCCCTATGTAATCGCTTTAGGATTTGACGGAAATGCGTTGAATTGCTCCAAAAGGTGGTTGTTGTTTTCCCCCCCAAAGTAGAAATTGATCATAATTGCGCCGTCCGTCAAACACGCAGCTGTTTCTGTTATCACGAGTGGGAAAAGGTCAGGATTTGCATCATCATTGATGCTCAGATAGTTTCTGGGGGTATTTTTAACCGCGCGAGCGAGAGATCCACCTACTTGTACTGAAGTAATTAGAGTCTTGTGACAGCGTTGCTACGGGTTGGCTGATGAATCAGCAGCATCCAGCGCCACACACACACACTGTGTGGCAAAACTCCATTTTTGGTCTCCTGATGCATCATCTGAATGATCCTTATTTAGTCCTGAACTTGCTCAAGCTTTAACATAAGCTTCAAGCTTTAACTTATGTGCATTCTGAGCAAAAATACCCTTTGAACAACACACACACTGATTATTGTTTAAAGGGGGATTTTATTTAGCTTTACGGAATTCCGCTTTTCTGAATTCAATCGCACAATTTATGCACGTTGTGTTTTTTTTTTGTTATGTTTGCGGCGGCTTGTTTTCCGGCACACCACATTTTCTTTTGCCAACATTTTCCATCTCACCAATTTGCCAAGGTCCGTCTCCTCGCCGCCAGAGAGAGCGGCACGCTGGAAAACGGCGCGTTACATAAAACTCTGAGAAAATTGCTGCTTCTATGAACCCCTCGGCATGCTTTCAGAGCCCCCTCGAAAAAAACCACGCCGCTAGTCGTATTACCGTGATAATAACTAAATGGAGACTCTACCTTTCTGCGCCGCCGGCTCTTGAGCTCCCGGGGAGGATGGGACGGAACAGCAAACAAAGAAGAAGAAGAACGCCCCCGCCCCCATCAGGACCCGGAGGGACGCAAGGGCTGCTGGCTCCCGCTATAACCATCCACATAGATGTGGATGGTTAGTGTGTGTGTTTGTGTATGTGTGTTGGTGTGTGTGTGTGTGTGTGTGTGTGTGTGTGTGTGTGTGTGTGTGTGTGTGTGTGCGTAGGTGTGTGTAGGTGTGGGCATATGTGTGTATTTTTTAATGATCAAACACTATAGGCACACGAGAATGGATCGTAATAGAATATTCTCTCTCTCTCTCGTCCCTAACGATTTCCATCTATTAATGGCCATCCGTTTGTAGCGTCTCGTGTCGTGGGCACACGGCCGCTCGCGCTTCACAACATATGTGCGTCTCTTCCGGAGCGCGACCCCTTGGAATGCTCCAGGTCCTCCCCACTCCACAACACACAGCCTCCGCCGGAATGAGATGCAAGTTCCTGATTAAGTTGCTCTGATTTGAGAGTATAATTGCACAGAGATGCTGAAAGCCCATTTTGAGGTATCAACAAGCGTGTTGTCTGGGAGGGGGTTGGGGGGAGGGGTGAGGGTGAGGGGGGAGGAGGGGGGGGGGGGTGATGGGGAGGGGGGAGGGTGAGGCAGGCAGGCAAAGCTGTTAAATCCTCCCCCGCTGGGCTCTGGGTTTTGCTCTCATCACAACGAGGGAGGAACAGGGCCACTTACAATCTCTTAGTCAGCACTTCTGAAGGGAGAAATCCAAAAAAAAGGGGAACACTCTGGAAGTGCACCTCTCACCAGTTGTTTGGCACAAATTATAGCTGATTTTCTACTCCCTTTTTGCTGGTTCTTGGGTGTTTTGTTCTATGTTGGTCTCTGTTTGGTTTTTAACACATCCAGCAGACCCCTGAGGCGTCCAACCACCTCCACCGCAGCAGCTAGTCTGTGAAGCCCCGGTCAGTGGACCACCACTGAGAGAGAGAGAGAGAGAGAGAGAGAGAGAGAGAGAGAGAGAGAGAGAGAGAGAGAGAGAGAGAGAGAGAGAGAGAGAGAGAGAGAGAGAGAGAGAGAGAGAGAGAGAGAGAGAGAGAGATAGAGAGATGAGCTAAGCTAATGCTGTTGAGGGAGAGGAGAGAGGGAGAGAGATAATGAGAGAGAGAGATAATGAGTGGAGAAGGAGCGAGAGGGAGAGAGAGAGAGTTGGAGAGAAAGAGGGAGAGAGAAAGAGGGAACGAGACAGAGAGGGAGACAGAGATGGAGAGGGTGAGAGAATGAGACAGAGGGACAGAGAGAGAAGCAGAGAGAGAGAATGAGAGAGAGGGAGGGAGAGAGAAAGAGAGAGATGTAGAAAAAGAGCAAGAGAGTGTAAGATGGAGAGAAAACTACACTGAGGGCGACAGAGAGAATCAGAGAGAGGGAGAGAGAAATTAAGCTTTTATTTTTATTTTTTGATGACCTCTTTAAAATTGATGAAGCTAAACAACTGTACCTGCAAATGAGGAGGATGGAAGAGGAGAGAAGCATTGAGGCGTGTGTGAGAGTTTACTGTTTCAAACGGTCCCTAATGCTGACGTCTGTGCACTCTGTGCTGCTGTTTGCTCTACTCTGCTTTTATTACTCGGAGGGACTAAGCAGATTCTAAAAGAGCACAGATCACAACGTGGTGAAGTTCAACATGGAGGGTGGGCCGTTTAGGAAATACAATTGAGTAGAAAAATGTATTGCAAAGATTATCCCACATTTTCCGTTAAAGACAAGGTGCGCTGCCAAGATACGCACCGAGGACACAATGCTGTCGTTGGATATGGGAATCCGTCCAAGAACCCGGTGGGCTGCGGTAGCTGAAGGGGTAGAGCGGCTTGTCTGGAAGTTGGTTTGGATCCTCCGAGCCAAGTGGGGAGGGTGTCCCTGAGCAGAACACCCGCTAACCCTAACTGCTGCTGACCAGCTGGCTGTCTTCTTGCATGGCTGACACCGCCGTCGGTGTATGAAACAGGCCCCGCCCCCTGTCTCTCCCAGCACAGGACAGGACAGGCCCCGCCCCCCATCCCAACACAGAACAGGCCATGTCCCCCGTCCCGTCCCAGCATGGGACAGACCCCGCCCCCCCCCATCCCAGCATGAAACAGGCCCCGCCCCCCATCCCAACACAGAACAGGCCATGTAATGGGGGCATGGGACAGACCCCGCCCCCCCATCCCAGCATGAGACAGACCCCGCCCCCCCATCCAAGCATGGGACAGACCCCGCCCCCCCCCCCATCCCAGCCCAGGACAGACCCCGCCCCCCCGTCCCAGCCCAGGACAGACCCCGCCCCCCCATCCCAGTCTAGGACAGACCCCGCCCCCCCGTTCCAGCATGGGACAGGGCCGCCCCCTGGTGCCACCTTAGGGCCCAGATCAGAGCACTCCGTCCATCACAGTAAGTGAGGAGGCTGGGGGGCGTGTGAGTCAAAGGTGGCAGCACCGAGATAACATTTAAAAGGTACTAAAGGTCACTCAATTGAAAAATTACCCATAGGCTAATGTGTCACAATCTTGTAATGCTACACGTTTCGCTGCATGCAATCATTTTATTACGCGGCCAATTTGTCAATGCGGTGAATCAAGCTAACGGCGATTGATACACACCAAGCCTTCCTCCTCCTCCTCCTCCTCCTCCTCCTCCTCCTCCTCCTCCTCCTCCTCCAACGGTTCTGCCCTCTTCATGAATATGCACTGTTACATTATCTCTCTCTACCTCTCTCTCTCTCACTTCCTCTTGCTTCCACTCCCTCTCTCTCTTTGTCTCTCTCTCTCTATCTCTCTGTCTCTCGTTCTCTCTCTACATCTTTCTACTTCTTCCTCTCTCTCTCTCTCTCTCTCTCTCTCTCTCTCTCTCTCTCTCTCTCTCTCTCTCTCTCTCTCTCTCTCTCTCTCTCTCTCTCTCTCTCTCTCTCTCTCTCTCCTCTCTCTCTCTCTTCCCTTGGTGTCTGTCTGTAGGTCAGTCTGACCGGTGTCCACAGGGCAGCTCATCACACTCCTCCGGTCACGGGAGGCGGAGCTCCTTACTTTCCCATGATGCTCTGTGTCTCGGTCGCCCCTAATAGCACCCGGGCCGTTAAACAGGACCCCATCACGCCCGGTGAAACGTGACCGCAAAAAACGGTTGGGCTTGACCGTGGGAAGGGGAGGGGAGGGGAGGGGAGGGAGGGGGATGTTTCTCCTCCTGCTCCTCCTTCCCCGCCCTCTTCCTCCTCCTTCTCCTCCTCCTCCTCCTACACACCCCCTCCTCTTCCTCCCCTCCTCTTCTCCCCTCCTCACTTCCTCCCCTCCTCTTCCTCCCCCTCCTCCACTTCCCACTCCTCCTCTTCCTCCCCCTCCTCCTCTTCCTCCCCCTCCTCCACTTCCCACTCCTCCTCTTCCTCCCCCTCCTCCACTTCCCACTCCTCCTCTTCCTCCCCCTCCTCCACTTCCTCCCCCTCCTCTTCCTCCTCCTGCTTCTTCTTCTTCTCCTCCTCCCCCTGCTCCTCCTCTTCCTCCCCCTCCTCTTCCTCACCCCTTTCCTCCTCCTCCTTTACACTCCCTTTACCCCACAATACCCTCCCCCCACTCCCTCAACTCATTAACGCTAACCCTATTGGGTTTTATTAATGATGATGTACTGTTTGTGTCAAATCTACAATCAACTTATTGTACTTTTACTTGAACACTGGTTCGGAAATGTAATGCTTTATATATTATGTTATTATATATGTATGTATATATTATATTATTATGGCTTTGTTACGAAGGAAATGCACTTACGACTTCCGGTGACTCGTAGACTCTGGTGACTCTCTCTCTCTCTCTCTCTCTCTCTCTCTCTCTCTCTCTCTCTCCCTCTCCCTCTCCCTCTCCCTCTCTCTCTCTCTCTCTCTCTCTCTCTCTCTCTCTCTCTCTCTCTCTCTCTCTCTCTCTCTCTCTCTCTCTCCACAGCCACACAGGTCAGCCCTTCAGAACTACAGGATGTGTTCCAAGAAACATCCTCCAATATCTTCCAGATCAATGCAAACGGTAAGGATGATTATACAACAGTCTGTCTGGCCCTATTTCCCTGTGTGTGTGTGTGTGTGTGTGTGTGTGTGTGTGTGTGTTTATTTGTGAAATGTCACACACCGTCACGCTTGTTCACCTGTTTTTCCAGTGGTTACACTCGAGAAGAGCCTCCAGTCACTCGGAACATCCAGAGACACGGCAGAACTACGACAGAGTCTGTAAGTTCCTGCACACACATGCATGCTCAAACACACACACACACACACACACACACACACACACACACACACACACACACACACACACACACACACACACACACACACACACACACACACACACACACACACACACACACACACACACACACACACACACACACACACACAGCTGCACAGTCCAGTTTGTTGTTTTCACAGAATCACTTTTATAAATATTAATAAAACATATTTCCTCTTTGTTTCAGCACTTGTCGTTTTTTTAGCTGAGCCTCCAGCAATTACCAAATTCCATGCTGATCACAAAATGGCCAATCTTAGATGATTGCATCTATTTAAAATGCATTACGTCCCACTGCAGCCTTGGCTGCATGCTGCTGTACACGCTCAGTTCTGGTACTTTGGGTGATGGGGGGTGATGGGTGGGGGGTGACAGGTCTCGGTTGTTGTTGTGAGGTACACCGTGGGGCCGCGTTCAAAGCAGATTAAGAGTCAGACCAAAAGGGTCAGACCAAAAGGAATGCACTATGGGAAAAAACTGAACCAAATGTTACCACCATGGATGTACACTTAACTACGAAAACTTTAAATAGTTTGGGTAAATCACAAAGTTATGTGTCCGGTGGGGGGGGGAAAGATCAGCCCTTGATTCATCTACCGCCGCTCCATGGAGTGTGCTGGTGTAGTGGATCACCTTGTACTGTGGTACGTACCTGATCACCTCGTACTGTGGTGCGTACCTGATCACCTCGTACTGTGGTGCGTACCGGATCACCTCGTACTGTGGTACGTACCTGATAACCTCGTACTGTGGTGCGTACCTGATCACCTCGTACTGTGGTGCGTACCTGATCACCTCGTACTGTAGTACGTTCTGGATCACCTCGTACTGTAGTACGTTCTGGATCACCTCGTACTGTGGTACGTTCTGGATCACCTCGTACTGTGGTACGTTCTGGATCACCTCGTACTGTGGTACGTTCTGGATCACCTCGTACTGTGGTACGTTCTGGATCACCTTGAGCCTCTGGGAGACGCTTCAGGTCCATCAGATCAACCATCACATGTTGGACCTGCTCTCCTCTGGGAGACGCTTCAGGTCCATCAGATCAACCATCACATGTTGGACCTGCTCTCCTCTGGGAGTCCCTTCAGGTCCATCAGACCAACCATCACCTGTTGGACCTGCTGTCCTCTGGGAGACGCTTCAGGTCCATCAGATCAACCATCACATGCTGGACCTGCTGAACCTCTGGGAGACACTTCAGGTCCATTCAATCACAGACAAAAAGACTGAAGAACAGTTTCTACCCAGAGCCATAAGAGAACTGAACACTGTCAGGTGTCACGATCTGTCACGGTCTGATCTCCCGTTACGTTACGATCACATACGTTCCGATAGGATTGTTTCGATCGAGTCCACGATTGGGTCTCGATCTGACACGATCATCGCGATCGGTTCCCGAATTGGGACGATCTGGTACGTTCCGATACGTTCCGATACATTCATCACGAACCGATGCGCTCCGTTACGATAGGATACGATTGTGGTCGCGATGTCTTTCACGATCATGATCGAGGGTGATCACGATTTGAGCTACGACTGGACCCCGACGGGTATATATACAGCCCGACTGACCATGGACTTCATTGTTTCTTGAACTTTTACAGAGTGAACTCCGAAAGGCGTTTGCTGTACAGGACCTAATTTCTCACGAGGAACTCAATGATTCCTCCTTTTGCTGTTCAGAGAAGGCAGTGACTGTTTTTTTTCTCTTTGCTTTCTCGGAGGGGTAGCTGTCTCCTCTGGAGCCGGCTCTGGCTGGACTGGTTCAGGCTCCGGGGTGGGCCAGCCTTGCCCTTTCCCTTCTTGCCTCTGGTACCCTTGGGTGGCATCTCTCAAAGGCTCTAAAAAGTACTAGCAAAGGCAGGTTACTAAGATGTGCTCTCTTCAAGAGTAGATCACTGAGACGCATCTTGTCTGGTATATATATGGGCACGAGAACTCGTAACAGATCGTGAGCGTTTGTGTAAAAACGTAACTACTCGTATCTACTCGCATCTTCTCGTATCAACTCCTATCTGCTCGTGAGTCATTCGTGTCAGGTCTTGAGCAATGGGACCCGACAGAGCGTAACAGATTGTGACAGATTGTGACAGATCGTGGGAGATCGCAACACATCTCAACAGAGCGTGGTGTTTGTCTTGTCTAAGATCGATCCCTATCACCACGATTTGGAAGCACGATTAGATGCGATCTGTCACGCTTTGTTAGGATGCAATGCGATCTGATACGATGATCCCGATTGATAATTGATCGTGTTGATCGTAGAAAAATTGTAACCGTTCAAAAAGTTTTTACGATTAACATGATTGCCACGACTGACCTCAAGATCTGATAAGATCTGATAGGATCACCACGATTACTCCACGATTAAGACCATGATTTCAATCGTGCCGTGAATCGTGATAGTGGGAACCTAGCATTACAGCAAACTTTAAATCTGTACGTTGTTTAGTTTTTTAAATAAGACTTGAATTATGAACTAAGCTTGTTTAGCTGTTTGTTTAGTTTTCAATAATTTCAATAAAAAAATGGAACTGCTGCCGTGTGTGAAAGAGTGCAGTGCGGGATTGGTGCACAATTGTGTTGTCCTTGTGCAATGTCAATAAAGGCATTGTAATGTATTATTTTCTTTGTTAATTGTTGTCTTTCCTTTTAATTTGGGATAATGTGAAGACTATTATTAGTGTTTTTTTAACAACTTATAATAGCATGTAGACTAGTTGAATGATCTGTTGTCATGTTCTGTGAGTGCAATAAGAAGTGTTCTCCCAGGTACGTTGATATAAAGGTAAAGTGTTTATGTGGTAAAACACTAACAGCTGCTGTATCCTACAGTCAATCCACTTACGCTTATTTAGTGAGGTGTTACTGGCCCTGGTCGTTACTCTGGGAGTAAAAACAGTGAAATTCTATGTTGTCCTGCTAATGTGTTTGACCGCGGTGGTTTTAGTGCGATGGTCGATATTCACTTCTTTAAAACAAGAGTAATCTAAAATAAACGAGCTACAGAGTTTAGTAATAATACAAATAGTTAAGTGTCTTAACGTCAATCTGAAATAACCTTTCCCAAGTAGATGGCCTGTAAGATACACAACAAGAGCCGTTTGTATTTTAGTACATAAACACGCTTACTTTATGTAATAGTATTACTGTAAATTAAGTTATCAACGTACCTGTCCCTCTCAAAAGTCCCAAAGTTCCTACACACACATGCATGCACACACACACACACACACACACACACACACACACACACACACACACACACACACACACACACACACACACTTACACTTACACTTACACTTACACACACGCACACAAACACACTCCAGTGTGTATCTCCTTGTTCCCGTGACATCAGAAGCATATGGCGGCACATTAATCAAACGCACTGGAGACTTCTCTGACTGCTCCTCGGTGCAGAGCAGAGAGCAGTTCTGTGATTCCTCTCTTGTTTCATATGAAAGTGAAAAACCCTCACCCAAAGATCCCCGGGTAGGAATGTCAAACCGCCATCTGTGCACGTCTGACCCCCGGCGAGGGAGAAATCTCTTGCGTGCGGCGGTTAATACCATTTGACCCCCGTAGCTCCCGCTCAAACAGCCATGCTATCGCGGCGCCGCGCCGGCCTGGGAGTCTAAGTGGATTAACGGCGAGCGCCCTCTTGTCATTGTGTTCTGTTAGCGCATTATGCATTCAGCCGCGCTCTCCGTCTGCCAGAGGACACGCCGCCATGGTCACTACCCCCACTACCACCAACACTACCACCGCCACCACCGCTACCACCAACAATACCACCGCTACCACCGCTATCGCCGCTACCACCGCTACCACCACTACCACCATCACTACCACCGCTATCACCGCTACCACCGCTACCACCATCACTACCACCGCTACCACCATCACTACCACCGCTATCACTGCTACCACCGCTACCACCATCACTACCACCGCTACCACCGCTACCACCATCACTACCACTCCTACCACCGCTACCTCCACTATCTCCGCTACCACCCCTACCACCGCTACCTCCGCTATCTCCGCTACCACCGCTACCTCCGCTATCTCCGCTACCACCACCGCTATCACCGCTACCACCGCTACCACCACCGCTATCACCGCTACCACCGTCACTACCACCCCTACCACCGCTATCACCGCTACCACCGCTACCACCATCACTACCACCGCTACCAACCCTACCACCACTACCTCCGCTACCTCCGCTATCTCCGCTACCTCCCCTATCTCCGCTACCACCGCTACCACCGCTATCACTGCTATCACCGCTACCACCGCTACCACCGCTACCACCGCTACCACCATGACCGTGTCTGGAGGAGAGTGTCTCTGACAGCCTGAAGGGGCCCTGGCTGATGCCATCCGAGGCTCCGCCAGCCATACGGCACACCTTCTGCTAGCAGGGGCCCTCAGGGGCCCCCGAGCAGCAGGATGTTACACCTCACAGCCCAAAACATTATATATATATATATATATATATATATATATATATTCAGAGAGAGGGAGAGGTAGAGGGGGAGAGAGGGACAGAGAGGGGGGAGAGAGGGACAGAGAGAGAGAGAGAGAGAGAGAGAGAGAGAGAGAGAGAGAGAGAGAGAGAGAGAGAGAGAGAGAGAGAGAAAGAGAAGGGGGGAGAGGGAGAGAGATAAAGATACAGGTATAGAGAGATTGATTGTTAAACAGCATGTGGCACCTTGTACGGAATCAAATGGTTATGATAAAATTGGATAACATCATAAAGTGGGTATGAAAATAATTTGGATGAGGAAAAAGTTTATTTTATTGGCGTGTGTGTGTGTGTGTGTGTGTGTGTGTGTGTGTGTGTGTGTGTGTGTCTGTGTGTGTGTGTGTGTGTGTGTGTGTGTGTGTGTGTGTGTGTGTGTGTGTGTGTGTGTGTGTGTGAGGAAACACATTCATTCAGATGCCGCTCAAATGGCTTTACTTCAGGAATATGATGAATGGAACAACAAAAGGGTTTCCATGGTGATGGTGAAGTGTTGTTTATTACACCTTTTGAATAGGCTTTTGGAGTTTGTGTTTCTTTTGTGTCAAGCTACAATCCAGGGAAAATGTAATTATATTGTGTTCTCTTTCTCTTCTGTGTGCTCAAGGGCATCTTGGTAGCCATGGAGAGTTCAAGTGCCACTTAAACACTTTGCTACGTCGTAGGTTCGAACCTGCGACTGCATGGAGCACACGGGAGGTCCCGTCACTAATGATTAGAGTGTCTTTTGGTTTGTTGTTGTGAACGGTGAGGGCTGGAGAACAGCCAGCGTGGTGACCATGACAACACGTACTCTCCATTCACCTGACGCACTGTGACAGTGAGCAGCTCTCTCTCTGTCTCTCTCTGTCTCTCTCCCTCTCTCTCGCTCTCCACCCTCTCTCTCTCTCTCTCTCTCTCTCTCTCCCTCTCGCTCACCACCCTCTCTCTCTCTCTCTCTCTCTCTCTCTCTCTCTCTCTCTCTCTCTCTCTCTCTCTCTCTCTCTCTCTCTCTCCCTCTCGCTCACCACCCTCTCTCTCTCTCTCTCTCTCTCTCTCTCTCTCTCTCTCTCTCTCTCTCTCTCTCTCTCTCTCTCTCTCTCTCTCTCTCTCTCTCTGGCTCCTCACCCTCTCTCTCTCTCTCTCTCTCTCTCGCTCTCTCTCTCTCTGTCTCCCCCTCTTTCGCTCTTCAACCTCTTTCTTTCTTTCTTTCTTTCTTTCTTTCTTTCTTTCTTTCTTTCTTTCTTTCTTTCTTTCTCTCTCTCTCTCTCTCTCTCTCTCTCTCTCTCTCTCTCTCTCTCTCTCTCTCTCTCTCTCTCTCTCTTTCTCTCTCTCTCTCTCTCTCTCTCTCTCTCTCTCTCTCTCTCTCTCTCAGAGACCGGGGGTTCCCGTATGGGGTCGGTTCCCTCTGAAGAATATTAAATGGCGAGGCACTGAGGGGCAGATGGACGGAGGTGTAAATTCACAGTAGGACTGAATGCTAATCTTTTAAATAAATATATATATACATATATCATTGGATTTCCGCGCGGCGTGTTTCCGGGCCGACCCTGTGTGAGGGTGATGGTTGCTCTCATCCAAGAGACTCACCAAGTGGGCGAAAGCGGGAGATTTTGTGTATATATATATGTGTATATACATATACATATAAATATACATATACTATAGGTGGGCGGGGCAACGGGTGACTCACGCACGCTACGGATGCTCGTCAAAAACATTCTGCAGAGTTCATTTTACTCATAGCGATTTACAGGGCAGTAATCATGTCCTCATTTTGATTTCTTTCTTAAGGCGAGGAAAAAGCGAACTTTTTTCTTGCTTGGTTTGACTTTTTTTTGGGTGGATTGTTCAGGATGTGCACAAATCTTTTTGTATATGTACGGTGTTTATTTATATACATTAACTGTAACGTGGTGTTGCATTGGCTCGCCACGATTTAAAAAAGAATCCTTCAGAAGTCTGGGAAGTCGGTTCCTGCTTCCTAAACGATGACATGTCAAGCTGAGGTTTACTGTAATCCGGGTGTGTGGTGTGTGTGTGGGGTTGTGTATGGTGTGTGTGTGTGGGGTTTGTGTATGGTGTGTGTACATGTTTGTGTGAGTTTGTGTATGATGTGTGTGTGGTGTGTATGGTGTGTGTGTGTGGGGGTTGTGTATGGTGTGTGTACATGTTTGTGTATGGTGTGTGTGTTTGTGTATGGTCTGTGTATGGTGTGTGTGTGTGGTGTGTGTGGGATTATGTGTGCATGCACGTGTGCGCGTATTGTGTCTGTCTGCGTGTATTGTGTATATGTGTGTGCGAGTGTATGTGTGTGCCTGCATGTGTGTATGGTGTGTGTGTGTGGGTTTGTGTATGGTGTGTACTGTGTGTGAGTTGTGTATGATGTGTGTGGGTGTGTATGGTGTGTGTGGTGGGGTTGTGTATGGTGTGTGTACATGTTGTGTATGGTGTGTGTTGTGTAGGTCTGTGATGGTGTGTGTGTGTGTGTGGGATATGTGTGCATGCACGTGTGGCGTATGTGTCGTCTGCGTGTATTGTGTATGTGTGTGCGAGTGATGTGTGTGCTGCATGTGTGTATGGTGTGGTGTGTGTGTTATGTGTGTGTGATTATGTGTGCAGTGCGTATAGTGTGCGTGTGTGTGTGTGTGTGGTGTGTGTGTGTGTGCGTGTGTGTGTGGGGGGTATGTCTGTAAGCAAAGTGTGTTTCAGTTTCCTGTGACACGTTCCTATTGGCGCATCAGCCCTGACTCATTGACTCAGAGACGTTCTCCTGTGTTATCAGCCGGTTCCCAATGACAACAACCAGAGGCACCGCGCTCACCGCCTAGCAACCGGGGGGCACAGTGTAGCGTGGGTGTCAGCAAGACACCGTGATGGCCTGGTCCTTTTACCTGAACCACATGTCTCCCAAACTGTTCCTCAGAAGTTCTGTTTCTGTGTGCGGTGTGTTGGTGTGTGGTGTGTTCCAATGGATTTGTGTCAACTTAAATATTCCAAATGATTACTCCTTTTGCTGGTTTGAGTCTCCTTTGAGTCTGGCTGGTCGGTACCTGCTTATTAAAATCTGTCGCTTCCACTCCAACTTTTTAATTGTACCTTCATTTGGCAGCGGTTTGGGCTGACTGGTGTATAAGGTGAAAGGTCAATATGAAATACTAAATATATATTGAAAAAATATTATATTAAATGTAGAGGAGAGAGTGTATCATCAACCTCCGTCTGCTCTCGGCCGGGTGGAGAAATGGATTTCCAAATATGGGCGTGGCCTTACCTTGTTCAAAAAAACTCCAGCCAATCAGAGTGGCACTCTTGGTGAATCCGGTTGGAAGTAAACGTAAAATGGACTGCACTTTGTTACCGGTGGCCACTCACAGCACTTTGTACCTCACATTCACCCATTCACACACTCATTCACACACATATTCAGACACCCATTCACACACCCATTCATACACGGCGACGGTGTCAACAAGGGAACAGCCAGCTGGTCGGAGCAGTTGGAGCTAGGGTGCCTTGCTCAGGGACACCTCGACACTTGGCTAGGAGGAGGAGGAGCCGGGGGATCAAAGCAGCAACCTTCCGGTTGCCTACCTCCACCTCTACCCACTTCCACCCACAACTACCCACATAGCGCTATTTCCGGTAACTTTTCATATTACTTTGTGGAGCATCTACCGGAGTAAGTGACTGAGTGTTGAGTCACACCTCAGGATGAAGCATCTCTCTCTTAATGACTGATGGGCTGTAATTGGTTCTGAGTGTTTCTGATGCTAAATCTGGTAGGTGCTTTTCTGCCACTCGATCTCAGTGTTAGACTAACTCCCACCCTCCTCCACACAAACCCTTCCTCTTCCAATACACACACACGCACACACACACACACACACACGCACACGCACACGCACACTACACACACACACACACACACACACACACACACACACACACACACACACACACACACACACACACACACGTTTTGAACTACATCAATGGTCTCCCCTGAGAAGGTATTTTTCCACCCTGCTGCTTTCACTTACCTTACAGCAGAGCAAGACAATATAGTGACATGACCTGCTACACACACACACACACACACACACACACACACACACGCACACATGCACACACACATGCACACACACACACACAAATGCACATGCACATACTGGGAGCCTTGCTGGAAGGTACCTGCTAATTATAATCTGTCACTTCCCCTCCAACGTTTTAATTGTACCTTCATTTTGGCAGCAGTTTGGGTGTATAAGGTGACAGGTCAATATAAAATATTAAATATAATAACAAATACAATTAATGTAGAGCAGAGAGTGTGTCACGTAGCCTTGTGAGACCGTCCCAATATTTCTTGGCCAGGGAACAATTGATTTTCAAATATGGGCGTGGGCAAAAATATGTATGTTTCTATCATATTCTATCATATATCGTTGTTCGTCATTCAGTCTATTTTTTGTTTCGTTTTTTTCACCATGAACTGAAACTCCTCCCCCTCTGAGTGCTGATTGGTCCTAGCATTTAAAACCTTATTTGAAAAGGTGGGATCAAGGCCAGAGCGATAACAGGAAGTGACCTCAGAGTCACCCGGGTGGGAGTCACACAACCCTTGGAGGTAGACCACTGGTCTGATCTACTATCTATCCCCGTCTCCGTCGGTCGCCACACCTCACCAGCGTCCGGTGTTGGGTTGGGTTGAAACTGATTCATGTCATTGAGTCAGGTTGTAAACAATCTTGGGGGCGGGACCCTGATCTCAGGACCGTCTGCTCCCGTAAATCATAGCTAATGTGTTCAGAGGAGATATTCCTCACATATGTTAACTAGCCCCCCGTCCCCCTGCTCCCATGCTTTATATTATTATTCCAGTGGGGTTCCTCTTGTTCACTTACTGTGTGTCATTTCCTCTCTCCATCATCCTCTAAGTTCTCTCTCTCTCTCTCTCTCTCTCCCTCTCTCTCTCTCTCTTCCTCTCTCTCTCTCTGTCTCTCTTCCTCTCTGTCTCTCTCTCTCTCTCTCTCTCTCTCTCTCTCTCTCTCTCTCTCTCTCTCTCTCTCTCTCTCTCTCTCTCTCTCTCTCTCTCTCTCTCTCTCTCTCTCTCTCTTCCTCTCTGTCTCTCTCTTTCTCAGTTTTTTATCTCTTTCACTCATATTCACCCATTGTCTGAGTCCATGCCATTCATCTCTCTCTCTTGGTCCCTGTCAGCTGCTCTCTCATTCATTTTCTGAGCAAGTAATTGATCTCTCTCTCTCTCTCTCTCTCTCTCTCTCTCTCTCTCTCTCTCTCTCTCTCTCTCTCTCTCTCTCTCTCTCTCTCTCTCTCTCTCTCTCTCTCGTGCTCATTGTCAGCTCCCTCAGTGACCTTCACTGTCTCCCTTATTCATCTCTATGTAGCTCTCTCTCTCTCTCTCTCTCTCTCTCTCTCTCTCTCTCTCTCTCTCTCTCTCTCTCTCTCTCTCTCTCTCTCTCTCCCTCTCCCTCTCTCTCTCTCTCTCCTGACCATGTGAATGTGTGTGTGTGTGTGTGTGTGTGTGTGTGTGTGTGTGTTTCTTCCAGCCACGGCACACAGCAGCAAACCAACAAAGTCATCACCAGTACGAGTCAACTCATCAAGCAGCTCTCTGACATCATCAGCAGCTCTTCACGGGTATCCTGTGGATTCACTTCTTTGACTTCTTTCACTTTCACTTTGTGTCATAAGAAAAAACGATTCTGTTAGTCGGACCATTTTTAAAGTGATCTGTTGTTGTTTTGGTTCTGCAACGCAGCAGGACCGCATTCGCCTCAGCCGGCTAAAGACCGAGCTGTCAGAGTCTGTCCAGAGATATGCAGACCTGCAGAAGGTAAGCTACTGCATCCTACCTGCAGAAGGTAAGCTACTGCATCCTACCTGCAGAAGGTAAGCTACTGCATCCTACCTGCAGAAGGTAAGCTACTGCATCTTACCTGTAGAAGGTAAGCTCCTACATCTTACCTGTAGAAGGTAAGCTCCTAGGTCTTACCTGTAGAAGGTAAGCTCCTCCATCTTACCTGTAGAAGGTAAGCTCCCACATCTTACCTGTAGAAGGTAAGCTCCTACATCTTACCTGTAGAAGGTAAGCTCCTACATCTTACCTGTAGAAGGTAAGCTCCTACATCTTACCTATAGAAGGTAAGCTCCTAGGTCTTACCTGTAGAAGGTAAGCTCCTCCATCTTACCTGTAGAAGGTAAGCTCCCACATCTTACCTGTAGAAGGTAAGCTCCTACATCTTACCTATAGAAGGTAAGCTCCTCAGTCTTACCTGTAGAAGGTAAGCTCCCACATATTACCTGTAGAAGGTAAGCTCCCACATATTACCTGTAGAAGGTAAGCTCCTCCATCTTACCTGTAGAAGGTAAGCTCCCATATCTTACCTGTAGAAGGTAAGCTCCCACATCTTACCTGTAGAAGGTAAGCTCCCACATCTTACCTGTAGAAGGTAAGCTCCTCCATCTTACCTGTAGAAGGTAACCTCCTACATATTACCTGTAGAAGGTAAGCTCCTAGGTCTAACCTCTGGAAGGTAACCTCCTACATCTTACCTGTAGAAGGTAAGCTCCTACATCTTACCTGTAGAAGGTAACCTCCTAGGTCTAACCTCTGGAAGGTAAGCTCCTCCATCTTACCTGTAGAAGGTAAGCTCCCACATCTTACCTGTAGAAGGTAAGCTCCTACATCTTACCTATAGAAGGTAAGCTCCTAGGTCTTACCTGTAGAAGGTAAGCTCCTCCATCTTACCTGTAGAAGGTAAGCTCCCACATATTACCTGTAGAAGGTAAGCTCCTCCATCTTACCTGTAGAAGGTAAGCTCCTATATCTTACCTGTAGAAGGTAAGCTCCCACATCTTACCTGTAGAAGGTAAGCTCCCACATCTTACCTGTAGAAGGTAAGCTCCCACATCTTACCTGTAGAAGGTAAGCTCCTCCATCTTACCTGTAGAAGGTAACCTCCTACATATTACCTGTAGAAGGTAAGCTCCTAGGTCTAACCTCTGGAAGGTAACCTCCTACATCTTACCTGTAGAAGGTAAGCTCCTACATCTTACCTGTAGAAGGTAACCTCCTAGGTCTAACCTCTGGAAGGTAAGCTCCTACATATTACCTGTAGAAGGTAACCTCCTACATATTACCTGTAGAAGGTAAGCTCCTACATCTTACCTGTAGAAGGTAAGCTCCTAGGGCAGAGGCTCTCTTCTAGATTTAAAATGTTTGATGATGCATATTATTCATAGCAGTACTACGTATTATTATTAGAGGTGGTGGCGGTGGTGGTGGTAGCAGTAGAACTAGCATTTGTGGGGCTAGTAGTACAAGTAGTATAGTAGTAGTAATACAATTAGTAGTAGTAGTGGTAGTAGTAGTAGTAGTAGTAGTAGTACTAGTAGCAGTGGTGGTATTAGTATTATTAGTTGTTGAGATGGTGGTGGTGGTGGTAGTAGTAGTAGTAGTATTATAAGTGGTGGTGGTACTGGTAGTAGTGGTGGTAGTAGTAGTAGTAGTAGTAGTAACAGTTGTAGTAGTAGTATTAGTAGTACTTCTAGGAGTATTGATGGTAGTAGTAGTAGAAGCATTAACAGTTGTAGTATATTTCTCATCATTATTCTCTAAGCATTCCCTCTTCATACGGCGCTGCTGTAGTGGTTCTACTGACAACAGACTTTTAGTTTCTATCTTTCATCTCATTCATTTCATTTTGTCCTATTTGAGAAAAATAATGAACTTCCCACTATTCTTTTTCTTGCTCTTTCAGAAAATCGCAGACCGCACAAGAGCCTTGCTTCCTCCGGCACAGAAGGAGAATAAGGTAAGTCCAGTTCACTCATCCTCTATCTAAGCAGACAGGGAGATGGCCCTGCTCTGTCTTAGAGCTTTGGTCTTTCCGTTCCTCGTCTGTTGTTCTCTTCCTCTTCCTCTTCCTCTGATGACAATAGATGCCTCCTTCGCTTGTCTACGCAAGAGATCCATATGCTGGGCTCCTCCTTGTGTAATAGTTTTCATAATTACAGCTATTATACAAACTGGGAAATTAATAAGTCTGTGTAAACAGTGAAGCTCAATTAATTTTCCCATTAATACAACACTGCATGTTAATGAGTTGATGAGTTGAATTTTGAGTTATGTCATTACAGCGCTCCGAGGACAGCACTGAAGCAGTCGGCCTATGTGTAATAAAAAAATATGAACTTTATGGGGCCTTAATTGAATCAGAGACGCACAAATTGAAAGTAAAACCATCCACCTCTGTTTTCCGTTTCGTTAATATGACCTAGTAAAACTACCACAAAACGGTTTCCTAGCAGCTACATTACTACTTGCTATATTAATACTATTCTTTTGCATTTTGTGTCACACAAGTCACATTTTTTCATCCACAAATTCAGGAGGAAGAAAAGAGTCCTTGCGGTGACATGTTATGCAAATGATGTGTTTCCACACTTACTTTGAAGTTGTCGTTTGTTAACTAGAGGAAGACTGCAGGCCCTCAAACCTCAAAAGGTACTTGTGTTTCCTCCAGAAGACGCGCTGGCTTGATGATCAAATCAAACAGCCAGTGTGTTGGGGAGCGTCTCCCAGGCCCCGGAGAGGACACTGTTTACATGTTCACAATCACTACAAGGTCCTAGAAGACCCTTAGGGGCCCACCAACACATCTCTTCTCTTTTAAGTCACACGCGGCGCTGCTTGTAATGTTATGTCATATAATGCATTTCTAGTATATGGTATATAGTCAGTATTTTTGATTTGTTCAAGTTAAGTTAAGATTAGCGATCCACACACTATTAACGCTTAATAATAATTTAATATTCCTATATCGTTTCTACAAACCAATATTAATAACAAATAAAAAATTTAAAAAGGGTCATTTCGGCAATATGCACAATCCTGATCATGATTCATTATGCATTAGATGATTGTATAGTATTGCATAGTAGTATACAGTAGTAGTGCATAGCATAGTATAGTGTTGTATAGTATTGTATAGTATAGTATAGTATCGTATTGTATAGTGTAGTATAGTCTTGTATAGTTTAGTATAGTTTAGTATAGTATTGTATAGTGTTGTATAGTATACTATTGTTGTAGAAATGCAAGAGAATAGAGTGAATTAAGCATTAAGTTGTACTTGTTAACATGGACCATAAAGAATCTGTCGTCTGTAATCATGTAATGTAGCTCCCTGTAAGGAGGGGGAGAACAGAATGGACATCATTGAATCCATCGAAAAATACTTAAAGAAAGAAATCGTCTAAAGAATCGTTTAAAATTAGTTAGAATTCTACCAAGCATTTCTCCTTGAGTCCCAGCTTACATATGATGTATTTCAGTGCACAGTGGGGGGTATTCAACACGCTGGCTCTAAACTAAAAGTGGTGTGCCATTCATAAATGAGACGCCAGGATATGCAATCATTGCTGCTGTTTAAGTGAAGCTTAAGCTTTTAAAGGTGTAGGAAACACTAAACAAATATAACACAAGTTCTTTGTAGTGTCGCCCATATGTGGATTTCTGCTGTTTTAAGCAGTTTTAGATGTTCACATCTTTAGCAAACAAGTATCAAACCACATCAAACCAATTCACTTTGTTTATTGTATATCTTCCAAGTGTGGGGAGACTGACTGAAGTGGAGGGTTTCCTACACCTTTAAGTAAATGTTCGAAAACACAACTGATTAACAATACTCTGCTCATTCACTCAGTGGCAATGATCAGGTTCCATATATAGCTATGTAATTGGTCCTTCAAATAGCCACACACACAAACGTTCCTTCGCCCACGTCTAGTAAGGAGTGTGTGTAGATTGTCCATCTCATGTCTGTTGTAGATCAAGCTCTGCGACAGGACAAGACAATGATTTGCCATGAGCGTGACATCCAGTTAATCAAACACTAAAGTAACAATAGGTGCCTTGAGGCTCCATCAATCAATGCCATCGATAAAGAAAAGCAAGCGACACAGATCAGTTCCACATGTGACCCTTCCTCCACACGCCTCCTAAACCAAACAGAGGCTCCTCAGAGCCACCCTGAAGTTACACATGTCGACGTGGATGTTTTTCTCTTGTCTTGGAGAGTGTGTGGAGGCGGTGAAGATGGAGGAGGAAGTGGATGAGGAGGTGGATGAGGAGGTGGATGTATTAGAGGATGAGGAGGAGGAGGAGGAGGAGGAGGAGGAGGAGGAGGAGGAGGAGGAGGAGGAAGAGGGAGCTTGTGGGTGTTGTGGAGCTGACTGGAGAGCGATGAGTCACACCGCGGTGGTCAGGAAGAAAAGACGTGACTCAGCCATGGTTGGTCCCGGGCTGTGACCCTCGCTGGGCCCACAGCTCCCCAGCTTCTCTCAGCCAGAGAGAGAGAGAGAGAGGGTCAGGGTGCTGTTCACAATGCAACAGAAAGACCTGTCCTAATATGTGGATGTACTTTGTGTGTGTGTGTGTGTGTGTGTGTGTGGGTGCATGTGTGTGAGACTGTCTACATGTGTGTGTGTGTGTGTGTGTGACTGTTTCTATTTGTGTATGCGTGTGGGTGTGTGTGTGTGCATGCATGTGGCTGTGCATACGTGTGTGTGTGTATGTCCCCCAGAGTCCCCAGACGCCGTTCACTGAGCTGTGTGAGGAGGGCCCTCTGTTCGGGGGTCCGGAGGCCCCGGAGGAGGGGGCCAGCATCCAGGCCTTCCTGTCGGAGATCAGCGAGGACGATGTGGAGATGCTCCGTCAGCGAGAGGAGGCCCTGCTGCACATCGAGGTAGGAGGCTGTACACGATACCACGCATACAAACACATGGTGGGGGCCTAAACACATGTTAGGGGCCTAAACACATGTTAAGGGCCTAAACACATGTTAGGGGTCTAAACACATGTTATTACCGAAAGACACGTTAGGGGCCTAAACACATGTTAGGGGCCTAAACACATGTTAGGAGCATAAACACATGTTAGGGGCCTAAAGACCCGTTAGGGGCCAAAACACATGTTAGGGACCTAAAGACACGTTAGGGACCTAAAGACACGTTAGGGGCCTAAACACATGTTAGGGGCCTAAAGACACGTTAGGGGCCTAAACACATGTTAGGGGCCTAAAGACACGTTAGGGGCCTAAACACATGTTAGGGGCCTAAAGACACGTTAGGGGCCTAAACACATGTTAGGGGCCTAAAGACACGTTAGGGGCCTAAACACATGTTAGGGGCCTAAACACACGTTAGGGGCCTAAACACATGTTAGGGGCCTAAACACATGTTAGGGGCCTAAACACATGTTGGATCCTAAACACATGTTAGGAGCCTAAACACATGGTGGGGTCCAAAACAGATGTTAGGGGCCTAAACACGTTAGGGAACAAAACACATGTTAGGAGCCTAAACACACGGTAGGGGCCAAAACAGATGATGGGGCCTAAACACATGTTAGGGGCCTAAACACACGTTAGGGGCCTAAACACATGTTAGGAGCCTAAACACGTGTTAGGGGCCTAAACATGTTAGGAGCCAAAACACATGTTAGGGGCCTAAACACATGTTAGGGGCCTAAACACATGTTAGGGGCCTAAAGACACGTTAGGGGCCTAAACACATGTTAGGGACCTAAAGACACGTTAGGGGCCTAAATACATGTTAGAGGCCTAAAGACACGTTAGGGGCCTAAACACATGTTAGGGACCTAAAGACACGTTAGGGGCCTAAATACATGTTAGGGGCCTAAAGACACATTAGGGGCCTAAACACATGTTAGGGGCCTAAAGACACGTTAGGGGCCTAAACACATGTTAGGGGCCTAAAGACAAGTTAGGGGCCTAAACACATGTTAGGGGTCTAAAGACACGTTAGGAGCCTAAACACATGTTAGGGGCCAAACACATGTTAGGGGCCTAAACACATGTTAGGGGCCTAAAGACATTTTAGGGGCCTAAACACATGTTAGGGGTCTAAAGACACGTTAGGAGCCTAAACACATGTTAGGGGCCAAACACATGTTAGGGGCCTAAACACATGTTAGGGGCCTAAAGACATTTTAGGGGCCTAAACACATGTTAGGGGCCTAAACACACGTTAGGGGCCTAAACACATGTTAGGAGCCTAAACACATGTTAGGGCCTAAACATGTTAGGAGCCAAAACACATGTTAGGGGCTTAAACACATGTAAGGGGACTAAACACACGTTAGGAGCCTAAACACATGTTAGGAGCCTAAACACGTTAGGAGCCAAAACACATGTTAGGGGCCTAAACACATGTTAAGGGCCTAAACACATGTTAGGGACACATGTACGAATGTAAAATACACTTCATGTAGATTATGTTTGACAAAAGAACAAAAGAACAAAAGAACAGCATTGTTTTACTTTGCGTTAGATAGACATATGTTGTGCTTCATGGCCAAGATGAGGAGGATGACTACCATGCCATAATTGGAAACTGAAATTATAGACGTTTATGTTTTGAAGGCTTGCATATTGTTTTGATAGGCTGAAACCTAATTTTTTTTTGGAGAAATCTCTGCAAATGTTCATTTTGTATTTGAGGTTTCCTTCTTCACAACTGCAGCTCTCTTTTGGAAAGTGTTTCTCCAACACAAAGAAATATTGCTAACTCCAGTAAACGGTGGAGCTTTGTACCTTTCGTACACTGCGGTATCCATGATCATCGCTCTAGAAGAGGGTCGGCCTGATGGATGGAACACAGATGTCCTAACTCTAGCCTTGGCCCTTGCCTCTAGGATTCTGGCTTTTGTTTTGTTTTTGACGGTCTGCTTCAGAGTTTCAGTGCCAATAAGAGTTTTTTGCCCCCGCTGGACATTCATAATAAAGGTTTGCCCTTTTGGAACTCGTTTCAAAACCTTTTTCCCCTAACATATGCGCACCCATTTATTTTTTATTTTATTTTATTTATACCCATTCATTTACTAATGTTTTCATACCTGGAAAACAAGCGAATACACATGGAGAGCGCGAATCGGAAAACTCTGACAATGAGTTGGAGAAACAGCGTCAGAAGGGAGCAGCGGTCAAAAGACTATCAAAACATTCTAAAACAC
>CM051008.1:19460268-19477768 GCA_027704905.1 Muraenolepis orangiensis
AGAGAGAGAGAGAGAGAGAGAGAGAGAGAGAGAGAGAGAGAGAGAGAGAGAGAGAGAGAGAGAGAGAGAGAGAGAGAGAGAGAGAGAGAGAGAGAGAGAGAGAGAGAGAGCCATGGAGGGATGGAGGGATGGTAGTGATAGTGAGAGATTGAGACAGAGAGAAATTAAGACGGATAGATGGAGATTGAGCTGAGGAAGACTGTATAGGAGAGAACGGTAAATAAACACATTCATCACAATGAAAGAGTGAGTGAGGGAGAGAGAGAGAGAGAGAGAGAGAGAGAGAGAGAGAGAGAGAGGGGTAAGAGTGAGGGAGAGAGAGAAACAGGATGAGAGAGAGAGAGAGAGAGAGAGAGAGAGAGAGAGAGAGAGAGAGAGAGAGAGAGAGAGAGAGAGGAAAGCCAGGTTTTCCAATGTCACTGGCCCCTCAGCACAAGTGAAGTCGTGTCCTGGGTCCACTCACACTCGGCTTCCCTTCACACGGCAGCGTGTCTTTATCTGGATGTTTCGTTTAGTTTAGACCGGAGTTTCCCCCCTTTAAGTCGGATGTAGATTGGGAAAAATACCAATGAGCAACATCATCGGGCTGGTGCACGGACCGCTGGGTTAGTTTCCATGGCAAAGCGTCTGTGAGCGCGCCAGAGGTGGCGGGAAACAGAAATGGCGCATGCGTCGCCACTTCCGAGTCGTCCAATCGAGCCCCAGTGGCGCTGCCAGATGACGCGTCGAAACATGAACATTGATTGAAACATTATTGATATGATGATAGGATTAAAGTTTTGTCCATGATCATGCATCTTTCTTCTCCTTCTGCACCAGCGAAACTTCCTCTCTCCTTCTTCTCCTTGCTCTCCTTCTCCCCCTCTCTCTCCTTCTGCTCTCTTCCTCCTCCTCTCCTTCTCTCTCCTCCTCTCTCCCCCCCCTCTCCTCCTCTCTCTCCTTCTCCTTCTCCCTCCTTCTGCTCTCTCTCCTCATCCTCTCTTTCTTCTCTCTCTCATTCTCTTCTCCCTCATCATCCTCTCTTTCCATCTCCTCTCTTTCCCCCTTTTCTCTTTCCTTCTCCTCTCTCTCCTTTTTCTCTCTGTTATTTTCCTCTCTCTCCTCCTTTCTCTCATTCTCCTCTCTCCTTATCTCTCTTCTCCTTCTCTATCTCCTTTTCTTCTCTCTCCTCCTTCTCCTCTATCTCCTTTTCCTCTCTCTCCTCCTCTCTCTCCTTTTCATCCCTCTTCTCCTCCTCTCTCTCCTTTTCATCCCTCTTCTCCTCCTCTCTCTCTTCTCCTCTCTTCTCCTTCTTGTGTTCATGGCATCCTGCCATCTTTTATCCATGCGGGAGCCGTCCCCTCCCTCCTCTCCCCCTCCTCCTCCCCCCCTCCGTCCTCCCCTCCTCCCCTCTGGACTGCTGCGCTTGTCAAAAGTGTTAATGTGTCTCTGCAGGGATGCGGCGGCGGTGATTGTTGCGGTGGAGATAGGCGTGGCAGGGGGCGGGAGGGTGGAGGAGGTGGGGGAGGCGTGGAGGCCTGGGGGGGGGTGGTCTCACCTGTTGGAGGTTCACTAAATCATGCAGGCTCGCCGCAGAGGCCCGGAGAGGCGGGGACGTTGATCAGGGAGCCTGAGGCGTGTTTGGCTAACCACCTCCCCGTCCCCTGGGTACCCAAAACAGCCCCTCAGCATTGAGCTGGACCAGACGGTCAGCGTGTATGGAGGTGGAGGAGCAGAACGGCGTAGCTGCTTCACCCCTCGCCTGCCGTGCGTGTCAGCTGAAGGAACGTGCCGGTGTAGTCTGTCTGGGGAGCGTTTGACGTGGCCTTTTGACGGTCTGAGCGACAGGGAGCTAATATACTGACAGGAGTGCGCTATCGTACCGCCGATCCCGCTAGCTGTCAGATGCCCGGCCCGCCTTCCATATGGAGCGGGGCACAGTCGGAATTATTTTAGCCACATGTTTTGTTTGTTACGAGAATCGAGGAACCGAGTCGTGTTGAGAATGCGTTGGAGCGCAATGTGATGTAAAAACGAAACGAAAGACAATCTCCCCACACAAACAAACAAGAGAAGAAACAAAAAACACAAGAAACAATAGGAGAGATTGTATCTTCTTCATCGTCCCGAGAATCTGCTTCACTTCCACTTCCTCAGACACGAGACGTGTCCCCATAGGGCTCCTATCTCAGCCCAGTTCTACATGACTCAGGACACCAAATAAATAAATGAAAGGGTTGGAGGTGTCAGTCAACTCTTTCTGTTCTTCATCGTCGGCCTGCTGGTTCATCCTGTCAGGCTTGTCTCTTGTTTCGTCTCTCCTACGTCAGCTGGAGCCGAAGACGGAGTCCTGGTCTGACATTTAACTTCTGGGATGACACAAAACTGGCCTCCCCCACTGTCTGTTTCTATGTGTGTGTGTGTCAGTCTGTCTGTCTGTCTGTCTGTCCGTGTGTCCGTGTGTCTGTATGTCAATGTGTGTGTCTATCTATCTGTCTGTCTGTCTGTCGGCCTCTTTGCCTGTATGTGTATGTGTCTCTGTCTGATATTTTGAGTGTCCCTCAAAATGTTTGCTGCTCATTAGCAGTCCGTCACAGCGATGAGACTGAAGGAACTGGGGTGTCGTTAGAGGCTTGGGCCTCGGTGGTTTGGAGGTTTGGATATCACACTCGCTGCCTCCGTCAGAGAGTGAACTGTCACACCTGGACGGCTCTTCGGGGTCCTTATGTCCCCCATCCCCCCTCCTCTGGATCCTGGTTGGGGTAGCTTCTCCCAGGCCCACAGGGGGAGAAGACGTCTCGCTAGGCCTCATGATGGCAAAACTAAACGTCCCAGCGGCTGGTCCTCTGCCCGGGGCCTGGGGAGAGACCATGGGTGGGGAAAGTTCCACCTGACACGGGGAAAGACTCCTGCCAACCTGCCGTCGGTGGGGGAGGGGGGGCAAGAGTCATCTCAGCCTCTCTCTCTCTGCCTCTCTCTCTGCCTCTCTCTCTCTGTCTCGTCACCCTCTGCCTCTCTCTCTCTGCCTCTCTCTCTCTGCCTCTCTCTCTCAGCCTCTCTCTCTTAGCCTCTCTCTCTTTGCCTCGTCACCCTCTGTATCGTCACCCTCTCATGCACATGCACACAATTATTCACACAAGCACACATAAACACACACAGATGCACACAAGTATGCAAAAGTGCGCACTCACACACAAACACACATATACACACACACACACACCTCTATGCATTGGTAACACACATTTTTTTGTGTTTTGTGGCTGTAATGAAATGACTTCCAATGGCGTCTGACCTCTCGCCAGGTAAATGAAATGTGTTGCTATTCTATCAGCGGATGATGGACGGGTCGCCCGGCGCCTCAATGCAAAAAGTCTTTAGCGGTGCGAGGGTTTTGCCAGAGGCCAGTTTGGCTCCGCCAAACGGCGTTCACCCAAAAAATGCCGCCGGAGGCTGGCAGCCTCAACAGCAATCCCAGACCCCTGTGATGGAGGCTCCGCCGGGCCGGGCTGCACGCACGCCGCTTTGTGATAGCGCGCCGCAATAATGGAGGAAAGTGGAGACCTGTGAAAGGCAGATAGACCACAAGGTTTTATAAGCCTCCATATTGCTTTTGAGGAGACACATTGAGAACAGATTCAAAGCCGAGGCGAGGCTGAGTGGCGGGAATTGGCTCCGGTGGAGCGAGGCTTCGGCGGTCGACCCCCGCTGACCCCCGCCATAATTGAACAGAAAATTAAAAAACACCGCCCAGACCACCTTTTGAAGTTTCCTCTGTGGTACGAAAGAGCCACGAAGCAAGGCTCGCGTTGGGCTTTAGGCTTACGACACAAAGGCACTTAGTTTGCTATCGCTGTTCCATTCACATGTTTCTCTGTGATTGAAGTTGTACTTGTTAATGAACGCCTGCTCCGGTGTGGCTGTTTGTGTTCCCACAGAGAGACATGCTGGACGTCAGTGAGATCATGAAGGACCTCGGCAGCATGGTGCACGACCAGGGGGAGGCCATAGGTGAGGCTCTGCTTTACACGGGGGGGGGGGGGGGGGGGGAGGCCATAGGTGAGGCTCCGCTTTACACGGGGGGGGGGGGGAGGGAGGCCATAGGTGAGGCTCTGCTTTACACGAGGGGGGGGGGAGGCCATAGGTGAGGCTCATGTTTCAAAAACAGTCTATATTACAAACGCAACTATAATGTACACCTAGATTGACGAAAGAATGACAAAGACCTCAAATAATTGGACTATTTTGTCACGGTTACGGTGGTTGGCAGGGGGCGTGGCCAAGCCACGTGCGCTGGCGGCGCACAGACACTCATGTCAACAAGTGTTACGGTGGTTGATAGGGGGCGTGGCCAAGCCACACACACACCTGTCAGCTATTGCCGCGTCTAATTGTTAATCACCTCACCTGGGGTATATATACCCTGGCTTCCCGTTACCCCGGGGTTAGGTCGTATGTCGTACTGCACGTCATACGTTGTTCACGTTAAGTCGTACATTCTGGACGGAATCGCCACGCTGATGTCCCGGAGATCCAGATCCTTTACCTACCCCGCGTCACCCGCCGGTCTCGCGTTACTCTCGATACGAGCTCCCCGGTCATTATAATTACCTGTCGCTACTCCGACCTCCCGGTATCTGGACTCCTCGCTCGTCCCTGATCTTCCACCTGTCGCTACTCGACCTCCCGGTACCCAGACTCCTCTCCCGTCCCGGACTACTCGCCGGTCTACTACCTGCCGGTACTCCGCGGATCGACCTCCCGGAACCCAGACCCCTGGACTGTCCCTGATCACTCTTGTGTTGTGTTTGAGTTGTTTTGTGTTGCTTTAAATAAAGCTTTATGTTATAGCTCCACTGTCTTGGTCTGCATTCTGGGTCCCACCGACCAATCCCACTCGTGACATATTTAATGAACAACAAAACGAACAAGAACGATTGAGCAAAACCTTGTTAACCACAAAAATCGCGGCTATTTCAAAACACCTGTAACATCTGTAGTCCGTTTTAACATAGGCTACATGGCATCACATTTACCCTGTAGGCTACCAGGCAACTTTTTGCTTTCTCCTTCATTTCATTGCGGCAAAGTCCTCTGAGCCGAGCTGAAATCAAAGGTGTCTAATGTGTCTTTGCAGCTTGCAATCCGCATAAGATCATCACTCTCTCCTCCTCCAGACGACTCCGCACTGATGTTTTCAAACCATTCTGCAGGGAGAAGCCCCTCTCTGCTTGTCGCTTGACACGGGCAGAACACAGGCCCTTTGAGCCTGTGTGGCCCAGTCAGGGTACAGCTCGCTGAACTCAGACATGAGCACTTGGCAAGCTGTCGCAAACATTAAAGCCCCATAGCCGTGGAGTGCTAACATTAAAGCCCCATAGCCGTGGAGAGCAAACATTAAAGCCCCATAGCCGTGGAGCGCTAACATTAAAGCCCCATAGCCGTGGAGCGCTAACATTAAAGCCCCATAGCCGTGGAGCGCTAACATTAAAGCCCCATAGCCGTGGAGCGCTAACATTAAAGCCCCATAGCCGTGGAATGGCCATCACTGCACCTGCATCTCGTCGGGCGCGCTTGACATCATGAGAGGAGCGGCAGCTGATCGGTCACTTCATGACCAAAACCCAACATTATTACCGGCAGGTTTTAAAATTACCGTTTTTATTTTACTTTTACCCGCTAAAAAACGGTAAATACCGGCTAACGGAAACCCTGGTGTGTAGGTGTTTGTGTGTGTGTGTGAATAGGTGTGTGTGTGTAGTTGTGTGTGCGTTTATGTGTGTGTGTGTGTGTGTAGGTGTTTGTGTATAGTTGTGTGTGTGTGTGTCTGTGTCTGTGTAGGTATGTGTGTAGGTGTAAGTGTGTGTGTGTGTCTGTGTGTCTGTGTGTCTGTGTAGGTATGTGTGTAGGTGTTTGTGTGTGTGTGTGCATGTAGGTGTGTGTAGGTGTGTGTGTTTGTGTAGTTGTGTGTGTGTGTGTGTGTGTGTCTGTGTGTAGGTGTTTGTGTGTGTGTGCGTGTAGGTGTGTGTTGGTGTGTGTGTGTGTGTAGGTGTGTGTGAGTATGTTCCTCTCGTGTTGTTTACTATACAGTCGCAGACACAATTAGCGAGGATAACCTTTGTGAGTTTTAATTTGATTTGCATGATGTATCACTTCCTTAACAAACCCCAGGGGGGGGGAAACTAAATTAAACTTCCTCGCCGACCTCCGCCCCTCCGGCTGCCATCTTGTTAGTTTGTTAGCAGTCTGATCCAAACACTTCCAAACACGTCCGCGAATTTATAACAAAATCTCCATCTCAACATTGTCGTCAACTCTCTTCACCCGACGGTAGAGAGACCTCTGCCCTACCGGGTGACACTCCCCACGGTGAAGCTGACTGGGTCCTCTCCTCCCTCCTCCTCCCTCCTCATCTCTCCTCATCTCTCTCTCTGGAATCAAATGAGCAGCGGTACCCTGCCGCTAATTCCTTGTCTTTGTCTGCAGAGCCCCTTTAGTCTGCCGATTCCGTCAGGCTAATGTAGATGACCTTTTAGTACCCTTTAAGGCTGCTGGCCGAGCCCAGGTCTGTCTCAGGGTCTGTCTCAGGGTCTGTCTCAGGGTCTGACTCAGGGTCTGTCTCAGGGTCTGACTCAGAGTCTGTCTCAGGGTCTGTCTCAGAGTCTGTCTCAGGGTCTGTCTCAGGGTCTGTCTCAGGGTCTGACTCAGGGTCTGTCTCAGGGTCTGTCTCAGGGTCTGACTCAGGGTCTGTCTTAGGGTCTGTCTCAGGGTCTGTCTCAGGGTCTGTCTCAGGGTCTGACTCAGGGTCTGTCTCAGGGTCTGACTCAGGGTCTGTCTCAGAGTTTGTCTCAGGGTCTGTCTCAGGGTCTGACTCAGGGTCTGTCTTAGGGTCTGTCTCAGGGTCTGTCTCAGGGTCTGTCTCAGGGTCTGACTCAGGGTCTGTCTCAGGGTCTGACTCAGGGTCTGTCTCAGAGTCTGTCTCAGGGTCTGTCTCAGGGTCTGACTCAGGGTCTGACTCAGGGTCTGTCTCAGGGTTGTTCGACGGCACCGTCAGTGTAACGGCCCCTCGTCCCGCAGCTGAATTCATAACGAGGAGGGTTAACATTTAGAACAATGAATAAGGGACATTGTGGATGAGGGAGTGTGTGTATGTGTGTGTGTGTGTGTGTGTGTGTGTGTGTGTGTGTGTGTGTGTGTGTGTGTGTGTGTGCATGTGTGCGTGCGTGTGTGTTTGTGTGTGTGCGTGCGTGCGTGTGTGTGTGTGTGCATGTGTGTGTGTGTGTGCGTGCGTATGTGTGTGCGTGTGTGTGTGTGTGTGTGTGTGCGTGCGTGTGTGTGTGTGTGAGCTGTTTCTCTCTCAACGCTGTTTCCTGGAGTTATCCTGGTATATCCTGGCTAAATGTATGTATTTTATTTTGTTTTGGGGTAGTTTGTTATGTTTCATCTTTATTCACGTCAACAAAAAATAAGTGTAAATGTTCCCTCTTTTTACACCACGTTTTGTTTTAGTGGAATAGGAAATGAAGCACCGCCGTGTTGTTTTGGTGTTGCATTAAAGCAGATCTGTTGTTGTGATTCAAGCGTCGTAAAACGCTCTCGGGATCGTAAAACAATCTGAATTTAGAAGTTGGCTGGGAAACGATGACGTGTCCATAAAGCTGCAGCACACATGACCGTCCTGTCCAGAGTTAGACACACTCAAGTGTTGTTACCCTTTATTTATACAATTAAAGTATATTATATACATTACATTTCATCTCCGTGGGCACGTGTGTGTGTGTGTGTGTGTGTGTGTGTGTGCTCCAGTTCCCGCTGAGTGAGTCCTTCACAGCCCTGAACACTGAACTGAACTGAACTGACATGTCATTTCTGAAGCCCCTTGTTTCAGGGGGCTTTCTTTCCCCTCCCCCCCCGAGCTGTGGTTCTTCTTTATCACTCCACCCCAGGTGTGTCTGGAGGTCGGAGCACCCACACACAGTCACCGCAGGGCAGGGCTGTAAGCACTATCATAATGGAGAGAGAGAGAGAGAGAGAGATAGAGAGAGAGAGAGAGAGAGAGAGAGAGAGAGAGAGAGAGAGAGAGAGAGAGAGAGAGAGAGAGACACACACACACAGAGAGAGAAGGAATTGGAGTGAGAGAGAGAGAGAGAGAGAGAGAGAAGGATAAAGAGAGAGAGTAAACAAATATACTACTTATACTACTAATAATAATAATAATGAACCAATACCTTTTGTTGTTTATGCAATGATAATTGTTTTTTTTTTTATCTTGTGCGCACAAGTTAGTATCTTGTGCGCACAAGTTAGTATCTTGTGCGCACAAGTTAGTATCTTGTGCGCACAAGTTAGTATCTTGTGCGCACAAGTTAGTATCTTGTGCGAAATCTCAAATGTGATGTCCTCCACCACAGAGCTATGGGACACTGAGGACTGAGCCATGACACTTGATCAAGAGGAGCTGGAGACGTCCAAAGGACAACTTGTGTTTCTCAGTTGTGTTCCTTGTGATGAAGATATATTTGATCTTTGTGTGACACTTGTGGAGGCGCTGGGCTTACCGTTCCCCAGTAGAAACCCACTGGAAGCTGTTGATCTATATTTAGCTTACGTGCTATACCTCTCATTCAGTGTGTCATCAGTAGCAATGAACTCATTGCAAGTCATCACAAAGTGAATGCTATTTAGAAATAACATTAAATACATTAGGCCTATTTAGAAATACAGGACATTGAAAGGGATTGACACAGCCTGCTGTCTGCTGTGAATGACACAAAGCTATAACGTTTTTCCAGTTGAATGTCATGAAAGTCACACTAACAATCATATGTGTGTAACTGTATCAAGAACAGAGTCTACAGGGACAATTAAAAAGGCTTTAATATGGTTCAACACTTACTTTGAACACTTAACTTAACGCTTTATGATGTTGTCTGTCTCTACAATGTGTTGTCAACCTATACAGCATGACTCTCACATTATGAAGTTATTTAGCAGTTTTTTTGTCCAAAAATAATTCAACAACCACAGAAGGATTGACAGGAATGGTATCATAAAGACTGTCAAATCCACTGTCAATAAGCCCCGCCCCCGTGGACACGTCTCTGTACACACTCTGGTGGTCAGGGACATGAGAGCCATTCTCTGAACCAGCATGTGTCTGCATACTGTTAAGAACATTGTCTCTTGGTTGGTAGTTGGTCATTCATTGTTCTGTTCATGTCACCTGGAGGAGGTTGTTCATCTTCTTCTGATCACACGCTGATTGGGTCATCTCTTTCGTTAGGAGAGCTGTGTACCTTTGCAGCTTCTTTTGTGTGAAAAATGAACAATATTATCATTAATAATGTTTTTAATAACATTTTAAAAAAAAATACAATCATCAATAATATTAATTATAATCACATTCATAGTTGGCATACAGGTGAATGTTGCGGTGATTATAGGAAGCAGAGAAACACAGAAATTACGAGATATTGAACTTTCCCCACCTTTAGTAACCAGAGCAAATCAATTCTCTCCCCCCCCCCCCTCTCTCCCCGCTGCTCGTTGTACAGATGTTCCGGAAATTAGGCGGTGGAGCCAATTATATCTGACCCCTGAAATCCACTCAGGTGCTCCCTCCCGCCTCACCAAGTTAGGACTATTGACGTTCTTCTAAAGGGTACGAGGGTGTTCACCCAACACCCAGGTGGATGAGGAGCTGTCAGTTGACCGCTCGGTCCTTCCTCCGAGTGAAGGGAAAACAAAAGGAATTTCTCCTTAGAACAGAATGTGCGCGTGGAGTCAGCTCCCTGCGTTCTGAAGCACAGGAAGGAGTCGGCCTCCTCTTGTGTCACCGTCCAATTAGGAAACACGTGCGCACAGACACACACACATACGCTTGCACGCACACGCGTACACACTCGCATGCGCACACACACAAATACGCTTCCAGGACACACATGCGCACACACATACACACATGCGCGCTCGCCGGCCTGCACATATGCACACACACATGCACACACACACGCACACACACACACACACACACACACTCTCCCACATACACACACACACACACGCACACTTGCTCACACACATACACACACACATGCTTGCACACATACACACACACCGACACACACGCACACACACACTCAAACACACACTCAAAAACACACACACACACACACACAATCTCACTCTCTCTCCAAAACACACCATTCCATTTATTTGGTTAATAAATGTGGTCTACATCCTCATGGATGTCTACATGGATGTCTACATCCTACATTTTCCTCATGGAAAGTAGAAACTGTTGTGCAGTTCTAATCGATCCCAGGTGTTGCCCATCATAATCAGGCCTACTGAGGCTAATGAACACCTGGGATCTACCCTTCTTTAGGCTGCCGAGGACCGACGTCGGGCGCTTGGTTATTGAGAACCACAATCACGAGAGACTGCGTGTTCCAGCTCCGACCACGTCGCGCCATGTAATCAGTCCAGCCCTGCCTAGTTTGTGTTTTTGATGTTAAAAACATCATTTTAGTAAAGACATTTTTCCATTGTTTTGAGTGTCCGTGTCTCTCTACTTCTGGGTTCTTTGGCACATTTGGCTCGTCGGTCTCGTTGGGGCGTAACAGAAACCTTCTGTAGGCTTAAAGGGATAGTTCACTAATAGGCTAGGAAAATAATGTATGTGTAGATATTTGTTTTCCACATATTCTCAAAATATGGTCGATTTCCGACGTAATTCGTAATTGCACTGGACGCAGCCATTTTTACTAGTCATTTGATCGCTATGAAGCCGTTGACGTCATCAGTGCTCCGTTGTACACCTGCTAAATGTCGAGTTATCGAGGTGATTCATCCAGTGAGGAAGAAACGATTGAATTTAATGCAGAAAGAGGGGTTCCACCGTATAGGTTTGAACCAGGAGGCCCCACAGGGGCAGCAGTAGCGATCGTTGTGTTAAACTATATTCTATATAATAAGTTGTCTATATCCCCGTCGTGCGCCCATAGGGCTATGCGCACCACAGGAGCCAGACCACGCTTGACACAGAAGCGGCAACCACACCACACAACTATATTATACTTATAATAATCTATTATATTATACAAACTATATAGACAGCATGGGTCAGATGTTGTTGTCGAGAAAAGAACGAACATGAAAGGATGTGTTTGAGCAACGGCAGCAGCACCCATGACCCGAGATGCGCACACACCCCCTGTGTGTGTGTGTGTGTGTGTGTGAGCGAGGAGGGATTTGGTATGTTGATTAATTCAGTATTAAGCTAACTTTGTATCAGGTTAATCATTGGCTTGATAAATATAGTTAATATAATATAATATAGTATATTATATAAATATAATATAGCCATACAATATAGCTACCACCTCTGTGTCGAATGCAATCCGGCTCCTGCAGTGCGCACAGCCCTATGGGCGCACGGCGGGGACACAGAACCCACATAGAACATAGAACAAAGAACATAGAACAAAGCCCTGAACACAACACCTACTATCTACTAAACGCGTTTTTTTTACTCACTTGTTTTCTGCTTCTTGACTCACTTCTCTTTGCTCTCTTGGCTGTGCTTAGGACTTGCTCTGTAGGAGTGCGTTTGTCACTGTTGGACTGGGCGAACACGCTAGGCACAGCTGATCAGATCAGGCTTCAACAACAGGCGATGAGCGAAGCCACTCTTGAACTGACAATAGTTATCATAGTCTTCTTCCAGAACATGTCGGCTGCACACCCGAGCTCGCCTGTCCGTCCCGGGAGGACGACAACACTTGGCCAACCACTGCCTTCGTGTATGAAGCCTCGATCGCTGAGTCGAACTTTGAAGAAGTCTGCATGGTCCGGATTCCTTTTGTCGGATGTCTTGCAGTATTTTCGCGATACAATACGCCATTGTGTCGATATTGAACGATCAAAATAAACGCACAATGCACATGCCGAACAATAGTGAATGACTGCTCAATTGGCGACTGCGGCGTGATCGAGCACATATGACAACACATCCGCTGAATTTGGTCACGTGACAGTCTAAATGGATGGATTTTTTGCAACAAAAAAATTCAATAAAATAGAAATCAGCAGCGGGTGCTTGTGAAAAACTCAGGGTATATTTAGAAGTTACTGTTTTATTGCCTTTTTCTGCTTTTTTTAAATGAGTGAACTATCCCTTTAATAACACAAAAGACACAGTCACTACACTACTACACGCATAACCTTGATATTATATTTCACATTGGTATTAGAAGGCCTCTAATTTCACATGGGTCAGCCGCTTAAGTGGCCTGTCACTACATCACTGCTCCCCGTATCACTCTATCTCTCACTAATTGCTGTCATAACTCTCTCCTCTCGCTGTGTTTTGTGTCACCAGAAAGTATTGAAGATTACATCCAGACCGGCTCGTCCAACGTGGAAATGGCCAATCAGGAGCTTGCGAAGGCCAGCCATCACCAGGTACCTACACAGCCACACACACACATGGTTAACCGCATCCACACCGCATCCACACTGCATCCACACTGCATCCACACCGCATCCAGACCTTATCCACACCGCGTCCACTTTACTGCAACATTTGCACTTTGGTTAGATGCTAAATTATTGTTGCTGTACTGTACTGCTGTGCAATGAAAATACATTTGAATCTAATCTAATCTAAAAAATCCACACCGCTTCCACACCACATCCAAACCACATCCACACCGCATCCACATTTATCCACACCACATCCACATTGATCCACACCACATCCACACCGCATCCAGACCGTATCCACTCCACATCCACACTGCATCCACACCACATCCAAACCGCATCCACACCGCTTCCACACCGCATCCACATTGATCCACACCACATCCACACCACATCCACACCGCATCCACACCACATCCACACCGCATCCACACCGCATCCACACCACATCTACACTGCATCCACACCGCATATATATATAAATATATATATATATTTAATAATAATGCAACTAGCCTTTACACTGTAATGGATTAGCGGGATAAGGATGATTTGATGATGTTTGTCTAGTGTAGTTACTGTTCACATCACTATACTGTTCTACAGCTATCACACTATCACACACTATCACACAAAACAAATCTACAATTTTATAATACGGAATTGAACATTGTCGTTTACACATTTGAATAGCCCCGGAGACTATTGCCGTGACACAAGAGGAGGCTGTTATAGTTGAATTATAGATACTATGATTGCCATTTTCAATTTGCTAATGAATATTAAAAACGAACCATGCATAAACATGAGGCGACCTGAACACCACCGCGGGTTTGGGGTTTCCTGGCCAATCTAAATACTTCCACTTTTTTATTTTTTTATTTGTTTCAATTACATTTTGACATTTAGTACAATGTGTATTAGTGAATTTCTATTAGTTGCTCATCAAACTGCGTATCTGCATAATAATTGTATATTGTACATTATAGAAATATAGAAATGTTTTCAAGTGAATTGCGTGCTCTATCACCTTAATGTACACATATGTAACACAGCATGTTTTCAATCATGAAATGTTTACAGTTAGTAGCTGTGAGCGCTATATGCAGCATAGACACGTGGCGATGTGTTTATGTCACTAGCATTCCCTGCGGTCAAACCAACTGAAGTATGAAAGAATGATTATTAAGTAATCATATCGATGGTATGAAACAACAGATGAGAACCACCCGGCAACACGCTGAGTTTTCTTATACCCTTTTTGTCATTTTGCATATCTTGAGAAATCCACTCCACAACAGAACAAGCACACAGCTTCAGATCTGGTCGAGGGTCCTCGTTCAACCTCCTTCTTCTGCCACGGCCGACATAATAGAAAGTCTGGCGTTCTGTCGGGGATGGTGAGAACGCCCACATGTGGACGTGTCAGCGTGTTCTAAACGGAGCAGGACACGCCTTCTCTTTGTTTAGCCACCAACATACAGCAGCTATGCAGCTCTGCAAATGTCTTTCTTTTAATTTCTGGTTTAAATGGTAAATAGACTGCATTTAAACCACTCAAAGCAACGTTATGCCTCACGTTCACCAATTCATTCACCCATTCATTCACCCATTCATTCATACACCCATTCATTCACCCATTCATACACCCATTCATTCACCCATTCATACACCCATTCATTCACCCATTCATTTACCCATTCATACACCCATTCATTCACCCATTCATACACCCATTCATTCACCCATTCATTTACCCATTCATACACCCATTCATTCACCCATTCATACACCCATTCATTCACCCATTCATTCACCGACGTGCAAGGCGACAGCCCGCACATCGTGAGCAGTTAGGGTTAGGGTGTCTTGCTCAGGGACACCATAGGAGGAGGAGGAGCCGGGGGATGGAACCAGCAACCTTCCGGTTGCCAGACAACCCGTTCCACCTCCTGAGACGCTGCTGCCCTCAAATCCCTTAATTAATGCACATTCAAGTGGCCAGTGTGTGGGGAGGAGAGCTGTGTGTGTGTGTGTGTGTGTGTGTGTGTGTGTGTGTGTGTGTGTGTGTGTGTGTGTGTGTGTGTGTGTGTGTGTGTGTGTGTGTGTGTGTGTGTGTGTGTGTGTGTGTGTGTGTGTGTGTGGTTAGGAGTGGGGGGGAGGGGCAGTACACATTTTTTTTATTGCCATTGAGAGAACTAAAGAGAGCGACTCGTCTCGTTGGCCACAGAAGAGGCCCCTGTCTGTCCACGTCATGGACCGACGGCACGCTACAAGTGAGACGGGAGAGAGCGAGAGAGGGAACAGAGAGAGAGAGAGAGAGAGAGAGAGAGAGAGAGAGAGAGAGAGAGAGAGCGAGAGAGAGAGAGAGAGAGAGAGAGAGAGAGAGAGAGAGAGAGAGAGAGAGAGAGGGAGAGAGAGAGAGAGAGAGAGAGAGAGAGAGAGAGAGAGAGAGAGAGAGAGAGAGAGAGAGAGAGATGAGCGAGAGGCAACAGCTTTCCCATTAATTGTGTTTTCATTATCTCAAGGAGAGCCCAGCCGTGACCAAGCGCACACTGAGCAATTTAGCCCACCGCCAATCTCACCGGCTGTTCTCTCCATCTTCCACCCCTCCCCCCCTCCTTCTCGCTGCACAAGGGTAGTACAGCGGAATGGTGGAGGAGGAGGTGGCTGTGGAGTGAAAGGAGGTGGTGGTGGTGGTAGTGGTGGTGGATATGAAAGAGGTGGAGTAGGAGGAAGTGGTGGTGGTGGAGTGGAAGGAGGTGTTGTGGAAGTGGAAAGGGGTGGTGGTGGTGGTGGTGGAGTGGAAGGATGTGGTAGTGGTGGTGGAGTAGAAGGAGGTGGTGGTGGAGTTAAAGGAAGGGGTGGTGGAGGTGGTGGTTGTGGAGGAGGTGGTGGTGGGGGTGGTGGAGGTGGTGGTTGTGGAGGAGGTGGTGGTGGGGGTGGAGGAGGTGGTGGTTGTGGAGGAGGTGGTGGTGGTGGTGGAGGTGGTGGTGGTGGTGGAGGAGGTGGTGGTGGTGGTGGAGGAGGTGGTGGTGGTGGAGGAGGTGGTGGTGGTGGTGGAGGAGGTGGTGGTGGTGGAGGAGGTGGTGGTGGTGGTGGTGGAGGAGGTGGTGGTGGTGGTGGAGGAGGTGGTGGTGGTGGAGGAGGTGGTACTTTGTGTACATGTATGTGACAAATAAAGAGCATTAAATTCTCCAGATTTAGATTTAGATTTAGTCACACAATGGTGATCGATGTTAGTCCTATGTTCAATGAGTGTGAGAATGTCATGATACTGAAACCTAACTGACATGTTTTTCACACTATTTCCTTTCACTGTCACATAAAGTGTTACCTGTATGACATACGGTATGTAACAGACAGAGGAATGCTTTCGACTGAAACATGCATAGACACAAAATAAAAATTATAATAATTAATAAATAATTCTATAAGGATACATGGTTGTCTATAGAATCTCTCTGTGGTTAGCAGCAGGCTCAGGACACCGATCTCGGACCGCTCCTTGACTCAAGCTCATTTGCGTGGCAATTAAGGACTGATGTTGTTTTGTATTTTTTTTGGTTTAAATCGGTGCTCCTACTCTCTTGTGTGTTTGGCTTTACACCAAAGACAGAATTAATCTATAGGCCATTATCTCTCTCTTTCACACACACACACACACACACACACACACACACACACACACACACACACACACACACACACACACACACACACACACACACACACACACACACACACACACACACACACACACACACACACACACGCGGCTAGTTCTCCGAGTTACAGCGTTACTGATGCCCTGTCGTGCTAGCCCAGCGGAGCGAGATCAAATCTTGCTGATTGCCGGGCCAATATTGGCTTTCATTGCCACTTACCACAAATGTCCGTGCACTTAAGCAAACAGGAATAGAGGAGTCATTTCAAACTACAAAATAATTAAGGGTTGTTTTTTTATTTGTATAATTGGGTGTGTTGGGGGGGGGATGGGGGCTAGGGGCTATTGCAGAGACTTAAAAGTAAATTTGTCTTCTGCGTTGACAAGGAGATATCTCCGATTGGGGCCTGGGGCCCTCTGGGGAGCAGAGGACAATCAATACTGGAGGACCAGGAGGTCCTGGAGAGACATGGAGGACCAGGAGGTCCTGGGGAGACATGGAGGACCAGGAGGTCCTGGAGAGACATGGAGGACCAGGAGGTCCTGGGGAGACATGGAGGACCAGGAGGTCCTGGGGAGACATGGAGGACCAGGAGGTCCTGGGGAGACCGTGGGGAAACACAGGGCAGACATGGAGGAGCACTCTGCAGAGAAACACACATGAACCGTTTCATAGAGAAATGCTGCCCTTGTTCTAAGCCATGGAGAATGTGTACGTGTGTGGCTGTGTATGTGTGTGTGTGTGTGTGTGTGTGTGTGTGTGTGTGTGTGTGTGTGTGTGTGTGTGTGTGTGTGTGTGTGTGTGTGTGTGTGTCTGTGTGTCTGTGTGTTTGTGTGTGTGCGTGTGTGCACATATGTGTGTGCATAATGCGTGTTTGTTTGTACACATTCATAGACAAATGGTCCCCTTTTAACCAACCATGGAGAACTAATGTGTGTGTGTGTGTGTGTGTGTGTGTGTGTGTGTGTGTTTGTGTGTGTGTGTACACAATGCACGTGTGTTTGTGTGTGTGTGTGTGTGTGTGTGTGTGTACATAATGTATGTGTGGTTGTTTGTATGGATGGATGATTTTCTGTTCTTTCACTCTTTCACGGGGGGGGGGGGGGGGGGGGCAGGGCCCCTGTGGGACCCCTGGGGTGTGTGTGTGTTTGTGTGTGTGTATGTGTGTGTATATGTGTGTGTGTGTGTTTGTGTGTGTGTATGTGTGTATGTGTGTGTGTGTGTGTGGGGGGGGGGGGGGTGAAGTCTGTGTGTTTATTGGCTGCAGCAAATATCCTAATCAGGGTGACTGCATGGGATTCTGAATTTTTATGTAAATTGCACATAAGCCGATTACAAGGCCGTCAGCTGAAAAACATTATTTATTT
>CM051008.1:19482768-19490268 GCA_027704905.1 Muraenolepis orangiensis
ACGTTTTAAAACGTACACCTCTTGGTTCAGTTAGTTTATGTAGTAAGACTTACACAAAGACATACAAGATAAAACCGAGGACAAAGGATTTAAATTAAAGTTGTCTGAGCCCGGGGCCGTCACAACCAGATGATGTACATACGGTCACATTTCAACATATATTCTGTATATTTTTACAGTATATCTATATCAGTATATGAGGCCCTTGTGAACGCTCGGCTCTACTTAAGAGTAAATAAACGACCCTCTTCCTTATTTTGTTACTTGACGCTCGATGAAATTGTTTTTTGCACTACAAAAAGATATTGATCCATGGCAATTTTGCACAGAGGGAAGGATACTGGAGAAATAATGCATTCTGTTTGTGATTAAGGATAATCACAAACGGTGTCCCGGGTACCTCTTCTGTGTCCTCGCCCAGTGGCTAGCAGTCCTCCAAAGTACTGACATGGCGAGATCTTTAGAAAGAGGTTTTCAACTGTTTTCAAAACTTCCCCCCACGGGGCCGTTCAAAAGGCTCAATGTTGTTCAGAGTTTCTCATTGTATCCGGAGAGATGACGACAGCCGAGAGAGACTTTTGTTATCGGTCGGACAACCGACGGACGGCTTGCTGTTATTGTTGTCATGTGCTACGTGACAGTGACGGGTATTTGTGTTCCACTCCGAATATATTTTCCATGGCCTCCTTTCTGAGGAAACGTCCGTGACCAAACCGTAATTGATCCACTCGACTCAGCGACTCCACCTCACAAGCTTAGATCTCAGATTAGGGGCTCCTCCCATGTATGGCTGCTAAATCAACTGAGCAGATGAGGCAGGATTATCAAGTGTGCTTCATCGCCTTTGTGTGTGAGTGTGTGTGCTTTTGTGTGCGTGTGTGAGTGTGCTTTGTCTATGCTTGACAGAGTAATAAGAGACAGTAGTAGTAGTAGTAGTAGTAGTAGTAGTAGTAGTAGTAGTAGTAGTAGTAGTAGTAGTAGTAGTAGTAGTAGTAGTAGTAGTAGTAGAGGAAGAAATCTCATCGGAGCTTAGCGGTAGAGACGCCTGCAGCATCTGCCACAGCAAAGCATCTTTAAGCCCTGGAAAGTTAACCAGACTTTGTGCTCGGTAGACCCCACCACACACACACACACACACACACACACACACACACACACACACACACACACACACACACACACACACACACACACACACACACACACACACACACACACACACACACACACACACACACTCATCAGGGAACCAACAGTACCAGTGGCAAACTCTAAAAACTACAGTATGCATTTTTATTAGTATATTTATTTTCATCATTGTATCTTTATTCTTTCATGACCTAAAATAGTGATGATCAAGTTTGCAAAATCCATCACCACACTCCAAAGCATATTTACAAGCAGAGTCTGTGAAATTAATTGGCGTACTAATATGCTAATTAGGTTTGTGTTAATTGGTGCGTCTCCTTGGGTTTGTTGGTGATAAGACGAAGGCAAGGGAGGAGTTTCACGAATGAACACACAATACTTTGAGTCACCTCCCCCATCCCGAGTCCCATGGATGGAGGATGTGTCCTGGCATGGTCGTAGGGCTGCACCCGACTACCCGGGTTTTCCAAGTTGACTCCGATTCAATCGAATATTCTGCGATTTGTGATTCTGCGAAAAAGAAAAGCATGTGTCCAGTTTTACACGCCATTACGGTAATAATTTGATAGACAAGAACCGATAAAAAAAATGTATGGATATTAAACTAATATTCACTGCACACAATAAAGCAATCTCAAAATGGATCCAACAGTTACCGGTGGACTGACTAGGAATCATGTCATGTGTTTTGCTTTAAAGCCGTCACTTCTGCTTCTCAGTTCGTAGGGCAGATCGCTTGACCCATTGTGGATTGTCCCATAATGTTCCCCACTTAAGATCACGATGGTTTCCATCAATCAAGTTACTTGATAATAACGTCAATCAATTGCATACAAAACAAGAATTGGTTAAGTTACCATGCACAGCTCGTCCAGAAAACAAGACCTAAGTTAAATGAACACACATAGTTCCTTGTGAAAACAAGACTAAAGTTAAGTTAACACACACAGCTCCTCCAGAAAACGAAACTTAAGTTAAGTTAACATACACAACTCCTCCAGAAAACAAGACTTAAGTTAGGTTAACATACACAGCTCCTCCAGAAAACAAGACTTAGATTAAGTTGACATACACAGCTCCTCCAGAAAACAAAACTTAGGTTAAGTTAACATACACAACTCCTCCAGAAAACAAAACTTAGGTTAAGTTAACATACACAACTCCTTCAGAACACCAGACTTAGGTTAAGTTAACATACACAGCTCCTCCAGAAAACAAGACTTAGGTTAAGTTAACATTCACAGCTCCTCCAGAAAACAAGACTTAGGTTAAGTTAACATGCACCGCTCCTCCAGAAAACAAGACTTAGGTTAAGTTAACATATACAACTCCTTCAGAAAACATGACTTAGGTTAAGTTAACATACACAGCTCCTCCAGAAAACAAGACTTAGGTTAAGTTAACATATACAACTCCTTCAGAAAACATGACTTAGGTTAAGTTAACATACACAGCTCCTCCAGAAAACAAGACTTAAGTTAACATACACAGCCCCTCCAGAAAACAAGACTTAAGTTAAGTTAACATACACAGCCCCTCCAGAAAACAAGACTTAAGTTAAGTTAACATACACAGCTCCTTTAAAAAAAAAAAAAAGAATGGCCCAATGCCTGTTGAGTTTTATTTTTAATGTTTAGGTCTCTCATTAGCTCTAACATGAATCACTTTCCTTGGGAAGCAGTTGTAATAAAAAGTTGTAAAAAAGCAACTTGTAATAGTTATGTTCTCTTTCCCATGATTAATGTGGAATGGAATTGCTGTATGTTAAGCCTCTATCATACTTTATGCCGTTATTATAATGCACATAAAAAATAAAACGACCACGATTGTTCGACGGAAATAATTGGAGTCGACTCTGAAGGACCATACGCAGAGTCGACTTTTAGGGTACAGCCCTGCGAGGTAAATTTAATTAGGTTAAAGTCATGAAATGTTGTTTACATTTGATTTACTTGATATACCCATTTCCAACCCATATCTCTTAGGTCCAAAGACCACTAGGAGTTAGCGAAAAAACTGCGCAGGGTGACAAATTTGGAAATGGTCTTCAGTTTCTCTCAAAGTTTGTTTATTATATTTTTGGAGAGAGAGATAGAAAGATAGAAAGAAAGAAAGAGGTCCTGACGGTCAGTACTTAGAGGACATAAAACGTGATTGGAAGCAAAAATGACCAAAAAAACCAAAGCAGCGCGGTGGTGTGAAGGCGGGAGGAGGAGAGCAGGAGCAGCCGGGGGGTGAGGGGGCAGAGAGGGGAATAGCAGGTGTCGTTCATCACTTTAATGAGAGTGACGATGACAGAAAGAACCAGGGAGCCGGCGCTGCACTCAAATCAATAGCCCGGTTCTTTATGGCACTCTAAATAATGCAATAACTGCACTCTGACACTTATTTCTGCAAATGATGTTAGCGGCCGGTGCCCTCACATCTTGTTTACAGAGTCATTTGGGGGAAGGATATCTGAGTGTCTGAGCCGCCAAACCTCCCTCCCTTTGTTTTCCGTGTGCCGCTGTCTGCCCAAACTACCGGCTGTACCGGGTCGGTCGGGTTAAGCCTCGGACTCCCCAGGTCGGGTCCGGGAGTCCAGGGGAGTGGGACATGGCCGAGGTTTAGTGAACACACAAAAGGATATTCAAACAGGTTCGCTTGAAGAGTAATGAGTGTGTTAAAGTGCAAAATAATTGGAGGAAGGGGTTGATGGAATTGTTAACCTGTCTCACGGCTGTTTGATTGGATGTCAAACATTAGCTAGCAGGCAGCCCCCCTCTCCTAGCAGTCCAGATTCATGGCTCCTTAACGCCCTTGTATAAATAACCACATGTGCGCCACATAAATTATCAACTAATACCTGACGACTTCCAGTGACACAAAAGCATGATCCCTTTCTTGATTGGGTCTGTGTGACGCAGGGGACAGCAGAGAAGAACAGCTAACCACCCCTACTTCTTGAAATCCCTGTCAAGGGATGTCAAGCAGACAGGTTGTCAAAATAGAAGAGATTTATTTAGCGTTGTTTTTTTCTTTCTTTCTCTGCACGCCACCTGTTCTTGCGAGATTGCATCTGACGGTGGACCGCCAGCTGCTGAGAACAATGATCTGTGTTTTGTTTCCATATCCAATATACAAATGGTAAACTCCTCCAATCTCTTGAGAATCGTATTATTTCCATTATTCCATTATTATTTTCCATAGTTTTTGTCGGAAAGGGAGTCAGGCCTCCCATGTCCACGAGGGCTTCCTCTACAAACCTCTAGAATCATCTGAATGTTGTGGCCTGAAGGCCTGAAGGGGAGAAGGTGTTGCTGTGTTTGGTAGCCGTGTCATGTGTTTGCTGGTCTTGGCGATGGTCAAGTGAAGACACGTTTGGACATCCCGTCATAGCGCACTCCATCGTTTCTCGGTGTTCAACCCTGTATTGCGTGAACCGACTTTGACTGCACCTCAGAAACTCTGAGCACCAATTAACTTCATGTTGATATTTTCCTCTGAACTCCAGTACATCTGCCGCTTTATGCAAGTTGTACGTTGTATACATTTTTTGGGGCTTAAAAAGTGCCTGTCCTCAAATGTGCATTTAAAAAAATGTTATATAGGCCTAAATATGAATAATACATTTCAAAAGGGAACACCACCTATCTCAGACTTAAATGGTGTTAAAATAATATATAATAATAAGAAATCATAAAAATAATCTTCTGGGCGTGAATGCGTAAAGTTATATATTTTCAATCATTGGCGCTCAAGAAAAACATTGCAGGACTGGGAAATGATGGACCTGTCCACTTCTTGTTTGTACAGTGGGCCTTCAGGCAAATTCAATTTAGACCAAAATGCAGACACACAGACAGCCGCTGAAAAGAAGAATGACAATTTTATTCTAGGCCAAAAAAATAAGAAAACGAAAATACTAAAACAGAGTAATAGAAAGGTCCCTTGGGGCCAGTGGGGAAAGATGGCTGGTGGCCGTCTGACATCCAAGGGCAAGCGGAGGTCTGCGGGCGGAGATGGAGCCCACTCAGGCCCAGACCAGCACCGCATCATGATTGAAATCCCGTCGCCCCGACTGTTGATCTGTGGTTGGAAACTGTATAGGAAACTAGAGAGGAGAGGGAACTGGTGAGGTGACCGATTTATAGAGAAGAAAAAATGAAACCCGGTTGGACGACATGGTGGTCTGAGAGAAGGATGTTGGATCAACAGGCCGCAGAGAGTTCTCGCTGAGAGATCTAATAAAGTGGGGATAAAGGCGGACAAATCCAATAAAGGGTTTTACCAGCTTGGCTGTGGTGGGGCCGGGCTTGTTCCAGAACCACTCCTGTTTGCTTGGATTCATCAGAACGCTGGAGGGCTGGAGGATATCATCCTGAAGAGAAACAAGTCTGGGGAAGTTTCACCTCCTTGGACTCTAGACGTGTACAAGATGTTCCCCGGAAGCACCTTCTGAACACGCTTAGAGACTCACGTCAGCAGAGAGGGCAAAGCCGGGTGGAGCCGGTGGACACCGCGGGGCTGGAGAGCATCGCCCCTTATTGTCCACAACAGGGAACTGGAGCCAGCTGGCCAGGTGTCCAACAACATTAATGTATTCCTCTGTTGTCCCCCCCTCTGATCTGAGGAGCGCTGGTGCCAGGCAGGTGGCCAACGGTCATAGAAGCCCTGATGATAATAATAATAATAATAATAATAATAATAATTATACATTGGATTTAAAAATACCTATCTCAGACTCAAGGACACTGTACATGTGGACATCACAGAGTATAAAGTGTGGAGTGTGGTGGATCACTTTTCGCTTGGCGTAACTGTCAGGATCTCGGGGACAAATCAACAGTGGCAGCCAAAGAAGAGCGGTGAAGTGAACACGTCTCCTGGAACACACAAGCAGAGAGCCGAAACCCAAAGGAATCACACGCTTAGTCTCCCTCAGATCCTCCACTCGGTCAGGTCATCAAGGCGGGTCTGATCCACTCGGTCAGGTCATCAAGGCGGGTCTGATCCACTCGGTCGGGTCATCAAGGCGGGTCTGATCCACTCGGTCAGGTCATCAAGGCGGGTCTGATCCACTCGGTCAGGTCATCAAGGCGGGTCTGATCCACTCGGTCAGGTCATCAAGGCGGGTCTGATCCACTCGGTCGGGTCATCAAGGCGGGTCTGATCCACGCGGTCGGGTCATCAAGGCGTGTCTGATCCACTCGGTCGGGTCATCAAGGCGGGTCTGATCCACTCGGTCAGGTCATCAAGGCGGGTCTGATCCACTCGGTCGGGTCATCAAGGGTCTGCTTCACGGATTTTTCAAACCGCACCGGAAGGTTGTCCTTCTCATCCAGAAGACGTGTGACCAGGTATTCCCTAAAAATAAGCTAATCTTTGGAGTAAATCCACAGACCTCCTCTTGACTCTTCATGGAGGAGGCCAGATCTGTTTCCTCCGTGCCTAATTTATATAAATGGGACATGAGCTGCGCACGCCGCTTGCCTCTGTCGTCGGGCAGATCAGCCACCCTCAGGCCCTCCTCCCGAAAACATAGAAATCTAGAAATCGACAGTCCACACAAACAAGCCCGGATCAAAATGATTCACCGGGGATAAAACGATCCGGTCCACTTTCTCGCTTTGCGTCCGTTTTGGCCGACGCTGCCGGGATGTTAATGTGTCTATTACTCAGATGCTCAATCTACTGCCTGTTCTGCATCCTAATGTGATCGCCTCGCGTCTCACCGAGGCCATATTTTCCACAGGCTCCGGCCTACAATTAGATGGAAATGATGAATGCATTCCGGCATTATCTGTGAAACCGTCGGCCTCCGATGGATACAGATAGCTTTTATTAGCCTGTGGCGGCGGCACTTCTCGGTGCTGGCGAGAGAGAGACAGTCAACAACACGCCGATGGTAGACCGGCCCGTACACCGGTTCTGCCTTCATGACTCGTGGTTCCAAGCGGGGCCTTTTGTTCAGGTTATGCGTGTGCTGGGAACGCAGAGAGAAAATAATCAGATTTTCTGTTGTAACATTTGAATGTCATTCGACAATCCTAAAAAAAAAATAATCATATGCAGGATGCTTTATAGGTGTTTTGAGGGACACAGGAAGGAAGGCAGGAAGAGGCTGACCTATGAGCAAGCAAAGGCCCTTTAAAGAGTGTATTAGTATTTCAGTGAGTTTAAATGCCACACGCTATCGGCACCATTCTGTGAAGCATGTTGTTGTGTGTGGACCGGGGGAGGGAGAACCACCCATCTCCACATCCAACCTTGAGGTGTTACTCCTGCCTCCACCACATAATGAAAGTGGGATTGAACCCATCCGTCCTACCCCATCCGTCCTTGTAAAAAGTGGCAGACGGGAGAAATAAT
>CM051008.1:19500268-19525268 GCA_027704905.1 Muraenolepis orangiensis
AGAGAGAGAGAGAGAGAGAGAGAGAGAGAGAGAGAGAGAGAGAGAGAGAGAGAGAGAGAGAGAGAGAGAGAGAGAGAGACAAGGACAAGTAGGATGGCTGTGGATTGGGGGGGGGGGGGATGCCACAGCGACGTCGACAACATCTGTACTCCATCCTCCTCTGTTGACGTGTTTGGTACGCTGAAAAGCCCCGATGGCGGCCCACATGAAGTCCCTGTTGTTACCTGTAGGTTGTTCTCTTGTTCTGTTTATTTGCCTCGTTTGGCGCCAGAGAGTCTGGGGGGTCTCAGGAGAGATAGACCCCTCCCTGGCAGCTCCATGGGGGGGCCGTTAGTCCTAGCAGGTTGTTCTGGAGGTAACAGAAGAGCGGACATCTGGACTGAGGAGCATCCGTGGGAGACGAGGCGGAGAGAGGGCCGTCTTTAGTTCATCTTTATTTCATCTTTATTTCCGTGTGTATCGGCCATCTGGTTGTTTTAGGGTTTTTATTTTCCCACAGAGATTCATATATCTTTCGGCTGGTCGTGCTTCTAAGCTCTCTGTGATTAATTCAGTGCTGTATCGTCCTTTCTGTTTGCCATGATTAACAGAACAGTGTCAAAATAAGTCAATCTGGAGTTGATAAATAAAATGAATTAAAGTGTACAATTAACAACACAAAACACAAACTGCTGGTTGGATTTTGTTGCTTGCTTTGGCACACAAAAAGAAAAACCCATGCGCATGCACTCAGACATGCACACACACACACACACACACACACACACACACACACACACACACACACATACACACACACACACACAGACATACACACACACACACATCTACGCACAGACACACACACACACATACACACACTCTCACACACACACACACACACAAACACACACACACACGCAGACACACACACACACACATCTACGCACACACACACACACACACACACACACACACACACACATACACACACAAAAACACACACATGCGAGTGCACGCAGGCTCTCTCAATGGAACAGCGAAGATGGCACCCAAATTGTAGGTTTGTGGTGGCTCAGAGCACTTATCCGCCGGCTAATCAACCACAGACAGACCATTTTCTGCTTTACTTTCCCTGGCACATGGCTCACATTTACATTTCTTGCGGGGGTGACTTACTCGGAGATAGTAATAGGCTTAATTTGATCTCTAAGAGGGGTGATTATGTCAGACGTGTGTGTCGCCCCCTCCGGGCTGAGAGCTGTCTCTGAGGTAAACGTGGAGATAGGGCCGGCGTCCCGCTGGTGGATCCGACGCTCTCTTCTTCCCGCTGCATCTGTTTTTTTTCTCTTAATTTTTTTATCCTTTTTTCTGGCTTTACCCCGGCGGTGCTGAAAGTGTTTGCCTTCTTCCCTTCACCCGTGGTTTCCCGTCCTTCATGTTCCCAGCGGCTCGGCTCTGATATTCCGCTTGTGCCTTCAATCAATCATACCCCCCCACCATCGTCTCCCCCCCCCCCGTCTCCCCGTCTCCCCCCCCCCCCCCCCCCACTCTCTCGCTTTCCTCCGAAGCTGCCGTTGACTTACAACAGCACCGCTTTTCATTCCCACTTTTCCAATAGATAAACACAAGAGACAAAGGAGGAAGAAAGTTCGGATAAAGGTTTTTTTTTTTTCTTCTAGTCTTTTTAAAGAGATTGCCGCAGCGGTGCTATAATACGAGAGACACAAAAGACAGAGCACAATGCGCTGCTTTGTCCCCCCGGCTATTGACGTCCTCTCGGGGGAAAGCAGTCCGGCTGATAAGTGGCAACACCATTCAGCAGACAAAGATATGTTTTTTTACGTTTATTTTTTTTTGGTGTTGCACTTTGGTGTGCGACTCTTTTCATGTTGTTGGACACACTTTACCCTGGCGGGGGGCGTCTCCAGTGTGTGGACCGTTTGCCGTTTCATCCTTTCACAACGTTCATGGGCATCAGGTGTAAACAAAAGGTGTTAAGTTCCAACCCCACACCGTCTAGTGTGTACACTAGATTACAATACTCTGATGTCTGTTGCCCAGCTGTCTATATAACATACAATACATGACCGAACAGGAAGCAAGGCAAGCAGGGTTGAGTTTTGCATGTTTGCACACGACACAACACGACGCTCTCCAGCATGGGTACCTAATAACAATAATAATAATATGGTTATTATACATAGCGCTTAACATAAACACTTTACAGTCATTTGGTACATGGATACATAAATACATTTAAGAGGAAACAACACCGAGATCCAGGATCCCCCAGTCACCCAGAGCTGGTCCATGTTGCTGGGGAGAGGGACGTGTGGAGTCCCCTGCTGAAGCTGCTTCCTCCGCGACCCGACCCGGATGAGGGGTGGAGACAATGGATGGATGGAAACAACAAGGTTAAGAACATGAACCACAACACTATTTACACGTTTAAAGCAGAACCTGTAACAAAACGCTCCTTGGTTTCACTAGAGAGAGGGAGTTTCAGCCGTGCACGCAAGCCCCTTCACCAACACGGTCGGCTTGACATATAAATGATGTGGGTAGAGAAAGGCCTCTCCACTTCACAATTGCAATCTATTCAAATGCAATTCTTCACAGCTTGGTCGCTTGGAGGGCAAACAGAGCAGAGGAGTAGCAGTGGAGGGGTAAAGTAAGGTCATTTCTCGCCCAGTCCTTCTGGCTCTCCCCCTTTTCTTATTCTGCTACATATCACTTTTTGAACAGTGGCTGAAACGCTCAGATCATTTGCTGTCCTCATGAATCTCAGTGGCGCAAAGTCTGCTCTCCGTAACCAAACAGTCCACACAAAAGGCACAATGTAGCGTTCTGAACACTGGGTAAGAGTTGACACATTCTCCCTGGGCTGCAGGAGTTAATGGGATAGTGAATATAGTAATATCTGTGATGAATGTAGTTTACTGTTTACTGTGATTAGATTTTTTGTTCAGAACAAATCACAGTGTTAGCTGTTGTATATATATATATATATATATATATATATATATATATATATATTATATCCGGCAATTTATTGTGTGTGTCTTTATGTTCAACAATAAACATGCACACAATAATGAGACTGTTACATCCTCCCGCTCACTCTTACTAACCCTGAACAACCACATTTAAAAGACAACACATTTGCAACAAAAATTTGTTATTTAAATGACGTGTTTCGTTCTCGCTGACTGTTTCCAACAGCAGCAAGACGGACTGACGTGCAAGGAAGTTTTCTTTGTTGACTTCCTCCTCCTCCTCCTCTCTGTCACTTAAAGAAGTATTTTTCCACGGGGTTGTCTATTTGGTAGAAAGGCGCAGCAAAAATAGAAATTGGTGCTACATAACCAGAGAACAACAGTTGGAACAGCAGCCCTAGAGAACTGGTGCTACATGACCAGAGAACAACAGTTGGAACAGCAGCCCTAGAGAACTGGTGCTACATGACCAGAGAACAACAGTTGGAACAGCAGCCCTAGAGAACTGGTGCTACATGACCAGAGAACAACAGTTGGAACAGCAGCCCTAGAGAACTGGTGCTACATGACCAGAGAACAACAGTTGGAACAGCAGCCCTAGAGAACTGGTGCTACATGACCAGAGAACAACAGTTGGAACAACAGCCCTAGAGAACTGGTGCTACATGATCAGAGAACAACAGTTGGAACAACAGCCCTAGAGAACAGGTGCTACATGACCAGAGAACAACAGTTGGAACAACAGCCCTAGAGAACTGGTGCTACATGACCAGAGAACAACAGCTGGAACAACAGCCCTAGAGAACTGGTACTACATGACCAGAGAACAACAGTTGGAACAACAGCCCTAGAGAACTGGTGCTACATGACCAGAGAACAACAGTTGGAACAACAGCCCTAGAGAACTGGTGCTACATGACCAGAGAACAACAGCTGGAACAACAGCCCTAGAGAACTGGTGCTACATGACCAGAGAACAACAGTTGGAACAACAGCCCTAGAGAACTAGTGCTACATGACCAGAGAACAACAGTTGGAACAACAGCCCTAGAGAACTAGTGCTACATGACCAGAGAACAACAGTTGGAACAACAGCCCTAGAGAACTGGTGTCACGGTTACGGTGGTTGACAGGGGGCGTTGCCAAGCCACGTGCGCTGGCGGCACACACACACCTGTCGGCAATTGCCGTGGCTGATTGTTAATCCCCTCACCTGGGGTATATAGACCCTGGCTTCCCGTTACCCCGGGGTTAGGTTGTACGTCTTACGGCACGTCATATGTTGTTCATGTTACGTCGTACATTCTGGACGGAATCTCCACGCTGATGTCCCGGAGATCCAGATCCTTTACCTACCCCGCGTCACCCGCCTGTCTCGCGTTAATCCGGTCTATACGAGCTCTCCGGTCATTATAATTACCTGTCTGGTACCTGTCGCTACTCCGACCTCCCGGTACCCAGACTCCTCTCCCGTCCCGGACTACTCGCCGGTCTACTACCTGCCGGTACTCCGTGGATCGACCTCCCGGTACCCAGACCCCTGGACTGTCCCTGATCACTCTCTTGTGTTGTGTTGTGCTTGAAAAAGCACAACACTTAAGCGCGTTGGGTGTCTTGAAAAGCGCTATATAAATGCAATGAATTATTATTATTATTATTATTATTATTATTATTATTATTAATAAATAAAGCTTTATGTTATAGCTCCACTGTCTTGGTCTGCGTTCTGGGTCCCACCCGAACTATCCCACTCGTGACAACTGGTGCTACATGACCGGAGAACAACAGTTGGAACAACAGAACTAGAGAACTGGCAAAAATAATTTTGCTGGCAAACAAACTAGCAAAACTGAATGATAATAAAATGGAGGGGAATTGATCATTGTTAATTATAATATACTACCCACATTGCAAAGTATTCCTTAAACACAAACGTTTTAGGGATATAAATATCACAGTCAAATCCATACAGACTTATAGTATAGATTATACTATAAACAGTATACATATAGACCTATACCACGACTTTCTCTTAAAATATGTGAACTATTCAGCCTGCAGGATTCACCAACACAGCCCATCAGGAACCATTCCTCTCTTTCCACAAGGACAGGGTTGGGAGTTATAGCACAAGGACAGTGATAAAGATAAGAGGTCTGCAGACACACCCTTAAACCATCCATACTGGCTATTTATCTATCTTTAAACAAGTATTAAAGGGGTGCTAAGCTGCCGTAATAGTGCCATCATTAGCCCCTCTCTGTGCCGTCTCTGTCCCTAGCTCCGGGAGAGGGAGGTATATCAGCTCTTTATGGGTGCTGTGGGCTCCAGGGCCCCTGCTGTAAGAACCGAGGAGAGGAGAGAGGCTTCCTCAAGGCACAAGAGGAAGCCTCTCTATTCTGATCACTGTTCACTCAGAGGCGGGGGGCCACACAACAGAATCCGGTCATCTGTAGTTTGGAGCATGTACTAGACATGCTGTTTATCTCAGAGCTTTAATCTGGAATCCGGTAAGCCTGGATTCTGCTAAGTGTTATAGCAGAACTTCTGATCAGTCCTACTGTGTTATAGCAGAACTTCTGATCAGTCCTACTGTGTTATAGCAGAACTTCTGATCAGTCCTACTGTGATATAGCAGAACTTCGGATCAGTCCTACTGTGTTATAGCAGAACTTCTGATCAGTCCTATGTTATAGCAGAACTTCTGATCAGTCCTACTGTGATAAAGCAGAACTTCTGAGCAGTCCTACTGTGTTATAGCAAAACTTCTGATCCAGCAGTCCTACTGTGTTATAGCAGAACTTCTGATCAGTCCTACTGTGTTATAGCAGAACTTCTGATCAGTCCTACTGTGATATAGCAGAACTTCGGATCAGTCCTACTGTGTTATAGCAGAACTTCTGAGCAGTCCTACTGTGTTATAGCAGAACTTCTGATCAGTCCTACTGTGTTATAGCAGAACTTCTGATCAGTCCTACTGTGTTATAGCAGAACTTCTGATCAGTCCTACTGTGATATAGCAGAACTTGGATCAGACTGATCAGTCCTACTGTGTTATAGCAGAACATCTGATCAGTCCTACTGTGATATAGCAGAACTTCTGAGCAGTCCTACTGTGTTATAGCAAAACTTCTGATCTAGCAGTCCTACTGTGTTATAGCAGAACTTCTGATCCAGATGTCCTACTGTGTTATAGCAGCACTTCTGATCCAGATGTCCTACTGTGTTATAGCATAACTTCTGATCAGTCCTACTGTGTTATAGCAGAACTTCTGATCCAGATGTCCTACTGTGTTATAGCAGAACTTCTGATCCAGATGTCCTACTGTGTTATAGCAGAACTTCTGATCCAGATGTCCTACTGTGTTATAGCAGAACCTCTGATCCAGATGTCCTACTGTGTTATAGCAGAACTTCTGATCCAGATGTCCTACTGTGTTATAGCAGAACTTCTGATCCAGATGTCCTACTGTGTTATAGCAGAACCTCTGATCCAGATGTCCTACTGTGTTATAACAGAACCTCTGATCCAGATGTCCTACTGTGTTATAGTATAACATCTGATCCAGATGTCCTACTGTGTTATAGTAGAACCTCTGATCCAGATGTCCTACTGTGTTATAACAGAACCTCTGATCCAGATGTCCTATTGTGTTATAGTATAACTTCTGATCCAGATGTCCTACTGTGTTACAGTATAACGTCTGATCCAGATGTCCTACTGTGTTACAGTATAATTTCTGATCCAGATGTCCTGCTGTGTTACAGTAGAACCTCTGATCCAGATGTCCTACTATGTTACAATAGAACCTCTGATCCAGATGTCCTACTATGTTACAGTAGAACCTCTGATCCAGATGTCCTACTCTGTAGTAGCAGAACTTCTGGAGTGAATTATAGCACAGAGCCTGGGCCAGAAACCAACAACTGGAGGGGCGGAGCTACGCCTTGTTTTCAGACCCTTTTTGACTTGTTTACTACTGCTGGCCCAGTTTGTGTACGCTGTTAATAGCCAATTATGGTTGTGTGTGTGTGTGTGTGTGTGTGTGTGTGTTTGTGTGTGTGTGTGTGCATGCGTGTGCATGTGTGTGCATGCATATGCATGCGTGTGTGGTGTGTACGTGTGAAATTGTTCCGATGTTCATTTCTTAAAACAGACATGACTCCAGTTTGCGGTCACCTTGGCACCTGTCTTTAGCCAGCTGACATCACCGACGCCTTGTTTCAGCTGCTCCCATTTGACGGAGCTCCTGCCGCGTGTGTGTGTGTGTGTGTGTGTGTGTGTGTGTGTGTGTGTGTTTGCCGTACCGTGTGCTGGTTATGATGGATGGCCATAAATCATCGGACGGACAAAGAGACACCCTCACCATCGGCCATTCATCCTCCATATTGATCTGTTGTTTCACTAATCGCCACGATATCGGTCCACCGCGTTGTGTTATTGTGTGTGTGTGTTATAGTGTGTGTGTTATAGTGTGTGTGTAATAGTGTGTGTGTTAAAGTGTGTGTGTTATAGTGTGTGTGTTTTAAAGTGTGTGTGTTATAGTGTGTGTGTTATAGTGTGTGTGTAATAGTGTGTGTGTTAATGTGTGTGTGTTATAGTGTGTGTGTTTTAAAGTGTGTGTTATAGTGTGTGTGTTATAGTTGGTGTGTTATAGTGTGAATTATAGTGTGTGTGTTTAAATGTGTGTTGTAGTGTGTGTGTCATAGTGTGTGTGTTATAGTGTGTGTGTTTTATCGTGTTATAGTGTGTGTGTTTTAGTGTGTGTGTTCTAGTGTGTGTCATAGTGTGTGTGTTATAGTGTTAGTGTTATAGTGTGTGTGTTATAGTGTGTGTTATAGTGTGTGTGTTATGGTGTGTATGTTATAGTGTGTGTGTCATAGTGTGTGTGTCATAGTGTGTGTATGTGTCATAGTGTGTGTTATAGTGTGTGTGTCATAGTGTGTTATAGTGTGTGTGTTATAGTGTGTTTGTTATAGTGTGTGTGTGTGTGTGTGTTTTGTAGTGTGTGTGTTATAGTGTGTATCATAGTGTACGTGTTATAGTGTGTATGTTGTAGTGTGTGTGTTATAGTGTGTGTTATAGTGTCTGTGTGTTATCGTGTGTGTGTGTGTCATAGTGTGTGTTATAGTGTCTGTGTGTTATCGTGTGTGTGTGTCATAGTGTGTGTGTCATAGTGTGTGTGTTATAGTATGTATGTTATAGTGTGTGTGTGTGTAGTAGTGTGTGTGTTATAGTGTGTGTGTAGTAGTGTGTGTGTTATAGTGTGTGTGTCATAGTGTGTGAGTTATAGTGTGTATCATAGTGTGTGTTATAGTGTGTGTGTCATTGTGTGTGTGTAGTAGTGTGTGTGTTATAGTGTGTGTGTCATAGTGTGTGAGTTATAGTGTGTATCATAGTGTGTGTTATAGTGTGTGTGTCATTGTGTGTGTGTGTAGTAGTGTGTGTTATAGGGTGTGTGATATTGTGGCTGACAGCAGCATCTTAACAGCTCCGGCTTTCTGTGTTTTTTCCCTCCACTAAACGGTGTCTCCCGTCGGGCAGTGAGACGTGAGATAGGTCCTCACATTGGTCGGGATCTCTCTCGATTCCTTCCAACATCAAAGAGAGATCTGCTTTCTGCACGAGTAAAGAGAGAGAAAAGAAGAACATTATATTTCCTTCCTAACAAGCCTCCAAGAGCAGAACCAGCTCTCCAGTTAAAGTACAATAAGTTGTCTCCCTAGATTTGACACAATAAGAATATCAAACAGAGCTAAAAGGACAGAGGCACTTATGTAGGTCTATGTGTGTGTGTGTGTGTGTGTGTGTGTGTGTGTGTGTGTGTGTGTGTGTGTGTGTGTGTGTCTGTGTTCTTGTGTGTTTTGTTGTGCCCAGCAGGGGGCGGCATTTAAATGGCGTGTGTACGAGTGTGTCGCGTCTACAGTATAACCGTTACCTCCCCAGAATGTTTGACAGAGGGAAAAATGAAATCGATAAAAGTATAAATTTTCAGCGTTCGGACCACACTAGGAGGTAGAGATACAGGGTTAGGACAACACTAGGAGGTAGAGATACAGGGTTAGGACAACACTAGAGAGGTAGAGATACAGGGTTAGGACAACACTAGAGAGGTAGAGATACAGGGTTAGGACAACACTAGAGAGGTAGAGATACAGGGTTAGGACAACACTAGAGAGGTAGAGATACAGGGTTAGGACAACACTAGAGAGGTAGAGATACAGGGTTAGGACAACACTAGAGAGAGGTAGAGATACAGGGTTAGGACAACACTAGGAAGTAGAGATACAGGGTTAGGACAACACTAGAGAGGTAGAGATACAGGGTTAGGACAACACTAGAGAGGTAGAGATACAGGGTTAGGACAACACTAGGAAGTAGAGATACAGAGTTAGGACAACACTAGAGAGAGGTAGAGATACAGGGTTAGTGCCCCGAGCAGCTCAGGACACGACACATAAAACAACTAAACGCCTCCCTGATCTCCCCCTCCTCCACGCCCCCTCCTCCCCCTCGAGTGGGCCGTGCCTCCCCCATCCCTCCCCTCCCCCATCCTCCCCCCTCCCTCTCTGCCTCTCTTAAAGAGCAGGAAAATGTCACGTCTTCGCATCAACAGTGGGTGATCTGGGTAAACATGGACGCTCTGACTCCCCTCAGCGTCAGTCGATATTCAGCCCCCTACCTCAAACCCGCGTGTCCGCCCACAGGAAGTCCCGGCCAGAGAGGACGGCCGCGTGCGGCAGAGCGAGCCGTGGGGGAGAGGTGGGGGGAGACATGAGGGGAGACGTGGGGGAGACTTGGGGGAGACTAGGGGGGAGACGTTGCGTTGTGTAATGAAATCATGGGCGCTATAATTAAAACCACGGGAGACGATCCTCTCTCTGTCAGGACGCCTCTCAGGTTGTGGTGAAGCGGTGTCTCTCTCTCTCTCTCTCTCTCTCTATGGATCTCTCTCCTCTCTCTTTTCTCTCTCTTTCTTTCTCCCTCTTTTCTCCCCCTCACTCTCTCTTTGTTTTTATCTCTCTCTCTCTCTTTGTATGTCTCTCCCTCTCTCTCTCTCATATGTGTGTATGGATATATCTCTATCTCTCTCTTCTCGTCCATTTGTGTCTTTCTCTTTTTCTTTCTGTGTGTGTGTGTGTGTGTGTGTGTGTGTGTGTGTGTGTGTGTATGTGTGTTTGTATCTCTCTCTCTCTCTCTCTCTCTCTCTCTCTCTCTCTCTCTCTCTCTCTCTCTCTCTCTCTCTCTCTCTCTCTCTCTCTCTCTCTCTCTCTCTCTCTCTCTCTCTCTGTCTCTCTCTCTCTCTGTGTCTCTCTCTATATGTGTGTGTGTGTGTGTGTGTGTCTCTCTCTCTCTCTCTCTTTCTCTCTCCCCCCATCTGCGGCACTTTAGGTTTTCCTCTCTCTGTGCTAAATGTGTGAGTGGGTGTTCCCCACTCCCCCCCTTCCCCCCTCCCACCTCACCCCTCACACCTCACACCTCACACCTCACACCTCACACCTCCACCTCCCACCTCACACCTCACCCCTCACACCTCACCTCACCTCTCCACCTCACACCTCACGCCTCACGCCTCACCCCTCACCTCACCCTCACCCCTCACGCCTCACCCCTCACCCTCAACCTCACCCCTCACACCTCACCCTCACCCCTCACACCTCACCCCTCACACCTCACCTCACCCCTCACACCTCACCCCTCACACCTCACCCCTCACACCTCACACCTCACACCTCACACCTCACACCTCACACCTCACCCCTCACACCTCACCCCTCACACCTCACACCTCACCCCTCACACCTCACCCCTCACACCTCACCCCTCACACCTCACCCTCACACCTCACACCTCACACCTCACACCTCACCCCTCACACCTCACCCCTCACCCCTCACCCCTCACACCTCACACCTCACACCTCACACCTCACCCCTCACCCCTCATACCTCACCCCTCACACCTCACACCTCACACCTCAGCTCAAATAAGCCGTTATCTAACGGGCAGTAGACCCATCTTGAGCGTCCGGACACTCTGTCATCTTGTCACCCTGATTCACACAGGAGGGTCTGGGGTGACAAAACACACACACATGCACATATTTCTCACTCACAGACATACACATACATGTTCATGTGCAAACATACACACATTAATGCACGCTCACACACACACATTGGCCACACACACACACACATTGGCACACACATTGGCACACACACACATATGAAGGTGTAGTACATTTACAAGCGCACACACTAGCACACACACACTGGCACACATACACACACACACACACACGCAAGCATCCAGGAGGCGTATGGGAGAAGAGGCTGCAGTGCCCCCCACAGCAGGGAGCCCGCTGCAGTGATGGGAGGAGAATCACTTGATTAGCTTCTAATGGCAGCGTTGGAGAGTCGCTGTAGTCCTGTGTTACCACACGGCGCCTCGTGACAGACAGGCTGCTGCTGCTGCTGCTGGGAGTTTTGTTGCCTTCAAGGCATTTCTTTGAACTTATTTCACATTCCTTCTTCAAATACTTTGAATCGTTTTTTGGTTGAACATGAGAAGTGAATAATTGTGACTGCTTTATTGTCAAGCAAAATGCTTTTTGCGCCCTCCGCCATATGTACGGTATATATTATGCAGTAGACACTTTATTGTTTTTTTTATAGTGTGTAGTACTGTTATAGTTTAGTGTTGGTTATAGTAGAATAGTATATAGTAGATACTTGTGGTTTATAGTTTAGTATGGTATAGTATAGTGTAGTACAGTACAGTATTGTTGTAGAAATTCAGAAAGAATCTTGAGTCTTAAATCTTGAACTCAGTTGTACATTTATATTTTTGATCTTTGTTTGTGTAATGTCACAACATCACTTCCTGTTGGGTCGCCGCTTCCTGTTGGGTCTCTCGCTGTTGTTGTGGTGTGATCTTGTCTATAGCCGAAGCTACAGCCGACCCCGTTCATGTGGAAGATGACCATAATACCCCACCGGTGTATCCCCTTCCCCTTCAGTCGGACGCCACTTTGTGGAACGTCCGTCTGGCCATGTGGGTTGGACGTTTGCTCCGCCTGCACTACTGACCTCACACACACGCAAACAAGGGAAATTAACACCAGCATACTGGGTTAGACACACACACACACACACACACACACACACACAACCAATCATGGTGGCACAGTGAGAGGCACCTGAGGTGGAGTGGGTTCTGTGCAGCGCCATCGGGGGAAGTGAAAGCGGCAGGACACGGGTCTGTGTTGAATAATGCAGCGCTATCTCTCTCTCTCTCTCTCTCTCTCTCTCTCTCTCTCTCTCTCTCTCTCTCTCTCTCTCTCTCTCTCTCTCTCTCTCTCTCTCTCTCTCTCTCTCTCTCTCTCTCTCTCTGTCGCCTCTTTAAAAAACGAGGGTCGCTGTCTCTTCTAGTTAAGCCCCCAGATACCCTCCCCCCACCCCCACCCTCTCTCACACACACACACACACACACACACACCACCACACACACACACACACACACACACACACACACACACACACAACTACCCCCCCCCCCCCCCCCCCGCTGCTCTGAATTCACCAGCTTTCGTTGTGCACATCTCAGGGCGTCGGCACATTAACAATGCGTCCGCTCCCATCACCGCACACCTTTTGGCGGCCACAAAATCCTCTGACACTGATAGGTTGAGACGCACGGGAGGGAGGGAGGGAGGGAGGGAGGGAGGGAGGGAGGGAGGGAGGGAGGGAGGGAGGGAGGGCATGAGGAGGACACGCCAAAGTAAACACACACGCCATGTTGATTCACCGCGGAATAAACTGAACAAACAGCTCTTAGAAGCTGGCGAGGGTGCAGTGAAAGTTGTGTGTCCTGTGCGTAGATGGGATTAATGTTGGCCTTGAACTCAGTGACTTGGTCATGGTTGGTCATGGGGGGTCATCGTGTGCACTGATTGGTGTCAGGTGTGGATACACGACGGCACACCTCTCCTCCCTACTTGTCTTTCTTCCATGTCGTGTGTTGTCGCTAACGTGTGAAGAAGCCTCATACATATTTGATGTCGTGGAAGATCGGTGGAGGTGGCACACAAGATGATTGTTGATGTACCAATTCCTTTTGTGCCTTGTTCCCGTTCGACCCTTGTAATGTGGAGAGTGTTGGGGGGGGGGAGGCGAGAGCAGTCTTCCGTTGGCTGGCTGTGACGGCGGGGGAGACAGGATGTGGAAGAGGCTGTCAGTGTAAGCCGCCGAGCGCTTATTCATGAAATGGAATTACTTTGTGACAATGGCTGTGCTCCCCTTTTGATGTGCTGACTGTGCCTTCAATCCTTTGGCTCGGGCATACATCCTTCCTTCCTGCTGTCTCCATCCGGCTGCCTCCATCCTGCAGCCTCCATCCGGCTGCCTCCCCCTGCTGCCTCCCCCCTGCTGCCTCCACCCTGATGCCTCCACCTGGCTGCCTCCACCCTGCTTCTTCCACTCGGCTGCCTCAACCTGGCCACAAGAGCCCATGAAAGGAGATGTACTCCAGGAGGATGAGAATAAGACCGATGTAACGATAGCTCCTCTTAGTTTGGACCTCAATGGACGGAGATGAGAAAATACGGTCTCGGTTGCTCTTCTTAGAAGTTTAAGCAAAGCAGTGGTAACTATTTCTGAGATGAACTTTTAACACCACGACCAATTCCTCAGAGAAGACACACACACACATGCTGTTAACCGGTTCCAAAAGTTCATCAGTTTGGCAAACACATCAAAAGCAAAGCCTCAGGTATTATTGGTATGAATTATCTACTGGAATGTACGGCTTTTCCTAAAACAGGGCTGTCTATGCAGTAGAAAGGCAAGAACAATACAAACTGGTGATCAGAGAGCAGTTGGAACAGCAGCCCTAGAGAACTGGTGCTACATGACCGGAGAACAACCGTTGGAACAACAGCCCTAGAGAACTGGTGCTACATGACCGGAGAACAACAGTTAGAACTGGTTCTACATGACTAAAGAACGCAGAGATTTTGCAAAACGTAATGCTGGTTATATGGAGGGGAATTGATCATTGTTCATTTTCACACTCTACCCATGATGTCATGGCCTTTAAATACCCTGTTCCCATCCACTGGTATTACTCTGGCTCCTCATTACTGTATGGTTTCCTTGTGAAGACCATGAATGGTTTAGAACAATACTAAATGTAATGTTTTGAGTAGCAAAAAGGGGGGGGGGGGGGGGGGGTGTCTCTTTCATTGACGATATTGAGACCTAGTAGTTACACATACTGTATGTGTGTGGTTGTAGCAGCTTAGTTTGACAGATGATTTCCCATCAGGCAACATCAAAGATATATTAGAGCAGGTCAGCCCCCAGCTGTGTAGCTAACATCTGTTCCTCTGATGGAAACAGCGCCGCATCGCCAGCCTTTTAACACCGCCGTGTTCCGAGTTCATCGTAAATCCCACTTCCTGTGTGAAAAGGTTTCTCTCCCCTCTCTCTCTTGGTTGCAGCCTGTTGAATTGAAAGAAATAGCAAAAAGAATGATGGGGGGGGGGGGAAAGATCAAAGAGCGCTGAGCGGCTGAAGGAGGACGGAGCACACAGCAAGCCCATCGGCAATTTGTACCAACCAATTCTCCCGGAGTCGGAGGAAAAAGTTCTTCTTCTTCTTCATCTTCTGTTGTGTTTTGTATTCTTCCTTTTGCTCTTTTCGGCTTCAAAGAAGGAACTAATGAATGAGGAAGTGGCCGCTCGGTGGAAGTGGCCGCTCGGTGAGAGAGGACACCGGAATGAGGTCAATTATTGTGACCCGTCTGTCGCCTAGCGGAGACCAATTAGACGTCTGAGCGGGTCGTGCCGACTGCTGATGTTTATTATTAAGACAAGCGGGGACGAGGCGGACAGACGGACACGAGGCCCCACCCGCTCCCTTCCATCAAAGCCTGCATGGTCTCTCGATGGCTCGCAAACACTAGAGAAGAGGAAGCCATGGAACGCCACTAGGCTACTACACAGGCTAAACTACACAGGCTAAACGAGCTATTGTCAAAAGGACTCATTTGTCTTGTTCTCGCTAGTCACACACACTAGCACGTATATATATATAACACATGCACACATGCACACACACACACCCACACGCACGCACGCACACACACCCACACGCACGCACGCACACACACACTCCTGCACACACACACACTGGCACAATAGGGATAATATGCATCGTCAAGCTGAAAACTTCATCGCAACATAAATTAAACACACACACACACGCATACACACACACACACACACACACCACACACACCACACACACACCACACACACACACCACACCAAACACACACACACACACACACACTAGCCCACCAGGGACAATACGCATTGTGGATCTGATGATCCTGATTGCAACATGAATTATTTTTGTACGCCGCTTATCTGCAGTTAATGCAAAATTCTTGTAAATGATGTACACAAATGTTTCCCTTTCAATTACTCTATTAATTTCAGAGAATGCTCCACTGCCAAAGACAATGAATGACTAATAAACAACACATTTAAAAACATTTAAAAAACAACCATTTATATTATTCCTTATATTATATTTGTACTGATCTATAATGCCAATTTAACACACACTACTAGCGCTTCGATGGACCATGACAGCACATGATGTGGTGTCATATTTCTAGTACTTTTTTATTATAAAAATATATTTTATGTGCTGAATTATTTCTTAGATTTGTTTGTATTTTCTCTTCTTTTTTTTACTCTTTATTTGCATGCTTCATTGTTTTTGTTTTGAGAATTCACAACTTACTGACAGACTCAACCTGCTGTTTCAGGCTGTCAGCTATGTACACCTGGCGGTGGTAGTTCGTCAGCACCGGATCAAGAGAGGCTGGAGTAAGCCAAGCGCAAATGCCCTGCCAGCGCCCCCTGCAGGGGACCTGCTGTCACCTCTGGGGGCTCTCCCTGCAGAAGCTACACAGGGTCTCCATCAAACCCCATTTAGGACGGACGCTCCCAGAACCGCTACAAGCGACCGCCGCTTGTAGCGGTTCTGGGAGCGTCCGTCCTAAATGGGGTTTGATGGAGACCCTGTGTAGCTTCTGCAGGGAGAGCGGCGACGCCGCACCGAGCTGTGTCTTCTCACCTCCCCGGGCCGTTCCAGCCGCTAACACCAGTCAGGCATGGAAAGGCAGCATGCACATAAACAAGAATAAACTGGTTGACCAATTCCTGGATGCTGCAATACTGGCAGATTATTGTAGTCACGACTCCAGTCGACTCAGTCAATGACTCCACCTTTGGTCGTGACAAAGCTCATCAAACTCAGCTTCCTGGTTTAGTTGTTGCTGAACAAAACAGACAACACGCTGAACACCCCATTTCACCCCCACGGTAAACACTATTTATTTCAGATTTGTCTTGTTTACACATTGGACAATGTTTCACACATATTTCCCTGAGTGTCACACATCCTTGATATTAGGAAAAAGCTGTGTTAAATATCAATATCAGCAATCTAATAGAGTGAAATATTGTCCAATGTGAAGTCTTTAGAACAAGACTAATCTGAAAGAAATGTGTCCTTTTTTAATGCGCTATTTTGTTTTGTAAGCAAATATTGTGAAACCAAAATCACAACAACTTATTCGTGCTGACACGGCACGTTTACTGCAGCAGGAAGTCTGACAACAAATTAGAACGTAGGCTGGCAAATAAAAATGAAAGCACAATTATTTGGGAAGAGGGTCTTAGAGGATATGTAAATCAAAGATGTGAGGCTTTGGAAATAACCATGCAGAACATCTTCAAGAAAAAGGAGCAAGCGGTGATTGAATGTTTGCACAGGAGAGAGGGGAAGCTGAGAAGTGATTTGAGCAAAGCTAAGTCAACCAGTTTCAGCGCCGTCCTCAATAACCGCCGGAAATAAGTGAAATAGCCAGAGCGTCATCCTCTTTGACCCCAATAGTAAACGCTAAGCTTCCGGTCCACCTGGATTTTCCCACCTTTGGGGAGAGGAGAGACAAGGCTCAAGGTGTTGAGCTTTTCTTTTTTTTTGTTAACAATGTGAAAACGCCCTGTCACTCAGGTCCGTATCTGATGGGGAACCCATCAACCCGCGCTCACAGGTCCGGCTAGAAGCTGATGGTCAGCAGAGGAAAGTGAAGTGACGAACCGGGATGAATTCAGAACCGCCTTCATGAATGCCTTCTTACCCACTGATTACTTGACAGAGGTTGAAGAACAAGTTGGACCACTGTTCCAAAGAGTCCTGAGACAGCTATGGGGTCTGCTTTGTTTGTGGGCCTTCAAATCATCGACACCGTGTCGAGTTCCTGTTTGGAGTCCATTACTGGAAAGGGTCTATCAACATTGTGCCAGAAGCCCTTGTGTGGACTGCAGCACCATCAGAAGGATGTATGATGGTGACCCGAGCGGCCGGTGAGTCCTGGTTTAACATGAGTGTGTACTGCAGTAAGGGAGGACCATCCTCCCTTAGGGCGGGTCTAGCCAGAGGCTCTGTGAACCAATCAGCAGAGCTCCCTGCACTGGTGAATACCCAATCAGAGTTTTGGTGAGAGCGTTATCATCATGCAAGAATCTATCTTGTATGATTCATTTATTCCGTGTCCCATATTTCAGACTTAAAACTTCCTCCTCAAAGCGTTCCAGGTGCATGACCCCAAACGTAAACAGAAAGCATGGCTGACCGTGGCCAGGTGGTGTTTCTTTGGCTCGTGCATAACTGGTTTTACTATATGATAGTATGTCTTATATTAATACAGGTAAATACGGGTAAATATACCCTCAAATTTCACTAAATTTCAATTCAGTTAAATAATATAATAGCCACTGTGCATAGAATTTCTATTCATATTTTTCAGATTCATCATTAATGGAGTAATCACTAAGCTGTTTAGCTGTTTGTATAGCTGTTTTTCATCAAGTCAATGCTTCTTCCCCCTCACATCACAATCAGTTTCAATTATGTTTCACTTGTCTACAAAAACCTTCACCTTGCTTCCTCCCCTACTTTTACAACCCCCAGCCACCACTGGTACATAGTATAGTATATAGTGTTGTTTAGAGTATATAGTATAGCATATCATAGGTAGTATATAGTGTTGTTTAGAGTATAGTATTGTTTAGTATAGAATTGTATAGTAGGAAATTCATACTGCGGGAGGGAATGGGGAGTAAGCATTCCATTGTGCTTGTTGCAAATGGCAATTAGACATCTTGAATCTTGAATCTTGCATCTTGAATCTGAACAGTGCCAATAAAACCTATTTTCTCCCCAATCCCATCGGAGCTCATCTTGTAAAGAACCTCATGAGGATTCTCGAGGTCGCCCCGGTCATCCGTGGGAAAGGATGTACGGCAATATGTCAAAATGTGTGGTCCCTGTCAGCAGGAGCTTTGATAGCAGGAGCTTTTGATGGCTGGGAATATGACTTGGTTGTGATATGGGCCACCAGCTCTGAGCATGTGACTGTTATAAGCATCTTTTTTTATCCTGTAACACACACACACACACACACACATACACATACACACACACGCACACACTGTAAGGGACTAGACAATAGGAAGTTGTTCTGATGTTTTTATATTCAGATGCACGCCTGGCTCCCCAGTGACTGCTTGAGGGACAGGCGGAAAAAAAAGGACAAGTAAATGAGTACGATATCACAGCGCCCAGCGACAGAGAAGCTATTAAACAACCAATGTCTCTTTTTAATTAGCCCGACACCTCCTAGTCTAGTGTATAGATCTCCGTACGCATGATGGGTCTTTCAGTCGGACAGTTAACTTATGCGGCATCAGTCTGAGGACAAAAAAGTAAGCCTTTCAACTCATAAAGGGATGTTCTTGAAGGCCCGCTGGACGGAACTGGAGTTCTACTTACTCACTTTCCTCTTAAACGGGAGGAACGGGTAATCCTCTGTAGGACAATAGCGTTGACCTGTGGGACGCTGGGCTAGCAACAGTCAATCCTCATCAGATAAATCAGTCCACGATTACATTTGTGTTAATTAAGATGGTGTTTTTTTTTGTTTTACACCATTACTACTCAATAAAATGGGTGTAATCACAGCTCACGGAGACATTATGTACAGCTGCACAACGGCGATAGCATCTCGCGTGTCCCACAGTCGTGGCTGTCTAATCCCTTTCAATTAAAATGTTCCACAATGCGCTGGTACCAGGGCGGTGGAGGTAGAGCGTGGCTAATCACGGCTTGTCTGTTGTCGCTCCATTGTCCTCGCCGCTCGCCGTCCGCCGGGGAATTCCCCCGCTGTCGTCTCAGCAGGTTCACGGCACCGGGGCTAAATGCAGTGTGATGACGTCTGAACGAGAAACTTTACATAAAGTTTTCGCCACCCCAGCTTGACTCTGAAAATAAAGAAATAATAAAAGGCCCCCACCCCTCGGTTTAATCAAAGCGAGCTGCATAATGTATGTTATAATTATTTTTGTAGGAGCAGAGAAAAACAATGGAGAAGGAAAACAAACAGCCATAGTCTACAAGGTGAAGTATTCATTATTCTGGTGACATGACTACACACGAGAGAGAGAGAGAGAGAGAGAGAGAGAGAGAGGAGAGAGAGAGAGAGAGAGAGAGAGAGAGAGAGAGAGAGAGAGAGAGAGAGAGAGAGAGAGAGAGAGAGAGAGAGAGAGAGAGAGAGAGAGAGAGGGAGACCGAGAGAGAGAGAGAGAGACCGAGAGAGAGAGAGAGAGAGAGAGAGAGAGAGAGAGAGAGAGAGAGAGAGAGAGAGAGAGAGAGAGAGAGAGAGAGAGAGAGAGAGGGAGACCGAGAGAGAGAGAGAGAGAGAGAGAGAGACCGAGAGAGACCGAGAGAGACCGAGAGAGACCGAGAGAGACCGAGATAGAGATACACAGAGACAGAGAAAGAGAGAGAGAGGAAGTGGGTTTGCACATTTGCAGTATAACAAATTACCTCCCAAAGCATTATAAATGCCACTCATAAATCTCTTGTCATATTCCATTAAGGAGCGCGTCACAAAAGGACACGCTCTGATTTGCACACAGGACATCCCACTACACCAGAAGGTGTGTGTGTGTGTGTGTTTTACTGAAATATGTGTTTTAGTCATTCTCTCGGTTCCCTAACGTGGATTAATGGATTCCAGACGATGGCTGTTGAGATCCTTTATTCTATGTTGTTGTTTTGTTGCTTTGACCTAATTTCTTTCCCCCCCCCTTCGGACCAGGTGCAGCTTCTGGTGTCAGCGTTCAGAGCCAAGCTGTTCCCTGTGTGTTTTGTGCTGTGTGCTGGTTAATGTCTCCAGTTGAGTGGTTCTAATTCAGGGACGTTTCTGTGTCTCGGTTCCCTGAAGACGACCGTTTAATTCGGGGATGTTTAGGTACCCCCCCCCCCCCCCCCCAGAGAACATTGGTGTTCAGACAGAGCGGGCAATGCATTCATTCAGCTCCAATTTTACTGGCTGTTTCGGTTTCACAAAGAGACATGTAAATCCTTGTCGTCGTCCCCTTAACCACACACACACACACACACACACACACACACACACACACACACATTTCTGCATATGAATATTAAATCTGTGGCTGTTGCTCGCTTGAAATCCCCCCCGCTTTCCTTCTGTGTTGCAAAACGAAACAAGAAGCCCGTGATGATGCAGAATTGAGCCTTGAGATTAAATTCAGAGCAAAACGAGCATCTGAATTTTCATGACCTAATTACGCTTTACAGTCAGCGGTCCTTGCCAGAATAATACCTAGCGTCATTAAAACACTCTATTATAAGGCGGCATGTAATTACATCCCAATTTATGCTTCTTTATTTTGGTGCCATGGGATAATTAATGCCTTTTTGGAACAAATGATTGTATTTAATTCCGTACTGCCCCCCTATTTGCATACAGATTACGGTTAAATTAATGTTGCTTGTTTGCAACAAAAAAAAAACCCTAATGAAGGTCATTACTAATGTATTATGCAACCGGTTAGGTTTTTAATATCCCAATAGCCTGCGCCTATCAGTGGGGAAACCTGCAGCCAACGCACCGCTAGGGTGGCTCTTAGTGGGCCGTTCACTCCCAGCCTGACTGACTCTGGGTGAGGAGGCTGTTCACTCCCAGCCTGACTGACTCTGGGTGAGGAGGCTGTTCACACCCAGCCTGACTGACTCTGGGTGAGGAGGCTGTTCACTCCCAGCCTGACTGACTCTGGGTGAGGAGGCTGTTCACACCCAGCCTGACTGACTCTGGGTGAGGAGGCTGTTCACACCCAGCCTGACTGACTCTGGGTGAGGAGGCTGTTCACACCCAGCCTGACTGACTCTGGGTGAGGAGGCTGTTCACACCCAGCCTGACTGACTCTCAGTGAGGAGGCTGTTTGCTCTGAGACACACAAGTGAACAACTGATGATGGGAATTCAAGATTCAAGATTCAAGCAATATGCAACAATTACAATGAAATGCTTTCTCCCCATTCCCTCCCGAAAGTATGAATTTCTAAAACACAATACTATAAAACAATGACAATGAAAAGAACAATAAAGTGACTGATGGATGATATGTACATGTGTTGAATGTCAGAACAGTGCAGTAATTGTAATTATCTGAAAGTCCAGCAAAGTATGATAGTGTAATGACATATGGATGACAATGTTATGATAGTGGCAGCAGTTCAGTAGGTCACTGCCTGTGGGTAAAAACGATCCTCGACTACCTGGTAGTCCTTGCTGTACGGATGCTGCGGAACCGGCGACCGGACGGTAGGGGGGAGAATGACCTGGCCCTGGTCAGACTGATCTGCATACACATCCAGGTCAGTGGTCTTCAATACACTCCAGTTCGTGATTTCCAGCCCACCCTGCAGATGTAGTACGGCGTCCTCGGTCCAGGGGGTGGTTGGTTGACGGCTACACAGATAAAATGTCAAGTAGGAATGAGCTTAAAGTCAGACTTTCCCTCTGGTATCACTTCAATGTGTTCAGCAGTCGACCGATATTTTTACTTAGATTATATAAGTAAAACAAATGACCTATGTAAATGAACAGGTACCATCACTGGATGCGTTATTGAATAGTGACTCAGTTGGTCCGTGACTTTTAACTGTTGTGCCAACAACGCGAGTCAAAAGACAGGCGGGATGAGAACTGTTGTGTCACCTTTTCTTTCTCGGTGATATTAAAAACGTGCATTCATAATCTCGCTGACATTAGCAAAGCAGAAGCACATGATGTCTTCAAAGAGAGAGAGAGAGAGAGAGAGAGAGAGAGAGAGAGAGAGAGAGAGAGAGAGAGAGAGAGAGAGAGAGAGAGAGAGAGAGAGAGAGAGAGAGAGAGAGGGGGGAGAGAGAGAGAGAGAGAGGGAGAGAGAGAGGGGGGGAGAGAGAGGGGGGGAGAGAGAGAGGTTACTGTGAAAAGGGAAAGTACAATATTTTTTCCATAATCATCAAGTTTGCATGTTGTGTGGACCTGAGTGAGAGATGGATGTATTTAGTAGTTAATGTCATGTTCTCTAACTGTTCTCTAATGCTCCCATTCTCAATCTGTGGGTTTTCATTCAGAAAGGCTTTCAGATATGATATGCAAGACATATCATATTATATAGCATATATAATATAATATACCATATTATTTACCATATAATATACCATATATAATCAAATATACCATATTATTGACCATATTATATACCATATATAATAAAATATACCATATTATTGACCATGTTATATACTATATATAATATTGTTATTGACCATATTATATACCAAATGTAATATCATATATCATATCATTCATGATATTATTAACCATATTTAATATTTATTTACCATATTGTTTACCATATTATTTATATATATATATATAGTTTAAACTGTAATTGCATAATATTTTGTGGATAATAATCATCAATCAACAGATTTTATTATTCAAGAGGTTTTTTTTTAGTACAGTGGAATGCTTACTCCCCATTCCCTCCCGCGGTTTGAATTCTGTACAATTCAACACTAAAAACTAAACTGTGTGCACACATCAAACAAACGCCATCATGTTTCTATTTAATTCCCAGATATTTGGTCTATAAACAACGGACACGTCTCACTTGGGCTGGAGTTTTGCTCGGCACACTTTCCACATTCGGTTTCATTGCGTTACTTTGAACTCCAAATTGTCGCAGCTTCCCTTTTGTCATTCCACTTTTTTCTTTATCTTTTATTGTTTCCACATGAATAATTTCTTCATTGTTAGAATTATGCCCTACAAGAGCATGTACCTGTAATCCTTGTTCTGGTCGTGTAAGTGTGTGTCCCGGGGGAGTCTGCTGGATGCTGAGCCAGCGGTTCTCTTCCCTGCTGCCGCCTTTCAGGCCCGCTCATCACAAGCGGCCGTTGGGATGGTCCTTTCTGGACGCTTCTCACCGTTTAGTCTCCTCTCTGTTTGGATGTTGGCTGTTTCTCGGCGCTCATGCCGAAGGTGTTTGATTATTTTGGGCCATGTTTCAGTTTGTGTTCACTGACAAGCGTTCCTGTTGGTCCTTACTGTGAAAGATTTTAAACCGTTTTTATTCAGAAAAGTATTAAAGTAATTTTTCTATAATGCCGTATACCTTCATAGTCATACTTTATATTAATATAATTAACAGTGAGACTTTATGATATGTAACAAAATCACTTCAAGTGATTCGCAAATTTTCCATTTTCCTCTAAATTCTGCTAATGCTTGACTCATCTGAAATTGAGGATTAATTACCTCCAATTACTAATTGGATTACTCAATGGGATTACATGTGACCGTCAGCCACATGTAATCCCAATCAGTAGGTCCTGATGTTCATGTTTTTGGGTCATTAAAACTATCTAATGTGACATTCTGGGTGGCGGCAATTCAAGTCCCCCCCTCAAAGCACCAAATATGTATTGTTTCCAGCCTCACCTGGCCCCAGTCAGACTGATTAGAGTCTGGTTGAAGCAGCCTCATCTGGCCCCAGTCAGACTGATTAGAGTCTGGTTGAAGCAGCCTCATCTGGCCCCAGTCAGACTGATTAGAGTCTGGTTGAAGCAGCCTCACCTGGCCCCAGTAAGACTGATTAGAGTCTGTTTGAAGCAGCCTCACCTGGCCCCAGTCAGACTGATTAGAGTCTGGTTGAAGCAGCCTCATCTGGCCCCAGTCAGACTGATTACAGTCTGGTTGAAGCAGCCTCACCTGGCCCCAGTCAGACTGATTAGAGTCTGGTTGAAGCAGCCTCACCTGGCCCCATTCAGACTGATAAGAGTCTGTGGCTGGTGAGGTAATCAACCAGCCTCCACCACACACACTCAGGGGGAATGCTAGCATGGACCACCTGCTCTGTTTGCTATCAACTAAAAACTTAACAAAAAACCTGATTACTCATCACCCTGTTTGACACAGAGGGAAGACAAGAGAAAGAAGTTAAACATCTCCTAACGTCTGACCAGGGGAAGACGGAGTGAACCTCGTTGAGAGGAATTGGTCGCAGGTAGACGGCTCCACGTTGTTGATGTTGAATGGAAGACAGATGATTTAATGATTTAATTTCATACCCACTGACTAAAAAAGGCCTCTTAGGAAAACGAGCACTGTGGGGAAGCTCTACTATGACGGCACGGCGGCTATTAAAATAGGGTTCTGTTCTGTTCCTGACATGGCTGGTGCCTTCGCAATCATTTTAGCGAGAGCCAGACGCCTTGAAAACGTGAAAAGCCGGTTTGTGCAGAGGTGATAGCACATGAAAACTACACACAACGTATTTTTTTACACACACACACACACACACACACACACACACACACACACACACACACACACACACACACACACACACACACACACACACACACACTCACACTCATATACAGACACACATACACTCTCACACACACACACACACACACACACACACACACACACACACACAAACACACACACACACACACACACACAACACACACACACACACACACACACACACACACACACACACACACACACACACA
>CM051008.1:19530268-19537768 GCA_027704905.1 Muraenolepis orangiensis
AGCATCCTCCTCTCAGACACCACCAACAAGGAGTCCAGCTGGACCCCCAGGACAGCACCAGCCTTCCTGACGATCCTGCTGATCTTGTTGGTGTCTGACCTCAACCTGCTTCCCCAGCACACAACACCGGAGAAGATGGCACTGGCTACCACCGACTGGTAGAACATCTTCAGCATCGTGTTGAAGGACCGTAGCCTCTGCAGGAAGTAGAGACGGCTCTGGCCCTTCTTGTACACGGCCTCAGAGTTCTTGGCCCAGACCAGTTTGTTGTCCAGGTGAACTCCCAGGTATTTATATTCCTGAACAACTTCTGTGGACACACCCTTGATGGAAATGGGTGTGGGGGTAGATTTCCTCCTGCGGAAGTCCACCACCATCGTCTTGTCTGTGTTGAGCTACATATGGTTCAGCTCACACCACTCAACGAAGGAGTCCACGACGCCCCTGTACTCCTCATCGTTTCCCTCGCTGACACAACCAACAACTGCAGAGTCGTCCGAGAACTTCTGCAGGTGGCAGGACTCAGAGTTGAACTGGAAGTCTGAGGTGTATAGGGTGAACAGGAATGGGGAAAGAACCGTTCCCTGTGGAGCACCAGTGCTGCTGACCACAGTGTCAGACACACAGTCCTGCAGTCTGACAAACTGTGGACGACCCGTCAAATAGTCTATAATCCAGGATCTTCCCTTAGATTCTCCGGTACCAGGCCGTCCTACTCAGAGAGCTCGTTTCTCACAGTATAATAGTATAGTATATATAGTAATAATAGTCTCTGATGTTGACTGGTACTATACTCCCCATGTTCTGGCCCCCCAGATGTGTTTGAGTGCAGACTGTAGCTTTGTGTCTATTGTCATAGGTTCACCAATCCTTTCCATCCCCTGTAGGCCGTCGCCGACGTATTGTCGATCAGGAAGCCACATAATATTCCATTTCTGTGACTGTCCTTTTCTGTGTGAGAAGTCAAGTCAAGTTTATTGTCACATCACAGTTTATACAAGTGTAAGCAATGAGTGAAAATCTTATGTGCAATACCCGACGACAGACAGCAGTTATAAAAAACAGAATAGAATAAAAAATAAGTAAAAAGTACAAACTGTATGAAGTTAAATATATAAAAATATAAAAATGCATAAATTAAATGCAATATATTAGTCAAGTCAAGTCAAGTCAAGTCAAGTTTATTGTCACTTCACAGTTTCACAAGTATAAAGCAGTGATGTGAAAATCTTATGTGCAATACCGACGACAGACAGCAGTTATAAATAAGATAAAAAATAGATAAAAATAGAATAAAAATAGAATAAAGTTAAAAATAAAAATTTAAAATTTAAAATTTAAATGCAATTTATAAAATGCAAAATATCAGCACAGAAAAGAGCAATATATATATATAAATCAATGTAATAAAATATACATTGTTATATGATATACGCCCTTGTTCAGCAGCCTGATGGCCTGACTGTGGAAGCTATCTCTAAGCCTATTTGTACGGCACTTGATACTGCGGTATCGCCTGCCTGACGGTAACAGTGAGTACAGTTCGTGGCTGGGGTGGGCAATGTCTTTTATGATTCGTTTGGCCTTGGCCACGCACCGCTGATTGTAAATATCCAGGAGGGAGGTGAGCTCACCTCCAACGATATACAGGGCCGTCCGCACCACCCTTTGAAGCGCTCTGCGTTCGAGTGCAGTGCAGTTCCCGTCCGGGCGGTGATACGATAAGAACACTCTCGATGGTGCCGTTATAGAATGTTCTCAGGATGCGGGGGCCCATGCTGAATTTCTTCAGACGCCTGAGGAAATACAGGCGTTGTTGGGCCCTTTTCACCACGTGTGTGGTGTGCGTGGACCATGTGAGGTCCTCGGAGATGTGCACGCCGAGGAACTTGAAGCTGCTGACCCTCTCTACTGCAACGCCGTCGATGGAGATAGGGCTGTGCTCTCCCCTCTGCCTCATGAAGTCCACGATCAGCTCCTTGGTCTTCTTGACGTTGAGGGCGAGGCTGTTCTCCTGGCACCACTGCTCCGACCTCCTCCCTGTAGGCTGTCTCGTCGTCGCCGGCGATCAGGCCCATCACTGTCGTGTCGTCAGCAAACTTGATGATGACGTTGGAGCTGTGCATAGCCATGCAGTCGTGGGTGTAGAGGGAGTAGAGGAGAGTCGTCGGGGCCTGTCGCCTTACGGATGTTCAACCGCTTGAAGGTGCGGCGCACATCCACCTCCGAGATGTTCAGCAGGCTGGTCTCCTCAGGCGGCGCTGGCTTTAACGTCCAACAGAGCAAAACAACGATTTAACTCTCCTGGGAGGGAGGTAGAGTTCTCTATACAACTGGTTCTCCCTCTGAAGTTCGTTATCGTCTGTAGCCCCTGCCACATACCCCTCGCGTTGTGGCTCTTGAATTTCTCCTCCACTCTGTCCTTGTACTCCCACTTGGCAGTGACGATGGTCTTACGGAGGTCGTAGCAAGCTCTCGTATATTCCTCCATATTCCCGGAGCCAAAGGTGGAGTTACGCGCGTGGAGGGCAGCGCGAACATCGCCGTTAATCCACAGTTTCTGGTTGGGGTATATCCGAACCGACTTGGTCGGAACAATGTCCTCTATGCACTTCTTGATGAACCTGGTGACCGAGGACACGTACTCGTTGATGTTATTGTCCGAGGCAACGCGGAATGTGCCAGTCAGCGCGATCAAAACAATCCTGCAGCATAGAGTCCGATTGGTCCGACCAGCATTGGACCTCCCTCACAGCGATCGGTTGCTGCTTCAGTCTCTGCCTATAGGCGGGGAGTAGCTGGATAGAGCGGTGGTCTGATTTGCCGAACGGTGGGCGGAGGAGGGCCTTGTAGCCATCACGGAAGGTGGTGTAGCAGTGGTCGAGGATCCGCTCACCCCGTGTGTTGCTCGTTATGTGTTGGTAGAACTTCGGGAAAACCTTCTTCAGGTGCGTCTTGTTGAAGTCCCCCGCCACGATGAGAGCAGCCTCGGGGTGCGCCGACTCCTGTTCGCTGATAGCCCCGTACAGTTCCTTCAGCGCTGTGTCCGTGTTGGCTTGTGGGGGAATGTAAACAGTGGTCACGGTTACCGCTGTAAACTCCCGAGGTAGCCAGTATGGACGGCACATAAGCATCAGGTACTCCAGGTCCGGGGAACAGAAAGACTTGAGGGGATGTACATGACTTCATAGCTATTGAAAGGGTACTTATTTTGGATCTGAAAAGCAGTGATCAGCTTTATGACCGGGTTATCGATACATTCTTTCAGAAGGACAGGAGAATGGATTTTGTCTTTAAGTGAACATCATTGGTGAGTGAGACTAATTTGTCTTTGCTGGTTTTGTCTCAGTGTTGCATCTTGATGAGCTGGTTGCATTTTGTTTCCACACACTTGTTGAATGATTAGTTAATGGCTGTCTTGGGTTTGTTAAGCATTGTTGTGCATTTCAATTGAGAGTTTTGACTTGATCTTTCTTTGCCTCGCTTAACGTGAAAAGGCTTAACGTAACTAAGAGTTACAAAACCGCAATCAATAATCACCAAATTTCTCTGGCATATGTATTGTCATTAGCACTTTCACCTGTCAAAATATCCTACTTAAATCTTACCATTATGGATGTTTTGTGACATTAAGTGTTTTTTCTTATTATTTTTACTTAATGTAACATAACTTCCGTAATAGTAGAATTTAGGTTTTGACATTTTGAGGTGAAAGTGCTAATGACAAGACATATGCCAGAGACATTTTGTAATTATTGATCACTGTTTTGGAAGTTTAAGTTACATTAAGCCTTTTCACGTTAATCGTGTTAGACCGTCCCTTTCACCTATAGCCTGTGTGGTGGTGCTGTGTTGGGCTGTTACTTCACTACATGGACACTGCTTTGACAACTATGGTCAACTTGTAAATTGGCTGCGACAATCGTATCTTCCTAAATGAGATAACGCATAAAGTGACTTCCTCCGTTACGTCCGTCTGACTAGAACAACCAGGGGGGGGGGGGGTCTACAGAAGGTCCAGTTGTGATAGACACGCTTCGCCACTGCCAAACTTCCTCCTTGGCTATGGACCTCGTTAACCCTCCAATGATTTCAAGGGATCATTTTAACCCCATTCAATGTTTAACAATTTGCCAGCCGTCCTGTGATTTAGAACGTGTGTTCCATCAGTTGGTTAATACTGAAATAATTGGTTGGGCTAAACTTTCCATCCACTTTTTCAGGAATGACTTTGTGCACTTCTGACACCATGTAATATACTTTCATAGAGTATTTTGTATAACATGTACTACTCTCTCTCTCTCTCTCTCTCTCTCTCTCTCTCTCTCTCTCTCTCTCTCTCTCTCTCTCTCTCTCTCTCTCTCTCTCTGTCAGTAACATAAACTCTCTCTGACAACGTATAAGTTAGCTGATCTCACTTTCCGTGTGCAGCGTGTAGCACGTATTATGTGTAACAGATGCTTCCATGGAAACTAAAGCCAGGCCAGGGGGTTGCATTTTGGGACAGTTATGATGATGAAGAGTGGCAGGTATGTATTTGACCCTGCCTCCCCCTGTCCTCCCCTGTCTGTTGCATTAAAGTTCTCCCTGGCCAGGTATCAAGAGGTGAGGTAACATGTGCTCGGGGAGTCGAGAGGGGGGGGGGGGGGGGGGGGGTCAAGGGGAGACAAACCCCCCCCCCATTGCCTCACCTGGACCTGCGGGGGCCGCCAGATGTGGCCAGCGGGACTCCCGAGGAAAAAGGCTGAGCGCCTGACTGCTGGCTCCCACTCATGAGCAGTCGATTGACTGCGGCTCGTATCCGCGGGGCCGGTGATTGACTGCTGTTGGCACAATAGCTGCCAGCGACGCAAGCGGTGTCTGACAAACGACGGAGCACCGGCTTCTGAGGGCGGCGGCGGCGGCGGCGGCGGCGGGGGAAATCACCCGGGCTCTCGGTGACGGGCCCCACTTCGCCCCACGCCCCCGTGTCTTCCCGGGGCTTTTTTACTGCCGCACTCAATCATCGGCAACAAGATAATACAGACGGAGCTCCGGTGGAAGGTGCTATGTGTAAATGTGCATGTGAGTGTGGTCTTATTATTACGGCCATCACTTGTAAGCATAAAAAGCGTCTGGGACGTTTCACGCCGCTAAAGGCCCGTTGTTACCACCCAGCGCTCTCTCTCTCTCTCTCTCTCTCTCTCTCTCTCTCTCTCTCTCTCTCTCTCTCTCTCCTCTCATCTCTCTCTCCTCTCTCTCTCTCTCTCTCTCTCTACCGCTGCTTCTTGTCTTTATAGTGTACCTAATACAATCAGGACCCAGCCTGAATAACCCCAGTCCATAAAAGCTGTAAATCAAATCAAATTAATTTGGAGGGAAAATAAATGAGGAGGGTCCGTCTGTCTGTCACCGCTTATTTATTGTTGCGAGAAAAATAAGTTCTGAGTTTTGCCCGCCTAACTCAATTTGTGCCGACCGCCGTCTGTGTGTGTGTGTGTGTGTGTGTGTGTGTGTGTGTGTGTGTGTGTGTGTGTGTGTGTGTGTGTGTGTGTGTGTGTGTGTGTGTGTGTGTGTGTGTGTGTGTGTGTGTGTGTGTGTGTGTGTGTGTGTGCGTGCGGTGTGTGTGTGTGACATTACAGCGCATCAACACCAATTCAATAGAAAGGTTCTCAATGAGAACAGAAGGATTCTGGGGTCATTTTCGCACCAACTGTGTGAAGCTTTTAGGTCGCTTGCTTCAGTATTTAAATATTTGATACCCGGGTTATTTTAACACAATGAAAAGTGTTCTTACTTATAAACTGTATATATATATACTGTATATATATATATATATATTTATATATATTTATAGAATTATTTTATATTTATAACAACTTAAAATCTGCCTGAGTTGTTATAATCCCCCTTTAAGTTTTAATGGGGCCACCTTGGTTCACCTTTACCTGCTTAGATTAAAAAATTGACATCACGCTTTGCAAAATCATCGGCAATTCAGGAATAACATTCCCCCCCACGGTTATGAAGGCGTGAGACGTGTGTGTTAATGTAGAGTCCCGTGTGAGTCCTGACACACGAGGCTGCCTCTGGACCTCTCCTGCGGTCGTATATATACTGTATTATCTAGCGGTTCACTCCCAGCACGCCATCGCAGGTGATAGAGCTGATGACTCCCGCTGCTGACAGCAGCCGGGTATCTTCCCACAGGTATCCTCCCGATGATGATCGCCATGGTGACAAACTCCTGGTAAATATGAAAACACCCCAACAGTTTTTCTGTTATTTGCTGCCTCCGTGTTTTGGTGTTCAACGCTTATATTGTACATCTTAAAATATTTTTTTACTATATATTTGACTAATATATTTGATCATCCAAATTAACCTGGTGTTTCCACCTTTGGAGATACAGACTTTGAGTTGTCATCAAGGAAACCCTTTTTGGGGATAAATGATATACTGTATGTTTTCCACGTCTTCAATGTACCTTTATTTTCCATGACATTCTGTCAAGTGACGGTGTAATGGAAGGTGGTGTTGATGAAGCCAGGTCGTGACAGAACGTAAAGTTCCTGTCCATCTATAATTATTTTCTTGGGGGGGGTCACCGGTTCGTAGGATTCCTTACGAAAAAACAGTGCACTTTGTTTCGTAGGAAATCGTATGTTGTGGTGGAACGTTATGGGACATAATTCACTGTTTGTATTTAGTGTGTGTTGCACCACGGACCTGTTAGAGAGCGTACTGTGTTGTTGTTGTTGTTGTTGTTGTGGTGTGCTAGCTGGACAGTAGCAGGTAGCAGAGGTGTTTCCCCTTTTGTGAAACCTAATGGAAAATAAAGTGTGGAGTTCCATACTAAACACGCCGCCTCCGACTGCCATTCATCGGCTCTACAATGTACAGCAATCAATTGTGCGCATGCGCGTTAATTTCATAGGAAATCGCATGAAGTCAAACAGCAATCAGTGCGCATGCGCGTCCCACTGCAGCGAGAACACAAAGCAACATGGCCGACTTTCCGCGTATTCTCAGTGGAAAATGCAAAAAAAATCGGATAGTTTGGCCATTTAAATATGTTTTGATAACATTTCTAGCGAGAAATGAGCCATTATATGTCACAATCGTACTTCAGTGAATGTATACGATCTTTAGTTTCATAGTTCAGCTATATATAAGCGCGTTGTGTTGTTGTTTGCGCAGCACCTCATGAAAAAACGAATCAAAGGAATCGAACGTCCGTTGGTTCCCGCCCCTTTCAGTCGGCGAACAGAGCAGCGGAAATCATGTCTAAAATAACACTTATACATGTATGTTTATTTATACGTATGTATTTATGACTTTTTTCTCCCGATACAAACACAGGTTACTCTAAAATACGGTTTGATAACATTTCGAGTGAGAAATATACACTTAAGTTTAAACATATTTGTTCAATGAATGTATACAATCTTTAGTTTGTTAGTTATGGCGAACATGTATATCCGTTGCTATGGTGACACACGAAAGTGCATTTGTGTCGCG
>CM051008.1:19552768-19557768 GCA_027704905.1 Muraenolepis orangiensis
GTTTTGTGACGGAGGGAGTCACAGGTCACAGGTCACAGGTCACAGGTCACAGGTCACTCCACTGTGGCCTGTGTGGCTGAGACGAGCCTCTGATGGTCAGGTGACATCATGCTAATTCACCCCCCGGTCAGAAGTTGTCCAACTCCAACTTCATCAAGATGTGGCTCAAGATGCCACTTAAGGCGCCGATCCAGGAGTCCTATTATGTGTTATAGCACAACATCTGATCAGTCCTACTGTGTTATAGCAGAACTTATGATCAGTTCTACTGTGTTATAGGAGAACTTCATCGTTAAGTTTGCTGACGACACGACAGTGATGGGCCTGATCGCCGGCGACGACGAGACAGCCTACAGGGAGGAGGTCAGATCGCTGGAGCAGTGGTGCCAGGAGAACAGCCTCGCCCTCAACGTCAAGAAGACCAAGGAGCTGATCGTGGACTTCAGGAAGCAGAGAGGAGAGCAGGGCCCTATCTCCATCGACGGTGTTGCAGTAGAGAGGGTCAGCGGCTTCAAGTTCCTCGCCGTGCACATCTCCGAGGACCTCACATGGTCCACGCACACCACACACGTGGTGAAAAGGGCCCAACAACGCCTGTATTTCCTCAGGCATCTGAAGAAATTCAGCATGGGCCCCCGCATCCTGAGAACATTCTATAACGGCACCATGGAGAGTGTTCTTACAGGGTGTATCACCGCCTGGTACGGGAACTGCACCGCACTCGAGCGCAGAGCGCTTCAAAGGGTGGTGCGGACGGCCCAGTATATGGTTGGAGGTGAGCTCCCCTCCCTCCTGGATGTATTCAACCAGCGGTGCGTGGCCAAGGCCAAACGCATCATAAAGACATTGCCCACCCCAGCCACCAACTGTACTCACTGTTACCGTCAGGCAGGCGATACCGCAAGTGGTATCAAATAGACTTAGAGACAGCTTCCACAGTCAGGCCATCAGGCTGCTGAACAAGGGCATATAGCATATAACAATGTATATTTTATTACATTGATTTATATGTACATATTGCTCTTTTCTGTGCCGATATTTTGCATTTTATAAATTGCATTTTTACTTTTATTTTTATTTTTTAACTTTATTCTATTTTTATTCAATTTTTATCTATTTTTTCTTTATCTATTTTTTTTTTTCTCTATCTTATTTTTATAACTGCTGTCTGTCGTCGGGTATTGCACATAAGATTTTCACATCACTGTGAAGTGACAATAAACTTGACTTGAACTTGTGATCAGTCCTACTGTGTTGTAGCACAACTTCTGATCCATTGGTTATACTGTGTAATAGTAGTAGCGTCGTTTCTGGATATTCTACAAAAGAGAAAGTAATTCTTGCACACTTTCAGAAGGGGATTTTAATAAGCGTATTCCTACAGTGGCCAGTCTACACTGTGTTGATTTGCATCCTTTACAGACACTTATCTACTGTTTACTACTGCTGGGGACCAGTTTGAGTTTGCTGTTGATCGCCAATTACTTGCTTCTCCTGCGACATTATTGGTCAAAATAAACATGAAGCAAAAGAAAGTGTTGTGAGCTCGTCTTTCGTCAGACTGTAGATCAGTAATCTAAAGTCCCATTTGTGAGACTACTTTAGGATCCACAGCAGGCGTCAAACCGGGGGGGGGGGGGGGTTCGGTGGGTAAGGTTTGTTGAAAGCGTCGCACGCGGCTTCTTCTGAATACCTGACAACCGCGTTACCAAGGAAACAATGAGGAGAATGCAAAAAAACCAGAGGGAGGTAAAGTACACACACGGTACGTCAGCAGCACCCCCCCATCACTGTACCATCGACAGTCCTCCCAGCGCCGCCACGCAGCTGCCAACCAAGACGTTCAAACCAGATGTTCCTTCATGGAGGGATGGAGGAGCGCGCTGTGGATGATTCCGCTGACAGAACAAACCATCAGGTCTCCTCACTACACGCCGTCCCAGACACCTGCCTCACCCCACGGCCAAGACTCTGGTGACGCTGCTGCGTCGACCCCACGGTGGGAGGTGGCGGGGTGCCTTATCCGGGTACAGAAACGCAGTATAGATTTATGGAGTTCATAATGTGCCGTGGCACAGAAGGGGGTGCGGAGGGAGGTGAGGAGGGGTAGATATGGCCCATCTCTCCTCACTAAGAGGTGCACCTTAATGAAGTCATTTATCTCTGATCTGGGTCTCAGCCGCCAACCCCACCATCCGTCAGTGAGCACACGCAAACGGATGCGAACAAGCCTGCGAACACACACACACACACACACAAACGCACACGCGCATGAGCCAACACACACACACACACACACACACACACACACACACACACACACACATTCTTCTAACTCAGCCTTTGCGGTTAACTGATTGATCAGAAGTGATTTGGGATGAAGACCAGACCAAGGTCTGTTGACTCCTCCCACACGGCACTTTGGTGGCTTCGCTGGGTTCCTCCTCCAACCGAGACAAAGGGGACCAGAGTGTTGGCTGAATATCGGAGCTTTGGCAAGACGTTACAGCCAGAGCAGGTGGTAAATGGGCCCACCCATCTAGATCTTGCTGGCTCTCTCTCTCTCTCTTTCTCTCTCTCTCTCTCTCTCTCTCTCTCCCTCTCTCTCTCTCTCTCTCTCCCTCTCTCTCTCTCTCTCTCTCTCTCTCTCTCTCTCTCTCTCTCTCTCTCTCTCTCTCTCTCTCTCTCCCTCTCTCCCTCTCTCCCTCTCTCTCTCTTTCATGTCTGTGGTGACGGCCAGTTTTTTATCCTGTGAGCCTCGACCACCCTGATGCACCACAGGTGCGCAGCCTCACTCAGCAGCCCCAGACTCCTGTCATCAAACATGCCAGATCTATGTTGGCCATCTGTGTGCACTACTTGTCACGATGCACTGTGGGATACATTGAGTGCCCTATATAGGGTATAACAATTCTTACTTTACATTCGGACAGCACTACAAAAATGGTGAGCGCACTATGTAGTGCACTGCGTAGGGCAAGGGGTGGAATAGCTTCTTGGCTCGGGGGGGGGCCACAATGATTTCTAAATGTGAGAGACAGGCCAGGGGCGCAGAGTGACCTCACGTCAATGACCTGTAGAAGCTATTGCATACATTCACCAAATGCTCACTGAATGCACTTTTGCCCTTTCTTCCTTTTATCTTGATATGATGCAAACATGTTAAATACGTTGTTATTATTAGAGAGGAGTATGGAGACATTGTTAAGAAGAGCCAGTTTATTCCCTATTCATAACCTCAGCCCGGGTTGGGAGCGCACCCAAAACAACAACCACTGACAACTGACTATCCCTCTCACAACAGAAGCCCTGCCTGTCTCTCCCTGGCCAACCACTAGGGGTGAGACCCCCCCCCCCCCCCCCCCCCCGATGTGTGCGTGTGTACATATGTGTACTGTATGCTAATGTACAATTTGTACTGATTAATGGCAAGACATATGAAGATTGAAAAATAAAAAAAATAAAAGATTAAAAGCCATTACATTAAAAAAGTTGAATGTAATTGAAGTTTCAGTGTTTGTTGGTCACCCTGTTGTGTCTGTAGATCCTAACACCAGCTTCCTCTACGCCATCTGCCGAATGTTTGAAAATGTGTGATGTATTTGTACTTAGTGATGTATAAAACTCATTCAGTTTAAGGGACTTGAACTTCTCCTTTAAAACGGAGTCACACTGAAAATGGATCAGCTCCAACGGCAACTCCAGCGGCGCTGTTTGGCAGTCTTGTGACAGCCCTGGACGGCTCGATGACACCAGCTGAAGGGATTATTTTTTAAATCTGAGAACCGACAGCAGAATTCTCTGTGCAGGTCCAGTGATTTGATGTACTTCTTCACATGTCAAGGGGCCTCTTTCAGCATCGCTGGTGTTGGGAAATGAGCGAATGATTAGTTTGAAAGTTGTCTTGAGCATAAATTCAACTTGACTTTGAAGGCTCTCACATTGTTGTACATTTTGTGCCCAAATTGATCTTTCCCTGGTAGCTTTCCGTTCAGCTCTGTTCAGCTCATGTGTGTCAATAGGTCCACAGCAAAAGCTAAATCACAGAGCCAATCTGTGTGGCTCATCAGTTTTCCCGATTGACTCCAATAATCTCCCCTTTGAGCTCACACACTCATAGACACACTTTCCCTAAACTCAACCAGCAGACATTTGAGGTCCTGGTGATCAGCATCAGTTTCCTCAAGGAACTCCAAAAACTTGCTCTTATTCAGTTGACGAGCTTTACGACTGGCTTCACTACATGATCAAGCTGCCATACCGACTAGTACAGGGTCGTGAAGTGGGAGGAAAAGATCATCAGGTGTGCACTTGTATTGAGGAGATCTTTAGGACCAGATGTCGGAAGAAGGCCATCTCCATCACTAAGGACCGCCACCACCCTGGGCTCCATCTCTTCTCCTCCGTACCGTCCGGTCGCCGGTTCCGCAGCATCCGTACAGCAAGGAGTACCAGGTTCAAGGATCGTTTTTGACGTTTTACTGAGCTGCTTGGAGTGCATGTTACATTACACTATCATACTTTTGCTGGACTTCCAGGACTCATTACAGTTTCTGCCCTGTACTGCACTGTATTCATGATGCTGCTGCACTGCTGGCACACGACTTCAATACGTGTACATATCATCCATCAGTCTCGTTTATTGGTCTTTTTATTTGTATTGTTATTTTTATTGTGTACAGTTTTTTTTATAGTAAAGTGTTATAGTGTTTTAAAAGATTAACACTGCCGGAGGGAATGAGGAGCAAGCATTCCATTGTACTTGTTGCATATGGCTGATTAAATATTGAATCTATGTAGTGCACTATGTAGGGAGTAGGGAGTGATTTATCACTATATCTCTATGTAGTGCACTATGTAGGGAGTAGGGAGTGATTTATCACTATATCTCTATGTAGTGCACTATGTAGGGAGTAGGGAGTGATGTATCACTACATCTCTATGTAGTGCACTATGTAGGGAGTAGGGAGTGATTTATCACTATATCTCTATGTAGTGCA
>CM051008.1:19562768-19570268 GCA_027704905.1 Muraenolepis orangiensis
TCCTCTCCTCTCCTCCCCTCTCCTCTCCTCTCCTCCCCTCTCCTCCCCTCCCCTCTTGTCCTCCCTTCTCCCCCCCCCCCCCCCCACAGCACTAGTGATCCGAAGCAGTCAGGGTTAATGGTGTTTTTCTTGGACTGCTGACCAGGGAGGGCAGCGGCTGAGCTGAGAGGCTCCACCGCCGTTTGTTTTTACCCCCCCGTCTCTTTCAGTGAACTCCTTCTCCGCGCTGAGAGACGGCCTGAGGGCGGCGGTGGCGGGAAGCTCTGTTGATACACGCGCAAGGAGAACGCAACGCACACACACACACAAGCGAACACACACACACACGCACAAATGTACACTAAATCCAACCCACACAACATCCAACATCCCATGAACTGCCATTTGAATTACAGCTGGGCAGCTGTGTGTAGTGTGTGTCTAGTGTGTGTGTAGCGTGTAGTGTGTGTGTAGCGTGTAGTGTGTGTGTACCGTGTAGCAAGTAATGTGCAGTGTGCAGTTGTGCCCTGTAACGTTTCATCTCATACAGACGAACATCCTCTCACACACATGCATCACCCTCGCTCTATCTCTTCCTCACACACACGCACACAAAGTCACACTCATGCACGCATGCACGCACACAGCTGCATGCAAAGCACACATACGCGCAAAAGCACACATACACATGTCCACACACACACACACACACGCAAAAGCACACATTCACATGTCCACACACACACACACACGCAAAAGCACACATACACATGTGCTCACACACACACACACACACACTAAAGTGCACATACAAACGCACACACACACACACAGATAATATTGTCCTCCCAGCTCCTCGTCGATGGACCGCGACTCAAAGCTACTGGATGGGAAACCAATTAAGCGGAGCAACAATGGCCCACGTTGGGCTGCTAATGATTAATGTGGCCTTCCAGAACGTTCTCCTTATAATCGCCACTCATCTCAACCTCATCAAGCCGCTAACCAACCAAAGTGTTGGTTAGCGCCGCTGACGTCTGGCTTCAGAGGATAGCGCTCGGGAAAAGTAAACACACACACACGCACCTACATACACACACACACACACACACACACACACACACACACACACACAGACGTAGCTTCCCGGGACTCTGACGGGACACCCAGCATCCAGAGGCTCCCTCTGAGGATACTCTCTTCTTGTTGACTTGAGGTATCGCTCTCTCTCTCTCTCTCTCTCTCTCTCTCTCTCTCTCTCTCTACTCTCTCTTCTCTCTCTCTCTCTCTCTCTCTCTCTCTCTCTCTCTCTCTCTCTCTCTACCTCTCTATTTTGCTCTCTCTCTCTCTCTCTCTCTCTCTCTCTCTCTCTCTCTCTCTCTCTCTCTCTCTCTCTCTCTCTCTCTCTCTCTCTCCCATAGATTTCCTGTCCATCACAGGCTGGGTGGTGGTGTTTATTGACTTCGGTGCAGCGCTACTCGTCAAGGTTATATCGGAGACAGGACACCCTGCACGTCGTCCTGGGAGACTATCCCACCACGCCGGTAGGTGATAATGTTCCTACATCCACCCCCCCCCACACACACACACACACACACACACACACACACACACACACACACACACCCAACCACCGGCTGGTGAACGGGGAACCGTTCCAGACGGCGCTGTGCTCACTTGCCAACGTGACGTTCAATAAGCATGTGGCAGCAAAGTTGAAGCGCAAAAATAACTAACCTGTGAAATAAATCAAGGCCTTTATTTGCCTCTATTTCTTGTCCCCAGTAACCTCCACACCCAAGAGAGAATCGGTGGGCAGAGGTGATCACCTGTCTGTCACGTAACCAAAAAACAAGCAAACATCAATCGTCTGTTGAGTCTCTCCTTCTCCTGGTGGTTCTCCTCGCCCTGGACCTGAGGGTTGGCCGTGCTGTCCCCGTGCTGTTCTCTTGTGTACAGAGTGTTCTTATTAGGTGAGCCCTAATGGCGCTAATGGGCCGTCTGGAGTGACTGAGTGAAGGTTCTCTGCGGGAACGTGAACACAGGGCTGGGGGTACGCGGGATCAGTAAAATGAGTGGCCATTTCATTGATTGAGTTGCTTTATTGAACCTTTATTTAGCCAGGAGGGTGCCATGGTGAGTAGAACTCTATTATAAAAAGGGAGACCTGGCCAATCCAGGCAGCAGCATGATGTTCTAGACAGAAAACTAAATGAACAAAGAAATAAAAGCATATGAAACAAAAATCCTGACCCCTCTCTGCCTGTTATTCTTTCATTTTGGATTGAAAAGTGTTGAGAGCGAGATGAATGAATGACAGATCCTCCAGGGTGAGGGGGCAGAATACACACATGCTATTTTTATACATTCAATGTGGGAGTTTGGGACAGAAAGCATACAAATGGTCCTGAGAATGCAGAGAGTGTCTGCCGTTATCCTGTGAGATAAGGACGCGGTATACAAGAGCAGAACCGGGTGTGTAGCTTGTGTATGGAGGTGGACCGTCCTGCCCCAGAGTCCGTTCTTTCCATTTTACATAACATTACTTTACTAGTCCAACACAGATGCTTATTTTATTTTTTTACATTAAAGATTAAAAAGACAACTAACTTTTTCGGAAATAAAAAGCTCAGTTTGAGCCTCCCCGTTTTTCACCAGGTAGAGCAGCACATCGTCACTTCAAAGTGAAGCAGTCATCAATCTAATTTTCCCAGTGCTTATGAGCGTTAACAACCTCCCTTTCACCTCCCTCCAGAGTGGCTACCAAAGGGATTTGTCGCGTCCTATTCCTAGAGTCTGTAAACAACATAAGCTCGGTCTTATCTGCATTAAGAGCGAGTTTCAGCTGAAGTAGGGTATTTTATCATAGCCACTCGGGCCAAGAACGAACATTATGACAGCCGACTGCCTCCGAGCACGTCTCCCTCTTGTCAAGGTCGTAAAATATACAATACGTAAATATAGTCTTTGTTGACTCGTCAAGTTCGACGCTAGCAGGTCGATAAATTGTCCCCCCTGCCTGTTTATGCCAATTTCATTGTTGTAGCGCTAGTGTTGCTCCACTAATCAAGAGTGCTGGTGCTGGTCTGCCGTGTTGTTCTGGAAGCTTCTCCATCAAGTGTTATAAGATATAAATGTAACGCACACTGAAGCATCCGTCTTGTAGCGTGTGTCCCATATGTACCGTGATTGGGGACCACGGGACCCAGTCGTCAAGGTAAACCTGTGCTTTGCTTTGCGTGTTTGCACGTAAAATCAACAATAATATCCACACAGTGGAGTCACAGAAGAGCAAGCATCAGAGGTTAAGGGAACAGTGCATCGCGGGGCGTTCTCATCTCATAACCAGATATTACCAGAGGACGCAGCTTTCAGGCTTTTTGTGGCTGCTGTTTTATTTCACCCCTAATAATAGAGGCAAGAACCGCAGTCACAACACAGTTTGAGTCCTCCTGCCACCCCCCCGCCCATCTTGAATATATATATATATATATTTATATTATAATACTCATGTCAACATGCAGGAGCAGAGAGAAGCCAGCTGTGTGCACAATACACTGTGAGAGGAATAACCTTTTTCTAAATTTAACTCACGTTTATTATTATTAGTGACGATGATGAAAATCTGAAAACGGCAATTGTCCTTTGTGAGTATTTTGGATTTTTGTTGCATGCATTTGTTCCATATTTGTTTACATGTTTCCATATTTGAAATTAGAAATGTATTTATTTGCTCAAGAGGGACATTTTTAATCGACAAATAACATTAAAATACATTGCGGCCACAATTGATTGATTTCCATTGGTGAGTTGCCCTGCCAGAAGGTGCAGGCTGTGTCCTAGTGGTAGTGAGTTGAGGCTACAATGCATTACAGCAACAGCTCTTACACACATTACAACAGTAGTTAAAATAAGTCACATAAGGGGAAACACAGACTCGGCTCCATGCCTATATTTAGCTTCTGATTGTTGGTAGCGTCGCTCTAAGTGTCTGCAGGCTCTTCGGTTGTGTCCTACGACATCTTGCTAGCGCCGTGCTACACCACATGTTGAGATGTTATTCAGCTATTTCTACACCCTGAGCCGACCATAGCTGATAGTTTCTACCTGAATCTGAATCAGAATCTGAATCTGAATGCCTTTATTGTCAGTACAAGAAATTATCTAGCAATCCTGAAGACACAACAATTATAACAATATAAAATATAAATGATAAAAAAAGACTAAGCTAGACAAAATAAACAGGTTAAAAATATCCATATAAAAACGGTATATACTGTATATATATATATACACGTATTGTGGGGTTTTTTTCCAAACAGAAGGTGCATTGTGATGAACCATGTTACTAGGTATGTAGTATTGATACAGTACAGTATTGTGGTAACACAGGCAGTCCAGTAACAGTCCAACAGTACAGTATTGTGGTACTGTGGCAGAACAGTCACTGTCAGTGTTTTGACACTGACAGTGTATCACATCTCAAATGTTACTTTTTGACTGGCAGAGCTTCAGATCAATCCGCGGTGACGGTGTATGGTGTGTAGGTGCGATTCGTCGTGACTGAAACACATTCCGGAACAGATGACTGGTAGATGATTTGTGCGTTTTAATATCCCCGCACATTGCTCCCAAACGGGCAGTACGGCCACCGCCGAGAGGGAGGCAGATGCTGCAGGCGGGGAGATACACCCAAGGACACTTACTTATCATATTCAGAATGGCTGTCCTGATTTCAACTAACGCATCTGTGAGGGCCTCGCTGTGTAGTGCCTACGCTTGCTATATTTATTTCTAATCAGTACATCTATGTATATACTAGGAGAGGATAAACACTTTTTCATCCAACTAATTATTCAAAGCATTTTTTTTAAGACAAACATAATTACTTTATCTAATCTGTATTTGCATGTTAGATCATTATGAAGCTATTTAGGTATGAGAGAAAGTTGTTTGTATGTGTGTGTGTGTGTGTGTGTGTGTGTGTGTGTGTGTGTGTGTGGTCTGATCCTTATGTTCCTGTTCTCATAGCGACGGGAAGAACCCATCAGATGCGTTGAGGAGACAAACAGAAGCAGATGTTGTCATGGATGCAGCAGCGTGGGGACGGTGCTCCAGCAGCAGATGTCCAGCTCCGGCCTTCCCTGGTTCCACGCGGGATCCAGCAGCTTGTGTGCTTTGTGACAACACAGACTACACTGCAGTGTTACCAGAACCACACCTGCATGTAAACACCTTCCTAAGTGGACAGACGGACATCAAGCAGAAAACTAAGAAGGGACATGAGTAAAAGGAAAAAAAATAAACATGAGATTAGATTGACAATGGATTGCAAAAATGTACAAAATCTGAAATTCTGAAGTGATTTGGCGGCCATTGGAGATGTATTTTATTATTTTTATTTGAAGACAAAGCGGTGTGTGAGGCGTCCATCACACGGTGAGCGCCGCCAGGCGGGAGAAATGGCATCTGGTGGCGGTGACAACTAATGTCTGAGGACAGCGTCTCCGTCAGTGGCGTCTGTAATGGCTGCCATGTCTCTCAGCAGATGCTGCCCGGGAATTCATTAGTGTCCCGCCTTCTTCCCGCCTTCTCCTGATCATCTGGAGACGTGTAATATACATATGTACCGCTCACACACATAGTCATATAGTTATACAGACACACGTCACATAGCATACAGTCATACACACACACATACACATAGTAGTCTCACACATATAGTCACACACACACACACACACACACACACACACACACACACACACACACACACACACACACACACACACACACACACACACACACACACACACACACACACACACACACACACACACACACACACACACTCTCTCTCTCTCTCTCTCTCTCTCTCTCTCTCTCTCTCTCTCTCTCTCTCTCTCTCTCTCTCTCTCTCTCTCTCTCTCTCTCTCTCTCTCTCTCTCACTCACTCACTCACTCTCACTCACTCACTCACTCACTCACTCACTCACTCACACACCCTCTCTCTAGCTCTCTTTCTCACTCACTCATGCACTCTGTGGAGAACCCATCGAGGCAGCAGGGCCGTTGTTGCTGACGTTCCTATGACTAGAGATGGCGGCGTTGTTACGCTGACATGGGGCCTTTCCCTCCGTGGTCACCACGGGAACCGAGGCTGGTTGTCGTCAACCGTCTCCTTTATTTTATTTGAGGTGGCGGGAAAACCTTTCATTTTGGTCACAGCGTGTGAGCTAACGCTAACGCTAACTCTGGCAAATTGCTAGTTGTGCCGAACTGATAAAACTGAATTAAAAGGGAGAGCTCTGCACAGGCATGTGATCTCCACTGATTGTTATTCCTGGTTGCATATTTGATATATATATACATATATACATATATAATTATATATGTGATAATAATAACAAGAAGGGAATGGGGAGTTATCATTCCATTGCACTTGTTCAATATCGACAGCATATGGCAAATACAACTCTTAAATGTTGAATGTAATGAACTGAATATAAATAATTTAAACCTTTTTTTCTTTCTTTTTTCTATTCATTCTATTCTGGAGGAGTATATGTTTGCACACACATATATATATACACATACACACACATATACACACATACACACCCACATACACACATACACACACACACACACACACACAGACAAAGACATCTGCACGCACACATGCACACACATACAGGCACACACATATGCACACACACAAACTTGTACACACACACACATACAGACATGCACACATGCACACACACATGCAAACAAATATGCACACATGCACACACACATACTGACACACATGACACACACACATGCACTCACACATACACACACACACATACACACACACATCCACACACACATACTGACACACACACACACACATGCACTCACATACCGACACACACAACCCAACACATCTACACCCCGCAACATACCAACACACATGAGCACACACACACACACACACACACGCACACATGAATCCACGCATGCAAATTGTGACACACGGGAGAAATGGAAGCAGCGATTGGGCGGCGATGCTGCGTGAGACGCCCTCCATCTTCCTGGAGGAGACAATGAGCCTGTGTGGCTGACAGAGGCCACGCCCCCGAGGCTGCGCTGACAGATGGAGACTGGCGGCGCTAAGCAAAGCGTGTGTGACAGCACACACACTGCACAGAGAGAGGGACCTCCACTCCGTCCCGGGACCCATATGGGCTGTCCATTACGTCTTGGTATGAGAGAGGTAAGGGGTAGGGGGGGGGTTGGTATAGTTGTGTGTGCACGTGCACGTGTACATGTGCACGTGTGTCACATCCAGGTCATCCTAAGGGAGCTGCAGGGAGGATCCAAGGGTTGTAACGAGAGAGCGGAAAAGAGCAGCAGTAGAAGAAGCAAGGTTTGGGAACCAAACAACAGATCTGTTGTTACCTTCCATGGTTTTTCCCCCATTGAGGAAGTGTTGCCTTTCACCTCGTGGTGATTGACAGGGTGAGATGATATCCC
>CM051008.1:19575268-19577768 GCA_027704905.1 Muraenolepis orangiensis
CTCCTCTCTCCTCTTTCCTCTCTCCTCTCTCCTCCCTCTGTCTCCTCGCGCTGCAAACTGCAAACCCTCATGGAGGAGTACAGCAGAATGCACACTCTACAGCTCTAAACCCACTGGAATCACTGTATAAACAAGCACTCAAAACACTAGACAAAAAACCATTCCGGTATCATCATTGTCACATTGTTAAAAAATATAATCTGTTCAGCTGGGAAAATCTCATAGTTTACAAAAACATCTGCTTAGTTTGTAAGATCAATCGTGGGTTGGCTCCTCCTCCTCTGGCTGGCTTCATCAGCCTAAAGTCCACCTCAACCAGGGTTACTAGAGGTGCGGCTAGGGGAGACTGCGCAATCCCATTTAGGAAAAGTGCATTCAGCCAGGCTGTCTTTCATTCCACGCATCCCATCAATGGAATGCAATACCCCAACCAATAAGAGAGTCCTCATCCTACTACACATTCAAGCACAGTATTAAAAAGTGGCTCACTAATAATCAACAGTGTCAGCACTGATGTGTGGGTGATGGTGTTAGTGTGAGTGCGTATTGTGAATGTTTTATTTATTATCATGACTTGCTCTTATCTGTATTCAGTGATGTCATCTATTGTAAATATGTACAATGGTATAACAATGTCGTGGTATTTTTATTATTGCTTTTAGGATGTCTATCTCCATCTGGCAAAGGGACTATCGGTGAAAACTAGCCTTTTGGCTAATTCGAGTACTTTTACATGTTTTTAATATGTTGATTAATGTACACTGTCCCTTGTTTAAATAAATCAATTCAATTCAATTCAAGAGTGAAGAGCAATGCCTTTTGATCCGGTGAAGGTGGTGGTGGTAGTGAAGGTGGTGGTGGTGGTGGTGGTGGTGGTGAAGGTGGTGGTGGTGGTGGTGGTGAAGGTGGTGGTGATGAAGGTGGTGGTGAAGGTGGTGGTGGTGATGAAGGTGGTGGTGGTGGTGGTAGAGTTTGGGGTGGTGGTGGTGGTATCTAGGGTGGTGAGGGCGGTGGTGGCGACACACAAATACACACTTACACGCACACTCAGTCACACACACACACACACTCAGTCACACACACACACACACACACACACACACACACACACACACACACACACACACACACACACACACACACACACACACACACACACACACACACACACACACACACACACACACACACACACACACACAAACAGACACACAACAGATCATTGGCACCCTCTAGTGGCCAGATTAAAAACATTTGGTTGGCGTTAAATCCATAAAGCCCGTTTTCGTGTGCGGGCTTTACGGTTCACTTTGGCTGCGCTCCAGAACCCATCGGTTCACCTCAGGGTTTATATCTGAACGCTATCTGTGGAAACGGTGCGCGTTAAAAAAAAAAACAACGTGAGAAACGGCAATCATTAAAGCAAGAAAGCAACTTAAAAGCCAGTAAAGGGGGATAACGCTGAGGGGATAACGCCGAGGCGTCGTCCCGGATCAGCCTGATGAAGTGCGTTCTATTAAAGAGATATCAAAACACGTGTTGATCTAACACCAACACGTCCGTCCAAACGGCCGTTACGACGCGTCTCTCTGGCGTCTCAATAACACATTCAACCGCGCGGATCTGGGAGGACTCATCGGGCTCCGCGAACTGCTTCTCAACGACGAATCATCCCCTCCCACCACGAGCACACACACACACACACACGCACACACACACACGCACACACACACACGCACACGCACATGCACACACGCACCCACACACATACATACAAACATACACACGCACATGCACACACAGATATATTTACACACACACACACACACACCCCACATACACGCACACACACACACACACACACACACACACACACACACACACACACACACACACACACACACACACACCACACACACACTCATATGTTGTAGCGTGTCAGGCCGTTGAGGAGCTGCCACATCTCAGGGTGATTAAATTAAGGAGCCAATTAGAACCACAGACTGATCTGTCATCCATGTCTGTTATGGGTCTCTCTCTCTCTCTCTCTCTCTCTCTCTCTCTCTCTCTCTCTCTCTCTCTCTCTCCTCTCTCTCTCTCTCTCTCTCTCTCTCTCTCTCTCTCTCTCTCTCTCTCTCTCTCTCTCTCTCTCTCTCTCTCTCTCTCTCTCTCTCTCTCTCCTCTCTCTCTCTCTCTCTCTCTCTCTCTCCTTGCCGCTAAGTCCAGAGTTTTCCACATAGAAGACCAAAAACGACAGCATGCTGTTCTTCTCTGTCGCTCTCTGTGGGGGGTGGTTCTCATAAAGGGAAATTGATGTGTCATCCGGTTCAGAAACCCAGAGCTAGTGTTTCTGTATAACGTTAGCGAGGGCCCCGCAGGGGGCTGCTCTGATCCACAGGTTGGTACAGTACCAGAGTGTGAGCTCTACCTCCATGGCGCTCCGCTGGGGAGCTGACTGGAGTCACATAAGGTTTGAACTTTACTTTGTCTTAAGTGTGTT
>CM051008.1:19582768-19585268 GCA_027704905.1 Muraenolepis orangiensis
TCATAACGTTATAAGTCTCTAAGAACCAAACTAGTGCTCGGGGGTTAAAAGTTCTTATTGTAATTTTACCTGAGAACTAGTTTGGTTCTAAGAGACTTGCAAAAGAGAGAGAGACTTTTGATTTCTGGCCAGGAGTGACGATGACTATGGTTATTAGGAGCGGCTCTGGACCTGGTGGTTAAATGTCCGTCCGGCTGTAATACATCACGTCTGTCACCCCTCTCTGAGGCGTCACGTCCCACCAGGCAACCGCTAACACAACCTGACACACTCATAACCCGCACTGCTACAGTATCGCTTGGGGGGGGGGGAGGAGGAAAAAAAGTATGTTTGTGCAGAGTTTAAATGATTATAATATTTTCCACACATTACAATTTACATATTATATTGAATATAACTTTCATGCTGCTGCAGCACTAAAAAAAAGTAGAAAATGGGAGAGTGAGGAAGACGAGGAGGAGAGTGAAGGGCGTGATGAATCAGGGGGAATTAATGAATCTTCATCAACAGGGAAGAGACGCGTTTGTCAGCTTTCTGATTATTATTTGATATGGTTATCTTCACGGTTCATTGGCGATACGCTAACAGAATTACTATTTCAAGAGAGGCTTCATGAACCTTTGTTCAATTCTCTAAATAACTCCACCGAGTCTAGTAGAACATTTTCTTCTTTTCAAACTAAATTACTGTGTTCATTATATATATATATATATATATATATATATATATATATATATATATATACAGTATATACAGTGTATATATATAGATATATAGCATCTGTTGCGAAATTTAGATTTTGAAGTGTTTATATGTGTGCTGCTAAATGGCCAATATCATCTGTAAAAGATGATGGCAAATAATGGAACAGAATCTGAATCAGAATGGGCTGACGTCGACAATACTCCTAGGCTGTTTATAAACAGCCTTTATGATACTTTACAGTTTTACTTTATGCTCTTAATGCCCGCTACTCTTCCCTGTGCCTCTCTCTTCCACATATTCTGTCTGAAGTCAAAACCTACGACATGACTTGATCCTACAGGCTGGTATAGTCTAACTCCCCTCTAGTCTTCACGGAGCTCTGGAGTCTGGTCTAGGACAGAGAAGAGGAGAGGATTCTCTCCCCCTCCATCCTTCCATCTACTCGAGGCCCACCTCCCCATCCCCGTCCATCCAGACGCCCCCGGAGGCCGTATCTTCAGAGGCAGCCCGTCTCAAAAGCTACGGACCAATCAATGGAGATCTGCGCTTTTATTTTTTTTTAATTGCAAGCCCATGCAGGCGAACAGGAACCTCTAATTACTTATGCTAATGCGATGATGATAGAGAGGCAGAAGTGTGTGTGTGTGTGTGTGTGTGTGTGTGTTGGGGGGAGGCTGATCGCTGCTGGTGATGGAGGCGATGGGGGTCGGAGGTGCGGGGGAGGGGCATCCACCTCCAGTGCAATTGGTGTTTCACTCAAGGTGCACCCTAATTAAAAACAAAATTAATCTTTTGAACGTCGACTGAAGAAGAGGCAGACCTCTCTCGCTTTCTCTCCCACTCTCTCTCTCTCCACTCTCTCTCTTTAACTCTCTCTCTCTCTCTCTCTCTCTCTCTCTCTCTCTCTCTCTCTCTCTCTCTCTCTCTCTCTCTCTCTCTCTCTCTCTCTCTCTCTCTCTCTCTCTCTCTCTCTCTCTCTCTCTCTCTCTCTCTCTCTCTCTCTCAGCGTCTCCGGGAAGGAGGCGAAGCCAGTGAGAGGTAATTACCGTTATCTGCTGGCTGTTTTATTAACATGTGTCCTCAAAGAATGGAGGAGTTTAACTTGGCCCTTGCTCTTCCTGATGGTCGGCTAGATTCCCTCAGAAAATGATTACCAAACCGGGGGGGACTTGGGGTGCTGAAGGGTGGGGGGGAGAACTCTCTTCCTCTCTCTCTCTCTCTCTCTCTCTCTCTCTCTCTCTCTCTCTCTCTCTCTCTCTCTCTCTCTCTCTCTCTCTCTCTCTCTCTCTCTCTCTCTCTCTCTCTCAAAGTGACTCCCCACTCTTAAAGTCTTAGGAGAGACAGAGCAATAAATCAGTAAATCAGTAAATCAGTAAGATAGACGAGGAGAGTTGAAGGTGAATTTTTTTGTTGATCTTAATCAGCCGTAGGATGATGGAGATCAACACAAAAATGTGCTTGATTAAATGGCGAGTTTGTGTGTGTGTATATGTGTGTGTATATGTGTGTATGTGTGTGTGTGTGTGTGTGTGTGGTGTGTGTGTGTGTGTGTGTGTGTGTGTGTGTGTGTGTGTGTGTGTGTGTGTGTGTGTGAGGTGGGAAGCCAGAGCACACACAGAGCGAACAGCCAGTAAATTACACGCCAATCATGCGCCTGCGGCCGGCCGAGGGATTAGCTACGAGGGGAAATTGTCGGCCAAATTCAATTTAAAAAATGAATTAATGAACCAGCTGTTTCTTCTTCTGGCCGCAGGGATGCGGGGTGGGTGGTGGTGGTGGGGGTAGTGGTGGGGGT
>CM051008.1:19590268-19595268 GCA_027704905.1 Muraenolepis orangiensis
TACCACAATGCTAAATATGAGATTCAAAAACTATTTTAAGATTCAAGATTTTCATTTGCCATATGCAACAAGTACAATGCGTACTCCCCATTTCCTCCCGCAGTATGGATTTTCTAAAACACTATACTATGAAAAAATAATGTACACAATACAAATAACAATAAAGTGACTGATGGATGTGTTGAATTGTGCGAAAAACATTTGAAAGCATTTTAAAATGCCAGTAGTGCAGCAGCATGAATACAGTGCATTACAGAAAGTCCAGCAAAAGTATAATTGTGTTATGTAATATGGATAACAATGATATGATAGTGGCAGCACTCCTAGCAGTTCAGTAGGTCAAAACTATCCTTAAACCTGGTGGTACTGATGCTGAGCCGGTGACCAGACGGTAGAGGGGAGAAGAGATGGAGCCCAGGGTGGTAGCAGTCCTAAGTGATGGAGATGGCCTTATTCCGACATTCAAGATTCAAGATTCAAGATTTTAATTTGCAACAATAATGGAATGCTTACTCCCCATTCCCTCCCACAGTATGCATTTCTAACATCTATCTATCTATCTATTTTACATGACATGAATCATGGCTGAATCAAAGTCAAACAGCACGACTAAGTTTGATTGTCTCACCTTTCAGACAAATACACAGGGAAAAAAGCCAGCAAAACAGCTGGAGCAGGATGGTCCAAATGACCATTATTGGCAAGAGAGGGCGGGACTTTCAGTTAGAGAGAGAGAGAGAGTGTATGTTTATCCTCCTTGTAAATGTAGGTTACAATGTAGACCCTTTTACCAACCCAGGGAAATTACAGCCACCATTATAACTGCGGCTTACATACCTCCAAATGCTAACGCTAAGCTAGCTATGAAGGAACTGTACTCTGCTATTAACCAACAGCAGCAGAACTCCCACCCAGGCGATTTCAGGCGATTTCGATCATGCCAACTTAAAGACTGTGCTCCCCAAATTCCACCAGCATGTCTCCTGCTCCACAAGAGGAGAGAGAACATTAGACCATGTTTACACCAACAAGTCTGATGCTTACCAAGCCATCCCCCTCCCCCACCTTGGGCAGAGTGAGTCTTTGTTCATGTTTTTTATATTTTTAATTTTTATTTTAACTACTTATTTTATCCCGAGGGAAATTAGTTCTCTGCATTTGACCCATCCTAGTGTTAGGAGCAGTGGGCAGCCATTAGTACAGCGCCCGGGGAGCAGTGTAGGGGGTGCCTTGCTCAAGGGCACTTAGGCAGTAACCTGGTGTTTCCGGGTCTTCCGGCGACCTTGCGGCTCCCAAGCCAAGTCCTTATCCACTGAGCTACTGCCCCCCCCCAAATTGCCTAAGTACACGCCACTCATCAAGCGTGTGAAGCCCACCGTTAGGACAGTCAAAGTGTGGCCTGAGGGAGCAGACTCTAAATTGCAGAACCGATTTCTGCACACGGATTGGAGCCTGTTTGCCTCCCAGTCTACCCTAGACTCCCACACCGACATCGACTCCTATGCCTCCGTTCTGGATTACATCAACTCCAGCATTGAGTGACTGTCACCACCCTCAAACAGATCACAACATTCCCCAACCAGAAGCCATGGATGAACAGAGAGGTCCGCCTACTCCTAAAGGCACGTGACGCTGCTTTTAGGTGCACTGGCCTACTGTTTAGCCAGGGCTAATCTGAAAAAGGGCATCAAGCTGGCCAAGCTCCAACACAAGCGAGACCACTTCAACAATTCCGATCCCTGACGCATGTGACAGGGCATCCAGGTCATCACGGATTATAAACCCTCCAACAACTCCCCCCCAACCACCTTATCCCTCCCTGACGAACTAAATAATTATTTAGCCCGCTACGACCGGAACAACCCCGAACTGCCCACCAGGGCTACTCTCCCCGTTGACCACCAACCCCTCACCCTATCCTCCACAGATGTGTGTGCGGCACTGAGCAGAACAAATGCGCATAAGGCAGCTGGTCCTGATGGCGTCCCCGGTCGCGTGCTCAGGAACTGCGCTGAGCAGCTGACCGAGGTCCTTACTGACATTTTCAACTTGTCACTAGCTCAGGCAGTTGTCCCTGTGTGCTTTAAACCCACCTCCATTGTGCCACTGCCAAAACACTCCTCTGCAGCGAGCCTCAACGACTTCCGCCCTGTTGCACTCACCCCCATCATCATGAAGTGCTTCGAGAGGCTGGTCCTGGCTCACAATGGCCTCTCACCCTCACTGGATAAATACCAATTTGCCTACCGTGAGAACAGGAGCACGGAGGACGCCATTTCCTCAGCCCTTCACTCCACTCTCTCCCACCTGGATGAGAGCAACACCCACGTGAGAATGTTGTTCATAGACTTCAGCTCAGCATTTAACACCATCATCCCCTCCAAACTCATCTTCAAACTTGGTGACCTCATGAAAACCAAGAACCTTGACATCAACCCCTCAGTTTGTAAGTGGTTACTAGACTTGAGACGATGAGGCCGCATACAGAACAACGTCAAGAAGACCAAGGAGCTGATCGTGGACTTCAGGAGGCAGAGGGGAGAGCACAGCCCTATCTCCATCGACGGCGTTGCAGTAGAGAGGGTCAGCAGCTTCAAGTTCCTCAGCGTGCACATCTCCGAGGACCTCACATGGTCCACGCACACCACACACGTGGTGAAAAGGGCCCAACAACGCCTGTATTTTCTCAGGCGTCTGAAGAAATTCAGCATGGGCCCCCGCATCCTGAGAACATTCTACAACGGCACCATCGAGAGTGTTCTGACAGGGTGTATCACCGCCTGGTACGGGAACTGCACGGCACTCGAGCGCAGAGCGCTTCAAAGGGTGGTGCGGACGGCCCAGTATATCGTTGGAGGTGAGCTCCCCTCCCTCCTGGACATTTACAACCAGCGGTGCGTGGCCAAGGCCAAAAGAATTATAAAAGACATTGCCCACCCCAGCCATGAACTTTACTCACTATACCGTCAGGCAGGCGATACCGCAGTATCAAGTGTCGTACAAATAGGCTTAGAGATAGCTTCCACAGTCAGGCCATCAGGCTGCTGAACAAGGGCGTATAACATATAACAATGTATATTTTATTACATTGATTTATATATATATATTGCTCTTTTCTGTGCTGATTTTTGCATTTTATAAATTGCATTTTTTATTTTTATTTTATATTCTTTATTCTATTTTTTATTCTATTTTTTATCTATTTTTATTTTATCTTATTTTATAACTGCTGTCTGTCGTCGGGTATTGCACACAAGAATTTCACATCACTGCTTTATACTAAACTGTAAACTGTGAAGTGACAATAAACTTGACTTGACTTGAGGGAGGAGGTCCAGCACCTGGTGGCGTGGTGCGCTGACAACAAATTTAATATATTCTAAATATAAATGTCCACTTGATTATGCTTTATCAACCGAGAAACATAATACAAGATGACAGTTTTGAAGAAGAAAAGGCAAATGGTCCCTTCTGTTTAAGTACTCTATTAATGCAGCTCTATCGTCAAGTCCATTTTATTTGTGTAGTCCTTTATCACAGTTGGTGGGTATCACAACATTAAGGGCTTCAACGTAATCGCGTCCATAGCACTAAAGACGAGCAGCTCAACGCGTTGGACCAGCCGTGTTTGTAGCCTGAAAGCCAGGAGCAACACTTTTACATACATCATGTAATCCACCACTGGTGTGGAACTTCGCACTAGCGTTGCAAAAAAAACCAAAAAAACAACTACCTACCTCTCTATAGTTTACATATTTATTACTAAGATACCTGTTTACTGTACCTGCAATATATATTTAAATAAGTTGATAGAACTGCTCATATACACAGTATATATACATTTATACTTGCCATACATTTATATATGCTCACTTGTATATACATTTAGATGTATATATTTGTATCCTGCTTCAATAATAGCATACCCCTGATCACTACGTTAAATAATCACTTACCTGTATACATATACCTATAATACCTATAATGTAAATGTAAATGTACCTATTATGCTCATCACATTTATACCTAGACTGTCTTTTTAACCTGTAAATTTAAACTGTAAATTATACTATATTACCATGCACTTTACTGCAACATTTGCACTCTGGTTAGATGCTAAAATATTTTCGCTGTACTGTACTTGTGCTGTGCAATGACAATACATTTTAATCTAAAAAATCTAATCTGACTGTGGAAGCTGTCTCTGAGTCTATTTGTACGGCACTTGATACTGAGGTATCACCTGCCTGACGGTAACAGTGAGTACAGTTGGTGTCTGGGGTGGGCAATGTCTTTATGATGCGTTTGGCCTTGGCCACGCACCGCTGGTTGTATACATCCAGGAGGGAGGGGAGCTCACCTCCAACCATATACTGGGCCGTCCGCACCACCCTTTGAAGCACTCTGCGCTCGAGGGCGGTGCAGTTTCCGTACCAGGCGGTGATACACCCTGTAAGAACACGACAAGACAGGAGGTCCAGTATCCAGCTACAAATGGATGGGGGCACGCCTAGACCTCTGAACGCTGACCTGTAGTCCACAAACAGCATTCGCACATAACAGTTCTTTCCCTCCAGGTGGGAAAGGGCAGTGTGGAGGGCCATGGCCAACCTGGCCCTCAACACCAAGAAGGCCAAGGAGCTCATCGTCGACTTCAGGAAGACCAGAGCTGGCGCACACGCCCCCATCCTCATCAACGGGGCGAAGGTCGAGCGTGTCTCCAGCTTCAAATTCCTGGGGGTCCACATCTCCTTAGACCTCTCCTGGTCCCTCAATACTGCCTCACTGGTAAAGAAGGCTCACCAGCGTAATTATTTTCGCTGTACTGTACTTGTGCTGTGCAATGACAGTACATTATAATCTAATCTGATCTAGTCTAGTCTAATCTAATCTAATCTAATCTTGTAGTTCTTATTGTTCTCGTCCGAGAAAGCGGAAAGTGCGTTGCAGGGGGATACCGGGATAACGCTACAGCCTGGGATCCTCTCCCAGCCTTACGG
>CM051008.1:19600268-19655268 GCA_027704905.1 Muraenolepis orangiensis
AGCAAGACCCCTACACTGCTCCCCTGTATATCCAATAGCTGCCCACTGCATCCTAATACTAGGATGGGTTAACTGCAGAGAAACACATTTCACTGTGTGTGTGTGTGTGTGTGTGTGTGTGTGTGTGTGTGTGTGTGTGTGTGTGTGTGTGTGTGTGTGTGTGTGTGTGTGTGTGTGTGTGTGTGTGTGTGTGTGTGTGTGTGTGTGTGTGTGTGTGTGTGTGTGTGTGTGTGTGTGTGTGTGTGTGCGTGCATGTGACCAATGAAGAGGATTCAATCCTCCAGATTTAGATTAAAAATTGGATTTGGATTGTGGAGTCGCTGCCCGTCTCCGGTGGCAGGCTGAACACCCAGCTCTTCAGAGGAAGCTCTCCCCTGACAGTTCCTCTTACCACTTGTCTTGTTAGCTCTATTGTTGGCCACCACTTGTTTATTATCTTTTTCCTTATTATCTCTGTGTGTCTTTTGGCTTCACTGTTTGTCTATTATAGCCCCTGTTTGATGGACTTATTGTGTCAAATCTAGGGGACACAACTTTTAGCTGAGCACTGGTTCTGCTCTTGGATGCTTGGTAGGGAGGAAATGTAATGTATTATATATAATGTTATTATAATATATTACATTTTTATGGCTTGTTAGGTAAGGAAATGCACTTGTCTACCTGTTGAATGACCTCATTGTGATATATTATGTTATTATATATGTTTATGTTTGTATATGTTTTATTTTTATGGTGACTAGTAGTTCTCTTGTCTACCTGTTCAAAGACCTTATTGCATGTCACGTTGGATAAAAGTGTCTGATAAATGTCTGTTACATAATGTATTGTAGTGTATATTTTATATATATATATATATATATATATATATATATATATATATATATATATATATATATATATAATATATATATATATATATATATATATATATATATATATATATATATATATATATATATATATATATATATGTGTGTGTGTCTGCAGGCCAGACCAAGATGAGGAGCGGTTCGCCAGGAGGAGAGAGGAGATCAAACAACGTTCTGAAGAGCGGTGAGAACCTCACGTTACGAACCTCCATGTTAACGGGGGAACGGAAACACCGCCCTGAGTCGCTCCACTACCACAGGGACTCTGTTGTTGTTTGTTAGCCAAGGACACCGCTGATGCCTGACACTCGCCTCCCTTGGGACCGTCCCATATTCTTGAGCTCAGGTTACTGACGCTAACGTCTGTAGCGCGGTACACCTAGGTGGTAGGTGCCTGTGGTGTGTGGTGTCGGCGGCATCCTAGGACGTGGTCCCCTTCCTCTTCTTCTCCTACTTCCTCTTGTTCTTCTTCTCCTTCTCCTTCTCTTTCTACTTCTTCTTTTGGTCCGATGCCTGACTGAATGTCGGAGCCCTGGGTGGTTCTGGCGTCCCGGTCCTCCACGGCGTGTGTCCTCGTCCTCTCGGCTGTAGCCTTCGCCTGCCGATGGGCTGGCTGCTAACTGTGGGCGCTGGTGCAGAAGGCCGGTTCTGATGGGCCACTTGGCTTCTCCACACTGGGGCTGCTGCTGCTGCTGCTGCTGTGGTGGTTGTGAGCGCTGCTCAAGAGCCTCCTCGTGTGGGTTGTGTGTGTGTGTTTCCGTGTGTCTGTGTGTCCGTGTGTCTGTCTGAGCCCTGGCTTCACTTGGGGGCCCCTGCTGCCGTCCACGGCCCCCCCCCAGTAAGTGTGTGTTAGTGCACTGACCTACATACACACGAGTGTCTTCTCCTGCAAAACGGACACCCAGGCAGAAGAGCCGAGGAAACAGCCCCTGGAAACATCTCTGTGGGGAGGGGGAGGAGCCAGGCAGCCCAGGCCCAGCTGGGCAGGAAGTCTAGGGGGGGGGGGGGGGGGGGAACGTCAACACACACATGCGTGCGCAGCCACACACAGGCACACGCACACGCACACACAAGCACACACTAACCACTTCTCCAACCCCTCCATTTCACAGACTGCTCCAACCAAAGCTCGGCTGTTCTGCTGCTCTCTCTGGAATCCTACAGAGAAATAGGTTTATTTTTCAGCTTTATGTTGTACACCTAAGCCTCTCTGACAGAGCTGTGAGATTCCAGCTGGGAAGCGTGAGAGGAGGAGTCCTGGGTGTTAACTTAGTATTCTGAAATGCTCCGCTAACTTGAACTGTGATTCCGTGTTAAGCTACATCTGACCAGGAGTATACTTGAACTCCCTCACCCACTCGTCCTCTGTTCTCCCCACTTGTTGCCTCCGTGGTTATGTGTTTGTGAAGGGGAGATGAGGGAGGGAGGGAGGGAGGGAGGCGGTGCAGGGTGGCAGATGGCAGGTGGCCCCCGTCTCGTCCCTTGGCTGCCCTGATTGCTCCCAGATCAGGACCGTGGCGATAAAGCTGGCGTCTGATTTACGTCTGCTCCCTTTGTGTGAAGATGGAGTGGATTTCCCCCCCCCCCCCCGGGAGTCAAAGGGGGAGAAGCGGGAGACGATTCTTTTGTGTTCCCCCAGAAGGGCCGTGTGCCGACCTGATGTCCGGGCGTGCGGCTACACTTGCCCTGTTGATTACCCTGTACCTAGGACCTTAGGACCTCCCCTGTGTATTGACTTCATGTCATTGTTTACATCCCATGAACACACAGTGCAGGTTCTGCTATTTGGGTATTAAAGGCCCCCTGTTTCAACCACCAGGTGTGTGAGTGTGATCGGCCATCAGGAGCCGTGTCATGTGACTTCCGTCTTGTGACATCACAAGTGGGAGTGTCCGGTCACCACCCAGATGTATGAGGACGAGATCAGTCTACCACCGGCCTACCCGGTGGACTGTACCATCTGGTAGGCTAATCTGTCCATCATACATCTGGGTGGACACACCCACTGTGTGATGTCACTAGAGGGTAGTCACATGACAATTTAAAACGCCCGTAGTGGCCAATCACAGGGGCCCTTTAAAGTGGTGGCTCCAAAGCTAAGCTAATAGTGTTTATTTGTGGGTTTTTTTTAACTTTATTTTTAACACACAAACATTCTCTCTTTTATGTTTCTAGGAATGTCGACAGAAAGACCAGGCACGAGGACATCCGGAAGAAGTATGGTACGTATCAAGACACACACACACACACACACACACAGTGTTACCCTCGTGTTGGCATGGCTGGACACTTGTTCTGTGTTCCCGTGGTCCTTGCTGGCTGGTGTTAGCAGTGTCTCAGTCAGTAGGACGCTGCTGTCCAGAAGCAGAGCCAGCAGACGGTTTATACCACCTCTGTGTGAATCCATCAACCAAACAGCCATTCATCGTGTATGTGTGTGTGTGTGTGTGTGTGTGTGTGTGTGTGTGTGTGTGTGTGTGTGTGTGTGTGTGTGTGTGTGTGTGTGTGTGTGTGTGTGTGTGTGTGTGTGTGTGTGTGTGTGTGTGTGTGTGTGTGTGTGTGTGTGTGTGTGTGTGTGTGTGTGTGTGTGTGTGTGTCAGTCAAACTATCATCTGCTAATGATCGTCAGCAGGTTTTTCCCCTTTTTGTTCCCGGGCAGAAGAAGAGGGTGAATTAAAAGCCATTGATTGTTGTTTGTCTTCCCAGGCGGTCGATATAATGTATTTGTCTGCGGTGTTGTTAATATCTTTTAGTTTTTTACGGCCCCCCCGTGTGAAGAATGGTGTTTTGAGAGCATCGGTCATGTGTCTCTGAACAGTAAAGAGCGGATGGGGTTGAGTTAGTGAACGAGGGACTGAGGGTGATTCTAGCATCTCTCTGCACAGCGTAGTGTGTTCAGCCAGAGAGCCTCACCCTCCAGAGGGGTTTCTGTTGGTGAGGTGTACGACCGTAGGACCCCAAGGATCCTCTGTTGTATCGACCTGGGGAGATGGTGACGGGGGCTAGGAGGTCCAAGAAGGTTCTGGGTTCCATCCCCGGGGGGTGGGGGGGAAGGAGGGGGGACCTTTCTGTGTGGAGCTTGTATGTTCTCTCCCTGAGTTCCCATGGGTTTCCTCCCACACCACGAAACATCAAGTCCTTAACACCTCCTGCCCTGCCCATGAGCAAGGCAAGGACACTACGTCTGGAGTTGGTTCCCGGGCGCTACTGCTCCTAGCATCCTAGCTAGGATGGTTTAAATGCAGGAGGGTGGGTGAATTTCTGGAAAAAATCGAAACAAACAAACAAACAAACAAACAAACAAGCATCCCCCCCCGAGGGTCTGTAGACTCCTTAGGATTCATTCTTCCGGCGTCGAAGCGACGTGGACGCAATTTGAAGTCCCCGGACGGCTGAGCACAAGGGGAGGGTGGTGTTGGGGGGGAGGATATTTTTCAAGTCGTGCCCCCCCCCCCCCCCCGTCGCCACGGCAGCCGAAGGTGAAACGGGCGCCCGGCGATGCGACGCTGACATTGTGCCGGGCACGGAGGACGTGACAGATGTGATGGATGACTGCAGGGTCGGTGCATCCAGGCCTTGCGGTGCCACCACCAGCACCACGCTGTAGAACAGCGTTATAACGGGCTTCACTTTGTCCTTTACACCGTCTCAGCGTGTCTGGATGGGGCCCTCTGCCCTTGGTATGGGGCCAGGAAGAAAAACCATTAGAATTCAGGATTTTTATTTGTCTCTGGGATGGTCGTTTTGATTTTATTGTTGTCACTTTGAATCAAACTTCTCTCTTTCTGTCCTCCAGGCTTGATGGCTGATTCCAACCTCCCGTACAACAAGTTTGAAAATGAGTAAATCACTAGGATGGGAGAGACGCACACGCACACGCACACACACACACACACACACACACGACACACACACACACACACCACACACACACACCCACACACACACACACGCACACACACACACACACACACACACACACTCTGGCCTAAAGTTAATATTTTTAGCTAAACTGTGATATAGTTTCAAGAGTTATTTTAAGATGTAATTTAAAATTCTCCTTTTTAACGGCTCCGTTTCATTGCGATGACCGGACAGCGATTGTCGTTGTACATATGAATAATAAATGAACTGTTGTGATGCGCCGGGTGGCTGACGGGAAGCAGTTTGAAGCTTTGATTGGGTCTTGTTTTTTAAAGCTTTCTATGTCTTTGTATTTCATTTGGTTCTATGTACCGGCTGTGATCAGATCTGTTGTGTTGTGTTTTGGGGAAACCGCAGAGAACCAACGCTTACGCGATTCAGGAAGCACTGAATGTTCTGCAATTGTGCAATTCTTTCACTTCATACTTCAATTAAATTGATGAAGTGAAACTAAATTCAAATTGAGGATGATTATCAGTCATATATCATTTAAACATCTATTGTAAAATATGTCTTTTGGATTCTCAGTATTGTGTGCATTTGAAGAAAAAAATGGTGTATATTAAAAACCTATGAAATAAGATGATCTGGTTGTTGTGTATTGTTTAGTAGGCTACCTGTGTGCTGTCCTCTGGCAGTAGAAATCACTAGCAGTAGAAATCATCTTTCTGCTTCTCCAGACAGGCAGACCCTGTCATGGGGGGCCTGTCTAGCTGTCTAGCTGTCTAGCGGTCTGCCTCTCCGTCGGCTACAGCTGCTCTGTCCTGTCTACAGTACCACTGACACTAGAGGGCAAATGTGATCACCAATATCCACTTAAGACCATGTAGGGGTAGACCTACTGATGGAAGTTTGAGGTAAAGCATTGATGGATGAGGACTTTGAGGCGTGATGGAGGAAACCAAATGGAAGACAATATTAATATATTACTAAATCTGGAGGATTGAATCCTCTTTATTGGTCACATACATGCACACATACACAGTGAAATGTGTTTCTCTGCATCTTACCCATCCTAGTATTAGGAGCAGTGGGCAGCCTTGCTCAAGGGCACCTCGGCAGTGCCCAGGTGTTATGGGGACTTGAACCGGCGACCTAAAGGTTCCCAAGCCAAGTCCCAACAGACCGAGCTTCTGCCGCCCTGATTAACTATATAAATATATAGATGTATGCAGTATATATTCAAGATTCTTTATTTGCCATGTGTTACAAGTACAATGAAATCCTACTAACTAACAACAATAACTTACTCATAACTATTAGAGGTAATATAAAGAAAGTTGTACAAAACAGCAGGATAAATGAGTATTGACGTTCACGGCCACCGGTTCCCCACACCATAAACCCACAGCCTGATGCTCTGTTGACCGGTGGATTGTGTTGGCAGATGGCGGACCTCTGTGTAAATGATGGGGCTGAGACATTAAGTCAATGAAGGCCATTAAGTCATTAAAGGAAGCTGCAACGCAACAACAAAACCATCCACCATCAGACCTACAGGGTGTCATTGTTTCAGATGGACCCTGCATCACACAGTCGGTGGCTCAAGACCTTCTCCATCCTTTAAACAGGCTCTCTGGACCCACCTCTTCAAACTGGCTCTCCCCTGCCAAACACCCTCCCCTCTAGAACCATGACTCAAATTGTATATTATGCTCAATTCATTTTTTAATTTAATTGATTTCATTGATTTCATTTGTATTTATTTTATTTTAATTTATTTATTTTATTTAATAATAATTCATTTGATTTTTGTCTTATTTTTAATCCATGTAACTAATTAATTACATATATATATATATATATATATATAATAAACGGAATGTATTATTATTATTGTTATTATTATTATTATTATTATTATTATTATTATATACTTTTGGATTACAATAAGAAAAGTGATACAGGCCATACATCCAGACAGACAGACAGACAGACAGGGGCATGCATGGCGCCTGTCTGTCTGCCTGCCTGCCTGTCTGTCTGTATGGCCTGTGTCCCTCATGCTCGACCATCTCACACAATGATGTCCTCATTAGTGTGTCAGCACCACACATCTGCTGATGTGATGTGAGTGGGAGATGTGATTTAATTAAATTATTATATTATAATATAACCCACTTGATGAACGGTGGATATAATAGGAAACACGAGTTGACTTAATAGGCTGGCGTAAGGGAGAAGGAGGGGGAGAAGAAGAGGCTGAAGAACTAAGTTCCCCATCCCCGCATCCCTGAGGAAGAGGAGGAGGAGGAGACGGTCGGCTTTGACTGACGTCCGCTACTGGCCAATGACACGCCTAACCGTCCCTCTTCATATCGACCAATGGGGTGGCTCGGGGGGCGGGGTTTAGTGTTTTTTTCCCTCCCCTCTCTCTCTTTCTCTCTCTCTCACCCTCTCTCTCTCTCTCCCTCGCCTGAAACCAGAATCCCCAAACATGACGTCCAGATTGCGGTGGAGGAGCAGCAGCAGAAAAACACATTTCCAGTTGTTGATGATGCAGAAAGCCTAAGAAGACGGACCATCCGGAGAGGACCACCTCTATCTAGATCGACCTGAAGACTCTACATTCACACCTGCATTAGACATGTAGTTGGGATTCTGCTCAACAACAACAACACAAAAGGGAGTCATTTATACAACGAAAAGGGTTTTCTTTTTTTGCATTCACAATCCGAAGATAGACAGTGATAGGAAGGAGTCTGCGCGTCTGTGGGGTTGTTTTGCGAGCATCCGAAGCCCGTAGTTTGCAGCTCTTCTTCTTCTTCTTCTTCCTCTTCTTCTCGCCGTATCTTCTCCGTCAGTCTGCAGACCAGGGGTCCAGATGTGCGACCTGATGCCAGTCTCGCAGCCCGCTGAGAAAATCGGCAAAATGAAAAAGTTGAGGAGAACTTTGTCCGAGAGTTTCAGGAGCATAGGTAAGAACTGTGTGTGTGTGCGGGTGTGTGCGTGCATGTGTGTGTGTGTGTGTGTGTGCGTGTGTATGCGTGTGCTTGTGTTGCATTCCTAAAACGCGTGTGTAAAAAGATTGCTTCGAGATGCATGCCAGTGAAGTCGCATTTCCGAAACTACCCTGATGTCCATCTGTCTAGATCTCCATCTGTCTAGATCTCCATCTGTCTAGATGCCCATCTTGTCTTCATCTCCATCCATCTCTCCATCTCTCCATCCATCTCCATCCATCTCTCCATCTCTCCATCCATCTCTCCATACATACATCCACCTCCGCCTGTCGTCCTGATACGTCGCTGTCTAACTATATCCATCTTCATGTCGTGTCTAGTTTTCTAACGTTGAATGTTCACCGAGGCGTCCTTGTGTGAGATGAGATGAGGTGAGAGTCGCATTCAATTCACAGCTCCCGTCCAGTCTGTCGATCCCGCGGTTGAAGCGAGATTGACTTTTTCTCTCTCTCTGCTGCCGGCTCCTCTTTTCTTTTCTTGTCTTTTCTTCCATCAGACCAACACAGCGCTTTCACTCATCGATTAACCAACACAGTGGAGCGATTTATTCGGCCCTTCTTCTCCAAAACACCGATTTATTGAGGTAGCCTATAGGCCTCACTAATGATAGATTGTTAATCAAAGCATCATAGTCCAAAAAACAAGACTTAAAGCCACAAGGATAGGAACTCTTATAGTTAAGTCTTTCATACAATGTGACGTTGTATGCATCCATCCACACGCACATATATGCATTTATGTAATTGCCACTTTGAAAAACATCAGAATTATCCCTACAATAGCCTGTAGCCTATTGAGTTATGAATACTTACATTTACATTATACTATAGGCATACTTGGGCATACTTGGATTTGGTAAGATCAATTATTACAATATTGAGCGTTGTGTCCGTCATATAATGGGGAATTCTTCTAAAGCCTCTGGAGGGAAATTTTCAATTTGATGGCCCAGTGAGTAGCCTGAGCCTGACTCCCATCGCCTACTGGGACACCAACAAGTCCTTTACCCTGCAAGAAGCACCACCACCACCACCACACCCATCTTATCCGCAGCTCCTCCCTCAAAACACCAACCCTCCTCCTCCTGAGCCATCTGGGGTCCCCCGGCTCCTTGTTAGGAGAGACGCTCCCTTAACGACCAATTTGATATGATTTGTAACCTGAAAGTAGCCATCATTTAAAGATAAATCCCCCCACCCCCTTCTTGATGGACGTTAGGGTGGAGGCGGCTCCCAGACGTCAGGGTGGAGGCGGCTCCCAGACGTTAGGGTGGAGGCCGCTCCCAGACGTCAGGGTGGAGGCAGGTGGAGGCCACTCCCAGACGTCAGGGTGGAGGCCGCTCCCAGACGTCAGGGTGGAGGCAGGTGGAGGCCACTCCCAGACGTCCGGGTGGAGGCCGCTCCCAGACGTCAGGGTGGAGGCAGGTGGAGGCCGCTCCCAGACGTCCGGGTGGAGGCCGCTCTCAGACGGTGCTGCAGAGTTGTTAACCTTCACTTATTGTAAACCAGATGGATATTGCTGTCAAAAAGCAATCATGGAACCAAGGGGGGAAAAAAGCTGCTTGGCTCAGAGCAACAAGGCGATGGCTCTCCTGGTGCTCCTCTGGATAACAAAGCCCCGCAAACCAAAGGTCACCGATGCAGCAGCCAAGTCTGGTTCTTCTTCGATGTCTTTTGGCCGTCCAAAGATCTTCGCAAATCTCCCGTTTTTTAACGGTCTCACATCGTGAGCTGTCGCCGGTGTTTAACGGTCTCACACCGTGAGCTGTCACCGGCGTGCTCCCGGGTGTCTGCTAAGCACACAGAACACAGAACGTCTGACAAATTGTGGGAATGGTGATTTGAGCTGCCGTGTGTCGTCCCTCTGTGGTTACGTGTTGGGATGTCGCTGCTGCTGCTTCAGAAGTGACTGAATGCTCTTCTCCTCTCACTCACTCTCTTCTCTGTCTCTCTCCCCCTCCTGCAGCTTTCAAGAAAGAGGACAGCAGCTTTGACGAAGTAAGTTGGGAAAAATCCACAGCATTTTGATTTGAGCTGTTTAAGACATTCTCTCTCTCTCTCTCTCTCTCTCTCTCTCTCTCTCTCTCTCTCTCTCTCTCTCTCTCTCTCTCTCTCTCTCTCTCTCTCTCTCTCTCTCTCTCTCTCTCAGCTGTTTAAGACATCTCTCTCTCCTCGTGCCTCAACTGTTCCCATGGTATTGTCTGCCACAAATTAAGGGTAATCTGTTATTAGTTGTTATTATTAGTGGAGTTGCTGTGTGTGTGTGTGTGAAGCTGTTCTCTCTGGTCTCCGTGGTGCGTATGGAATGTGAGGGTCCTCCCTCTCATCTGGAGGATGTCCCTCCAGGGCAGTCACTGCGTTATGGGATCTGGTCGGCTGCTTCCCTCGGAGCCCCGGCTGTAAAACCTGCCGCAGAGAATCTAGTGCAATAGAAGTGGAGCTTTGGAATTGAGAAGAATGGGCTAAGAGGGCGAGGTGTTCTCAGCACGCTCACGACCCACGGCTGGTACCGTTGTCTTTACCGTCATGTTTTATAAAGAGCTGTGTTGTATGTGAAATGTGTGTGTGTCCAAGGCCTCGGACACACACACACATCCACTGCTGCCCTGATGGAGCTCCATGCACGCACACACACACTCACTCACACACGCACGCACACACACTGTCACACACACATGGACACACACACCTCGTCGCTGGCGTGTCTCTGAAGTGTCTCAGAAACACGCAAAGAACCTTCGTAACCGAGTGGAACGTTGACACGCTGGTCAGCGGAGACCAGCCAAAAACATGGGATTGTACTCCTGTTTATTCCAAATGACCGTCTTATTTGAGTAGATTACCATGTTGACGAGATGTGAGACAAATGACAAAATGCATTTAAAAACACAACAAAGATTTTGGGTTCACGCCTTTTGCTTCTTGTCTCGTTTCTATAAAGTAAATCTTCATTCCACACTGGTTATCCCTTTCTGTCGCTCACCGCTCTTGGTTTGCTGAGCTGTATATGCTGTGACTTGACGAGCTACTCAATAGAGCCAAGAGTGAGTACTGGTCGGGTAAACCTAATGTGTTAGCAGGGAGATATGCTTGGTCAACCTTTTGAGTTTAAGTAACATTGATTTTCTCCCCCCCCTCGCCTCTTTCCCCGGACCTAAACTCTCGTGTCTATCTAAGATGTGGGCCTGTTCCTTCGGCCCCTAGTTTCCCCGTCTGTACCGTAAGAGAGAGATCCGCATACCATTCGCTGTTCCCTGTGAAGCCTAGTGTGTCTTCAAACGGAGCCCGGCGTTTAACATTACATTAACATTACATTACATTACAGTCATTTAGCAGACGCTTTTGGTCTTAAGCGACTTACAACCGTGCGTTCAACAAAGGAAGGTACGAGAACAACTCGTCAGCAGAAGTCATTGTCTCCAAGAACTGAATAAGTGCTTAGGTAAAAGGCAAACAATAGAACAATATCCAACTAACTAACAAGCAAACAATCGAGTACACTAGTAAAGCTCGGAAAAAAAGTGGTCCAAAACGTCTATGAAGAATGCCATGACATATGCTTGCTTTGAAATATTACACAAACTGTCCCCCAGTGCGTCTTATGTATCGTGTATATATACATCGTGTATATATACATCGTATATATACATCGTATGTATACATCGTATGTATGTGCTGTCTTATAATACTGTAAATCTGGGCTAGTTTAAATGTTGCTATGGAGGCGTTGAGTCCAATAGAGGCCAGAAGTAGAGCTCGGTTCTGTGCGGTCAACATCTCAACTCCCAAGCCGGCCCGGCAGTTCAAGGAAAGGACAGTAACCTCCTCTGGTCCATCTCTGCTTTATTTATACATGTGTGGTCCAGGGACGTGTCTCGCTGCTGTCCATCACCGCTCCTGGCCTCACTTAGGGACCCCCCCCCCCCCCCCCCACCGCGTCCCAACCCTGCAGAACCTTCCACTCTCACCGAGCTGCCGGTTCTCTCTCTCGCTACCGCCGCCGTCCGAGATGGACTGGAGGTTATGTGTTCACTCCCTGTAAACCTGTGGTTTTATCTTTCTATTTGTTTTTCTGTTTGTCTGTTAGCAAGATAACTTCAAACGTTATGTATTGAATTGGAGAAAACTTGGTGGTGAGGTTCCTTTTGGGCCATGGGAACAGTTGATTCGATTTTGGCACAGATTCCGGACCCGAATCCCGATCCAGGGGACTTTTTTGGTGTGGCGGAGGTATGCGCTCTACTGAGGGCCCTCCAGTTGTTCCATGGATCATTTTTTTTACCAAATTGTGTGCGTTTTGGTCAAACGTGGAGCCGCACATTCATTTCTTCTTCGTTTTACTTCCACACTCGTGCTCCTCTTCCTCTGCGGTGCCCAGGGCCCTCCTTATGCTGTCGTTGTGCAGCCTGCGCTCCTCTCCCGGCGGTGGTCTGCGGTGGAGGCGCTCGCTGCTCCGTTCCAGACTCCCGCCATTATTAGATGTTTTATAGTTTTTCCAGAAGTTCTTGCGTTGAAGGACTTCTTCTCATCGTCTGCTCGCAGCAGCTCAGTGTAAATATTGTGAATGCCGGCGCCGCTGCCTCTTTATCGGAACGGGGTTCCGTGTGATTAGTGCGATGGGAAGATATACGCCTCCTTGTTCTTGATGTTGCTGCGGAACGAGGAATACAGCCCAATAAAACATGGGGAGGCAGTGGAGTACTCCCCCAGTAACGAGGACCACGGGAATTAGCTGCAGCCATTGGCTATAAATGGGCTCTGCTGCAGAGCAAGAATGTGAAGAATTTAGTGGAGGGGGAAAAAAAAAAATCTGTTTCCTGCAGCGATGAAGACGGGAATTAGATTTCACTGGCCTGGGGGTGAACATGATGAAGTGTGTGTGTGTGTGTGTGTGTGTGTGTGTGTGTGTGTGTGTGTGTGTGTGTGTGTGTGTGTGTGTGTGTGTGTGTGTGTGTGTGTGTGTGTGTGTGTGTGTGTGTGTGTGTGTGTGTGTGTGTGTGTGTGTGTGTGTGTGTGTGTGTGTGTGTGTGTGTGTGTGTGTGTGTGTGTGTGTGTGATGAAGATACAGTGTGTGTGTGACGAAGATACAGCGTATGTGTGTGTGTGTGACAAAGTTTGAACTGAAGTTGAAACATAAAAAGTAAGTGGACCATTGGACCACGTAATTCAATCAGAAGAAGAAATGAAGATAAAGAGTGTGTGTGTTCAACAACACCCCCCCCCCCTCTCATACACAATTAGGCCTTGTCTAATTGATGCACAAGCAATGGTGAATCCATTAAGAGTCTGCAGATATCAATATTATTGGATTAATTGGGTGTAGAGGTGCAGATGTGAACAAATTGGACTCATTAGAAATAGAGACATTTTCATCAGGCCTACCATGGAAATCACATGTGCTTAATGGACTTCAGTAAACGAGGTGGAAGGCCTGCTGCTCAACTTCTGTCCTGGTGGAGCTCCTCTTCAGGAACCACATTACTCTCGGAGAGCTGCAGGTCATCCAGTTGCTGTTGCACAACTGTTACAGAGTGAGTTGTTGCACAAGAATTCCTAATCAAAACCACCACATTCCCACTGGCCCGGGCCGACGTCCCATTCACATCACATTACAGCCGGGTGCGGCGTGGTGCCTCCAGGTTTATCTTCAACATTCACTTCCACGGTGATACAGAAGGTTTTGATTGAGTCCGACTGTCCTTCACGCCTGTTTTTTTACTTATTTCTGTCGCTCCCACTCCTCCACTCTCTCCCCCGGTCATCTCCCCTGCTCTCCCCCGGTCGTCCCCACTCTCCCCCGGTCATCTCCCCTGCTCTCCCCCGGTCGTCCCCACTCTCCCCCGGTCGTCGCCCCCCTCGCTCTCCCCCGCTCGTCTCCCCTGGTTGTCTCCCCCGGTCGTCGCCCCCCTCGCTCTCCCCCGCTCGTCGCCCCCCTCGCTCTCCCCCGCTCGTCTCCCCTGGTTGTCTCCCCCGCGCTCCCCTGGTTGTCTCCCCCCGCTCTCCCCTGGTTGTCTCCCCCCGCTCTCCCCTGGTTGTCTCCCCCCGCTCTCCCCTGGTTGTCTCCCCCGCTCTCCCCCGGTCGTCTCTCCTCCACTTCCTCTTTCTCCTCTCGCACTCGGTCTCTGTCTGCTTTTACTTTCTCTCTTGTAGTGTGCCTACCCCTCACACATCCATCACTCTCTGCCACACACACACACACACACACACACACACACACACACACACACACACACACACACACACACACACACACACACACACACACACACACACACACACACACACACACACACACACACACACACAGTGACCTTCACCTTGCTTCTCCGGGTCTCCTGGTCCAATAGCGCTCCGCTTCCTGACGTTTATATGGTCTTGAATCTCTCTTTCTGTCTGCTGGTCCGTCTCTCCGTCCATCCGTCCGTCTGTCCTCCCCCCGTTTCGACCGTTCTCTCGATTGAACACAGCTTATCTGTGGTTATCAGGCCCGGTTGGTCATGGGTTCCCGGGAAGCGGGTGGGGGGTTACCCTACCCACCCAGCAGGCTCAGAGGGCCGTTATCATCGGAGTGATAACATCCGAAGACAGGTGCTGTCCGTGGGTCGTCTGGCGGGTCCCATGGAACGTGTCCGGAGGTCGCCGTGTCCGCTGAATGTTAAACGCCGACGCCGAGCCATCCACCACATTAGACAACATCAGCTAATTCATGAGATGCGACGTTGGGGAAGCTTTGCCTGTCATAGGAGGAGCAGGAGGAGGAGGAGGAGGAGGAGGAGGAGGAGGAGGAGGAGGAGGAGAGGAGGAGGAGGAGGAGGAGGAGGAGGAGGAGGAGGAGGAGGAGGAGGAGGAGGAGGAGGAGGAGGAGGAGGAGGAGTGTTGTGAGACGCTTCAGAAGCGCTGCTACTATGTCTTTGTCAAATTAGTGTCAGCATTGTTGTTGTTTGTTTGTGCGCAGAAATGCATTTTAATGCTTTTTGTAAATCCATTATTTAGTAGCGTACTTGTCCATTCTCTCTCTCTCTCTCTCTCTCTCTCTCTCTCTCTCTCTCTCTCTCTCTCTCTCTCTCTCTCTCTCTCTCTCTCTCTCTCTCTCTCTCTCTCTCTCTCTCTCTCTCTCTCTCTCTCCTCTCTCTCTCTCTCTCTCTCTCTCTCTCTCTCTCTCTCTCTCTCTCTCTCTCTCTCTCTGTCTGATCCATGTCTCTCTCTACTCAGCCCAGCGTTTGTCTCTGTCAGGTTTGAACTCCATCATCTATTCTCAGCTGAGTATCATTCTGCCGTCTCCTATTATTTTTCACGGCCGAAAAAACAGAAAAAAAACAATGAATGTCAACTTCATCATCACTTCATGTCGTTGTGAAAGCGAACCACACGTGCACAGGGACACACGCACACACACAGCACACACAGGTGCACACACATTGTTTCAGCAAACCACCATCAGATAGTTACATGGTGTGGTCGTTGTTTTGCTTTTGATATCAGCGCTGGGATTTTATGAGTGAGTGTGTGTGTTTACACACACACACACACACACACACACACACACACACACACACACACACACACACACACACACACACACACACACACACACACAGGTGCAGACACATTGAGGATTAATTGAGGATGCTTGTCAAGACAAGGCGGGACCTCCCAACCATGAGCGTGGGACCAATGGGGATGAAGACCCAGCAGGATGAGGGGACTTTGTGGACGAGATACCACAGAGTGACACCTTTTTAATATGTCTCACCGGGTGTCCTCTCATGGGTTTTTTAAATTGAGTGTCGACGTGTGACGAGGACCCGCACTCTGTGTTCATACCTCCCAGCACTGCTGAGGCGGTTTACTGCTGGGAGGCTGGAGGATATGGTCTCCTCCTCTCTCCACCCTCCCCCATCTTACTCTGTGTGTGTGTGTGTGTGTGTGTGTGTGTGTGTGTGTGTGTGTGTGTGTGTGTGTGTGTGTGTGTGTGTGTGTGTGTGTGTGTGTGTGTGTGTGTGTGTGTGTGTGTGTGTGTGTGTGTGTGTGTGTGTGTGTGTGTGTGTGTGTGTGTGTGTGTGTTGTTTTAGTGCACTAAGGTAATTACGTGTTGTGTCTGTTTTCCTCCATATATATATATATATATCTATATCTATATATAGATATATATCCTCCATCTTATCACCAGCTGTTTTCCAACCTCTCCTCTGCAAGGTCAAGGTGTGTGTGTGTGTGTGTGTGTGTGTGTGTGTGTGTGTGTGTGTGTGTGTGTGTGTGTGTGTGTGTGTGTGTGTGTGTGTGTGTGTGTGTGTGGTGTGTGTGTGTGTGTGTGTGTGTGTGTGTGTGTGTGTGTGTGTGTGTGTGTGTGTGTGTGTGTGTGTGTGTGTGTGTGTGTGTGTGTGCAGGGGGAGGTCTCCCATCACGGGTATTTGTATGCATGGAAGGTGAAACACGAACGGCATTGATTTGTTTCGGTTGAAGTCCAATTACCAAAGCTTATTTTGGCGGCTCAAAATCGGGGGGAAAAAAGAGAGCGCAGGATATTCCCGGTGGACGGAGAGCGTTGATAATGTTCCTGGGGAACAACAAAGGAAAGGTTACTGATTAGCGTCCGGCTGCTTAGCACCCGACACGGTGAGCGGGTTTTTAGTGCCGCTCACCCACATTCTTGTAATCCCCTGACATATACTCAATATCCCCCTTCAGGGGGCGAGAGAGAGCACAAGACCACGCGAAAACACAACATGAAAGATGAAAGAACAAGAAGGAACAAACCCATCAGGCCACAAGCGGCACGCATTAAGTGGCGGTAAAGTGAGTTTTAAAAGAGAGACGTCAGACCTCTTTAGTCTGTCCGTTAGCCCTCTTCAACGTGTCCCTTTCAGACGCCGCTCACCTCCCATCGGTCCCTTCGTCGGGGCCTGGATCATCCTGTCCTCCCACGGCTCGCCCCTGTATCTCCGTTGCGCCGCTGGCCTGTTGGATTTCACAATAATAGCGCTGGATGCAAGGTTAACAATGAGCCCCAACACGATTTTAAACGGCTCTTTGAACTGGCTTTTATTGTGGATTAATTAATTCCCAGGGAGCGATTGGCGAGATGGCCTCCGGTAATGAGTGGCGAGTAACCGCCACAGCTTAGCGTGACCTATTTCATCTGTGTGTGTGTGTGTGTGTGTGTGGTGTGTGTGTGTGTGTGTGTGTGTGTGTGTGTGTGTGTGTGTGTGTGTGTGTGTGGTGTGTGTGTGTGTGTGTGTGTGTGTGTGTGTGTGTGTGTGTGTGTGTGTGTGTGTGTGGGTGGGGGGGCCTGGCCTTCTCTTATACCTGCCAGCTTTCCTATTCCAGCAGGGGGATCAGAAAAAGGTTAAAAATCGAATCACTTATATAAAGATATCCTCCTCCGTCGTGTTACTTTTTCTCTTTGTTGCACGGTGGCAGGGAGTGATGATGATGATGGTGATGATGATGATGATGATGCCCGGTTGCTGAATCCTTTCTTCCTCTCGTCTTAACGTGACTGGGGAACGTGATCGCCTGAGGTCTGCGCTCTCCTCCCTCCTCCAAGTGAATGAACTATGGCTCTGAACTCAGAACCCGGGTTTCATCAAAGCCCGGATTTCACACTCCCGCCTGACGCTGGCCCGCTTATCACGCCGATTCTTTGAAAGCTGCTTAGCTTGGCTTCTGTATCACACTCCGGGGGAAAGTATGACATAAAGATTTAAAAAAGCTGCGGCGTTGGGAGTGAGGAGGGAACGTTAAGAGAGAGCCCAGAGCCGCGTCTCTCCGCTCTTGAGACGAGGCTGAGGAAACAGTTTTCTCACTCGGTCGACTGGGTTTTATTACAACTCAACTGTGTGGCTGTCTAATCCATACTAGCGATCTAATCGGCCACGCGGAACATTTTAACAGCACGTTTCATCATCCGCTGGGCCGGCGTAGTTATTGCAAGAGTATTGAATTGGTGGCGGTTTGACTGTGAACACATTAACGGAACGAAAGAGAATGAAATGCCCTGTTTATTGCTTTTTGTTCATTTCAACCTGACAAGAAAAACAATTGACTTTTGGCTTTAATTTTAAATAAAAAATAAAAATAAAAATCGTTCAAATTTCTAATATGGAGATTGGATATAGATATTAATACTTCTGAAGATAGTCTTTAAATATTCCTAGAGTACTGTGAAACCCCAAGCCCTGGTGTGAGGATACTCTTCAGCACTGATTGATAGTACCACAGTATCACCTATCACCCCGCGTCCTGAGGGACCAACGCTTACTTCTTGGCGGGTTTTGCATCAAGCAACCGCCACCGCATCGGATATCTGAGAGAGTTTAGCTCTGAGGTGTTCAGGATCAATGCTGATCTATACCACTACGACTCTACCACTAATGCTGATCTCACACTCCCAGGATGCACTCCGGCAACACCGCAACACAAACCCACCCACGGCCTGTCTACAGTCGGGTGGTGCTGTTCTGTTCTCCGAGCATCTGTGAGGCGTGGACACGTCGCTAAATAGTTTGCACACTTCCAGGCATGATGCAGGAGGTTGCGTCAGCGTGCTGCACCAGGACGTCCTCCCATAGCGTATGAAGCAGCCAGCCCCACAGACAGGCAGGCAACATGGCTGGGTTATGTTGCTGTACGCGTGTAGAATCACTTCAACGCGCCGTCTTCTCTCCTGTCGTTTCACTGGGTCTCGTTGTGTGTGTCTTTTGCGAGACGAGAGAGACGGGAGACCAGAGTGATTCTTGGCACGTTCTGCGTGACTAGAACATAGACGGAACATCTGCATGATGTTCTAGTTTAGCATATAGTGCTCCGTCCCCTACTGTGGCTTCTCGGAACGCTTTGCCTTTTTGTGTTCAGCCTGCGCCCCCGCTGTCACTCTGTGTGCCTAAGCCTGCATGCCTGACTGACTGACTGACTGACTGACTGACAGCTCAAACTCTCGCCAGCAGCAGTGTTTATGCTGTGTCTGTCAATCTCATCTGTGACAACTGGCTAATCTGAGAATCAGAGTGTGTGTGTGTGCGTGCGTGTTTGGCGTGTGTGTCAGTATGATACTTCCAATCGAGGAGGTCTCTTCCCCATCCGTCCTGACTAAATGGAGGGTTGGCAGGCATGCGAGCGACTCATCTCTCCCCGGCTTATTCAATCTACGCGGCTCCGAGTCGAAGGCTGCGGCTGCTTGCTTACTCGGTTATTTTTAGCGTGTTGCGGCGCTTGCCCTTCTCCCCGCCGCGCATCCCAGGGTTATCGTTATCCCCGGAAATTAGCGAGCCCGCCGCGGCTGCCCGCTGTCGGCCACGCAGGCCCCCCCCTCCCCCCCACCTCCGAGGGTGGTCATTCTGGGAGAAGGAGTGTGTGGAATATGTCTAGCGATGAGCCATCACGGTCAGCGGGAGGTCCCGACAATCAGCCCTGGGGTCGGACAGATCGTCTGCTGCTGATCCCGCTCATCTAGTCTTTAATTAACCCTCCGCTAATAGGCCGCCGGAGGAGGAGATACTGCTGAGGATGCGGATGAGGAGCTTTATTTTCTGTGTGTGGCGATGATGTCGCGGCGGTACAGGACGTCACATCCATCACACCAGACGGCTCGGGGGTGTCGCCATATGCTCTCTCCTTTTATTATTTATCCCTCTGGGGAGGCGGGGCTTCACGGCACGCAGGAGGTTGTGCAAGGGTAGTGATTTAAGGAGGTGTGTGTGTGGTAGGAGGTGGTGATTTAAGTAGGTTTGGGTAGGAGGTTGTGATTTAAGGAGGTGTGTGTGTGGTAGGAGATGGTGATTTAAGGAGGTTTGGGTAGGAGGTTGTGATTTAAGGACGTGTGTGTGTGTGGTAGGAGGTTGTGATTTAAGGAGGTGTGGGGAGAAGGTTGTGATTTAAGGAGGTGTGTGTGCGATGAGGTGGTGATTTAAGGAGGTGTGTGTTGGAGGTTGTGATTTAAGGAGGTGTGTGTGTGGTAGGAGGTGGTGATTTAAGGAGGTATGGGTAGGAGGTTGTGATTTAAGGAGGTGTGTGTGTGGTAGGAGGTTGTGATTTAAGGAGGTGTGTGGTAGGTTGTGATTTAAGGATGTGTGTGTGGTAGGTTGTGATTTAAGGAGGTGTGTGTGTGGTAGGTTGTGATTTAAGCAGGTGTGTGTGGTAGGTTGTGATTTAAGGAGGTGTGTGTGTGTGTGGTAGGTTGTGATTTAAGGAGGTGTGTGTGATAGGTTGTGATTTAAGGAGGTGTGTGTGGTAGGTTGTGATTTAAGGAGGTGTGTGTGGTAGGTTGTGATTTAAGGAGGTGTGTGTAGTATATTGTGATTTAAGGAGGTGTGTGTGTGGTAGGTTGTGATTTAAGGAGGTGTGTGTGTGTAGGTTGTGATTTAAGGAGGTGTGTGTGGTAGGGTTGTGATTTAAGGAGGTGTGTGTGGTAGGTTGTGATTTAAGGAGGTGTGTGTGGTAGGTGTGATTAAGGAGGTGTGTGTATATTGTGATTAGGAGGTGTGTGTGTGGTAGGTTGTGATTTAAGGAGGTGTGTGTGTGGTAGGTTGTGATTTAAGGAGGTGTGTGTGGTAGGAGGTTGTGATTTAAGGAGGTGTGTGTGGTAGGTTGTGATTTAAGGAGGTGTGGATTAGGCAGGTGATTCAGATTTGTTTGGTGTCTATAAAACTTCCGTTCTAGGAAAATTAAATCAATTTTTTCCTCCTTTTTTTACTGGCCTTGCATTCATCTCCCCGCTGGTCTCTGAATAACTCAATTAAGGCATCCGGGCTATTTCAAATGTCACGATAAATGTCCCCTTTTTAATAAACAGGCTGACAAAAGACCGACTTAAGAATGGAAAAATGAGAAACTCATCCATGCTGACCTTTACGGAAATATCACCCCGATGGAAACAAAACACAACTGTTAGAGAAATGTGCAAATTGTGCATACATGTGATTCTGTTACATGTGATTCTGTTACATGTGATTCAGTTACATGTGATTCAGTTACATGTGATTCAGTTACATGTGATTCTGTTACATGTGATTCAGTTACATGAGATTCAGTTACATGTTATTCTGTTACATGTGATTATGTTACATGGGGTTCTGTTACATGGGATTCTGTTACATGTGTTCTGTTACAGGGTTCTGTTACATGGGATTCTGTTACATGGGGTTCTGTTACATGTGATTATGTTACATGTGATTATGTTACATGGGGTTCTGTTACATGTGATTCTGTTACATGTGTTTATGTTACATGGGGTTCTGTTACATGTGATTCTGTTACATGTGATTATGTTACATGGGGTTCTGTTACATGGGATTCTGTTACATGTGTTTATGTTACATGGGGTTCTGTTACATGTGTTTCCCAGCAAACAAGCCCCTTGATGGCGGCTTTACATTTTTAGCCCAGAAGATAGACGTGGGAATGGTATGTTTCTCATCCCATGGTTTGGCCAGGAATGGAGAGAGAGAGAGAGAGAGAGAAGTAGAGAGGGGGAGAGAGAGAGAGACAGATGGGGGGGAGGTAACGAGAGAGAGATGGGATAGGGAGGGAGGGAGAGAGACAGAGAGAGAGAAAGAGAGACCCATATGAAAAGAGACACAGAGACGCATACATAAAGAGAGACGCATGAAGAGAGAGACACAAATAGATAGAGAGAGAGACACACAGAGACACCATATAGAGACATGTATATATATATATATATATATATATATATATATATAGAGAAAAGGAAGACGAAAGCAGTACAGTGAGTACGGAACGCGTCGTGACGAGCCTCTTCCTCCAGCCGGTCCACGGCGGCCACATTAAAACACAGCTGCTAAACGATCCTGACAACCACATCTCCTCAATTAGGCCCTCGTTGGGCGTCGGAGGGCCCCAGCGTAAATGTGTACGTTACGTACGGAGAGAGAGAGAGAGAGAGAGAGAGAGAGAGAGAGAGAGCCGGGAGAGTGCCTGCTAAATGTCAAGCACAGAGGATGTAATCAGCGGCGCTGACATGACGGCGTCGTGGGCAAAGCACCGCGCGGCCATATGTCACACATGAGATGTAATGCGCTGGTAAATAGATGTTGTTATTATGCTCTCACCAACGCCACCAACGCGTTGTGTGCGTGTTAACTGGGCAGTGGCGCGGTCGGTTGTTGACTGGTGGAGCGGCGACGGCGTGGAGAGGAGGGAAGGCACGTCTTCGCCGCTGTGCATTGGGATTAGCAACAAAGACTTTCTTTCATCCTTGGCAGCTGCTTCTCCAACCCCACCTCCCTCTCCCTCTCCTCTCATCCTCTCTCCTCTCTCTCTCTCTCTCTCTCCTCCCTCTCATCTCTCTCTCTCTCTCTCCTCTCCCCTCCTCTCTCCCCTCTCTCTCCTCTCTCTCTCTCTCCTCCTCTCTCGTGATAACGATAAGGCCCATTGTCTCTCCACGCTTTATGGCTGCCAAAGTGGCCGACTGAACACGCTCTCTCTCTCCCTCTCAAAATGGCCTCTTTCTTCTTCATTTTTATTTTTTTTTAGTGCCGCAGTGTTTCACATCCATAAACCAACCAACTAGGGGGACCCGCGAGTCTGTCCGATGTCTATCTTTTGTTTATTTCCCATGCCGCTTTAAGATGGTAAAGTTAACGCAAAACAGAGGGAACTCGATGCAGAAGTCTGTGTGGCCCCGAGTGCAGGAGAATGAATGGGGGAACAGAACCACGCGCTGCAACAACAACAACAACAACAACAACTGTTCCTCTGTGACACACGCCTAGCCGGCTGGCCCTCTCCTCGTGCCCACCGCCCCGCCCTGTTCTCGCTATGCTAGCTACGCTGCTGTCGCCATTGTATAGAGGAGGATGAGGGTGCTATATTTCAGCACTGATGTACTTCAAGTTAATCTAAGGGAATATGCCATATCCTCACACACATGACTTTGAGTCAAACACTTTCTAGGTTCAAAGTAAGGTTGAGACAAAGTGCTTCCCTTAGAAAACCGATAAGGGCATCTTAGTTCTATGTGTGAACTGTGTCTGGGCATGAGAAATAAGAAGGAATTAAACAAGAGAAACAAGCCAAATGTGTGTTTATGCCACATTTTTCATACAGACCAGTCTGTTGTTTTATTTTAATCAAGGCATGGGGCTCCCTCCACAGGGGACGCCATGCAGTGAGAACGTCCTTGAACTGAAGCCAAACACTTCACCTCATGACTTTCACTCCCCGTTCATTAAGGATAGGATCTCTGCCCCCCCCCCCCCGAGATGTCCTGTAGGATCAGCACGTGATTCATCTCTGAACACATGACCTCTTATCTCTCCTCTGAGAGTTTCTCCTAAACAAAGCCCATCTCCAGCCAGTCTCTGTTGCCTCAAGCCTTTTACTTCTTGTTTTTTTTCCAACTTGGAAGGTGATGTCATCTTGGAAGTATTCGTCCCTGTTGTGCAGGACCCGATGACTGGTTAGTGTGGGGAACAGGACTCGATGACTGGTTAGTGTGGGGAACAGGACTCGATGACTGGTTAGTGTGGGGAACAGGACCCGATGACTAGTTAGTGTGGGGATCAGGACTCGATGACTGGTTAGTGTGGGGAACAGGACCCGATGACTGGTTAGTGTGGGGAACAGGACTCGATGACTGATTAGTGTGGGGAACAGGACTCGATGACTGGTTAGTGTGGGGAACAGGACTCGATGACTGGTTAGTGTGGGGAACAGGACTCGATGACTGGTTAGTGTGGGGAACAGGACCCGATGACTGGTTAGTGTGGGGAACAGGACTCGATGACTGGTTAGTGTGGGGAACAGGACTCGATGACTGGTTAGTGTGGGGAACAGGACTCGATGACTGGTTAGTGTGGGGAATAGGACTCGATGACTGGTTAGTGTGGGGAACAGGACTCGATGACTGGTTAGTGTGGGGAATAGGACTCGATGACTGGTTAGTGTGGGGATCAGGACTCGATGACTAGTTAGTGTGGGGATCAGGACCCGATGACTGGTTATTGTGGGGAACAGGACTCGATGACTGGTTAGTGTGGGGAATAGGACTCGATGACTGGTTAGTGTGGGGAACAGGACTCGATGACTGGTTAGTGTGGGGAATAGGAGACAGCTGTTAGTCACAGAGTCCCTGGCTAGGGAGCGGCTTGGCATCTTGATCACAGCAGAGAGTGACAAGGCTTGAGTAGAAGAGTGTTTCTCGTCAGTGCGCGCGCGCACACACACACACACACACACACACACACACACACACACACACACACACACACACACACACACACACACACACACACACACACACACACACACACACACACACACACACACACACACACACACACACACACACACACACACACACGTGTGAGGAAGTAGAATAAGAAGAGGAAGAAGATAGCAGAAAAAAAACCCACTTACAGGACAGTTAATTGAGTGTTAGTCAGCATCCTGTTGTGCGCTAAGAGTTTAACTCCTTCTGATCGTTCATAATGGAAATATGAGTCAGGACTACGACCGTTCCATCTCACCATCCTCAGCCTTGGAATAAGAAGCTGGGTATGGCAGCCAGCACTCCACTAACGAGGCTTAGATTAAAATGAATTAATGAACACACCACCGCCATGCAATTAGAATTACATCTGTGCTGGCAACAGCCGCACCAATGTACCACACAATATGAATATACAAATATAAGCATATACAAATATAAGAATAGACAAATATAAGAATAGACAAATATAAGCATATACAAATATAAGCATATACAAATATAAGAATAGACAAATATAAGAATAGACAAATATAAGAATAGACAAATATAAGCATATACAAATATAAGCATAGACAAATATAAGAATAGACAAATATAAGCATATACAAATATAAGCATATACAAATATAAGAATAGACAAATATAAGCATATACAAATATAAGAATAGACAAATATAAGAATAGACAAATATAAGCATAGACAAATATAAGAATATACAAATATAAGCATATACAAATATAAGAATAGACAAATAGCATACAAATATAAGCATATACAAATATAAGAATAGACAAATATAAGCATATACAAATATAAGAATAGACAAATATAAGAATAGACTAGACAAATATAAGAATAGACAAATATAAGAATAGACAAATATAAGCATAGACAAATATAAGAATAGACAAATATAAGCATATACAAATATAAGCATATACAAATATAAGAATAGACAAATATAAGCATATACAAATATAAGAATAGACAAATATAAGCATAGACAAATATAAGCATAGACAAATATAAGCATAGACAAATATAAGCATATACAAATATAAGAATAGACAAATATAAGAATAGACTAATATAAGCATATACAAATATAAGCATATACAAATATAAGAATAGACAAATATAAGCATATACAAATATAAGAATAGACAAATATAGGCATCCACAGCATTGTCCTCCCTGACTGGACTCTGTGGCTGCGACTCACCTGTTGGCAGCTCATTGCCATCTACTGGCCGACCTCCGGTGGACTGCGTGTGACTCCGCCCCCCCACCCAGATCAGATCAGATCTCTGTCTGCACATCATGCAAATCACAGGATTAAAACATCCCCCACTCTTCGACCGCCACTGCTACTATGCTGTTATGTTTTTGTTAAAAATAGGTTTAAAAAATAAATAAACCGAAGCCCATGAAAGCCCCTCTAAAGTAAAGTCAGCATGACGGTCGTTCACCCAGACGGGTGATGAGAAGAACTCAACCACAGGGTCCACAATATATTCATAAATATAAAGCCGGAAATAGCTGCTATTTGAAGTGTTGAGTGTCAATTTAAGGTCAGTCCGTCTGTCTGTTCCAATGTGGATTGAGAACTGTGTGTGTGTGTGTGTGTGTGTGTGTGTGTGTGTGTGTGTGTGTGTGTGTGGTGTGTGTGTGTGTGTGTGTGTGTGTGTGTGTGTGTGTGTGTGTGTGTGTGTGTGTGTGTGTGTGTGTGTGTGTGTGTGTGTGTGTGTGTGTGTGTGTGTGTGTGTGTGTGTGTGTGTGTGTGTGTGTGTGTGTGTGATGGCTCCTCTTGGCGTTCCAGCTCTGACTCCGCTTCATCTCCACCGCCCGCTGAGCTGCGCTCCCAAAACTTTGTGCGTTTGTGACTCAAAAGTTCCGCTTGTTCCTAGCACCAGGAAACAGGACTAATAAGAAACTGATCGACCCCCCCCCCCCCCCCTCCCCCACAGCCCATCTTCCTCTACCGACCATCTGGAAACTCTTATCCTCCGGCCAAACATATTGTTTTATTAATATGCCTCAAATTAATTGCAGTGTTGTTGCCAATGCTTGCCCCTTTATTGAGGTGTGTGTGTGTGTGTGTGTGTGTGTGTGTGTGTGTGTGTGTGTGTGTGTGTGTGTGTGTGTTCTTTCTTTGTGATTGGCTCCTCTGCTCCTCTATTGATCCGCTGGGCCCGGAGGCGGTGGGCTTGCGGAGTGCGCCGCTGAATAACAATGGCCGCCGTCGCATGGTAGCGAGCCAGTGGCGGCCGCAGGATCCTAATGTCCTAATGCGGAAGAGGAGAGAGAGAGAGAGAGAGAGAGAGAGAGAGAGAGAGAGAGAGAGAGAGAGAGAGAGAGAGAGAGAGAGAGAGAGAGAGAGAGAGAGAGAGAGAGAGAGAGAGAGAGAGAGAGAGAGAGAGAGAGAGAGAGAGAGAGAGAGAGAGAGAGAGAGAGAGAGAGAGAGAGAGAGAGAGAGAGAGAGAGAGAGAGAGAGAGAGAGAGAGAGAGAGAGAGAGAGAGAGAGAGAGAGAGAGAGAGAGAGAGAGGATGTGCTCGCTCGAGTTTCCGATGGTGAATTTAGGCCAGACAGTGGTGGAAATATAACAGAGCATTTGGCCGCATTGGGAATGGAGTGACAACTGCAGAACAGTGTGTATGTTCAGTCACACACAACAGATACACACACACACATCTGGCCCGCTAGCGGCTGCAGCTGATGGGCTCATCCCATCCAGGCCGGTCGGTCAGGCTGCCTTTAAGTGGACGTGGTGTTTAGTTGTGTCCCGGTGGTTCTCCCCTTGTCTTGTCTCCCTCCTTCCAGAGCTAAGACACAGACAGAGGGCTCAGCCCACACAGCGGTCTGCGCTGTGTGGGTATATTATATATATATGTTTTGTATATTAGTTTGTTTGTTAGTGGAAGGAATGACTGGTCAAGTGCAGGGCGGCCAAGTGTGTCCTCAGCAGAGTGCTGAGTGCATTAGGCAGGCGAGGAGCTGTGGTGTGAGTGTGATTCCCAGGGGAATGTAGATCATTCTAATGACCTCCTATGGCTTGCCCGCTCAGAAGGATCTGGCACTGGTGCATTTGCTGTACTCTGTGACTGTTATGTTTCCAGTTTCTCATTTGCTCTGTTCTTTACACACAACACACAACATGACCTTGATCTGATCTCTGGTGGACTGGCCACTGTCAAACTCACACAAAGGTAGAATATCTCTGGAACAAAGCAGGAAGCACACAAGGTGTAACTCCACCCCTCTCTCTTTTTGGTTTGTTATGTTTTGTTGTAACACAGTAGGTCGGGTGGATCAGACGTTCTGCTATAACACAGTAGGACTGATCAGAAGTTCTACTATAACACAGTAGGACTGATCAGAAGTTCTACTATAACACAGTAGGACTGATCAGAAGTTATACTATAACACAGTAGGACTGATCAGAAGTTCTACTAGAACACAGTAGGACTGATCAGAAGTTGTACTATAACACAGTAGGACTGATCAGAAGTTCTACTATAACACAGTAGGACTGATCAGAAGTTATACTATAACACGGTAGGACTGTTATAACACAGTAGGACTGCTGGATCAGAAGTTATATTAAAGAACAGTAGGTAGATAGATCCTAAAATATATTTTTTGGGTCAATGGGCCCAATCTCTTGCTGCGGTCCCATATTGAACGGAGATGAATGGATCCTATTATGAATCTGACGTCGGGCACAGTTGCAGCAAGACTGTGTGTGTGTGTGTGTGTGTGTGTGTGTGTGTGTGTGTGTGTGTGTGTGTGTGTGTGTGTGTGTGTGTGTGTGTGTGTGTGTGTGTGTGTGTGTGTGTGTGTGTGTGTGTGTGTGTGTGTGTGTGTGTGTGTGTGTGTGTGTGTGTGTGTGTGTGTGTGATTCGATTACACTTTCAAAATACAAACAAGTTTGAGGGTCTTACGTGTGTGTTTGTGTGTGTGTTTATACTGACATGGGTAGAAATACACACGGATACCATCATCTCTCTCCCTTTGGTACTGGGGAGGTGTGTGTGTGTGTGTGTGTGTGTGTGTGTGTGTGTGTGTGTGTGTGTGTGTGTGTGTGTGTGTGTGTGTGTGTGTGTGTGTGTGTGTGTGTGTGTGTGTGTGTGTGTGTGTGTGTGTGTGTGTGTGTGTGTGTGTGTGTGTGTGTGTGTGTGTGTGTGTGTGTGTGTGTGTGTGTGGGCGGCAGTCTAGCTCAGGAGGTAGAGCGGTCGCCTCACAACCGGAAGGTTGCTGGTTCGATCCCCGGCTCCTCCTAGCAAAAACTGTCGAGGTGTCCTTGAGGAAGACCCTAACCCTAACTGCTCCCCGGGCGCTGTATGAATAGCTGCCCACTGCTCCTAATACTAGGATGGGTTAAATGCAGAGAACACGTTTCACTGTATGTCTTCATGTATGTGACCAATAAAGAGGATTCAATCCTCACGATTTGGTTGTTTGTTGTTGTTGTGGTGTGTGTGTGTGTGTGTGTGTGTGTGTGTGTGTGTAAGATGATGTGATTTGAAGGGATTCTTGAACCTTCACACTCGGCTGTTCTCTAATACTGTGAAATGTGAAGTGACCGTGGGCTGCAACATCCAGCTCTGTGTTTATGGAGAACTTGGACTATTTACCACGTAGCTGTCTCCAGTCGGCCTGATGGAGAACACACATCCCGTGACCAGTGATGTCAGGCTGTAAAAGGGAGTTAATGTTCCACACCACAAATCACTTTGTTCATAACACGCCTATGAAGTAGTAATAATTCAATTAAGCAGTAATAATTAGGCAGTACTTATGAAAGAGTGCAGTGTCATGCCGGGAAGAAGTTGAACAGGAAATCTCCAGGGAGGGTGAATCCCCCCGCATATCTTAGAGGGGAAGGGTCAAAAACGACCCCTCGGGGGGCCCTGAAAAGACAAGCCGATGACGGGAGAGGAAGGGCAGCCCAGAGGAAGGGCAGCCCAGAGGAAGGGCAGCCCAGGGGAAGGGCAGCCCAGAGGAAGGGCAGCCCAGGGGAAGGGCAGCCCAGAGGAAGGGCAGCCCAGAGGAAGGGCAGCCCAGGGGAAGGGCAGCCCAGAGGAAGGGCAGCCCAGGGGAAGGGCAGCCCAGAGGAAGGGGCAGCCCAGAGGAAGGGGCAGCCCAGAGGAAGGGGCAGCCCATGGACCAACACTCATGCTTCTTCTCCTTTCTGGAATTTATTCTTGTTTTTTTATGTCCAGCTATGGATGTAAATATACCGTATTGACCCGAATATAAGACGACCCCGATTATAAGACGACCCCTCTTTTTCAAGACTCATTTTTTGAAGACCAAATCTTTTTTTTATAAAGAAAATAATTTTATTTGAAAATAATGATAACACACATCACACATTGTGTTCAAATTTGCCTAACTTGGCAAACAAAAACAAAAACTGCCTCTTTAGGTACAGTCACTGCCTCTTTAGGTACAGTCACTGCCTCTTTAGGTACAGTCCCATCTGCGAGGCGCGTTAACATGACCGTTACTGGCTCTTCTCGTTTCCAGTCACTGATTTCACAATCGACTTCACAATCACTTATTTGTCGCCTTTCCTATGCCCAGTGACAGATGTTGGCATGTCAAAATACACAGGCGTTTGATCAGCATTGCCCATCTGATCAAGGGGGTATGAGTGCTTCTTCCTTAACTTGATCACATATAGTAGTAGCTTCTCTCGGAAGTCTGAGGGCAGGCGCTGGGCTTGTCCTGCGTCGCAATGACAGGTGTTTGATGTCTCTTCTTCGTTTATCACCATTATCTTAAAATTGGCATCGTAACTTCGTCTCTCCTGTTTATTAACTTGCCCTACTTTTGAGCCACTTTTTTCAAGTTGGTCGCTGTGTCTCTCCATTTATATCTCTCCAGGTAACAGTTTTTATGTACTGTTACTTTAAGACTGAGTTACTTTAAGTGTCGCGCGGTGTCTCGGAACACTCGTTTGGCGCGATCTGTTGTTGTGCAATTACATGTGCAATTACGGTACATCGAAAAGTCTAAACCCCAATTATAAGACGACCCCTCTTTTTCAGATTTTTTTCTAGGAAAAAAACCCCGTCTTATATTCGGGTCAATACGGTATATATATTTTTTAAGTACATAAGTGTTAATATTCTTGCATCATCAACATTTTAAAAATATCCCCAATTGTCGTCCAGATCAAAGACAAATCACAATTTGAAACAACCATGATGATGTGATATTTTATAATTTATTATGAAGACATTATAGGTTATTGTAGCAGACCACGATGCCACCAGCCATTAAAATGGCTGCTTGAGGGCTCTTCCTGAAGACAAGGACACAGGGTGATGAGGAATCTGGTTTATTACTTTGAATCTTGGTGAACAGAGCAGATGGAACACGCCAGAGCTCTGCCTCCAGTGTGTGTAGCAGTGGCTATTTCAACCTGTGGGCCTTAACGATGACTCACAGGTGTGCAGCCTCACAACCAATCAGTCTAACTCCAGGTAAGGTTGCTTAAACCAGCCACCAACCCCACACACACTCCACATACCCCCAACGCCAATTGAGGCATACCCCCCCCCCCCCCCCCCCCTGCTTCCCCTCATCGAAAAATGTTGTATTAGTCGCTCTATGTCTTTAAGAGAAAAAAAACATAAGTTGCTTCGGTGTATAAGTCGCAGAAGACCAGAAGACTTAACTGTACCTGCGGTAACTGGAGACTTAACTGCACCATTGATAGTAGGAATGATCCGATCGATCAGCCGCCGTGTGTGTGTGTGTGTGTGTGTGTGTGTGTGTGTGTGTGTGTGTGTGTGTGTGTGTGTGTGTGTGTGTGTGTGTGTGTGTGTGTGTGTGTGTGTGTGTGTGTGTGTGTGTGTGTGTGTGTGTGTGTGTGTGTGTGTGTGTGTGTGTGTGTGTGTGTGTGTGTGTGTGTGTGTGTGTGATCTGCTCGCTAACTGACTCCAGCGATTTCATTGGTTGAGTAGTGTCACATGAGATGATTTGATCTTTTGGCCGTAGTTTGAACACAGTCAGAAAAAAAACATATGTAAGTCGCTTCAGAGTATAAGTCGCAGGACCAGCCAGACAACTAAAAAGCATATCGGAAACGCAAACTGGACACTACAGAGTTTACATTGTCCATACACCACTCCAGGGTGACCTGCCAACCCATCCTCCCCCTTCCTACTCTTGGAGATCGGAGGCCAGGGCTGCTGTCTTGACTGGTGGTGGGTTTCTCTGGACTGGCAGTTGCTGAGTTATCTGGATAGGCTGGGCGACCGGACACCTAGACCATGGTGGTAGCTGGATGACGAGGCATCTTCCCCCCCACCTCCTACCTGCAGCATGCGCCTTGGGCTGTTGGGCTGTTACCGGCTGCATCCAGGAGTGGCTTGCCCCGCTCCAGCTGTTGCTGTGTCACCACCCCCGTTCTCTGCTGGGCACCACCATGGTAGCCGTTGCTGCCGGCTGGTAAATATTTTGTGCTGGGAGGTGGCTGTGCCTTGTCATGGTCCGCAAGGTCCCTGTTCAAGACCAGTGTAGCAGAAGACACTGCCGAAGCAGTGTAGCAGAAGAAGGTTCTTCCCGAAGACAAAGATGCAGGGGGATGAGGAATCTGGTTAATTGTAGAGTTTTGAAATTCTGCTATTACACAGTAGGACTGATCATAAGTTATACTATAACACAGTAGGACTGATCAGAAGTTCTACTATAACACAGTAGGACTGATCAGAAGTTCTACTATAACAAAGTAGGACTGATCAGAAGTTATGCTATAACACAGTAGGACTGATCAGAAGTTCTACTAGAACACAGTAGGACTGATCAGAAGTTCTGCTATAACACAGTAGGACTGATCAGAGGTTCTGCTATAACACAGTAGGACTGATTAGAAGTTCTACTATGAGGCAACTTCCCCCCACCTCCTACCAGGAGAAGGCACCTTGGGCTGCTGCGCTGGCTGGTAGAGTTGCCACAGGATCTGAGCTGTTGCAGGGTGGATCCAGGGGTGGCTAGCCGCAGGCGGTTGCTCCCAGCTGTTGCTACGCCACCACCACCCCTGTCCTCTGCTGGGCCCCACCATGGTGACCGTCGCTGCCGGTGGGGGAAAGGGTTGGTGCTGGGGGGTGGCTGTGCCTTGTCCTAGTCAGCAAAATCCCTGTTCAGGCGCCAGTGTAGCAGACGACGCTGCCACCAGCCATTAAAATGGCTACTTGAGGGCTCCTCCCGAAGACAAGGATACAGGTTGATGAGGAATCCAGTGTATTGCAGAGTTTGAATAATAGTGAACAGAGCAGATGGTACATGCTAGAGCTCTCTCTGTTTTAACCTGTGGGCCTTGATTAACCCAAGGGGTTGTGCCTCGGGTGCTGCTTAAACCAGACACCAACCACACACTACGTTGGATTGTATATTATTGTATACTCTTGTATATTTTGCTGTATGAAGACACGTTCATGGATTACTGAGTATTAGACATTATGTTTACTGTTGGGTTAAAACGAGTGTGTGTGTGAGTCCTTCCGGCCAATGTTAAATATGGACATTCAGCTGTTCCCCTTATGGAAAGCTGAATAATGCATGATGACCTATTTGTTTCGACCAAAATTCTGAATCCATAGCCACACAATCCACTTATTATTTAGATTTCCCTTTGTCACCGCATGCCCAAATCTGCCCTATTCCCCTGCCTCTAAAAGTCAGATTCACAGCACAGCAATAGATACACAATTAGACACACTACACACACACACACACACACACACACTCACAGACACACACACTCACAAACACACACAAGCTACGGTTCAGTTACTTTGGCAACAAGTCTGTGAGTCAAGGTCACCGAGTGGACGAGGAGGAACCGGTGTGTTGAGTGTGAGTCGGAACACACCGAGAAACACTCTCTGTTTATCTGAGCTTTGTCATTTGAAGCTTGACGGTCACGATTTGAGAGAGGTGGCTTCTAACCGCTCAGGATTTCACGGTGCTGCTGCTGAAGTGTAACGCAGGACTCCTACTGCTTCTGTTTAACTTGTATTTACACTACAATGGCTCCTGAACGGATGGATTTGTATATGCATGTAGCTAATAGCATTAGCACTGCGGCTAAAGTTCAAAATCATTGTTGATAAAATTTGAATATACAGTATATATATATATATATATATAAATCTAGGTCACCTCATTCTATGTACATTTGAATATATGTATATATACACGGTGTGTGTGTATGTATATATATATATATCTATATAGATATAGATATATATATAAATCTGTCACTTATTCTTTAGAATGTTATAAATAATACCAAATGCTCAATTGATGAGTGAGCCTTACATTACTTTGTCTGAGAGGCCACTAAGAAAAAGTAACAATTCAGTGTGATTTAAAAACCAAGGAAAGATATTTGACCTTCAAAAGATATTTGCTTTTATAACGCTGTAAGTATAAAATAAGGTTGTATATATGTATGTATTGTGTATATATATAATATGGTTGTAGTTTGATAAAACATAATTATTTAACTAAACATGATGAAATATGAAAGTATTAGATTAGATTCAAATGTATTGTCATTATACAGTACAGTACAGCGAAAATAATTTGCCATCTAACCAGAGTGCAAATGTTGCAGTAAAGTGCATGGTAATATATCATTTACTGTTTACAGTGGCTAAAAGACTAGTCTACTAGGTATAAAACACTTATAAGATTACTTATAGAGTATATATGAGATATGTGCATAATAATGTATATATAAGGTATATATGTATATACAGGTCAGTGTACAAGTATTCAACCGGTAGTGCTCAGGGTTATGCAATTATGAAAAACAGGATAAATGTATAGAAATGTATATAAATGTATCTACAGCAGGTAGTGAGCAGGGATATGGAGTTGTATCAACAGTTGAAGATTAAAATATATACGGCAGGTACAGGAAAAATGTACATGCTATCAAACAGGTATGTTATCAGTAAATATGTAAACTATAGGTAGAGGTAGGTAGTTATGATTACAGTGCAAGGCAGTCAAAGACATTGATGGTGATGTATTATTATTATTATAGGATACATTATAGGTCTCAGGAAGAAGAGATGCTGGTGAGCCTTCTTTACCAGTGAGGCAGTATTGAGGGACCAAGAGAGGTCCTCGGAAATGTGGACCCCCAGGAATTTGAAGCTGGAGATACACTCGACCTCCGCTCCGTTGATGAGGATGGGGCGTGTGCTCCTTGGTCTTCTTGGCCTTGAGGGCCAGGTTGTTGTCAGCGCTCCACGCCACCAGGTGCTGGACCTCCTCCCTGTAGGCTGCCTCATCGTTGTTTTGATGAGGCCCACCACCGTTGTGTCATCTGCAAACTTGATAATAATAATAATACATTTTATTTGTGGGGCGCCTTTCAAGACACCCAAGGACACCTTACAGAGCATATATGCTACAGTAAAATTAAAATTATAAAAATATTATGTGTATATATAGTGTCCGCAGGGTTTAAAACAAGACAAACAACAGGAAGTAAAATGAAGAAAGGAAGAAAGATGGTACAGTTTATAAGGGATATGCCAGTTTAAAGATGGGTTTTTAGTTGGGTTTTGTAAGTTGTTATAGAATCAGACTGTCGGATGTGTAGTGGCAGGGAGTTCCAGAGTCTGGGAGCCGAGCAACTGAAAGCTCGAGCACCCATGGTGCTGAGGCGTGAGCTGGGGACGGTGAGAAGTCCAACGGAGGAAGAGCGGAGGGTGCGGGGTGTACTCCTGAAGGAGGTCAGTGATGTAGATGGGGGTTAGATTGTGGAGAGCTTTGTAGGTGAGTAAGAGGTTTTTATAGTCAATCCGGTAGTGCACAGGAAGCCAGTGTAGTTGAATGAGAACGGGGGTGATGTGGTCAGATGAGTTTGATGGAAGGCCAGTCAGAAGTGCATTGCAGTAATCAATCCGGGACGTGACAAATGAGTGGACCAGGATTTCAGTGCTGAATTGGGACAGATGAGCGGAATCTGGAAATGTTCTGAAGATGGAAGAAGGCAGTGCGAGTGATGTTTTTAATGTGTGGTACAAATGAGAGGGAGCCGTCCAGAATGACACCGAGGCTTTTTACTTGGGAAGAAAATGGTATGGGGAAGCCGTCGATGATGATGTTTGGAGCTGGGTTGTTTTGTGACTTGGTGAGGGTGGATTTGGAGCCGCCATGATGGTGTTTGTACCATGTACAGGAGTGCAGTCGTGGGTGAAGAGGGAGTAGAGGAGAGGGCTCAGGACACAGCCCTGGGGAACGCCGGTGTTCAGGGGGAGGAGGTGAGATTGGCTAATCTGACAGAATGGGGTCTGTTGGTTAGGAAGGGGTTAATGTCAAGATTCTTGGTTTTCATGAGGTCACCAAGTTTGAAGATGAGTTTGGAGGGGATGGTGGTGTTCAAATGCTGAGCTGAAGTCTATGAACAGCATTCTCACGTGGGTGTTGCTCTCATCCAGGTGGGAGAGAGCGGAGTGAAGGGCTGAGGAAAAGGCATCCTCCGTGCTCCTGTAGGCAAATTGGTATTTATCCAGTGATGGTGAGAGGCCATTGTGAGCCAGGACCAGCCTCTCGAAGCACTTCATGATGATGGGGGTGAGTGCAACAGGGCGGAAGTCATTGAGGCTCACTGCAGAGGAGTGTTTTGGCACTGGCACAATGGAGGTGGTTTTAAAGCACACGGGGACAACTGCCTGAGCTACTGACATATTCAAAATGTCAGTAAGGACCTCGGTCAGCTGCTCAGCGCAGTTCCTGAGCACGCGACCGGGGATGCCATCAGGACCAGCTGCCTTATGAGCATTTGTTCTGCTCAGTGCCGCACGTACATCTGTGGGGGATAGGCTGAGGGGTTGGTGGTCAGCGGGGAGACTTGCCCTGGTGGGCAGTTCAGGGTTGTCCAGGTCGAAGCGGGCATAAAAATGATTGAGCTCGTCAGGGAGGGATGAGTCAGTGGTTCGGGGGAGTTGTTGGAGGGTTTGTAGTTCATAATGGCCTGGATGCCCTGCCACATGCGTTGGGGATCAGAGTTGTTGGTCTTCAACCCTAAACTCGTGGTTGAGCTTGGCCTGCTTGATGCCCTCGTTCAGGTTAGCCCTGGCTAAACAGTAGACCTGTGCATTGCCCAACCTAAAAGCAGTGTCACATGCCTTTAGGAGTAGGCAGACCTCTCTGTTCATCCACTGCTTCTGGTTCGGGAATGTTGTGATCTCATTGACAGTGTCAATACTGGAGTTGATATAATCCATAACAGAGGAGGCGTAGGAGTCGATGTCGGTTTGGGAGTCCAGGGTGGACTGGGAGTCAAACAGACTCCAATCTCTGTGTAGAAACCGGATCTGCAACTCAAAGTCTGCTCCCTCAGGCCACACTTTGACTGTCCTAACGGTGGGCTTCACACGCTTGATGAGTGACATTTACTTAGGCAGCATGAACAAAGAGACATGATCACTCTGCCCAAGGTGGGGGAGGGGGATGGCTTTGTAGGCATCAGCCTTGTTGGTGTAAACATGGTCTAATGTTCTCTCTCCTCTTGTAGAGCAGAAGACATGCTGCTGAAATTTGGGGAGCACAGTCTTTAAGTTGGCATGATTGAAATCGCCAGCAATAATAAAGGCTGCCTCTGGTGCCTCGTTTCCACCAACGCAAGCCTAGTTCTAGCTCTCGGATGGCGCTAGAGCCAGTTCGCAGTTGGTTCAACTGGCGAGCCGTCTAAGAACCGGCTTGCGTTTCCACCGACTTGTTCGCCGAGAGCCACGTCATGACGTCACTGTTAACGTCTCTGTTTTCCCAGCAACGCTAGCGCCAACTTCCACAACAGTGGTGGATTACATGATGTATGTAAAAGTGTTGCTCCTGGCTTTCAGGCTACAAACACAGCTGGTCCAACGCGTTGAGCTGCTAGTCTTTAGTGCTATGGACATGATTACGTTGAAGCCCTTAACGTTGAAGCCACCAACTGTGATAAAGGACTATACAAATAAAATGGACTTGACATTAGAGCTGCATTAATAGAGTACTTAAACAGAAGGGACCATTTGCCTTTTCTTCTTCAAAACTGTCCTCTTGTATTATGTTTCTCGGTTGATAAAGCATAATGAGGGGGACATTTATATTTAGAAATGTTTTATTTAAAAAAAAAAACTTAAATACACAATATACAGTAATCACAAAATGTAAAAGTGTAGAGTGCAGTGTAATAAGTCCATGTTAATAAAGCTCCGAGGGGCTCCTGGCAAGCTGCAGCCCAGTGGGGCGGTAGCTCCGCATCGACATCGTCGAGGGAAGACGTCTCCATAAACAACTAAAACAAAACAAAAGTGCATTAAAACATGACTCCATAAACAACTAAAACAAGAGAAAAGTGCATGTCTCCATTACACTTTACTGTTTTTAGAAAGTAGCATCCTGACGTTGGCTATTGTTATCAAGGCTAATATCGGCTAACAGAAGCCTAGCAATCATAGCTCCTCATTTCTGACGATACGAACGTAACATTGATGTGATAATGAGTAGCTCGCTAAACCGATAAATACAAAGCTTGTTGGCAACACGGGAAAGATTTATAAAGTAAAACCTACCAGGACCAGAGTGACAGCAGCGGATCATCAGTTTGTTATTGATCAGCTCCTCGGTTCTGTCCCCCGCTGAAGACATCTTGCGCTGTAAGTTTTTCTAATAGCGGTTTGTTCTAGAAGCTCCTCTAGTTTATTGTGAACTTCTGCCGAAGACCACAACGCAAGGAGGCAGTTTGTCTCGTCCACGGACCACTGCTGCTTCGCCTTCACGTCCATGGCGAATTTGAGTGATTTTAAAAATGGGGGTCAAAAACTTTGAGTTTGTCCGATAAGCCCCGCCCCCAGCCCTGACGTAGTGGAGCTTGCTGGGCTAGCCCAGCTTCGATGTGGGGCCACTCTGGAACCAGTTTACCGGGCCAGAAAGTGGTTCCTTCGCGGTGGTAACGCAAACAACTGGTTCGAGATTAGGCCCAAGCTCCGAACCAGCCCTCAAAACAGCTTGGTGGAAACACGGTATGGGTGGGAGTTCTGCTGCTGTTTGTTAATAGCAGAGTAAAGTTCCTTCATAGCTAGCTTAGCGTTAGCATCTGGAGGTATTTAAGCCACCGTTATAATGGTGGCTGTAATTTCCCTGGGTTGGTAAAAGTGTCTACATTTAACCATTAGGTTAACCAAAGTATGCATGTATACTAGGGCTGAACGATATGGTGGAGAAAATAAATGTTATTATTTTGTGTAATATTGTGATTGGGATGTGATGTCATGATGTAACATTTGTTGGGGTCTGTAGCAGACCAAAACCATGTGTTGACCAGGCCTTCTCTGTAGTGCTACAGTACTTCAATATATTGCAGTTATTTACACATTTGACACTTAGCAAAACATTGCAGCTCCTGCGATTTTGCGACATTGCTCTTTGCCACATTAAGATTTTTAATAATCTTAAGATTAATTGTTCAGCCCACTTGGTATACAAACGTGTCCTTGTTCTTGTTCTGTAATGTAAACGCCACTCAAAATAGTCTCGGTATAGAATATAATTGTATAGAACAGTACGCACAAGCCTCTAGTTTAAGGTGAGATCTGAGCTAAGCTGCAGCCTCCTGGATGACACACACACTCATCGATACTGTCTGCTTAGCGTCGCTCCCTTGCTAACGTAGCCCCACTCAGCTTCCTCACATTGATCTTAACCTAGCTCATCTTAGCTTAGCTTAGCTCAGTCCAAAATTCAGTCTGCATCATCTTAGCTCCCCGGCTGTGCTAACTGACGCTGTGTGTGTGTGTGTGTGTGTGTGTGTGTGTGTGTGTGTGTGTGTGTGTGTGTGTGTGTGTGTGTGTGTGTGTGTGTGTGTGTGTGTGTGTGTGTGTGTGTGGTGTGTGTGTGTGTGTGTGTGTGTGTGTGTGTGTGTGTGTGTGTGTGTGTGTGTGTGTGTGTGTGTGTGATGCAGGCAGCAGTGCTGCCACAACACACTGCCTCCATGAACCCTCGGCCGTACCATCTCTGCGTAGTGGGGGTCGACCAGAGAGGAGAGACACCGGTGCACACACACACACACACACACATATACAGGAGACTCTCTCCCTCTGTTGTGTCACACTCTAACTAACATCCCCCCCCCCCCCCCCACCATCCACACACACACACACACTCCCCCGACGGTTTCTTATGGTCCGTCTGCCATAAAGAATTACCACGCTATCTCCCCCCCCCCCACCCTGATCATAGTACGATCCTGTCATCACTCCCATCCTGCCTGGGAGAGCGGGGGAGGGAGGGCGAGAGGGAGAGAGAGGGAGGGGAGAGGCTCTGAGGAGGAGGAGGAGGGAGAGATGTTTTGAGCTTGGTACGGAAGAGGGTTTGGCCCGAATGCGTTCCGTCTGCTCCTCAGAGGCATCCAGGTGAGCTGTTATCCTGAGCGAAGGTAAGAGGGGTAGCGATCGTAGTCATGGCCGCTTTCCTTCCCTTAGCTCCCCTGTGTCTCTCCCCTACTCCCCGTCCCTCCCTCACTCACTCCCCCGTTGCTTACGATGGACGATCGGTGTGTCTTTGTGTGCCGTTTGTGTCCTAGTTGACACACTCTCTCTCTTGTGCGTGCGTGTGTGTGCATGCGTGTGTGTGCGTGTGTGTGAGAGATTGAGTGGGGATGAAATTCCCACAGACACGTAGTGATGGCACTCATGCGATAGCCTAGCATGCTTTGCATGCAATGCAACGCATCTCTGCTCGGATGCAGAGACGAGGAGTGTGTGTGTGTGTGTGTGTGCTGCTCGTGTGCATTCGTACGTGTGTCTCTCTTGTGAATGATGAGGTAGTGTCTGTTTACATGTGTTGTGGTGACGCTGTCTGAAACGACGGGAAAGCACAGATTGAAGATGGCTGTGTGTGTGTGTGTGTGTGTGTGTGTGAGGGTGATGCTTTTCAAGGTGAGGATTTCTATGTGCTGGTCTTACATAACAACACCTTATTGTGAGCTCGTGTGAGGAAACCCCCCTGGGTAAGTGGGGCTAGGACTGGGCTTTGACCATCAGTGACCATCTCTTGTACAGTAGGTGCCCGTCAGCATGGCCTGTAGCTCTCTACGGTACCCAGGGAGATGGACACCTGGTCAGGGAGAACGGTGGACAACAAGACCAGGCGAGAGAATGGAAGGAAGTGGAAGTACTGGGTGAAGCAGCAGCCCCGATCTTACCAGGGGGGAGCGAGCCAGACGATTTCTGGAAGGGGTCTCCAGGGATGAGTTTTGCTAGTAGTTTACAGAACATAAGCAGCGGGGCCTACCTACCTCTGAACCCCCCCCCCCCACCCAAGACTGAAGCTCAGGAGGTAGACCGGCTTGTCTGACAACCAGAAGGTTACTGGTTTCGATCCCCCGGTTCCCCCTCCTAGCCATGGTGGTGCCCTGAGCAAGACACTCTGTTGCACGGCTGACACCGCCGTCAGGTGTAAGAATACGCGCATGTGATGCAGTAATTGTAAAGCGCTCTGGGTAAAAGTGCTTTATGAATGGATAATAACTGTGGCAAAGGCACAAATGCGCACCTCCCATGTATATTTTAGTGTGCGAGAGAGAGAGAGCTGGTGGTTGCCAGTGAATGAAATTCAACGGTGGTCTACGCAAACAACAACAACAACAATAACAGGGTCTGAGAGAGGACCACTTGAGCCTAAGGGGCTCCGTCTGAACCACTGGAAGCTCTTCAGAGGCGGATGGACCGTGTTGATTCACCGGCCGCATTTGTTGAGATGTTGCTTAATGGGAGAGCATCTCTGAGCCTGTAGCTCTGAGGTGTAGCAGCGTGGCTGGGTTTGAAGGGGTTTGGTTTGGGATGCGGGGGAGGCTCTGAGTGACATGCAATCACACGGATCCAGACTCCTTGTGTGGAAATGTTCAGCCATCATTTTTTATTTTTTTATTTTTGTTCCGCTGAATGTGACACCAATTTCCTGTTGGACCCGACGCTGATATTGTAATCCGGTCTCATTATAGGGATGATGATGGCCATTAGATAATATAATTATTAGTCTAGATCGATGAGGTCATATTTTTAACGGGTAGTCATCAGTCTTAGCCTTTTACTTTTTCCCCTGCGGCTAAATGGAAAAGTAGTTTAGCCACACAGAACACAGAGCGTACTCGCAGAATTAGATTGCACTCGGTTTGACTCCACTGGCTGAGTTTAGGTTTTGGTGTTTTAGTGTGGTTCAAGTCAGGCGGATAGGAACAGTGCATCATGCAAATGGTCACAATGGAATTCTCCCTCTCTCTCCAAACATAATGGTGTCATTAGTCAACAAGAGCTACTAGCCTCACGACAACAGAGGAGAATGGGTTTGTTGTTTCCGTGTGGTTTGCATTACCAGTGCTTTGGTTATGATGTGTTTTCTGACACTTAACCAGGCTGCTAACTGCTAACATCTCCCCTATACCAGGCTGCTAACATTTCCCCTATACCAGGCTGCTAACATCTCCCCTATACCAGGCTGCTAACATCTCCCCTATACCAGGCTGCTAACATCTCCCCTATACCAGGCTGCTAACTCCCTATACCAGGCTCATCCCCTATACCAGGCTGCTACATCCCTATACAGGCTGCTACATCTCCACTATACCAGGCTGCTGACATCTCCCCTATACCAGGCTGCTAACATCTCCCCTATACCAGGCTGCTAACATCTCCACTATACCAGGCTGCTAACATCTCCCCTATACCAGGCTGCTAACATCTCCCCTATACCAGGCTGCTAACATCTCCACTATACCAGGCTGCTAACATCTTCCCTATACCAGGCTGCTAACATCTCCCCTATACCAGGCTGCTAACATCTCCACTATACCAGGCTGCTAACATCTCCCCTATACCAGGCTGCTAACATCCTCCACTATTCCAGGAAGCTAACATCCTCCACTATTCCAGGAAGCTAACATCTCCACTATTCCAGGCTGCTAACATCTCCCCTATACCAGGCTGCTAACATCTCCCCTATACCAGGCTGCTAACATCCTCCACTATTCCAGGAAGCTAACATCTCCCCTATACCAGGCTGCTAACATCCTCCACTATTCCAGGAAGCTAACATCTCCCCTATACCAGGCTGCTAACCTCCTCCACTATACCAGGCTGCTAACATCCTCCACTATTCCAGGCTGCTAACATCTCCACTATTCCAGGCTGCTAACATCTCCCCTATACCAGGCTGCTAACATCTCCACTATTCCAGGCTGCTAACATCTCCACTATACCAGGCTGCTACCATCTCCACTATTCCAGGCTGCTAACATCTCCACTATACCTGGCTGATATCATCTCCACTGCACCAGGCTGCTAACATCTTCACTATCCCAGACTGATATCATCTCAACTGTACCAGGCTGACAACATGGCATAGTGTGACGTAGCCATGCGTCCACACCAGAACCACTTGTCTAAGTGCCGTCGGTTCTGTGGGGCCAGCCAACAAAGTCATTTCATATTTCCCGTATGCCAAAGCCTTCTGTCCTCTCTGTCCCCTGAATGTTGGCCAGTCCTCCTCCACGCTGACTCAGGGCTGCTGGCAGAAACCAGGAGCTGGAAACGTCCTCACCTCCTGTGAGGTGCGGTCGCTGGACGTGAAGGCTTCTCCGGAACTTTCCCCTTGACTCTGGGAACAGGGAAGCAGGATGCTAGGCGGTTGTAAATACTTTTGTCCGCTCAGTTTTAGTGTTACCTTGGAACAGTTTGTCTGCACCCAGCATTGAAATATGACTTCCTGAATGTATTACAGAACTCCTTAATAATAAATGGCTGACACGTCAGAATGGGAACCTTCTGAAATACTCCTTGACAGACGAGACAAACGATAAAAGTTTTATTTCAGTACTTAACATAACTTAGAGTAACCGTATGCAGGATATTGTTGAACATCGTATAAAGTCATTGTATTTAATCAAGTGCTCATCATAAGTTTACTTATGAGTCGTTTAATGTTGGACTTTTTATTTTGCCAAAGTACTATTACTATCTGACGCTGAATTGTACCCTTCACTGGAATATAAGATGTATTGATGTTGTGTTTCTATAGTGAAGGTTTGAGGTTTCATGCAGCATCTAGCAGTCTCCAGCTGTGACGTTCAGGAGAATCGGTGGGTTTAAATAAAAAATAAAAAAGATCAATCATGCAGCGTTATTGAAAGGCAGAGTGAGCGCTACTAGAGCAGTCGCACCGTCAGCCCCTGTGTAGTGTAGCTCTCCTAAAGAGCCATACATAAAGGAGAATGTCTCCCACAACAAGGAGTGTCTCCAAATACACCCATCCCATCAAATACATATTTGCTGTATCAGGCAACAGCCTTCAAAGGGGCCCAGGACCGCATCTGTTTTTAGCATCTCGATGACCTAGAAAGTGTCTGAACATCGTAATACTTTGTCGTTGATGCCTCACGGATAGTAGGGCTCGTACTCACATTCCTGGTGTTTCGTCTCTCAACACACAAAAACGGTGCTCATTGAACGCCAACAGGAGGTGTCTTCAATACAGAGGTTGATTCTGATAGTTGATTCAGATATGGCTGTTTTGAGGATTCTTTTTCAGGATTCGGTGGAACCAGAATAAAATCATAACATGAATCCAAAACATACAATACTCATCCAACCTCACATATTGTGTGTTCATTCATTCATTCATTTCAGTTTGCACACTATTGTAGGTCCGTAAAAACGGAAGACAAACGGCCCGCCCCTCAGACCACGGGAGCACCGACATTATTAAGAAGTATGGGCAGAAAGTGAGGGAGCGGAGTCACCCATTAGGCTTGACGGCTAATTGAACATTTATGGCTCCTCTGGTTTCTCTGCCTCGTCATGATTCATAATTATGTCATCGGTAACGGCTGTGCAGTTAGGCGGACTTGAACAATGAGCTGTCCACCTGGAAATCCACCAAGGCCTCTCAGTCACCGCATAGCAACTAAGAAACTGAACATGTTTCCCAGCGAGAAGGCGTTTGTTTATTCCAACCACAATTAGACGGGCGGATATATGAACAAGGAGGTTATTTATGTTGGTGGAGTCAACATCATCATAATCCCCTCATAATGTAGCCTAATGATGATGAGGAAAAATGGCTTTGTTACATCACCGTAGAGCGGAAAATATTGATTGCCATTACTATACCACGGCATCCAATTTATAAATGAATGAATTTCCAAAACTGAAATACATTACATGTATTGAAGATGTATGAAGATAGATGCTGTTTGTGTGTCCCCAAGTGACCTTAATTGCCATTGTTGGCATGTGATGTGTCATGATGTGTGCACAAGAGTGGCTGGAACCAGCTTACTTACTTACAATAGAGGCACCCTGGCCGCAGCTAACATGAAACTACCCAACAGTGCAGCTAGCAGAAAGAGGCTACCTAGCATGGAGCTAACAGTGACTAGAACCAGCCCTTCAAGACCCGAAATTGGTCCGGCAGGCTCATTTGAATAGATTAGCTCATCTACTTTACACAAGGGATGGGCGAGTGGAACCCACAATAACATGAGACGCGGCCTTGTGCATTATTCACCGCATGACCACTCGGCATTACAAGGCCCGCCGTGCATAACACCACTCATCTAACGAGGTTTACAGCGAGGGGAGTCACCTACAGGCTGCTCTTAGTGTGAGGGGGGAGTCACATACAGGCTGCTCTTAGTGTGAGGGGGGAGTCACATACAGGCTGCTCAGGAGGTAAAACGGGTTGTCTGGGAACCGCAAGGTTGCCGGATCGATCCCCCAGCTCCTCCTACCCAAGTCTGGAGGTGTTCCTGAGCCACCTAACCCTCACTGCTCCTGACCAGCTGGCTGTCTGCTTGCATGGCCGACACCGCCGTCGGTGGATAAATGTGTGAATGTGAGGCATAACTTGTGAAGCAAATTCGTTAAAAAGCGTGATTTAAATGCAGTCCATTTACCGCTTTGTTTTATCCCTCGACTCGTTGCCCATGCTGTAACTGTCTCTGTTTTCTAGTAATATGTGGTTGACCCTTTTAAATAAATTGTATTTAATCACATTTGTGACCAAATGTCTTCTGGTCTGGTTTTGATGACAAGTAATGTTGTCTCTGCTTTATTCCTAATTATAAGGGCTCTTGTTTGTCATCTCAGTATGAAGTATTGATGCTCTGTGGCAGCTCCCAGCCGTCTTGTGAGGGGGCGGGCCTGGCAGGTCACGGGCCATGTGTTTTCCGGGGGTCGTGTTCCAGGGGTTCCCGGTGAGAACTGGGCAGGTAGACAGGATGGGCTGTCACAGAGAACATGCCGGAAAACCTGCACTACACAGGTTCCTGACAGCTTGAACAGGGCCCCTCTTAGAACTCTTTCTACAACTCTCTGCTCACCGCCTCCATTTGTCATTATTCTTGTCTTGAGTCGAGTCAACTTTATGAGTCTGGGCCTTGATCACAGTTACAGTCTCAAAAGGCTTTGCAGGCCATATATTTATGATACCCCCCAACCCTAGACCCCCTAAAGGGAAAGAAAAAACTCCCTTAATGATGGAGGAAGAAACCTTGAGAAGGAACACAGAGTGGGGGTCTTTATTAGAGTGGGGATATTATTACATGCAACACATACAACATTTTAAGTACAACTCTAAAATGTGTGTGTGTGTGTGTGTGTGTGTGTGTGTGTGTGTGTGTGTGTGTGTGTGTGTGTGTGTGTGTGTGTGTGTGTGTGTGTGTGTGTGTGTGTGTGTGTGTGTGTGTGTGTGTGTGTGTGTGTGTGTGTGTGTGTGTGTGTGTGTCGGAAGTACTCTCTTGCTTTCATCCAACCTTTTAAAACCGTTTTCTCGGGTCAATTTCCATCATCTCTCCTCTTATTCACCTGTTCCTCTCGACAGATGATCATTTGCACTCTGGGTCGCACTCTGGGTCGCATTCTGGGTTTTAATCCCTCCAGTCTAGGGGATTAGGATGGTACAGAACAGGACGACACTCTTGGCCAGTGGGTTATTTAATGCGGTGAAAGAGCTCTGTGGAAGCATCACAACACGGCAGTGGAACCGGGGGAAACCTCCCACGGCAGGTTAACCCTAGTAGCCTGAGGGAGGAGGAGGAGGAGGAGGAGAAGGAGGAGGAGCTGTAAGCAGACTCCTCCCCCTCCTCCTCTCTGCGTGTCTTCGAGTAATTAGAAGTCCGTCCCGCACAGGAGAACCTCTCTCTTTAATATTTAATCTGGGAGGCAGGCAGCAGAACCTGTCATGGCGCCTTGCCCCCTTTGTAGCACAGTGTGTGTGCTGTAGCGCTGGAGCTGGATGACGGGGTGAATGGTAGTGGAGCTGGATGAAGGGGTAAGGTGTGTGTGTGTGTGTGTGTGTGTGTGTGTGTGTGTGTGTGTGTGTGTGTGTGTGTGTGTGTGTGTGTGTGTGTGTGTGTGTGTGTGTGTGTGTGTGTGTGTGTGTGTGTGTGTGTGTGTGTGTGTGTGTGTTCAGTGTTTCTTTAAAGATACACACATGCCTTATGCACATTCATTCTTACGACTTTGTTTACATTTTGTAGGTTTGTTGTGTGTGTGTGTGTGTGTGTGTGTGTGTGTGTGTGTGTGTGTGTGTGTGTGTGTGTGTGTGTGTGTGTGTGTGTGTGTGTGTGTGTGTGTGTGTGTGTGTGTGTGTGTGTGTGTGTGTGTGTGTGTGTGTGTGTGTGTGTTTCATTGAAGAAGAAGCCAAAGCCTGAAAACGTAGCCAGTGGCGTCTGGAGGAGCATGGTAGAGCCTCATACAGCTTGTTTAGAGAGAGAGAGAGAGAGAGAGAGAGAGATCCATGGAGGAATAACTGAGAAAGAAGAGAGAAGTGTGCTGTGGTCCTTTTTAAAGGGAAAGGTAGCAGCAGGACACACACCGGGGGAGAGGGGGGGCACACGAGGTGATAGATGGAGGAAAAGCCGCATGGATCCGGAAGGGAGGGGGGGATGGAGGGGAGTTCTGGAGTGCAGCTGAATAGCAGTAATCGCAGATGGATTTTGTTTGCTCTTTATGCTCACCTTAATCTCCTCCTCCTCCCTCTCTATCCTCCTCATCTCTCCCTTCCTCCTCCTCCTCCTCCTCACCACAGATATGTGTCACGAAGATGTCCACACGCAGCTGCCAGGGAAAGGAGGTCAAACCCCTGGACACCATACCTGAAGACAAGAAGGTGCGGGTGCAGCGGACACAGAGCGGCTTCGACCCCTTCGAGAAGCCGGCGGGTCAGGTGAAGAGAGTCCACTCCGAGAACAATGCCTGCATCGCCTCCAAGAGCGCCTCCTCGGGCGGGAAGGAGTCCCCCAAGCTGCGCCGCCACTCCAGCCCCAGTTCTGTGAGTCCATAACCTCCCAGTTATCATATAGGACAGGGGGTCCCAAACTGGGGGGCCCATGGCCCCCTAGGGGAGGGCCGGAGTTACGACAGGGGGGGTAAGCAAAAAGTGTGCAAGCAAAGCATGTGTCTGAGAGCGTCGTCATGTGGGTGCATGGAGGTGGGGGTGGGGTTGATCTTTTTTTTATCTACACATGGGGGGGGGGGGGGGGGGGCTTCTGAAAAGAACGTTTGGGAACCACTGATTGAGGACTACGATCGTCGTTGTAGGAACAGGTGAACTCGTGTTCAGCTGTTGTTGCGCGACACGCTACCAGGGAGGCCCATGTTTCCACGACGACGTGTCGAGCTTGATGCACTATATTTATTTCTGTTGTCATGGCGCTTGATTATTCCCTCCTGGGGTCTAATTGGATTTGTCTGCAAATGTCTCTACTTTTTTCCTTAATCATGCAAATTAGATGTTTTTACCCGTCCTACATCACCTAGGTTTATGTTGGCTGTTTAAATGAGCTCCAAATGTACACCACATAATTACCGTGCTCGGGCAAAATATGATTTAATAACGCTTGACGTGAGGCCTGACTGATTGCCTGCCAGCCGTACTGCGGGAGGAAAATTAATTGTTTGAGTTGCGATTAGGAAAGTCTGGAAATTGGCTATTTCATGGGCGCCTTAATGTTTAGTCGACTGTGGCCTCCGTGTTGGTCCCCCCAACAGTCTCATGAACACTTGGTCGAGAACCACTTAGACCAAAGGAAAGACCTACTGTTGTTTGCTGCTTTGTCGCACAGCTCTCAGTCCTCAATGACAACTTAATACACACTTCAATCCTGCTTCTCCTTTCTTCTTTGCACATTCATTCTCCTCCGTCTTTCCTTCCGATTTCGTGCCTCTCGACATGAAGCCAACAACCACAACCGTTCAGAAACACCGGAAAGAAAAATGACTCCTTTATCAACCCCTGCCGAGACAACATGGCGAGGACTAAAAAAAAGGTTCACACTTAAGTAACCCTCGGAGAGCTGGGGGTGTTTGCTTTAGTGTGGCTTTTAGTGAAATGAGATCTTAGCTTAGTGAAGATCATAGTTTATTCTGTAGCTTTCTTTGAGGCGTTGTCATTTTACGGTGAACACTGTTGCCGACCATATGGTGGGGCGTTCTGTTGGTAAGCTGTCAGGAACCAGATGCTGGCTCTAGCTTTGCTTTCACTCTCCGGTCCGTTGCTGCGGTATTTGGTGCAATTTGTGAGACTAATTGCTCCTTTTTTCCCCAGCAGCCAGGGATAAATGGTAATAGTTCCTCGGGTCAACACAGGGCTTCCGGGCCCCCAGCATCTCCTGCTTATAAATACAGCAGTGTTGCTGACAACCGTCCTTCTCGCTTGTAAAGATAGGGGACGACAAGCTCCCTGCATTGAGCTTCCGAGAAGAGGCAGAGCCCTGAGCTGTTTGCCAAGTCACCTCGGCACCTCGGCACCTCGCACATTAGCATTCAGTGGGACAACAACGGGGAAGATAGAGAACTGGTCTGATTGCTCATTTGTTTCTGAAGTATGCATGAGCAGTCTCCTGTCCCCTCAAGTCAGGGATGAAAGATGTCGCAATCCTGTCTCACTGTTTCAGAGGTGATGACTCATGTTGGTAAGAGTTTTGTTCTGCCAGAAGTTAAGTTAACTTCCTCTCTCGGCTTTCAGGGCTCACCGAGGGTGGTGATACTGCCCCCGGTGGACCGGATAAGTACTGTTTCAACAGAAGACTTTTAAACGATCTTAACCGTCCGCTTGTGTGCTTCATCTTGTACATTCACAAAGTACATACATTCAGGTTGTAATGTTGGCACCAAACACATTTCTATAATCGCTAAAAAAATGTGTATGTCTATCGTCATTATGGTCTTACATCTGTTGTGTTCTTATTAATTAAACTGTGATGAGGCTGATATTCTGGCTGTAAAGAGGCGTTTTAATGGACTGCATGGTCTGCGTGATACTAGCATGGTAACTGTCTCCGAGCTGCCAAGCGAGCCTCTCGTTTACCAGCAGCAGTCTGTCCCGCATTTAGTGTTTTCTTTTTTTCTTTCTCTTCCTGATTCGTCCCAGTGGGAGCGGATTTGTTTGCGACCAAAAAGAAAGCGCTTCAAAAATGCTGAGTTTGTGATGAGCACAGAGAAGAGCACTCGGAGAGACTGATTTGTTGTTTAAACAGCAGAGAGATTGACGACACATGTGTTTAAGGACAAGACCAGTCCGTGGTGCCCAGTCTTTATTCTTTGGGGACATTCTTAGAAGCATCGCTGATCATCTCCTGATATGGACTCGTGTATAGATTTAGTCTGTTGGCCTCAGTAACTATTTATCAAACATTTGAAATGTGGATGGCAATTATTATTATGTGATTTTATTATATGGGTGGACTACAATGCAATTATTTATATTGTGTCTCAGAGTGCTACAATGTAAAAAACATAGCAAACAAACACAATAAAATTACTAAAAATAATGAGCACTAATATTTACATAAAAAGGCCTTCCTAAATAAAATGTTTTTTAGGCCATTTAGTCTTAAAATAGTCCAGGGTCTGTGGTGCCCTTAAATGATAAGGAAAGGAAAGTTTTGACATTATGTCGTGCATATGGATCAGACTTTATCATTATCTGAGGTTATGTTTTCACCTCTGTTAGTTTTTCTGTTAGCAAGATAAATCAAAAGGTTATGTACGGAATTGGACAAAAGTTTATGGTTATATTAATTATGGTTCCAAGGAACAGTTGATTTTAGAGCAGATCCTGATCAAAATTCGGATTGTGGGTGGTTTTGATCCAGGAGCAAATCTAGACCGCATCGGTCGTAACTTTAGAATTGTCGTGCTTCGAGCAAGAGGAGTCATAGAAGAGGGAGAATTATAATTGCCAAAAATACATACTAACGCACATGCAGTGCAGAACAGTTTGGCCAGTGACTCAGAGAGTGGGTTCTCCCCCGATGCCAGCCCTTGTCTCTGTGGTCCCGTGTGTGTCCACGTGTATGGGCCTGTTGTTACGCTGAGTCATTCAGTAGCCGTGGTGTACAGTAACAGCCCAGCTAACGGAAGGTGTCCGACCCCCCTGTTCTGCTGTGTAATATGAACCATTAGAGGCCGTGGCTGGCTCTCCTCTTACCTCCAGGAACGGGCATCCATCTCACTGTTTTGTAAACGCTGGTCTCCGCGTCCCTGTCCGTGAGACACGAGACGCTTGATCGCTGGTCCAAAACCAGCGATCGGTGTCTAAGAAGAGAACCCCATTCTGTGTGTTGGTTCCAGGCTGGGCTTTCTGCCTGGACGTTAGGCCTGCCAAGTTGTGTTTAGTTTATGGAGGTGTCACTGGAAAAGAGTCACTCAAGCATCGTGGGTGAAGCTCATTCAAGGAACCGTTTAAGACTTATTTATTTATTCATCTTCTGGGAGAAGCCGACTGGGAACGTCAACGTGGTGGCTTCTCCTAGATATTCTAAAGTTACTCTTTCCGAATAAAACTGAAACAAACAAACGCTTTCTGCCTAACCTTTCATCTCATGTTTCTCTCTTGTTCTCAGCCTACAAGCCCCAAGTTTGGAAAAGCTGATTCCTATGAGAAGCTGGAGAAGCTTGGAGAGGGATCATACGCCACAGTTTACAAAGGGAAAAGCAAGTAAGTTGTGCCCAACGTTCAGCCAAATGTTCACCAAAAAGACACCAAGTACATTATGTGTGTGTCCCGCTCTCCAACATAAGGCTATTACATTTAATTTCACTCATGTCATATGTGAAGCTGTTTGGCCAACGTTTCAATATCATTAGTTTTCTATTGAACAGTTAATATAATTGAGCTCCTTCTGGGTGTTGGTTTTTTAGCCAGTTTGATTAAAATCTCGACGAGAGGCCCTTAGGAACCCTTGGTCTGGTTCCTCACCAGAGTGTTCATCAAGTCTTCTAAGTGCCACCCCCTGAGATGCACCCCGGGCCTTCAGCTCATTTGGAACATTGTCCGGAACTTTGTGCCATTGAAGTTTCCTGAAGCTTAATGTACTTTTATTAGACCCGTGGGCAGGATGAACACCGCCCCTAACAGCGACTGCTCCCCGTCTGCTGAAGTGGAACTTGTTTAAGTGTTGAGGGTGGAGGAGAGAGTGGTTCGGGTGGGTGGGGTAAGATGGTCAGCAGTAAGAGAGTCAGATAGTCAGGCAGGATAGGGTGTCGTGACAAGGATGCAGCCAAAAGGTACCGAGTTCGATGCTTTAAGTTTGCTGCTTAAACAAGTAAACGGTAAAACAGTGACCTCACGGAGGGGGTGGTTCTATAATCGATATGCTAGATTGTATTTCCACAATTTCTCTGTTCTGTTTCTTGGTTTTAATGAATATATTTTTTGATTCACATTTATTTTTTGATTCATGGTCTTTCTGTTGCCTCCAGGGTGAATGGGAAGCTGGTGGCCCTGAAGGTGATCCGGCTGCAGGAGGAAGAGGGAACCCCCTTCACGGCCATACGAGAAGGTAAGGGCCACCTGGTGGGTTCCTGGGGGTCTGGCAGTGTGAGGGCCCCTGGTGTAGGTTCCTGGGGGTCTGGCAGTGTGAGGGCCCCTGGTGTAGGTTCCTGGGGGTCTGGCAGTGTGAGGGCCCCTGGTGTAGGTTCCTGAGTGTCTGGCAGTGTGAGGGCCCCTGGTGTAGGTTCCTGAGTGTCTGGCAGTGTGAGGGCCCCTGGTGTAGGTTCCTGAGTATCTGGCAGTGTGAGGGCCCCTGGTGTAGGTTCCTGGGGGTCTGGCAGTAGGCCCTCTGGCTCCAGCTGTGCACCAGTAATGGACACCCTTGGGATGTTAAATATGAGAGATGGAGTGAGCGAGCGAGAGAAAGAGAGGAAGGATGTCAGAGACATCGGCATCCAGGAGCTAAAAACAGTTTTATTTTATTTTAGATGAGAAACTAATTCTGTCTGTTTGATCAGCGTGTGTGTTGGTGTGATCCTGGGCTGATGATATGGTGGCAATTTAGAGTCACACACACAGACACACACACACACACACACACACACACACACACACACAAATGTGCAATCCTCAACACCTCCACAGTGAGCCCATCAGAAAAGCACTTTGAAATTTGACTAATTCAGCAATTACTGGCGGTGAAGCTCCCAACCTTGGTACGTGGATGGAATTACACACGGCTAGCGCAAAGAAAATAAAAAATGAAATCCGTTCAGCAGGGCTCATTGGAGACAGGCTGGATGGCCATGTGTGTGTGTGTGTGTGAGTGTTCAAAGATCTCCACTCATTCCAGTTGTTCTGTCACTTCAGAGTCTCTTCTGGCTTGGAGAGGGTTCTCAACCTTGGTCTATGAGCCATTGTGCTCGATGTGGAGAGAGCTTACCCCATGTTTGGGTGTGTTTGTGCGTCCACGTCTTTGATCGGTGTTATCAATTCCTGGAGGTGTTTCTATGGGATGAATTCATTCATGAGGCTCCACTGCTCCCCTGCTCCCGGCCGCTCCTCTCCGCCCTTGGCTGTAACTTTCTGAGTGTTTAACAGTCGGCCAGCAGCACGCAGCCACCATGCATTTTAGCAGGCGGTGGTTACGGTGGCTTATCGACCTTGCTAATCGCAAGGCCCCGCCGTGCCGCCATCGAATCACGCCGGCCTCGGATGATCGGACCGTACCGCAGATCTCACGGGACTAGGGGGTGGGGGGGGTTGATTCAAAATTAGTCCTTGCGGTCTTCTTCCTCCGTACCCCCAAACCCAAAGAGAGAGGAGGCGAGGCAACGCTCCCAGAAGTCACCTTGAGAAACGTCAGATGTGTCACTGGATGGTTTGAAGAAGATTAAAAGGCTTGAGGTGGGCAGACATAAAAATAGCGAATGATCACATTCTTTAAACAAGTGTGAAATGATGAAGCGGGGTGAGGACGTATAGCGGTCTGTTAATGTATGATTCAGATTCACCTTCCCATGGTTTGCCTTACCCCTCCGACTGAGATAATGAGATCATTAGTGCTAAAGCTGAGGAAGAAGAAATCAAGGTTTGAGCCCCTCCCTGAGGTGCTGTCCAAACTCTCTCCCTCTCCCTCTCTCTCTCCCTCTCTCTCTCTCCCTCTCCCTCTCCCTCTCCCTCTCCCTCTCCCTCTCCCTCTCTCCCTCTCCCTCTCCCTCTCTGCTCTGCTCTCTTGTTTCCTGTTGTTGATTAATTAGCGTGGGAAGGGAATCCATGCCCGTAAATCCACCTTCTCCATTTCCTCTGACGGATTCATCTTTGACCGATTCACAGTCCTCTGGCAGGGCGCGCCTGCTGCTGGCCGCGCTGACGATGGACCATGCATCACACAAGTTTGTCTCCGGCTGTCTCATACCCTTAAAATGTCTCTCACTCTCTCTCTTTCCATCTCTCTCTCTCTCTCTCTCTCTCTCTCTCTCTCTCTCTCTCTCTCTCTCTCTTAGCATCCCTCCTCAAAGGCCTGAAGCACTCCAATATCGTCCTGCTGCATGACATCATCCACACCAAGGAGACCCTGACTCTGGTCTTTGAGTATGTGGTGAGTATCGACCCCGTTTCTGCTTTAACCGCTTTCTTCGGCTGCTCTGTGCGATTATTATTATTAATATTATTCTTACTTTTATTGTCAAGTCGTACCGTTTCAAAAGAAAATAATACGAGTAAACATACTGTACTTCATGCTGGTTTCAGTGCTTTGAGAGAGAATGAAAATGAAGGAAGGATCAGAGGAAATTAATAAATTGATTAATTGGATCAACACTCTTTGACACGTTCCCTTAAGACCTGTGAGTTCTGGAGATCTTCAGAAAGAAACACTTTGTTTACAAGGCAGCTCCTGGACATTGATGGCCCTCTGCTCTTCAAGGGAACCGAGGCAGACATTTTTTCCTAAACCTCAATTCAAAGTCGTCCCAAACCACCGGGATGTTTGGCACGACTACAGGTGGCCCTTTTCCCTGGAAAGACCCCTGCTTTAATAGGTTTCCACAACGGCTGCTTTAAATGCAGAGAACAGCTTCAACAGCTGTATTTACTTATCTGCCCCTTTTAGGAACCCACAACAAGGTCAACCTTCCCATAACTTCCAGGGATAATTATCAGTGCATACGTGGGAGTTTATAGACCAGTTCAGGTCCATCGTGGAGCCTGAGGACTCGGATCAAGGTGGTTAAGCGACGGCATCGCATTTTACGGTTGTGTTTTAATTAGCCTGGACGTGCTAACGAGGAGACCAGGGTGGGGGGGGGGGAGAGGCTCTGTGTAGAAACCAGCCGTGACCTTAGCGTGTGCAGTTCAACATCCTGCTGAATCCAGCCGTGACCTTAGCTTGTGCAGTTCTCAATACGCAGTGTTGATTATAACAGGACAGCAGGATATATAATAGCAGGACAGAGGTCAGCAGAACCCCGAAGCATCACATCACACCTTTTCCACGCCTGTAATGTCGGCACGGTAACATTAATCGGCTGTCTGCTAATGCGATTGCATGGTTATTTCGTTTTTAACGCTTGGTGGCGCAGGTTGCGGCCCCATGTCACCGTGAGGTTGGATATATGGTGACCTTCAGGTGGGAACCAGACCACCACGTCCACCTCTGTCCCGTAAGGCCATGTTCAACGCCACAAGTAAACGAAACGGATGCGTTTTCAGAAGATTTAGC
>CM051008.1:19657768-19670268 GCA_027704905.1 Muraenolepis orangiensis
TATACTACACTATTACACTATCTATACTACACTACTACACTATCTATACTACACTACTACACTATCTATACTACACTACTACACTACTAACTACACTACTACACTATCTATACTACACTACTACACTATCTATACTTCTAAGGGAGACACAAACTGGGTATATGGAAAAGTGAGTCACACACTGAGCTAAGGGAGACACACTCATGGCTTCTTGTTTTTTTCACAGACACTTGCAAGCAATTTATGCAGAGTGAGAACAGAACATGCTAGACACCACATAAGGAGACTTACATGGTGATACAGTGGTGTTTATATGTATATATATATGTATATAGTTTGTTTTGTTTAACTAAGTTTTTTTTAATAATTCAAATCATTTTTTGTAAGGATTGCTACACAACTTTGTTGTACTTGTACTGTACAATGACAATAGAGGCATTTTGATTCTGATCTGATTCTGATTCTGATCTGATTCTGATTCTGATCAGATTCTGATAAACTGTATGTATCCCTGGTCATATAATAACATTAACATTGTCCCTGTACTTTCCCCCACAGCACACAGACCTGTGTCAGTACATGGACAAGCACCCTGGAGGCCTCCACCCGGACAACGTCAAGGTACGCTACACCACCCACCGCAGAGTGCCCCCCTCCCCCGCTGCCCCGCTCCATCGCTGCGTTGGTTTCACCCAAAGCGGTTGTTTGTTTTTAAGCGGAGGCCCGCTGAGCTGTGGTTAAGGTTTAAGGGTTGGATGTTCACCAGTGCGGTGACATCCGCGCTGGGTGGTGGAGCAGTGGGTGGTGCAGTAGGTGGAGGAGGAGGAGGAGCGGGGTGAGGACAGACCGATGGTGATAACACGGGTGATGGAGTGAATGAGGCCAGTGTGAGAGGTGAATAGATTTCGGGGGGGGGTTTGGTTCTGTGCCCCGGCTTCCCGTATCTCCATGGGTTATATAACACCCCTTCATACATTACTGTCACGGGGATTTGTTGTTCGTCTTGTTGACAACCGTGAATTTATTCCCGGCGTTATTCAGAGAACAGCCCGGCAGGAGGTGTGTGCCCCCCGGGGTACACCTGGTGGGGGAGCAGCCCTCATGGGTGGCAGGTACCACTGTGGAGCTGACTCTTACCTATTAATATGACTTATTCCACAGGGACGTCAACCAGGCCGCGTTCTGCGGCGTGTCGTGTGTCTCGCTAGCTGAGGTTAATGCAGGCAATGTAAAAAAAAGAAGAATAGTGTTATTATTAAAATGTTTTTTATTTTCTAAACTACTTTCATTACTTCGCCAGTTTGTGTTGTTGGATAAACAACGTTGTGATGGTGACCTGATATTTGTTGTGCCTGTGAATTGGTTTTATTGTAATATAATATTAATATAATACCCTGACCTCTCAAAATAACAATAGTCCAGTCAACCGACAATCAAATGTAAACATTGAGCAATTTATACACATTGTTTTTATCCATCTAAATACTGAAATTCAGTTAAAGAAATATGGCAAAGAAAATTATACTTATAGCTTATATACTTATGTCTAGTGTAAACATTGTATTTATCATATGTCTTTGTTCTTTGCACTGAATCGGTGCATTCAATCCTGCTTAAATCCACTCCCAATGTTGTATATTTGTATGAATAATTGACATTGTCATAAAATAAGCATCAGTCACTTAATTATTTCACATGTTTTCTTGGAACAGCGAAATCATTTCCAGACGGTTAATTTTCTTTGCGTCATTAAAGCAGAGAGAGAGAGAGAGAGAGAGAGAGAGAGAGAGAGAGAGAGAGAGAGAGAGAGAGAGAGAGAGAGAGAGAGAGAGAGAGAGAGAGAGAGAGAGAGAGAGAGAGAGAGAGAGAGAGAGAGAGAGAGAGAGAGAGAGAGAGAGAGAGAGAGAGAGAGAGAGAGAGAGAGAGAGAGACTGCCCTTCTTTGCTGCTGTTATTTCTTAATTACTTCACCAGTTTGCGTTGTTACATAAACAGCGTTGTCGCACTCCGCCGATGACCACCTGACAAACATCTTTTGTACGTGTGAATTTATTCACTGTTTTCACAACCAGATCACAAACACCTCAACATGAAATTATTCCTCTCATAATAACAACAATGGAGCAGCCCTGAACACAACACAGGTTGACCAGAGACCACCTGTACACCTGTTTGGTGTGTTTACCTGTACACCTGTTTGGTGTGTTTACCTGTACACCTGTATGGTGTGTTTACTGTACACCTGTATGGTGTGTTTACCTGTACACCTGTTGGTGTGTTACCTGTACACCTGTTGGTGTGTTTACCTGTACACCTATTGGTGTTTACCTGTACACCTGTTGGGTGTGTTTACCTGTACACCTGTTTGGTGTGTTTACCTGTACACCTGCATACTGTGTGTGTGTGTTTACCTGTACACTTGCATACTGGGTGTGTGTGTGTTTACCTGTACACCTGCATACTGTGTGTGTTCACCTGTACACCTGCATACTTTGTGTGTGTGTGTGTGTTCACCTATACACCTGCATACTGTGTGTGTGTGTGTGTGTGTGTGTTCACCTATACACCTGCATACTGTGTGTGTGTGTGTGTGTGTGTGTGTGTGTGTTCACCTATACACCTGCATACTGTGTGTGTGTGTGTGTGTTCACCTATACACCTGCATACTGTGTGTGTGTGTGTGTGTTCACCTATACACCTGCATACTGTGTGTGTGTGTGTGTGTTCACCTATACACCTGCATACTGTGTGTGTGTGTTCACCTATACACCTGCATACTGTGTGTGTATGTGTTCTCCTATACACCTGAATACTGTGTGTGTGTTTGTGTTCACCTGAACATCTGCATACTGTGTGTGTTTACCTGTAAACTTGCATACTAATTGGCGTACATCCAAATTACATCGCCAAGCAATGGCTGCCCTGACAAGAGAGTGTGTGTGTGTGTGTGTGTGTGTGTGGGGGGGGTTGGGTGTAGGTGACATGACCGTGGGTAAATGACTCCCTGGGGAGCACTACACACAGAACACAGAGATGGGCTAATGATCCGTCAGCCTACTGGAGGTGTGTGTGTGTGTGTGTGTGTGTGTGTGTGTGTGTGCGTGTGCGTGCGTGCGTTGGGGGTTGTGTGTGACCACATACATATTGACTCACCCCGTCATGTGAGGAGGGAGGGTCCGTCTCATGCGTTAGAAGCTTTTTAATTCGATGGACTCCCCCACTCCTTCCTCTTTGAAGTCCCCTGGTCATTATTTAGATCAGGTCCACCTCCACTGGTGAAGGAGACGGAGCAGGCGGGTTAGCGCTGCGCCGGGGCCTCCTGTAGTCGCTTAGCTCCATCCTCCTCTTTAATACTGGCAGACATGAAGGCTGTTTGGGGAGCTGGTGCACATTACCTGTGTGTGTGTGTGTGTGTGTGTGTGTGTGTGTGTGTGTGTGCGCACAGACGCATGATGGTACTGCGGTAGAGCCAGAGACAACCAGATGTTAGCAAGCGTGGCTTCTTTTCCGTGTTTTTTCCGTCCGCTTTCATGTCATTGTCCCGGTGTCAGAGGAGCACACATGGCTAATGTACAGGACGGCCTCCGTGATTGGATTACAGGCCGTCAGCCTCGGGCCCTCGTCCCTGAAGAGAGCTGAACGGATCAATGTGAAACTGACACCACCGGTGGGCGGTCAACGACAACGTTCACTTTTATCCCCATTTTTCTGCAATTATTGGGTCTTGGTCTTCACCAACATCCATAAATCCACTGAATTTTACAGTTAGTTTTTACGTTACGTTTGATTTCACTTTCATTTTGAGACCGTTCATGATCAGTCCATTTTTAGCAAAAAAAAGGTTTAGAACTGACCATGCACAGCATGTTAGTGCAACAGAACTAGTTCCCGATCGCACTGCGACTGTACAGGATGGATCAGAAGGCCTTTATTGTTTATGCTCAAAAGTGTGTGTTCCGGTGCGGAGCATGAGGGAACACCGACACACCGGATTCCAGACCGACGGATGTCCCTCCGCCATCACTAGCAGATGGCTCCCCCTCTCCACTCCATTTAACACTTCACTTTGCGTCTCTGTCACTTCCACCGCTTCGTGCAGAATGATTCCCGACTCTGAAGAGCTCCCGGACTGCGCTGTGCGCTGTGTGCTGTGCGCTGTGCGCTGTGTGCTGTGTGCTGTGTTTCCACAGTGTTTCAAAGAGGCCGCAGTCTGGATTGGTTTTTTATTTTGTCATTTTCTCGCAACCCAATTCTGTCCTGTTTTTCTTGCCGGCGTGCGTCCCCTAAGCCACGTAATAAGGTGTGTGAGGAGGAGAACTAGTGAGATGAATATCTTCTGTTAAACACACATCTTGTGCTCATCTCCCCCCCTTTGGTTCTTTGTGAGTCACTGTGGTGAAACTCTGGCTGTCATTTTGATGCATGGCCTCATATGTCGCCGCAAAATGAAGGGAAGAATGGGGCCGATAGAGGCCGGCTCTGACGTGGCTCTACCCCGCAGATAATAATAACTAGAATATTCATTTCGGGCTATCTCCGCACATCTTCTGCGGTACTTATCTTGATCGAGAGCCGCGGAAGTGTAATGAAAAGGACGGCGATAACTACTCCATCTTTAGGGAGAGTCATTGTGTGCATTACTCTTGTGGTTAGCGGTGCGGGGGTCCTCCTCTAAAACCATAGGTCACGGTGCTAAAATACAACTCAAGACTTTATTATATTCACCGGTTTACTACGTAATTACTTAGCGGGATGGAATCATAATCGGGTCTCGCCTTCCTCCTTCCTGGAAGTCAAACAAATCTTGGTACTGTAGCCCATCTCTTAAAGGGTAGTCGTGGAGACCGCCTCCCAAAGCGGTCCACGCCTGGTTCATGGTGTGAATATATTAAACGTAGGAGGTGTTTAATTATGAATACAGCCCTTACTTATTACCTTGTCATCGAGTTCCATTTAGGATCGTAATCTCTGCGAGGAACTAATTAAAAACCAAGTTCATAAATAAATGTGCGAACCCTGGTTGGGAGGAAAGGGGAGGAAAAAGGAAGGGGTATGATGGTGTGATTGAATCTTCACCCGTCTGATATACGCCCCCCGCCGCCGGAGAGGGCCTCCACATATCCTGCTCCTGTGTTGATCTTGGGTTAGCACTTTTGGGGGTGAAGTTTCTGACGAATGGCTCTGTAAATAGCGGAGAACCAATTCCGGGAGTCCTCGCCGCACGGGGGAAAGCTACGGCCTGTGGAGATATCGTCCCTATTACTCTCTTGTAAACTCGACGAGGACGGCCACGCCTCGGGTCCGTACCTTATTACCATCTCTGAACTCTGGGGTGCTGTTCGGGACCGGGCAGGATCGCACACTCAGGGTTTTTCTTCCGCTATTCCAACTTTTATACTGCCGAGACGTCGATATGCACTCGCATGGTCGTGAGTCTCTTGGATTTGTCTTTGGGTTTTCTCCGTAGGAAACTAAAAGAGGAGGAATGGGTCCCCGGTCTGTATTTGGCTTCATAGTTAACGCCCCTCGTTCTCATCTCTCTGCTCCTTCATCCTCTTAACTCCTTTACCTCCGACGGATCTCAGCAGGAAGCACGTTGACGTCCTGGGTCACGCCCACCCAGCTGCTGTTGACTTCGATGCGGGTTACTATCCCTCTCCCTGTCTCCCCCCTCCTCTCCCTCATCCTGCTACTCCTCCTCTCCCTTCACCTCCTCCTCTTCCTCCTGTTGTCACGGGCAACCTTGCACGCCCACAACAACTCTGGCTTTTTTCACATTAGTGGTAGCAGTTGTGAGAGTCCGGTTGTCTGCGGGGGGTTCTGGGTTCTGGATGGGTCGTTGTGTCTGTAGTACCCGGGCCAGATGGACGCCTCGTCGTTTACTTGTTATCGTCGGGTAAAGCCGCGTCCGGCAGCAGATGTCTCCGTCTGTCAGGAGGCCAAGCGGCCCCCCTGCGGAGCCCTGTTGTTTCCCGCTTCCCGAGCCCACGCCGGAGTCGTTTCACTTTCAAATACAACCCTACTTTGGAAACCAGAGAAGAAGAGAAGAATACGAAGCAAACGGCAACGCGTTTGTATATATCTCAGCTAGCATCGGGGCAGAACGACACACCGCTAGTCACCGAGCGCTCCTCATCCGGGAGGTTTTGATGAATACTGAAATCAATTTTCCTTTTCTAGTCGCACCTTCAAAGCTGCAGGCTTTTTCTCCGTCCTTTTTCTTAAGCGCACTTTGATGTACGCCGGTAAACACAAACACGCTTCTCATGCAAATATTTCAGCGTCTGTCTGCACAGCCGAGCAGCAGCAGCAGCTTCAGACTCCACCGCTGCACACGCTCCACCAAACGAGGGGAATAACTAAACCACCCTGTTGACCCCGGCGACTCGACGTCCCAGAACCGGGCCCCCGTCTCTCATTGGACGCCGCTGTGTTCGCTCTGCCTAATTGGCCGAGACAGAGAGCAGATAAATGTGAAGGGAATGTTGCTGGAATTGGGAGTTCAGGGGGGAGTGTGTGTGTGTGTGTGTGTGTGTGTGTGTGTGTGTGTGTGTGTGTGTGTGTGTGTGTGTGTGTGTGTGTGTGTGTGTGTGTGTGTGTGTGTGTGTGTGTGTGTGTGTGTGTGTGTGTGTGTGTGTGTGTGTGTGTGTGTGTGCGCGCGTGCAGAGGCCCAGCACGTCCCGAGGTTTGATGAAACAACACAAACTCATCTCATTCCAGGTAAACGTGTGAATGGCTGAGATGGGAATACAATGGGAGGGCCAAGTTATTCCAGACTATTATTTATTCTATTTCCACTTTATATTCAAATCATAGTTTTTTTATCAGTAAACCAATCTTTGAGTCAAATATTAATAATTGCTTCATGCATGTGTTACAAGTCTCAATGGTAACATTATTCGAAAAAGCCAATTCTGGTGTATTATACTACAAAGTGGCCGTCGTTAACGATAGGACAATTAGTTCAAAAGGAACAGCCGTGTAATGAATTGACCACCCGATCTGTCGATAAGGCGATAAATCGCTGTAATTGATGCACGTGATGGGATGGCTGCCGAGAGGGCGCTGATCTCCCTGATCGGCAGTCAATAGTCCGGGTTGGAGGTAAAAAAAAAAGATTTTGTGTGTGTGTGTGTGTGTGTGTGGTGTGTGTGTGTGTGTGTGTGTGTGTGTGTGTGTGTGTGTGTGTGTGTGTGTGTGTGTGTGTGTGGTGTGTGTGTGTGGTGTGTGTGTGTGTGTGTGTGTGTGTGTGCGAGCTAAATGTAAATGAGCTTGGGGAGCGTGCACGTGTGCTCAGCCTTCAAGACGACACCCTGCTCAGATGATGGATGGCTCTGCACACAGATTCACTCCAACAGGCAAACAGTTGGCGTTCGACTGACGCCACACAGATAAACACCTTCCATCAAACATTGATCAAGGTCTTACTTTCTCACAAAGCCACGAATGAACACTGTGTGTCTGTGATGCTTTGATCACAGTCTTCTAAATCAGACACTTCTCCAAAATAGTGTTCAGATCGGCGTCCAGGTGATGTTTGACCGCCTTGTTGCTGCGTTGGTTCTGATTTGGCTCTGATTTGGTTCTGTCTTGCAGCTGTTCCTGTACCAGCTTCTGCGAGGCCTGTCCTACATCCACCAGCGTTACATCCTTCACCGGGACCTGAAGCCCCAGAACCTGCTCATCAGTGACACTGGAGAGCTGAAGCTGGCGGACTTCGGTGAGTAAGGGGGTTTGGGGGGGGACCGGCACGCCTTCACTCCTTCACTCCTGGACCAGATACAGAACGATGGACACATGGCCGTCCATAGTGTTTGTTTATGTTCCACATTTGCGTTGCTCTTATTTTGTGAAAGTACCATAAAACTGTGTGTATGTGTGTGTGTGTGTGTGTGTGTGTGTGTGTGTGTGTGTGTGTGTGTGTGTGTGTGTGTGTGTGTGTGTGTGTGTGTGTGTGTGTGTGTGTGTGTGTGTGTGTGTGTGTGTGTGTGTGTGTGTGTGTGTGTGTGTGTGTGTGCGTGTCTTGATAAGCGAAATCTTGTCACTCATCTCTGCATGGTGCTGACTAGCTTCTGGGGTTCAGCAGGATGGGGGGGGGTCTCCTGGAATCAAGAGATTGCGAGACAAACCCAACCTTCCCCCCCTTCCTCTCAAAGAGGCCACGCCCCCCGCGGGGGGAGGCGGTCTTCATCAATAATGTAAAGCGTTTGTTAGAGGTGACGCATTACTGAGCGGCAAACAAACACACACACACACACTAACATAAATCCAACAAACACACACACAAATCCAACACAAACACACACACATGCACATCCAACACACAAATCCAACACACACACGTGGAAATCCAACACACACACATGCAAATCCAACATACACACACACACATATTCCTGTACTATTCTAACACTGACTTATACAAACAGGCACACAGACATCATCAGGTTCTCTCTGAGGGGATAGATTGGATCCTGAGTCAGGGGGTCTGTATATGACAGCAGCCGTGCAGGTCTGTTGATGTTGGTGTGTGTTGCTGTGTGTTGGTGTGTGGTGTGTGGTGTGTGCGATGTGTGTGTTGGTGTGTGTGATGTGGGTGGGTGTGTGTTGGTGTGCTGGTGTGTGTGGTGTGTACGGGTGTGTTGGTGTGCGGGTGTGTGTGATGTGTGTGTGGTGTGTGTGATGTGGGTGGGTGTGTGTTGGTGTGCAGGTGTGTGTGATGTGTGTGTTATGTGGGTGTGTGTGTGTGGTGTGCTGGTGTGTGCGGGTGTGTGCTGGTGTGTTTATGTTTCAGGACCCACTGATTCTCCAGGGTACAGAACCTGTCAGTGGTCCCTGCATCAGTCGCTGGTCACAGCACCATTTGGGATGTATATTTATGAGTGTGTGTGTGTGTGTGTGTGTGTGTGTGTGTGTGTGTGTGTGTGTGTGTGTGTGTGTGTGTGTGTGTGTGTGTGTGTGTGTGTGTGTGTGTGTGTGTGTGTGTGTGTGTGTGTGTGTGTGTGTGTGCTGCCAGTGCTAACTCTGTCCATCTATGGAGGACCTGGACCATCTCAGTACTATATTTTGTACTATATTTCAGAGAGGGGGGCTAGTGGTCAGACTATGAGAGGGGGGCTAGTGGTCAGACTATGAGGGGGGCTAGTGCTCAGAGACTATGAGAGGAATAGTGGTCAGAGACTATGAGAGGGGGACTAGTGGTCAGACTATGAGAGGAGGAATAGTGGTCAGACTATGAGAGGGGGACTAGTGGTCAGACTATGAGAGGGGGACTAGTGGTCAGAGACTATGAGAGGGGGAATAGTGGTCAGAGACTATGAGAGGGGGAATAGTGGTCAGAGACTATGAGAGGGGGACTAGTGGTCAGAGACTATGAGAGGGGGACTAGTGGTCAGAGACTGAGAGGGGGGCTAGTGGTAAGACTATGAGAGGGGGACTAGTGGTCAGAGACTATGAGAGGGGGACTAGTGGTCAGAGACTATGAGAGGGGGATAGTGGTCAGAGACTATGAGAGGGGGAATAGTGGTCAGAGACTATGAGAGGGGGACTAGTGGTCAGAGACTATGAGAGGGGGACTAGTGGTCAGAGACTATGAGAGGGGGACTAGTGGTCAGAGACTATGAGAGGGGGGCTAGTGGTCAGACTATGAGAGGGGGAATAGTGGTCAGACTATGAGAGGGGGACTAGTGGTCAGAGACTATGAGAGGGGGGCTAGCGGTCAGCATTAGAAACAGCTGTTGCCATGTGCGGGTCTGCCGCCGTGGACCCAGCAGCATATGGCAGCGAGTTTCAGCTTCCCAGAACAGACTCTTAAACTCATCTCTCATCTGTCCCCCATCACGCTGGGCGGGTCGCCCCCCTGAGGGGTAGTGGCTCTGTGTGAGTGAGTGAGTGAGTGAGTGAGTGAGTGAGTGAGTGAGTGAGTGAGGTTTATCTACATTATAAAGTGCTACCCTGTAGTATGCAGCATTCTCCCTATTGTTATTGTGATGTATTTTTTAAGTTTGTCCCTTTGTTATTTGCCAGATTTTGTAATCAGGCAATGGTGTGTGGTGTGTGTGTGTGTGTGCGTGCGTGTTTCTTCATGTCAGTGTGTGTGTCTTCATGTCAGTGTGTGTGTGTGTGTGTCTTCATGTCAGTGTGTGTGTGTGTGTGTGTGTGTGTGTGTGTCTGTACACATGCCCATCCTCCAGCCCTGTGGCATGGTGGTATGCGGCAGTATCAGCTGTGCAGATCTCTCACTCAGGCCCCTAAGTGACTCTGTCCTCATCCGGTGTGTCGGCCTGTTCTCCGGCACCAGGAGAGACCCACTAATTGTCTCCCCTTGCGCTGCTCCCCCGGTGAGGGCATCAGTGGCGTCTTTCTCGTCTCTTTACCGTATCTTCTTCTCCTCCTTCGACACCGCCACCCGCTCTGACAACCTTTTAATTAACACGCCGTAGTCTCTCTCTCTTGTGAGGGACACTGTTGTGGCGACGGATTGAATGAATGATGGGCCACTGAGATCAGACAAAATCGGTTAACGGGTTAAAGAATCAAAGAATTTAGAAAAACAGAAGATACTAAAGACTTTCCCCCTCTGGAGTCTTTACACGCCACCCCGTACTTCTGAGCCGCCCCTAAAGTGTTTGTGATAACAAACCGCCTGTCTATTTGTCAGTTGTCTTTTTCACAGCACACACACACACACACACACACACACACACTGTAGCTATAATTAAAAATGTCAAGCTCGGAAAGCTTGACAATGCTAACTATACCGTTACACACACCACACGTGTGGGTGTTTGTCACAGCGGCGTGTACACAAATATGTTTACTGGGAGGGAACACGGAAGAGGGTGTTCTCTCCTCCACGCTGGGAGGATGCAGCTGCTGGGTGAACGAGGAGAGAGGAGGGAGGAGGAGAGAGGAGGAAGGAGAGAGGAGAGAGGAGAAGGAGAGAGGAGAGGGGAGGAGAGAGGAGAGGGGAGGGAGGAGGAAGGAGAGAGGACAGATGAGAGAGGAGAGAGGGGAGGGAGGAGGAAGGAGAGGAGAGAGGAGGAGGAGAGGGGAGGGAGGAGGAAGGAGAGAGGAGAGAGAGGAGAGGGGAGGGAGGAGAGAGGAGGAAGGAGAGAGGAGAGGGGAGGGAGGAGGAAGGAGAGAGGAGAGATGAGAGAGGAGGGAGGAAGGAGAGCGGACAGATGAGAGAGGAGAGGGGAGGGAGGAGAGAGAAGGGAGGAGGAAGGAGGGGGGAGGGAGGAGAGAGGCGTGAGGAGAGAGAGGAGAGAGGAGGAAGGAGAGAGGATAGAGGTGTGAGGAGAGAGGAGGAAGGAGGAAGGCATGAGGAGAAAGGACTGAGAAAGAGAGAGAAGGAAGGAGGGGGGGAGAAAGAAGGAAGGAGGGGGAGGGAGAAGAGAGAAGGAAGGAGGGGTGAGGGAGGAGAGAGAAGGAAGGAGGGAGGGAGGAGAGAGAAGGAAGGAGGGGGGAGGGAGGAGAGGGAAGGAGGGAGGAGGGAGAGGGAGAAGAGAGAAGGAAGGAGAGGGGAGGGAGGAGGGAGGAGAGAGAAGGGAGAAGGGAGGAGGGGGGAGGGAGGAGAGAGGAGGAAGGAGAGATGCCAGAGTGGAGCTGGAGGAATCCACTCCGTGCCGAGATCGGCATCCGGGCGGCACTCCCTCTCCTCACTGCTGCTCTCACCCCCCCCCCCCCCACACACCCACACACACACACATGCGCATTTTTCGCATGTGTGTTAGTGGGAGGGGGGGGGGGGGGGGGGGTTTGGCTCATGAGTATCTACACATACTTTGTTTGTGTGTGATCTACGCCAGAGTAAATTGCAGGCTTGGTGTGTGTGTGTGTGTGTGTGTGTGTGTGTGTGTGTGTGTGTGTGTGTGTGTGTGTGTGTGTGTGTGTGTGTGTGTGTGTGTGTGTGTGTGTGTGTGTGTGTGTGTGTGTGGTGTGTGTGTGTGTGTGTGTGTGTGTGTGTGTGTGTGTGTGTGTGTGTGTGTGCGCACACACACCCGCCACAGCATGGCGGGCTGTAATGCAAATCTCATTACCATCCACTTTGTGTTGGGGAATGAGCTGGGACAACTGCAGGTGGTGCAAGAACACACACACAGATATACACACACACACACACACACACTTACACAGACATACACACACAGACATACACACACCCATATATACACACACACACAGAAACACACACATATACATATACACACACACACTCATAGAAGCACACACACACCTACACACACATATACACGTATACACGCACGTATATACACATTCACACATACAAACACACACGTACACATACACATGCACATACAGTATACACACACACACACACACACACACACAGACACACACCATTTGAAAGTGACGGAGAAATCTATATCTGGAGCCACATGCCTGATAGGCGGTTCCTCAGGTTGGTGTTAGCAGCTTGATGTGCGTGCGGGCTGCATGGCATTAAGCACATACGCCGTATTCATAATAAGACATACA
>CM051008.1:19675268-19692768 GCA_027704905.1 Muraenolepis orangiensis
CACACATATACACACACGCGCGCACACGCACACACTCATACACATTACATTGCTTTACATTACATTAATTTGGCAGATGCTTTTGCCCAAAGCGACTTATGCACAGTAAGTGCCTTCAACATACTTACATATACGCATAGACACACACAGACACACACACACACACACACACACACACACACACACACACACACACACACATACATAGATGCGGGTCTCCTGGTAGATGCGAGTCTCTTGAACGCAGCTTTAGCCTCTCAGCCAATGAAGATGCTATTTTTTTCCAACTCTATTTATTTTCCTTCCTCAGACCGATGTGTTGGTCTCTTTGTAATAATCCGGAGCCAGTGGCAGAATGTCAATTGGTTGTTTGTTTAGTATTTTTTCTAGAGGCGACCTTTTTATCTTCTTGGCCAATCATTTCCTTTTTTTCCGAGCTTTTTAAGTGAAATATCTGCTTGTGAAATTCAAGTAACTCCCGAGCGCCAGAGAGGCTGGCATCGCCGTTTTGATTGTAATGTTTTGGTTTGAATGAGACTTTGACTGAAGATTGAATGAAAACGTCCCACCGTGAAAGATATATGAAAGATATATTTATATATATATATTAAAAGCTATATGATGGCACAGCCATAAATCTAAAGACACACCATGAATCATTTAAACTAGGAATACATTCAATAATAAATGGTTCACTTAAACAGCCCTACTGGTTCACTGCGTTTCACCACAGTCAGTGGGAGGAGCCACCGTTCAGTCAGTGGGAGGAGCCACTGTTCAGTCAGTGGGAGGAGCCACTGTTCAGTCAGTGGGAGGAGCCACCGTTCAGTCAGTGGGAGGAGCCACCGTTCAGTCAGTGGGAGGAGCCACCGTTCAGTCAGTGGGAGGAGCCACCGTGCCTAACCTTAAGTCCCTCCCTCCTGACCTCCTGACCTTCTCAGCTGGCTGTCTCCGCTGTGGGTGTGTGAATGTGTGTGTGAATGGGTAAATGTGAGACATAAATTGTAAAGTGCTTTAGTTAAAAGCGTTCTATAAATGCAGTCCATATAGCATCCAGCCACCATGCTGCCAAGCATACACTTAACCTTGGCATGAATACATATAAATATCATAGTATATTCACACACACACACACACACACACACACACAGTGAATATTAGACTGTGCTTTACAGTGAACAGTGATCAATACATATTAAAATATATATTTATATATATACACCAACCAAATCGTTACTGCTCTTTTTATATGTATTTATATACCGATCTATAATCTATATATATATATATATTGATATATATATATATATACATAGGTAGATCACATCTATAACAATTCAAGTACCAGTCCGTGCAGCATTCCACTTCTGTCCTTCATCTATTATTTTAATATTGTTGTATAAAAGTCGATTATATTTCATATATACTTACGTTTCCTTGAAGAAAACATAAAAGCTATTTGGATTAGCTTGTTGTTTTTCACAGACTGGTACAGTCTGCCATACGGCGAGGGAGCCGCTCTCTGAGCTCTGGGCTGCTATAGGAGGAGGCTTATGGAGATGGATGAGGTTATTTCTCATTCACCCCAGCCAGGATGAATCTTAACATGCTGGGAATGTCTCTCTCTCCTTCTCCTTCTCCTTCTCTCGCTTACCCCCCCCCCTCGCCCCCCCCCAATCTCCCTCTCTCTGCGTGTGTCTCTCTACCTCTCTCTCCCCCTTTCTCTCTCACTCCCCACTCTCTCTATTTCTCTCTCCCTCCCCCTCTCCCCAGCAGCACCTCCTCTTGCTCCGTGTCTGACCCTCTCTACCTCTCTCCCTCTCCCTCTCCTCCCCAGCAGCACCTCCTCTGTCTCTGTGTCTGACCCTCTCCCTCTCTCCCCCCTCTCCCTCTCCCTCTTCCCAGGAGCACCTCCTCTTGCTCAGTGTCTGATCCTCTCTCCCTCTCTCCCTCCTCTGCGCATGTCTCTCTACCTCTCTCCTCCTTTTTCTCTCTCTCTCCCCCCTCTCTCACTCTCCCCAGCACCTCCTCTGTCCCCATGTCTGACCCTCTCCCTCTCTCCCCCCTCTCCCCAGCACCTCCTCTGTCCCCATGTCTGACCCTCTCCCTCTCTCCCTCTCCCCCCTCTCTCCCTCTCCCCAGCACCTCCTCAGTCTCTGTGTCTGACCCTCTCTCCCTCTCTCCCCCCTCTCTCCCTCTCCCCAGCACCTCCTCTCTGTGTCTGACCCTCTCTCCCTCTCTCCATCCATGCGTGGTGCAGAGCCCGTCACCCAGGGAGACTGCAGCCCAGCGCTGTGCACTGGGCTGGGAAGTGAATCTGTCACGAAACAATAGCTGGCTGACAAACGAGCTCTGACAACAGTTTACACACACACACACACACTGACACTGACACACACACACACACACACACACACACACACACTGACACACACACACACACACCTCTGCACCCTCCTGCACGTGCCACACGCCGAACACACTTCCTCTTTCCTGACACCTCCAGCTACCTCTCTCCTCCCCCTGTCTCCCCCCCTGTCTCTCTTTTATTCCTCTTACTCTTGGTGTGTAGCAGTCTCTACCTGTTGTGACCTCTTCCAACGACCACACCGTCATCACTGACTCACTGATGTGGAAAGAAACTTTCTTTGTTTCTTCCTGGCCCTGGGAAGCGATCCAGTTTACAGCGCTGAGTACAGTCTGAGTAAAGAGTTCTTCTGTGTTCCAGGGGTGTGGGCTGCATCTTCATCGAGATGATCCAGGGTGTGGCCGCCTTCCCTGGGATGAAGGACATCCAGGACCAGCTGGAGAGGATATTCCTGGTGAGTCCCCGTCGGTTAGTCGTCTGTAGTCGGTTGATTATTAACCCACGGGAAGATGGTTGATATGTATTCAGTCCAACAGAATGTCACAGCACACCCAGCATTGTCCTCAAGGCGCGCCCTGGTGCCCGGACCCCAGGTTGAGAACCACTGCTTTATGTGTCCTCGCAGGGAGTCTGAGTCCTTGTCTGGGTCGGGCTCTCTTTTTATGTGTGTCGTTAAAGGACAACAGCATCGGTCGAGGGGATCGAACCTTGGTAACGTCTCTCCTGGCTTCACTAAAACATCCGGTACCAATATCATTTGTCAAAATGTGAGTTGTGCCGATTGTGCAGTAGTGTCTGGGTATCGACCGACCCGCACATCGATGTCTCAAATACCAAAGTGCTGTGTTGCTATTGTTTACGTTGGTTGGCGGGAGCACTGGCACTTGTGCTAGCTAAACGCTCTCCCGCAGAATCGGGACAAATTCTATGGGTAACGGATGTGTAAGTGAAGCTCTCCTTTCATTCCATGATTTTGCTGTTTAGAAGCGACACTGAGTTAAGTGTCACTATCGTACGCCTGCCGCTGTGAGGGTTAAAAAAAAATAACCCCTCAGAAAGCGCCGGTTCAGCTGCGTAATTACGCTGTGACCCAGCGGCGAGCCGGTGGTGGAACCGATGAATGAAGAGGCACTCAGCGAGCAGTGTCATGCATGATGGGATGGACGGACAACCTCTTGATCCCGTCCATTACCATCAAGAAACTGTGGGGTCAAGGGGGGGGGGGGGGGTCCCTTAACCAGCCTGGGGAACCGTTTAATAGACGTGACGTCTGCCTCTCCATCAGGGCCGAGGGTTCAGGGACCGCATCAATATCCCAGTGGTCCGTTTAACGCTCACCACTAGCCCTGTATGTGCACTGACACACACGCACGCACGCACACACGCACGCACGCACGCACACACTCTCTCACACGCACACGCACGCACGCACGCACTCTCTCTCACACATGCACACATGCACACACACACACATACACACACGCGTACACTCACACATGCACACACAGGAAACACACACACACACGCGTACACTCACACATGCACAAATGCGCGCACACACACATCCCACATTCCTTGTTCCTGCGTCTTCATCTCAAATCCCAATTTGGCCTCTAATTGAAGTGGTGTAAAGCAGGTGCATAATGGTCTCTTATTCTGATTAATATTCCATATTCCATATTCCTATTCCATATTCATATTCCACATTCATATTCCATCCAGAGGGCTGAATAATTAATGGGGGACAATTAGGGGGATTAGAGGATGAGAGGCGGGGGAGGAGGGGGGAGGGAACCAGGTGTGGAGACAAAGAATTCCCCGTCGCTGGTTGGCCCCCCAGCAGCCCCCCTGGACCCGATCCTGCTCCCCCCCACACCCCACACCCACCCCCCCCCACACACACACACACCCCACCCCCCACACCCCCATCTGGGGGCTGAGGATGAGCAGTTAAGGATGGATTGATCGAAGGGGTTTTCCAAGGGGGGGGGGGGGGGGGGGGGAGAGAGAGAGAGAGAGAGAGAGAGAGAGAGAGATAAAAGCGGACGCCAGGTCCCAGGAGGGGGTCTGCAGGGCTGAGATGGGGTAAAAAGGAGGTTTCATATCGATTGCTATTTATGGACCAAGAAAGATAAAAGATAAAAAAGAAACAACAAAATAACTCCTACAGAAGCCTCCTCTTTGTTCTCTGTGGAGGAGGAGGAGGCTGTGACTCCCTCCTCCCCTCCCCTCCTCCTCCTCCTCCTCCTCCTCCTCCTCCTCCTCCTCCTCCTCCTCCTCCTCCTCCAGACCCTGCCAGAGAGGGAGAGTAGGTATGTGTGTCTGTATTCTGAGGTCACGGTTGTGCAGCCAAGATTCAAGATTCTTTATTTGCCAATGTACAAAGTACAATGGAATCCTTCCTCCACATTCCCTCCCACATTCCCATGCATTAATACTATTCTATACAACACTATACTATAACAAATACTATACACTCATGGAGTATACATACATATGGTGGATGGTGCAAGAAGCATTTCAAAGTGGCCGTAGTGCAGCTGTATAGTGATTGTATAATGAAAGTACAGTTCAGTGCAGTAACGGTAATGACTTCGGAAAGTCCAGCAAAGACGTGTGAAAGTGAAATATTAATGAAACTGTTATGATAGTGACAGCACTATACAACAGTTCAGGAGGCGCACTGCCTGTGGATAGAGACTGTCCTTGAACCTGCTTGTTACGGACGCTAAGGTACCGGCGAGCGGACCGCAGCGGGGAGAAGAGATGGAGCCCAGGGTGGTGGCGGTCCTTAGTGATGGAGATGGCCTTCTTCCGACATCTGGTCCTAAAGATCTCCTCCATACACGGAAGCTTACACCCGATTTCCGATATTATTATTTACTACTATTATTACTATTATTACTATTATTACATTATTATTATTATTATTATTATTTTCCGCCGTCCTCGTAACCCTGTGGATGGCTGTACGGCGGTGGGGTTGTAATGGAGCTGCGGTCCCCGGAGGTGTGTGGCGGTTATTAGCCACGACATGAGCAGCTTACTGGGGGTGTGGGGTAACCAACAGAGGAGCACGGAGGTCAGCCGGTGAAGAATGGAGGTGAGGGAGGGGGTGAGGGAGGGGGGGGTGTGGGAGGGTGGTGAGGGAGGTAGGGAGGTGAGGGAGGGGGGTGAGGGAGGGAGGGAGGGAGGGGGGTGTGGGAGGGTGGGAGGGAGGTAGGGAGGTGAGGGAGGGGGGTGTGGGAGGGAGGGAGGTGAGGGAGGGAGGGAGGGGGTGTGGGAGGGAGGGAGGGAGGTGAGGGAGGGGGGGTGTGGGAGGGAGGGAGGGAGGGAGGGGGTGTGGGAGGGAGGGAGGGAGGTCTGGGACCCCAAGGAAAGCCTTTCTGCCACAGAGGGGTTTTTTTGTTCTGTATGAAACAAGGTTATTATGAAGAACAAGAAGGAGGTTGCAGAGATAGCAGGGGATGTGTTTCACTGGAGCCCAGGTGGTTGAGCTGAGAGAGAGAGAGAGAGAGAGAGAGAGAGAGAGAGAGAGAGAGAGAGAGAGAGAGAGAGAGAGAGAGGAGAGAGAGAGAGAGAGAGAGAGAGAGAGAGAGAGAGAGAGAGAGAGAGAGAGGAGAGAGAGAGAGAGAGAGAGAGAGAGAGAGAGAGCAAAATAGAGAGGTAGAGAGAGAGACAGAACAAAAGAGAGAGGGAGATAGAGAGACGGGGGAGGCTATGTGGTCTTATCTTCTTCTGTGTGTGTTTGAGAGTCCTTTATGTCGTGTTTATTATTTGTTGGTCTCGTCCTCTAAAGCCTCTGGGGTCAGCAGGTGGTGTTAAGAAGATTACCTGAGACCCGGGCTCACCCAGTACAACCATCCCTGACCCAAGGGAGGGGTGGTGGTGGGTGGTGTTGGATGGTGGTGGGTGGTGTTGGGTGGTGGTGGGTGGTGGGTGGTGTTGGATGGTGGTGGGTGGTGGTGGGTGGTTTTGGGTGGTGGTGTTGGGTGGTGTTGCGGCCGTCCCGGGAAGCTTGACTTGACAATCCCACCCCTGCCCTGAGATTAGCTTCAGAGGGAATGGGAGGCGTCTTAACGCCCGTGGCTCTCAAGTGTTCTCAAAACTTACCAGGCGGGCTCCTGCTATCCCTCAGTGGGCCTAAACACAGTGTACTCACACCACCGACTAATAATTGGCACCTAACAGAACGGCTGAGGTTCTAGTTGGTGATTTGCATGTGCAATAAATACAGTCAGACGTTCAACGTATACTATAATGGATATTCTTGCTTAAAAAAAATAAGAGACTGAGGACAGGTATATGCATTAAATATGCAGTGGTACGATGATATGTCAGCAATGGTCCATCCATATGAATGGACCATCGAACGCCGCTCTGCTTTATTCATAGCTCTTGGTGTTTTCGACCTGCCAGCCCAGCGGGAGACAGGAGATGATGGCCTGTGGAAGTGTTCTGCGTCGGGGAGAATCTGGCGGAACGGTTGGCAGCCCGGCTGTCAGAGAGAACTTGACGTTTACATTTAGATCCTCCAACAACCTTTGTCTCATATCATCTCTCTCTCTCTCTCTCTCTCTCTCTCTCTCTCTCTCTCTCTATGCTCTCTCTCTCTCTATGCGCTCTCTCTCTCTCTCTCTCTCTCTCTCTCTCTCTCTCTCTCCTCTCTCTCTCTCTCTCTCTCTCTCTCTCTCTCTCTCTCTCTCTCTCTCTCTCTCTCTCTCTCTCTCTCTCTCTCTCTCTCTCTCTCTCTCTCTGGTGTAAAGGGGAAAGAGAAGTTAAAGGTCATCTCTCATCACAGCATGAGAGGCACTTGGCTTCACAGAGCTTAACGTCTGGTTTTGAAATGGTCTGAATCAGTTGGTCTTGTGTGTATATCTTTTGTAAAAAATGTCCTTCTCTCATTGCCTCGCTGTTTCTTACTGCTGTCTTTGTCTCTCGCTCTCTCTCTTTCATTCTGTACACCTCTCTCTCTCTCTCTCTCTCTCTCTCTCTCTCTCTCTCTCTCTCTCTCTCTCTCTCTCTCTACCTCTCTTCCTACGATCAGTTGACTCTCGCCGGTTAATGAACAGTCAACCTTGCAAGGATATGGACTGGCCTATCACAACATGCAAGGTGTGTGTGTGTGTGTGTGTGTGTGTGTGTGTGTGTGTGTGTGTGTGTGTGTGTGTGTGTGTGTGTGTGTGTGTGTGTGTGGTGTGTGTGTGTGTGTGTGTGTGTGTGTGTGTGTGTGTGTGTGTGTGTGTGTGTGTGTGTGTGTGTGTGTGTGTGTGTGTGTGTGTGTGTGTGGAAATGGGCCAACAGTGAAATCTAGGTCTGAATATCCTCAAAGCCGAGCAGCACGTCGTCCTCAACACCCAATGAGAGAGAGAGAGAGAGAGAGAGAGAGAGAGAGAGAGAGAGAGAGAGAGAGAGAGAGAGAGAGAGAGAGAGAGAGAGAGAGAGAGAGAGAGAGAGAGAGAGAGAGAGAGAGAGAGAGAGAGAGAGAGAGAGAGAGAGAGAGAGAGAGAGAGATAAGGATCTGAGAGACTGCAGAGAAAACAAATCACGTTACAAGCAGTGCAGAGCATGCTGCCCTCGTCCTGCTGAGACTGTGTGTGTGTGAGCGTGTGTGTACAGTACAGTCTTAACCAGTCAGACCCACCCGGGTTTAAACACGCAGGGAGGACATTGTTCTGGGAGGACGGTCCTGGGATGTGGTTTATCATCTGAGGGGGGGGCTTCCTCTGGGCCTCGTCAACCTCCCCGAATGGAGGCGCCATGTAAACAAACAGCCCTGCAGACAGAGAGGCCACACGGCCTCCTTAAAGCCCACAGTTATTAGCTCGGGGGGGCTGTTATTTTTGGGCCTCACGAGAAAGTGTGTGTGTGGGTAAAGCGTGTGTGTGTGTGTGTGTGTGTTTGTGGGTGTATGTGCGTGCATGCGTTTGTGCGTGCGTGCACACATGCGTGTGGCATCTGCCCTTTGACCTCAGAAGAATTTCCCTGTTGACGGATCTCCCTTTACATCTCTCTTCCCCTGGCTGCCTTGACCCTTCTCTCCACACACACGCACACACACACACGCACGCAGTCACACACACACACACGCACGCAGGCACACACACGGACGCACACACACGCACGCAGGCACACGCATGCACGCACACACGCAGGCACACACACACGCACGCACGCAGGCACACACACAGGCACACACACACACGCACACAGGCACACACACGCACGCAGGCAGACACACACACAGACGTCCTGGGTGTGGATCAGTGTGTCTGCAGCCTCTCTCCGGACCTCATCGGGTTTCACGGCCGCTGGGCCGGAATGCACCGCAGCGACTGCCAGAGCAAAGACCTTAGCCAATCAAACGCCTGCGTGAGACAGTGAGGCTCCTCCCCCTTTTACTGTCAGTCGAAGTGCGGACAAAATGTACACAATTTAACAGTACAGTAGTAGTTGCATGTAGTTTGTCCTCCAGTGTCTCTCGCCCTCCTCCCTCATCTTGGGAGAGAGACGCACAGGAGGTCTGAGGGGGAGGGGCTCTTGACGGCTGCCTCCTCCTCCTCCTCCTCCTCCTCCTCCTCTTCTTCCTCTTCCTCCTCCCTTCTCCCCCCTGACTCCCCCAAAGACAAACAAAGACAATGACATTCACACTGACCCTGTCTCTCTCTCTCCACCCTCTCTCTCTCCATCTATCTCTCTCTCGAAGGGAGCCACATCTTGGCTGTCGTCGCTGAATCCACTTTACCGCTAACATTACTCCAGTCTGAGCAGGACGCTGTAGGCAACATTCAGCATTACATTACATTACATTACATTACAGTCACTTAGCAGGTCTACGCTTTGGTCCAAAGAGTTTTACAATAAGTGCATTCCAGGGTTGTAAAGAGAGAGAGAGAGGGAGAGAGAGAGATTTTGAAACTAAAAAACCCAAGCTCCCTTCCTACATCCCTCAGCCATTGGCGATGTGCTGCTCACCTGTGATTGACAGGCAAGATGGGTTCCTTGAACCAATCAGGAAAGAAATGCCTTGATTGGTCAGTAATGAGCCAGGAGGAGCGGTCTGAAATCTGAATTGGCCTCTAATGAGGCAAACACAGTCAACTCCAAACAGATATTCTCACAGATCAGTTCACTCACTAATTGCTGATGGACGGCTGTGGCATTTCTAACTAATTACACTCAAATAATAGCTGGTTAATCTTAAGTGATGTTTTACCAGACGACGGTGGGTTGAGATGTTGTCTCATGTTCTTCTGAAAGCTCCTGTTTCCGTGGGGACGTATTGGGCTTTGTTGGTCCTGCTCCTCCCGGCCAATAAACGGGGGGTTGTGTTCAGTCAGGGTGAGTCGTCGTCCGGGCTCATCCTGTGTTTGCCAGTTCAGCGGTGATGTGATTCCCGTAGAGATTCACCCTCATTTCACCCAGACAAGGTGACCCCTCCTTACGCTTACCTGCCCCACATTTCGGGGGAAACATCTGTTTTCTCCCAGCGTCGGGGAAAAAAGAATGAAACGCACCTCATCTCACACCTCGGTACAGATTGACAGGTCCAGCTCCAAATTGCTTTTGTTCCCCGGGGGGGGGGGGGGGGGGGGGGTGTGTGTGTGTGTGTGTGTGTGTGTGTGTGTGTGTGCGTGCGTGCGTGAGCCACTCACACCACAGTATTAGCCCGAGATATTGGGTTGCAATTACTGTCAAAAGACTAACGTTTATGAACAGTTTTGTGAGGCCTGTGTGTGTGTGTGTGTGTGTGTGTGTGTGTGTGTGGGGAAGGGGTCTCAGGTGCCACAAATGTTTTTCGTTCCCTTCCAGAGGGTCATCAGAGGGTCGGGGGCCAGTAGACCCCACTCAGACATTACTGCCACTGTCCCGTGTAGATGAACACATTTCAGGGTTGTGTGATGTGGTGTGTGTGTGTGTGTGTGTCACGCTGTGGTGCATAAACACACCTCAAAGCCTCCTGATGTCAGCGTGGTGGAGGAGGAATCAGATAGCGCTGCTGTAGAGGAGAGAAGACTTCCCCCCCCATCCCCCGGCCGCTAGCTTTCTCGGTGTGTGTGTGTGTGTGTGTGTGTGTGTGTGTGTGTGTGTGTGTGTGTGTGTGTGTGTGTGTGTGTGTGTGGTGTGTGTGTGTGTGTGTGTGTGTGTGTGTGTGTGTGTGTGTGTGTGTGTGTGTGTGTGTCTCACCTGTGATGTACGCCCGCGGTCCCCCAGGCCGAACCGGTGCTGGCGTGGCCGCGGCGATGGCATGGTCTCCGTGGCGATGATGAAGCGGCCGGCTGTTGTTTGACCGTCGCGCTGAGCGATGGTGTTTGTGTGGGCGCTGGTAATTAAGATAGCACACACAAACACGCACATGCATACGCACACACACACACACACACACACCCCACCCCCAAGGGTGCAACGAGGTGATGGCGTGAGGACACCTAATTTCAATCTCCACTTCTCCCCGGGAATGAGGTGTGTGTGTGTGTGTGTGTGTGTGTGTGTGTGTGTGTGTGTGTGTGTGTGTGTGTGTGTGTGTGTGTGTGTGTGTGTGTGTGTGTGTGTGTGTGTGTGTGTGTGTGTGTGTGTGTGTGTGTGTGTGTGTGTGTGTGTGTGTGTGTGTGTGTGTGTGCGTGTATGAGAGAGAAGAAATGCAAGAAGCAAGTGTGTTCATTGGGATTTGTGAGCCTATTACGCTGTTTATGTACACACACACACCTGCACAAACACACATATCACGTTAAGACATTTTGATACACAGGCACATATTCCCATTTAGAGTCTGTCACATAAACACACATGCACGACCACACACACACACACACACACGCACACACCCCCCCCCCCCCCCCCCCCCCCCCCCTCTTCCTCCTCGTCCTCCTCGTGGCCGTGGGGGTCTGGGTGGTCCCTGTCTCAGTGTAATTACCTTCTCCCCTCGTCCTCCATGCCGTGAGAACAGCATCTCTCTCCTCCTCTCTTTGTGTTATCCTCACATGGAGCCCAGCAAAAATGTTCAAATCGAACTGGATTAATTTAAAACAACAGTGTTGTCCGAGGAACAGATTTATTGTTTTTTGGTTTGTTTGTTTGTTTGGTTGAAGTGTTGTGATGAATAATCAATAATTCAGGAGGAAAAGACGAAAGCGTTCTAGTGGCAGCACACGGACCGCGCTGTGCTGGCCAATACAGATTTTCAATTTCTCTTATTAAAGACAAACGACTGCCTAAAAACACATGAATATTATTTTTTTTAATCAATATTCATGAACACAAAATATCATCTTCACGAATGTTTGTTTTTTGGTGAAGGGAATACACATATATTTACTGATTTGTTCTGCTTTGCCCTAAAGCTTCACCGCTAACCGTTTAGCTTGACAAGATGCTCTGACATCCCACCGAAAATTAAACAACCTATTTTAGCCTGCATTAATCTGGGGTTTAACATTCTAAAAAACACTTCCATGTGGCCCCGTTGACCTCTGCATTAAAGTCATTAGATAACGCTTAAAAACGTCAAATGGTCTTAAAAGAAAAAGTATCAGCTTAATGGACGGGCTTCACTCGCCCGATGAATCACATCGGGTCCGTCTGCCGCCTCCTCGCTACGCCGAGGCGCCACTGCCCTCTGCTGGCGTCTTCTGTTACTACAGCCATTCAACCTTCGCTCCGATAGTCTCTCCCTCTGACACTTATTCTTCAGTATTTGTTGAACTCTATTAATGCTCCATAACATGTCGGTAGAGGCTAGTCCACCGTCATGGACCGCTCTGTTTTGTATCTCGCTACAGCTAGTAGTGCTTAGTTATATGTACTTGTTGTTATCATAGAGGCAGTTATGTGTGCAACATTTGAGTCCAAGACAAGTTTCCCCAAGGGAAAATAAAGTATATTGTATTGTATGGCGCTGGTTTTTTTTCTCTCCGTCTCAGCTGGTGGTTTTCTGTACGTTACGAGACCACATGGTACAAACCTTGTTATTATTTATTATTGTTAATATGTTTTGTTGTTGTTTCTGTTCAACAAATCTCCACGGTTCATGAATGTGACTGCAGCTTGGCTTTTGTATATTTTAGTATAATAAGTATACCATTTTATATCGGAGAAAGGAGAACGATAGGAGCTTCTTTCACGATCAATCACTCGATCAATCATTTGATCAATCACTCGATCGATCTCTCGCCTGCACGTGGCTTTTCTCTGAGCGTTTGTCCGTTTCGTCTCACCCCTTGTGTGCGTTTCGTCTCACCCCTTGTGTGCGTTTCATCTCACCCCTTGTGTGCGTTTCATCTCACCCCTTGTGTCCGTTTCGTCTCACCCCTTGTGTGCGTTTCATCTCACCCCTTGTGTGCGTTTCATCTCACCCCTTGTGTGCGTTTCGTCTCACCCCTTGTGTGCGGTTCCCATGTTGTTGTTACTTATTGTTTATTAATTGTTCACGTTTCCCAGTCGCACCGAGCGGTGCAGCCGCTCACACAAGACACTCTTGTCACGCAAAGGGAAGAAGAAGAAGAAGAAGAAGAAGAAGTCATGCATCTTCTTCTTCTTCTTCTTCTTCTTCTTCTTCTTCAGGAAGAGAATCTGGAAGCTATTAGTCAGCTGAGTTGTGAAATATCACGTTAAATTCATGTCCACTGCTACAGCCCTTGAGCTGTGTGTGTGTGTGTGTGTGTGTGTGTGTGTGTGTGTGTGTGTGTGTGTGTGTGTGTGTGTGTGTGTGTGTGTGTGTGTGTGTGTGTGTGTGTGTGTGTGTGTGTGTGTGTGTGTGTGTGTGTGTGTGTGTGATGATTGCTTTGTCCGCAATAACATGTGTTAATGTCTTGTTTGCTCTTCACGACACACACGGAGACATCACCAAACACTCCGTCTGATGTTGTGAAAGAGAACAACCGTGACCTCCATGATGACATGGGAGGACATTTTGTGAGTGGGTTCATTGACAGCCTGCTTGTTGTTGTGCTTCCAGGTCCTGGGGACCCCCACAGAGGACCTCTGGCCGGGGGTGCACTCCCTGCCTCACTTCAAACCAGGTGACCAGACGCACACACACACACACGCACACAAACACACACGCACACAAACACACAGGCACACACAGCTGTGCCCCAGCCAGACCCCGGGGTGAGCAGGGGGAGCGTAGCCAGGAGCTTGTGGGAGGTGGCCAGTAGATTAGACTCTAGTACTGAACTTAAGTACACATTTGAGGTACTTGTACTTTATGTCTCTATGTTCTGGTGTCGTATACTTAAACTATTGCACTACGTCTCAGAGGGAACATTTATTTATTTATCTTCAGCTACTAGTTACTTTACAGATTCAGATTTACGATACAAAATATAATCAATACAAAACAATGGTCCTTATATTTAAATGGGTTCTCTATTCAGAACCTGGTGTACTCATTTCGGATCTTTAGGCCTTCATTATCATCATACAAGTACAACAACATTGTCTAGCAATCTTCAAGACACTCTTATGTCAAAATAAAAACAAAATAAACAGGTAAGAAAATTGCCAGAAAAAAGATGGTATATATACTTTACATATTGCGGTGGTCCAGTAGTTCAAATGTACTGTATGGCCCTACAAAAAGTAGCAGTATGACGTACCATGTCACTAGGTTATGGAGTATTGATCCAGTACAGTATTGTAGTCACACAGAACAGTCCAGTAACAGTCCAACAGTACAGTATTGTAGTCCCAGTCCACTGTGCACTGAGGGCGGTGTGTTAAACAAAATATATAACTATAACTATAACTATAAGATAAGATAAGATAAGATAACATCTTATAAGATAAGAGGAAGAAGAGCGTCATACAGCCCTACCCATCAGCCCTACCCATCAGCCCTACCCATCAGTACTACCCATCAGCCCTACTCATCAGCCCTACTCATCAGCCCTACTCATCAGCCCTACTCATCAGCCCTACTGATGAGTACTCATCAGTACTACATCTGATCCAGATGTGGTCTTTGATATCTAAAGGAAACACACTCGGCAGAAGGGCGGGACATGAGATATGGGGGGGAGAGAGAGAGAGAGAGAGAGAGAGAGAGAGAGAGAGAGAGAGAGGTAGTGAAGGGGAGACGGGCGATCAAGGGTGTTACAATGTGATGTTATGAGATCATGTGACAAACCTTCCGTCTCTAGTGACCAATTAGAGCTCGGCTGGCGTGACAGAGAGAGAGAGAGAGAGAGAGAGAGAGAGAGAGAGAGAGAGAGAGAGAGAGAGAGAGAGAGAGAGAGAGAGAGAGAGAGAGAGAGAGAGAGAGAGAGAGAGAGAGAGAGAGGAGAGAGAGAGAGAGAGAGAGAGAGAGAGAGAGAGAGAGAGAGAGAGAGAGAGAGAGAGAGAGAGAGAGAGAGAGAGAGAGAGAGAGAGCGAGAGACGCACGCACGCACGCACGCATCTCTCTCTTCCTGTGGCCGTGATTAGAGTTGGCTCTCGTTCGCCGCTCTCACACAGCGTGCTGGACAGCTGTGCCGTTGCCTGATGACCTCACACACCGCACACACACACACACACAAAACACACACACACACACACACACACTTGGCAGTTCATCTGGTCATCTGGTGCCGGGTGTTTTTAAGGCAGATAAGAACTCCAAAGCAAACTTTACTTGGTAAACTAAGTGAAGATCACACAGGGATATACGTTGAAATAATGGACTGCTTGATTATCCCTCATTCTTATTCAGCCTTACTGTTAGGACCCAACGAGGCCGGCCAGCCAAATGTGCCAGAGAACCCAAAAGAAAAAAAAAGTTCCTATCTGTAGGCTGTGTCTTCTACGTCTGCTTGACCAATACAGTGGCTGTGTCCTAAATCCTCTAAATTCTCTCCTCCCTCTCTAGTAGTTCAATGTAGAGGACTATATAGTGAAATCCTTCCCTCATTCCCTACTCCCTCTCTAGTAGTTCAATGTAGAGGACTATATAGTGAAATCCTTCCCTCATTCCCTACTCCCTCTCTAGTAGTTCAATGTAGAGGACTATATAGTGAAATCCTTCCCTCATTCCCTACTCCCTCTCTAGTAGTTCAATGTAGAGGACTATATAGTGAAATCCTTCCCTCATTCCCTACTCCCTCTCTAGAAGTTCAATGTAGAGGACTATATAGTGAATCCTTCCCTCATTCCCTACTCCCTCTCTAGTAGTTCAATGTAGAGGACTATAGAGTGAAATCCTCCCCTCATTCCCTACTCCCTCTCTAGTAGTTCAATGTAGAGGACTATATAGTGAAATCCTTCCCTCATACCCTACTCCCTCTCTAGTAGTTCAATGTAGAGGACTATATAGTGAAATCCTTCCCTCATTCCCTACTCCCTACTCCCTCTCTAGTAGTTCAATGTGGAGGACTAGATAGGTAAAACACTACACTACTGGAGTCTCCGTTAATGATGTCATTTCTGTCTCATAATTAAATGTGCCAGATGTTTGTCGGTGGACGTCTCTTCTTGTCAGTCTGCAATTTTTCTTTCAACTCAATGATGGCATGATGGGATATATGCTCATTAAGTGACTTTTCACAATGCATTGTGGGATATAATTAGTACACTATATAGGGTATAGGGGATATCATAGGGAATCATGTGTGCTATACATTCACTATCTAGTGCACTATTGAGTGAGTAGTGAGTGATTTCAGACAGTAGAGGGCAGAGCAGAGACGACAGCTACTGCGTTAAACAGTATGCGTATACAGACACTGAGCAGCAGGTGGCAGTGTTGCTTCATTCTGTAAACGCGTGGTTTCGTGCCGTTTTTACTCTGAGGAAGATAAGTGTGAACGTTTCTCCCTGAAATAAGTAAAGATATTTTGTATTTTATTCGATTTTTTTTTTTATCATAATTAATTGTATTTTCACATCACACAATTGTTGACACATCCCAACATCATGGTTATTGTGTGAGTTGTTTACTTTTTGTTTAATTTTGAGTTATGAAAGCTAGTTCAAGTCTGCACTAGCGAGGAACATATAAAACTTTAGAGAGATAATACTTCCTTCCTCTCTCTCTCTCTCTCTCTCTCTCTCTCTCTCTCTCTCTCTCTCTCTCTCTCTCTCTCTCTCTCTCTCTCTCTCTCTCTAACTCCCTGTCTCCCTGAGCAGAGTATAACTCACTAACTAACTAATTAACTGTCTGTCTGTCCGGCTGACAGACAGGAAGTGGCAGCTCCACACTCATGAGAGGAAGTGGTCCGTAAGGGACGTCCAGCCGGGCCAAAAACACAGAGCAACCAGAGGGCCCTCAGTAGAGCGCCTACCTCCGCCACACCAAAAAGTCTACAACCGAATCAACTGTTCATTGGCCCATGAGTAATCTAACCACCAAGTTGTGTCCAATTCCATACATAACTTATTTGTTCGAGTTTTTTTAGATAGAGTTATCTGGCTAACAAACAAACAGACAAAGACAAAGACCAGGGGCCAAAACATTACCTCTTCTCATCTTCGATTGGCGGAGGTAGTAAACCCAGACCTGGAAACATGCTGTAATGTTGAGGGCTGAGAGCTATTAACACTTATCTATATATCTATATATATATATATATATCTATATATATATATATATATATATATATATACATACAGTATATATAAAGTGTTTCATGAGGAACCCGGTCGTCCTGGGTCGTGAGCTCCAGCCGTGCTGAGTGACGTTCTGATGTTCTGAGAAGTGTTGACAGTCTGGAGCGCCTGCTGCCAGAGCCCTGTGCTGGGGTGGTGCTGATGGGGGTGATGGGGTGATGGGGTGATGGAGGAATGAAAACAAGAGATTAGAGGCTCAGGGGGGGAAGAACCATCCACACAGACTGGGCTGTGTTATGCTGTGTTATGGTGTGTTGTGTTGCGTCATTTCATGTTGTGTTGTTTGTGTTGTGTTATTTTATGTTGTGTTGTGTTTGTGTCTCTTAAACTTAACTTGTGTTTGTTGTGTTTTTGTCTTCGCAGACCGCTTTACAGTTTACAGCGCTAAGAAGCTCAGACAAGCGTGGAATAAGTAAGTGGAACATAATGACACACACAGTGTGTGTGTGTGTGTGTGTGTGTGTGTGTGTGTGTGTGTGTGTGTGTGTGTGTGTGTGTGTGTGTGTGTGTGTGTGTGTGTGTGTGTGTGTGTGTGTGTGTGTGTGTGTGTGT
>CM051008.1:19700268-19712768 GCA_027704905.1 Muraenolepis orangiensis
AATGGCCCCTGGTGAAACAGGGGCAAGGAGATCATCCTATTGTTAAGAGACGAGAGAGAGGGGGGGTGTTTGTGTGTAATGACGGGCTGCAGGGGCGCGGGAGAGACGATAAGTGTCGACCCTTAATGATGGGGTACGGAGACACCAGACAAGGGGCCCCCGGCAGACACACACACACACATAAACTCTCCTGATTACATCTGCAATCACCAGGAGCAGGTGCAAGATGTCCTCCACACACACACACACAGGTTCTGTCCTCTGTGTTCCGTCCTTCAACGTCCCATCATCATGTGTGTGTGTATGTGTGTGTGTGTGTGTTTGTGTTTGTTTGCGTGCGTGCATGTGCGCGTGTGCATGTGTGTGTGTGTGTGTGTGTGTGTGTGTGTGTGTGTGTGTGTGTGTGTGTGTGTGTGTGTGTGTGTGTGGAGTGTAAGTAGCCCCACCAGGAGAACGATGTCCTCTCTCCAGCTCAGCGTTCACATGGAAATTACGTCTTTGTCTCCTCCTCTTCCAACCTCTGACAGCCTGAGAACCCTGCACTGATAGGGGCCTAATCCCCCCCCCCCACACACACACAAACACACACACACAAACACACACACACACACACAGGGAAGCAGGGGCTGGGAGAGGGAAGCAGGGCCGGGAGAGGGAAGCAGGGCCGGGAGAGGGAAGCAGGGCTGGGAGAGGGAAGCAGGGCTGGGAGAGGGAAGCAGGGCGGGGAGAGGGAAGCAGGGCTGGGAGAGGGAAGCAGGGCTGGGAGAGCCGCGGCGGGCAGGGCTGCTGGTGCTGATGCTGTTGTTGTTTATGTGATGAGTGCTGCTGCATTATTTATAGGAGGTAGCCAAAGCTGGGCTGCGTTAGACACACAGATATACAGATAGAGAGACAGAGAGGGAGAGAGAGAGAGGCAGAGGATAGGCAGGCAGGCGTTCCATCTCTCTCTTTCTCTCTCTTTCTCACATTCTTTCTCTCTCTCTCTCTCTCTCTCTCTCTCTCTCTCTCTCTCTCTCTCTCTCTCTCTCTCTCTCTCTCTCTCTCTCTCTCTCTCTCCCTCCCTCCCCCCACCCCTCTCTCTGTATTCTGTGTGGTGAGGGGAGGTGTGGGTAAACCTCCCACTGGGGCCTCCTTTGTGCCGGCTGTATGGCTGCCTTTGAGGAAGCCCCAACACCTACTGAGGAGGAGGGAGAGGAGGAGGGGGAAGAAGAGGAGGAAGAGTCTCCTTCGCCGTGCCACAACAAGCTTACAATGACTGTCATCGGCATGACTAAAAAGCAAGCAGAAAGAGGAGGTGGGGGTGTAGAGAGAAGCCGTCATTCTTTCAGAGAATGGATGGAGATTTAGAGAGAGATGGAAGGTGGGGAGAGGAGGGTGGGCTCGGGGGAAAACTCTATATTTCTGAGCCTGTGCTTATTTATTTATCGATCTATTTATTGTACAGTAGCGTGTCTCTGCAGGGGTCCATGTTTATTCACGCCAGTGCATTATTCAGACGATCAGTTGGCCGACGTGACAACGCACACACGGACACGGACGGCCAGAGGGTCGACCGTCTCTCCGCCGCACTGGATATCACATGTCTTATCCCTGGGGTCTGTGTACAGTCGTATCTGCATCTAATCATTCATCATTCGACAGAACTAATGTTTACAATTAGTTTAGTTTGTTGGATGCACAAAAAGTATGCATTTTCTTTTGGTGGTGTCACTCAAGAAGGTAATCATCCATGAAGCATTGCTGCACACGGGTCACCCATCAAAGACGCTCCGTGTCTACGGTCTGGACGCTGCATCAGACCATCTGGTGTTAAGGTCACAGTAGCACAGCACAAAGCAGCACACATCTAGCTTGTAAGGAAACTCCAGTTTCTGGACTAAAGATTGTGCTGTTTATTCAATGGTAAGCTGTTGTCACTGTAGCCAACGGCAGCACTAGTTGAGTCCTCCTGCGGAGTGAACCATCACATCACCGCTGACAACCTGCAGAGGGTCCATGGTGCCCCTGATTGGAGCACCATGGACCTAATGAACGGGATGGTCATCAGGACCATGGCAGAGGCGGGATGTAACAAAGTACAAATACTTTGTTACTGTACTTAAGTCGATTTTTAAGGTATCTCTTCTTTACTTACTCTTAGTATCAGAGTTACTTTGACTCCCTACATTTTAACACACATTTCTGTACGTTCTACTTCTTACATTTTAAATACAGGCTTGTTACTTTAGTTTTAATGCATTTAATGTGAATTACAGATTATTGTTATTTATATATATTAATGCGTGTGAACTTCGCCAGCCGGAAGCGACCATGCGGCCATGTGTGCGTGAATATAGCCGACGGCACTCTGGAGAAACTGCGACTATAACTATCAGCGTTTAGAAGGCCACACCGCTATACATCCCGCTATACATCCACTACATTCCGTTACTAAACCGCTGCGATGGCTGTGGTGTCTCTAATCCAGCCTGGACGCAGCCTGCTGTTGTCCCCATGACTTGGCAGCGTGTGGCGTCCCGCTGGGTGGTGGCGGTCAGCCGCTGAGGGTCAGCAGAAGGACATTGGGGCCCACGGGCTTCGCTGTGTCCCTTTGAAGATAACCGGCCTCAGGCCGGGAAGGTAGTGTCCGGCATTTAGGCCGGACAGACATTTATTTTGGACTAAACACACAGACACACAGACACAAAGCTATCTATGGCCCACACCCCCCTCTCTCTCTCTCTCTCTCTCTCTCTCTCTCTTTCTTCTTATACACACACACACGGTAGGAATCATGTTCATAGCCTAAAGGCATTATTCCAGCAGTGGCTGGCTGAAATTTTGTCTTCCAAAATAAGACAAACTAACTGCCAAAAGAAAGAGGATTTGAGAATATTAAAAGTAAAAAACACATATTGTCCTTCCGGATACTAGTGAGGTTTATAGGACAGAAAAAAAACCCGTCAATGTGTGCGGTCGGGCCAAATGACCCGCCGGAGTGTGTGTTTCAGGTAGAGGACAAAGTGCTTTAAAGAGCCTCCTGCTGATAGCCTGGAGGCTGAGGGGAGAGGAGAGGAGAGAGAGGAGAGGAGAGGAGGGGAGAGAGGAGAGGAGGGGAGAGAGAGGAGAGGAGGGGAGAGAGAGGAGATAAGAGAGGGGAGAGATGAGAGGGGAGAAAGGAGAGGGGAGGGGAGAGAGGAGAGGGGAGAGAGAGAGGAGAGGGGCCGTGATGAGAAGCGGGGACGGGTATCCGCAGGTATTGCCTTGAGAAACAGAAACCTCCTCCGGCTTTAACCTTGGTTTCTCCACCACGTCCGCCCCCACTCTCTGAGCAAATGCCTTTTTTTCCTGCGATCTTTCATTGTTGTGAAGGAGCATTTTTGAGTTTAAGTTGAAATGTATGTTATGTTTTTCTATAAATAATTCTGGTGAAATTCGTTCTACTCCAGAGATATTTTTCTCCTGCTCTTCACGCTCCCGACGCTCGGGGCCCAGAAGGGTGCGCTCAGCAGATGTTTTAAACTCGTGTCTGGTTTCCCCTAAAGTCAGCGCTTCAGAATGTGTTGATCAGAGGGAGTTCTCTCCTGTTGCTTCACGGCGTGTTTCATTTTTTAATCACATGGTGTCCATTCCTACATGTTGTTCACACCAGGGTCCGCTGGGCTGAGGAGCGGATTCACCCACAGGAGTTACGCCACCATTTTGTGTCTTTGTTCCCCCCCCCCCCCCCCCCGCCCCCTCTTGTCCTCCTATAACTCTGTACTACTCTGTATTCACTCTGTAGTCACTCTGTAGTCACTCTGTATTCACTCCTCTCTGTAAGACTCTCTAGTCTCACCCTGGCCTCTTTGTGCATACAGAAACGCTGCTTCATCCCTCCACGGGTCAGAGTGATAGACAGGTGGTGGTATTCCATGGGATGAGTATCTCTCTCTCTCTCTCCCCCCCATCTCTCTCTCTCTCTCTCTCCCCCCATCTCTCTCTCTCTCTCTCCCCCCCCCCGTCTCTCTTGAGGACCAGTGCTGGGTAGTTAGCAACCAGAAGAGAACCGAGAAGTTGGAATTAAGGGGAAGATACCACAGCATGTATAAAAGGAGGCTGCAGGGAGAGAGAGAGAGAGGGAGAGAGAGAGAGAGAGAGAGAGAGAGAGAGAGAGAGAGAGAGAGAGAGAGAGAGAGAGAGAGAGAGAGAGAGAGAGAGAGAGAGAGAGAGAGAGAGAGAGAGAGAGAGAGAGAGAGAGAGGCTGATGCATCTCTCTCTCTCTCTCTCTCTCTCTCTCTCTCTCTCTCTCTCTCTCTCTCTCTCTCTCTCTCTCTCTCTCTCTCTCTCGCTCTCGCTCTCTCTAGCTTGTCATTCAGGCCCAGCAGGATTCCCGACTAGAGAGAGGGAGAGAGACTAAGAGAGAAGGCGTGGAATATATATTGTGCAGTTTGTTTATTTCCAGAAAGAAGCCACCTGCCAGATGCCACCTGCCTGCTAAAGGACAACGTGTGTTAGTTAGAGAGAGAGACAGAGTATGTCAGAGAGAGTTAGTAGGAGAGAGAGAGAGAGAGAGACAGAGTGTTAGTGAGAGAGAGAGACAGAGTGTTAGAGAGAGAGAGAGAGAGAGAGAGAGAGAGAGAGAGAGAGAGAGAGAGAGAGAGAGAGAGAGAGAGAGAGAGAGAGAGAGAGACACAGACAGTGTGTTGGTGTCTGTGAAAGGGAGTGATTTGTCTCTGCTTGTCTTTCTCATTACCATAAGCTTCCCTTTCTAGCCCTCCAGCTGTACTAGGTTGCTCTCTCTCTCTCTCTCTCTCTCTCTCTCTCTCTCTCTCTCTCTCTCTCTCTCTCTCTCTCTCTCTCTCTCTCTCTCTCTCTCTCTCTCTCTCTCTCTCTCTCTCTCACGCACCTGTTTTGCACCCGTATTCTGCCCCCTTTTTCTTTTTCTTCTTCCGTATGCCATACTGAGCTAACATTGCACTAGCATGAGCCCCTTATTGTCTTGGGTCACACGACAGGTCACGTGACCGGTCACGTGACCGGTCACGTGACCGGTCACGTCTCCTCGTGGACCGTTCCACCAATAGGAGGTGGATGCGGTGAGATGAATGTGTCTTCGCTTCAAGTTCAGTGGTGTGTGTGTGTGTGTGTGTGTGTGTGTGTGTGTGTGTGTGTGTGTGTGTGTGTGTGTGTGTGTGTGTGTGTGTGTGTGTGTGTGTGTGTGTGTGTGTGTGTGTGTGTGTGTGTGTGTGTGTGTGTGTGTGTGTGTGAATCCGTACCATATGGACGCTGAGCTGATCAGACGGGCTGACGGCGGGGTTGGTTCTCCAGATGGATGAGGACTCCGCACAACCAAACTCAACCATCTGAAGCTCGTCCTTTTTGCCCCCGACAAAGCAAGGAACAACCAAAATATGGAGGAATTTACAAGAATTGTACAAAGCTGCCGTGTTTGACGGAAGGTCAAAGGTCAGCACAGCGCTCTGTTGATGAGAAAAACAAACTCGCACACGAGAGTGTGAGGTTTATCCAGGTTATTTATTTATCATTGTGATGTGTTTATTATTGATATTATTTTCCTCCTTTCAATTACGTTAATTGAGAAACTATCACAAAGGACAGCCTTCTCTCTCTCTCTCTCTCTCCATCTCTTTTATGCTCTCTCTCTTTCGTCGACATATGGGCATCGCTAATGAGCGTCGGCCATGTTGGACTTAGTCCCCATTAGAGGGGGGGGGGGGAGAGGGGGTATTTCCTTTTTGTGTGTGATGCCGACGCCCACCACAGTGCTTCGACGTCTGTCTCTGAATTAGTGAATTAGTGTCAAATAAAGTCAGCAAACTAGTTGAAACTTACATGGCTGACTGCCATTGAAAAAGACAACAACAACTGCTCTGAGAGGGAGAGGGAGAGGGAGAGAGACACACACACACTCACAGAAAGAGAGAGACTGACAGACAGAGACAAAGAGAGACAGACAGGCAGAGACTGAGAGAGAGAGAGACAGACAGACAGATACCGAGAGAGACAGACAGGCAGAGACAGAGAGAGAGAGACACACAGACAGAGAAAGAGAGACCGAGAGAGAGACAGAGACAGACAGACAGAGAGACAGACCGAGAGAGAGGCAAAAATGAAAAGTCAGACAGAAAAGCAGAAATAAAGACAGAAAAGGAAAGGGAAGGCAGGTGGGAAACGAGTGAGCTAGAGAGAGACAGACAGACAGTCAGACAGACAGACAGACAGACAGACAGCATCCCTGTAATGTAACATCCTTTATTTTCCACTACGACACGTTTGTCAGAGGAGATGCAGCCTCCCTGACGATGATAGCTCAGGGACACACGCACACGCACACGCACACGCACAGATGTTAACATGCACTGTCACGCACAGCTTCTCAAGTTCACTCTTTAAACTATTCAGTGTGTTTTGGGCTAAACACTGTCATTAAGTCATTATAGTATAACAGTTGTGTATAATGATCGTTTATCCCCACAGAATACATGACAACATCTTGATGGACATTTACACAGACCCAGGGTTTTTTGTGTGGGCCTGTCGATGCGTCTATGGAATGCTCACCGTGGTGTGAGTACGGCAGAGGGGGGCGCAGGGTTTAAAAGCTGGGATGCAGAAGAAACTCAGACCTGTGTCTTAACCCTCTCTACTCAGACCTGTGTCCCGGTCCTAACGCTCTCTACCAAGACCTGTGTCCCGGTCCTAACCCTCTCTACCAAGACCTGTGTCCCGGTCCTAACGCTCTCTACCATGACCTGTGTCCCGGTCCTAACCCTCTCTACCATGACCTGTGTCCTGGTCCTAACCCTCTCTACCATGACCTGTGTCCCGGTCCTAACCCTCTCTACCATGACCTGTGTCCCGGTCCTAACGCTCTCTACCATGACCTGTGTCCCGGTCCTAACGCTCTCTACCATGACCTGTGTCCCGGTCCTAACGCTCTCTACCATGACCTGTGTCCCGGTCCTAACGCTCTCTACCATGACCTGTGTCCCGGTCCTAACACTCTCTACCATGACCTATGTCCCGGTTCTAACCCTCTCTACCAAGACCTGTGTCCCGGTCCTAACGCTCTCTACCATGACCTGTGTCCCGGTCCTAACCCTCTCTACCATGACCTGTGTCCCGGTCCTAACCCTCTCTACCATGACCTGTGTCCCGGTTCTAACCCTCTCTACCATGACCTGTGTCCCGGTCCTAACCCTCTCTACCAAGACCTGTGTCCCGGTCCTAACGCTCTCTACCATGACCTGTGTCCCGGTCCTAACCCTCTCTACCAAGACCTGTGTCCCGGTCCTAATGCTCTCTACCATGACCTGTGTCCCGGTCCTAACCCTCTCTACCATGACCTGTGTCCTGGTCTTAACCCTCTCTACCATGACCTGTGTCCTGGTCTTAACCCTCTCTACCATGACCTGTGTCCCGGTCCTAACCCTCTCTACCATGACCTGTGTCCCGGTCCTAACCCTCTCTACCATGACCTGTGTCCCGGTCCTAACCCTCTCTACCATGACCTGTGTCCCGGTCCTAACGCTCTCTACCATGACCTGTGTCCCGGTCCTAACCCTCTCTACCATGACCTGTGTCCCGGTCCTAACCCTCTCTACCATGACCTGTGTCCTGGTCTTAACCCTCTCTACCATGACCTGTGTCCCGGTCCTAACGCTCTCTACCATGACCTGTGTCCCGGTCCTAACCCTCTCTACCATGACCTGTGTCCTGGTCCTAACCCTCTCTACCATGACCTGTGTCCCGGTCCTAACCCTCTCTACCATGACCTGTGTCCCGGTCCTAACCCTCTCTACCATGACCTGTGTCCCGGTCCTAACCCTCTCTACCATGACCTGTGTCCCGGTCCTAACGCTCTCTACCATGACCTGTGTCCCGGTCCTAACGCTCTCTACCATGACCTGTGTCCCGGTCCTAACGCTCTCTACCATGACCTGTGTCCTGGTCCTAACCCTCTCTACCATGACCTGTGTCCTGGTCTTAACCCTCTCTACCATGACCTGTGTCCCGGTCCTAACGCTCTCTACCATGACCTGTGTCCCGGTTTTTGGTGCTTCAATCCACGTCTGGCGGTCTCCACGCGTAAGGGCTGTATGCTTGTGTTCCCGTTTGCTTTTGTCTGTTTTTGTTGTGTTGTTGGTGTGTGTGTGTGTGTGTGTGTGTGTGTGTGTGTGTGTGTGTGTGTGTGTGTGTGTGTGTGTGTGTGTGTGTGTGTGTGTGTGTGTGTGTGTGTGTGTGTGTGTGTGTGTGTGTGTGTGTGTGTGTGTGTGTGTGTGTGTGTGTGTGTGGCCGTGTCCCCATCGTGGTCCTGGTCCTCTGGGGTGGGTCAGGCTTCAGAACAGAGGTCCAGTGAGTTTTATCACAGCCGTCCAGAGCTGCGGTGCTGGCTGCTGCCGTGTGCTGCGCTGCCAGCTGTTTCTGGCCGGCTGGGCTCCGTCGGCCCACGGGAGGAAAAAAATAAAACAACCTTTCATCTGTCATTACCCCTCCCCCCCCCCCCCCCCCCCCACCCACCACCTCCTCCTCCTCCTCCTCCTCCTCCTCAGCATCCACACTGCATCGCTTAAAGACTCTGTAATTGTGTTTGCCCACAAATTGGTTTGCCCAAATGTCTTCTGGTCCTCTTTTCTTTTTTTTCCCTTCATGATGACTTTCTCCGTAGGTGTGTGAGCGTCACTGAGGCGATTAGATTAGCTTCAGAATCCATCCCGCCGGTTGATCTAAATGTCACATTAACCTTGATATTTCACAGGGCAGCTCCTGATGCCAGCCATGCGGGTTATGAAAAAGATTCTCTTAAGAAGGAGCGTAGTCATGCCAGCGGTTCTCACTGTAGTCGTCCACATTGATATTCAGTCTAAGCAGCCAAATGACATCCACCCCTCGATTGACCTGAAGATCCCCTGAAAGCCTTGATGGCAAAATGTTGAGGGGTCTCTAAAAACCTTAATAATTTGTCACTTGCAATTGTCACTCAAAATACATTTTAAAAGCTTGCTATATCCAGTATTAATAATTAGAATTGCAAAACATGTATTAACAAAAATGAAGTGGTGTTTCCTCTTATAATTCCCAGTTGTTTCTGGAAAGGGGGGGCGATGCTGCAAACCCAAGTGTTGTGTAGTTTAGAAAAACTTAACATATTAATATTGCTCTCTCTTAGTACTCTCTCGTACTACTCTCTCGTACTACTCTCTCATATTAGTGCCCAGACGGAGCGCCACACTCTCAAAGTGCCTCGGAAAACCACGTCGACGGCCCCAAGTGACGCAACTCAGAGTTCAAAAGCAGAACGTTCAACAAACTGCTTGGTGGAGACCGGCAAAACCATTGTTATTTTACTCCTGTTTTCTCTAAAGTCATATGGTAGTATGTATATCAGGTAGTGGTGACATGTTCAACTTGTACCCTGCAGGGGTTCTCATAACACCCTGCTTAGCGCCACCACAAGTAGCCAGCTCAGGAGCAGCCAGCTGAAGAACCCCCAGCTCAGGAACCACCAGCTCAAGAACCACTAGCTCAGGAACCCCCAGGCCGGGAGCAGCTAGCAGCTCAGGGTTCTCCAGCTCAGGAACCCCCAGGCCGGGAGCAGCTAGCAGCTCAGGAACCCCCAGCTCAGGAACCCCCAGCTCAGGAACCCCCAGCTCAGGAACCCCCAGCTCAGGGGCCTCCAGCTCAGGAACCCCCAGCTCAGGAACCACCAGCTCAGAAACCCCCAGCTCAGGAACCACCAGCTCAGGGGCCTCCAGCTCAGGAACCACCAGCTCAGGAACCCCCAGCTCAGGAACCCCCAGCTCAGGGGCCTCCAGCTCAGGAACCACCAGCTCAGGGGCCTCCAGCTCAGAAACCACCAGCTCAGGAACCCCCAGCTCAGGAACCCCCAGCTCAGGGGCCTCCAGCTCAGGAACCCCCAGCTCAGGGGCCTCCAGCTCAGGAACCACCAGCTCAGGAACCCCCAGCTCAGGAACCCCCAGCTCATGAACCACCAGCTCAGGAACCCCCAGCTCAGGAACCCCCAGCTCAGGAACCCCCAGCTCAGGAACCCCCAGCTCAGGGGCCTCCAGCTCAGGAACCCCCAGCTCAGGGGCCTCCAGCTCAGGACTTCAGCATAAGAACCTCTACCACTGGCACTGAGTCTGTGTAAGACTTAGGTAGGGGGGACCTAAGCCTGACTCAGATCTTGAGACTCTCTGGGCTCCTGGTTGGAGTTGGGGGGCGGGGAGTGATCACCACAGCTTTTCTCAAGAGGCTAACCAGACCACTCACATGAGCTCCGATATCACCCTTCACTCTCTCTACTCTCACCATCCCCCTCATCTTCCTCCCTCGCTGGCTCTTACTCCGTATGTAGGAGTGATGTTTTGGACTTCCCTTAGCATTAGCTTCTGATTGCATTGGCTTAATCAATGGGCTGTTTTTGTGAAAGCAAGAAAAAAGATTCCGGTCTCCGCTCTCAAAACATGTGGGGTAAAGATGCCACGGGGTGCTGGTGTCCTTGGAGAGCATCCTTCAGAGAGCATCCTTCAGAGAGCATCCTTCAGAGACCAAGAGGTAGCATCGTCGTAGACCGTCCCTGGTCGGGAAGGAAGTGGCGTTATATTGTTTAAAAAAATAGCGGAAATAAGCTTAGTCAAAGCCTTTAAGTTACTTAACATATTAGCTTTTTTTCCCTTTGTTGATTGTTTGGCCAGGTAGTAAATTAACCTGAATTAAATCACCATATTATATCTTTTTTATGCCTTTTTTCCGGACTTATGCGTGGCTGCGTTGGGTGAACAAGGCCGGGGTAAGAGAAGAGAAGTTAGCGGCTGCAAAGGAAGCTGTTGCATTATTCATGTCCACTGCTGGACCAGCTTTAATTAAAACCCCTGCTCCGTATTGTGGAGGGAAGGAGGAGGAGGAGGAGGAATGTGTCTTGTTTTTTTCTCCCCCTCAAACCCACCGCTGCCGTTCACCACGCTTCACTTATCAAAGGAGAGCACACACACACACACACACACACACACACACTCACACTCACACACTCACTCTTTCTCGCGTTGTAAGCACAACGCTCGGCCCAAAACAAGCTGTGTGATTGCTAAGAGAGTAGCACTGGGTACAGGGGTAGCTGTTTCTCGCTAGCTGAGCTTAACCGCCCCGATGACATGAAGCAGCCAGGGTGAGGCTAACGCTACACTGACTAAGGCTAGTTGACCTTGTTATGCTGTGAGCAGTGTGGTTCCATCCAGAGTAGAGTGCTTTAAAGTTCAACTTCTGATGTTCTAATTGATTGGCACAGCGTTTTGTAGCACACATGTCTGCATGTATCTGTGTGTGTGCGTGGTTGTGTGCGTGCATGTGTGTGTCTATTATTGCATGGTTGTGTGTGTGTCTATTATTGCATGGTTGTGTGTGTGTCTATTATTGCATGGTTGTGTGTGTCTATTATTGCATGGTTGTGTGTGTCTATTATTGCATGGTTGTGTGTGTGTCTATTATTGCATGGTTGTGTGTGTCTATTATTGCATGGTTGTGTGTGTCTATTATTGCATGGTTGTGTGTGTCTATTATTGCATGGTTGTGTGTGTGTCTATTATTGCATGGTTGTGTGTGTGTCTATTATTGCATGGTTGTGTGTGTCTATTATTGCATGGTTGTGTGTGTGTCTTATTGCATGGTTGTGTAGTTCTGTGGAGCCTCATCAGAGCTGCAGCTTCACAGAGGGGGAAGGGGGAAGCTCTCATCCTTGTTAATGCACTCAAAGGCACAGACACACACACACACACACAGACACACACACACACACACACACACACACACACACACACACACGCATGTATGCACATAGACAAACACATGCACATACATACACACACATATGCATACATACACACACACATACACACGCATGTTTACCATCACATGCACATAATCACACGTTGACACACACACACAAACTCTTCCTCTCTGAAACGCGCACACACACACACGGGCAGACAAAGGGAAACAGAAGGTATAGATTCACTTGTCATGCTGGGATTGCGGTGCAGTGATGTCATGCCTGGTGGTTGGCTAACAAGACCCTCAGCTCCCCTCACTGCAGGGGCGTGTGTGTGTGTGTGTGTGTGTGTGTGTGCGTGTGTGTGTCTTCTGGGAGACGGCCCTGTAGTCCATGTGTTTTTGGAGAAGAGCCGGGAGTGTGCTGGAGGGCCGGCGGATTGTCTGAACCCAGCGGGGGTCTGGCAGGACCAGGAGGAAGAGAGGCAGCCTCCTCTCTCCTCTCTCCTCCTCCCCCCAGCTCCTCCTCTCACACACACACACACACACACACACACTCTTTCTCTCTCTCTCTCACACTCACTCACTCACTCACTCACTGGATATGGGACATGCGTGTATGTGAGTCAGACCCAAGGAGAGATGTTCTGGTCCAAAGGTGAGACCTCTATCATGCCTGGTCGTCCTGGTCCTCCTGGTCCTCATCGCTGTCTCCTCACTCATGACCAACCAGGCATGAAGAAGAACCACAG
>CM051008.1:19717768-19742768 GCA_027704905.1 Muraenolepis orangiensis
CACACACACAGGCCTGTCAGGGAGCCCAGTTTCCAAACTCCCTGCTCTGCCTCCCCGGCCTCTCCTTCCAACGTCTTATGCAGTGAGAGACCTGGCAGGACTTTATGTAGTTTTTTTCCCTTTTTTTCCTTATTTAATAAGTATCTGAATGTTTGTAATAAAGTAGGGACCACCCGCTCGGAGAAGACATTTAGATTAAGATCACCTCAGATATAACATTACCACAACATCACGGCACACACACAGTCCTAACTGTAATTTAGCTTTTTCCTGACAAGGGTGTGTAAATATAACGTTTGAAATGGATATAATGGGGTTTTGTTTTGTGTGTGTTAAAAGCGTGCTCAGATCAAATAACGTTGGTGCGGTGTTGTCTTAACACCATCCCTGGGCTGATCCAGAGACAGGGCTTTCTGCGACCGCCCGGACAGTAACTAAGACTTGGAGGGTTCAGTGGACGCCCAGGGAGAGCTAGTGAGACATGGGCCGTCCCAGTTGGACTCGGCTGTGGGTATGAAATGGATCCACAACTACGTGGGCGGCAGTCGCTCAGGAGGTTAGAACGGGGTTGCGGGAAGGTTGCCGGTTCGATCCCCTGGCTCCTCCGAGCCGAGTGTCGAGGTGTCCCCGAGCGAGACACCCTAACCCTAACTGCCCCTGACCGGCTGGCTGTCTCCTTGCATGGCTGACTCCGCCGTCGGGGTGTGAATGGGTGAACGTGAGGCATAAGTTGTGCAGCGCTTTGGATGAAAGCGCTATATAAATGCCGTCCATTTACCATTTTTTCCATTTACGTGGTTGGTGCAGATCCAGCCCACGGTTGGAAGCCCGGAGCACGCCGGTCTCGCCGCTACGTGTCTGTGGACGCGGCGGCCGTGGGAGAATCCCCTCGCCTGCACGCTCTTCTGTAGCGCCGACGGTGTCAACGAGGCCGGCGTCGTCCTCATCCTCGTCCTCATGGAACATCTCTGACAGGGAACTCAAACCCATCTTGGGTTGAGTTCCCTGTCAGAGATGTTCCGTGGATGTGAAAAAAAATCAGCAATGTCTATTTGCGTGTAATCATTATCTACGCCATGAAGCTCCCCTCCTTGTTTTACATCCTCGCCCCGAGCTCCTCTCGCACACCTGGAGCTCCTCTCGCACACCTGGAGCTTCCTCTCGCACACCTGGAGCTCCTCTCGCACACCTGGAGCCCACGCCGGCTTTGAATGGCCGCAGCTATGCAGCGCTGTGCTGCGTGACGTGGCTCGAGGGAGGTGGGGGGGAGAGGGTTAAGAGTGTTCTGTTGTTCTAAGAGGTCTATGTACAATCTGGTCGGGGGGGGGGGGGGGGGTGTATAGGAACGGTAACACGTGTAGATATATTACCGTGGTTCCAGCAGAGGTTGACTGGAGAGAGAGAGAGAGAGAGAGAGAGAGAGAGAGAGAGAGAGAGAGAGAGAGAGAGAGAGAGAGAGAGAGAGAGAGAGAGAGAGAGAGAGAGAGAGAGAGAGAGAGAGAGAGAGAGAGAGAGAGAGAGAGAGAGAGAGAGAGAGAGAGAGAGCGAGAGAGAGCGTTGCTCCAGGGGTGGCTTGTCAGTTTAGACAGCCAAGACTCCGTCATGTGGAGAGGGAGAGAGAGGTTGGAAAATAACAAACCATCCTAAGAAAATGATCCCAATCTCTTTCATTTCCTCTGCCTTTTTTTCTCTCTTTTTTCCCTAATACTCTCTCGCTGTGTCTTGTACATATTGTCCTGATTAAAATGAAAGGCTGTTTTTTTCCCCCTTTTCCTTTGTCTAAACTTCTCCCCGGCTGCCAACGTGCTGCTGTGATGGAAGAGAATTTCTTGACGTATTGATCCCTTTTTCTCTGGGTCCTCCTTCGGTATTCCTTCACAAGTTCTCCTGTAAAGTTCCTCCCCGTCCTCCCTCCTCTTCTCCTCTTCACTCTTCACTTCTCTCCCCTTCTTCAAACTTTCTCTGGGTGACCTCGACTGAACCCCCGCGGCGGCTAAAGGTCGATCAGACTCAGTGCAACAAAAGTGGATGAAAATAAACACATCCAACCCTCCACAAACTGGAGGTTATTGAGCGGCAGGTGAGAGTCATCAATCATCACTTGGAGAACCCCCCCAAGGGGAAGGACGTGACGTCTAGAGGTTTCAGTAGCCAAACGGCACGGCTCCCGAAGTCACACTCACAACCCGTGGAGTCCGACCATCTGTCAGGGAACACCTACCAACAGTGGATAGATTTGACCATTTAGTCATTTAGTTTACGGTTATTTCTAATAACTCCTTTTTGAGTTATCTTGCTAACAGACAAACAAACAAACAGAAAAAACCGGGGCGGAAACAGAACCGCGTGGCTTGTAAGTCGCTTTGACAAATGGTGAAAGGACTGAATGTAATGTAGGAACAGAGGAGGGCGATGGTTCTGTGTGCGTGCGTGCGTGCGTGCGTGCGTGCGTGCGTGCGTGCGTGCGTGCGTGCGTGCGTGCGTGCGTGCGTGCGTGCGTGCGTGCGTGCGTGCGTGCGTGCGTGCGTGCGTGCGTGCGTGCGTGCGTGCGTGCGTGCGTGCGTGCGTGCGTGCGTGTGTGTGAAGATACGTTTCTATCTGGCTGCGCTCAGTGCGGCGTGACATTTGCATCAGAGCCGATGAGGATGGAGATGAGGGACGAGTGGACGTCCGCTGTCTTGACTACCAGGAACTGGGATACGTCCCAGTATCCACGCCACTCTGGGATGAAGAACAGTGTGTGGAAGAGTGCATGTTTGTTATGCATGTGAAATTGTGCGTGTGCGAGTGTGTGTGTTGATGGAGGATCTCTGTAAGCATGAAATACGGCATTCAGTTTAGTGTAGAGTGATTTTATTTGTGTGTGTGTTGAGTCACCGACGACCGAAGCGAGGAGCAACATTAGCCAGAGAATAACAAAGGACCTCGCTAGCAGTAGTGCCGCACAATACAATAATGATAAGTTAGCCAAGCCTTTGTTTTGGGTTGTCTTACTCTTCCCCGCTCCGCTCAGCACAACAACCAGGGACCGGATTTACCTTTTTTCTTTTTGTAGCACCGAGTTATGCAGCCGCAAAGCTTTGTAGCAGCCGACTAACGCTAACACTCCCCAATCCACACACACACACACACGCTATTGTACAGCTGTCCTTCCAAGTCTCATGCTTCCATGCAAGCACCCACACACAAACACACACACGCCAACATATTGTTCACACACCCGCGGCTAACTAGCTTCCCTCAGTTCTGTATTGTGTCTCCGGCCGGTCTGCACGGCGGTCAGCAGCGTGCGTGTGACGGCCTTAAGCTGTGAGCGCCCGTCTAAAATAACTCAGAGGTTTCCCATCGGCCAGCGGGCCAATGCACCCGTGGAATGTCCATGGCCTGCAGGGCCTGGTGGTTTGGATGGGCCGGTCTTGGGTATCCCGGCGGCTTTGAAGAGCCCGGTATTTTGGTCCTTCTAGAATCACCCTTAGAGTCCCCCTTATGTTTCCCTCCCACCTCGGTTGCGCTTTTGTCCCTTTTATCTCCTTGTCTGTTTGTTAGCAAGATAAGTCAAAAAGTTATATACGGAACTGGACAAAACTTTGTGGTTCGATTACTTATGCGCTAATGAACAGTGGATTTTGGGGCAGATCCAAATTCAAATCCGGATCCAAGTGTGGCGGATCCTTTTTGGTGTGGCGGAGGTATGCGCTCTACTGAGGGCCCTCGAGTTGTTCTTGTTGTTGTTCTTAGTGTTCTGGTGTGGTCCAGTGTTGTTCTGGTGTGGTCCAGTGTTGTTCTGGTGTGGTCCAGTGTTGTTCTGGTGTGGTTCAGTGTTGTTCTGGTGTGGTCCAGTGTTGTTCTGGTGTGGTCCAGTGTTGTTCTGGTGTGGTCCAGTGTTCTGGTGTGGTCTAGTGTTGTTCTGGTGTGGTCCAGTGTTCTGGTGTGGTCCAGTGTTGTTCTGGTGTGGTCCAGTGTTGTTCTGGTGTGGTCCAGTGTTCTGGTGTGGTCTAGTGTTGTTCTGGTGTGGTCCAGTGTTCTGGTGTGGTCTAGTGTTCTGGTGTGGTCCAGTGTTGTTCTGGTGTGGTCCAGTGTTCTGGTGTGGTCCAGTGTTGTTCTGGTGTGGTCCAGTGTTGTTCTGGTGTGGTCCAGTGTTGTTCTGGTGTGGTCTAGTGTTCTGGTGTGGTCTAGTGTTCTGATGTGGTCCAGTGTTGTTCTGGTGTGGTCCAGTGTTGTTCTGGTGTGGTCTAGTGTTCTGGTGTGGTCTAGTGTTGTTCTGGTGTGGTCTAGTGTTCTGGTGTGGTCCAGTGTTGTTCTGGTGTGGTCCAGTGTTGTTCTGGTGTGGTCTAGTGTTCTGGTGTGGTCAAGTGTTCTGGTGTGGTCCAGTGTTGTTCTGGTGTGGTCCAGTGTTGTTCTGGTGTGGTCTAGTGTTCTAGTGTGGTCCAGTGTTGTTCTGGTGTTGTCCAGTGTTGTTCTGGTGTGGTCCAGTGTTGTTCTGGTGTGGTCCAGTGTTGTTCTGGTGTGGTCTAGTGTTCTGGTGTGGTCCAGTGTTGTTCTGGTGTGGTCCATTGTTGTTCTGGTGTGGTCCAGTGTTGTTCTGGTGTGGTCCAGTGTTGTTCTGGTGTGGTCCAGTGTTGTTCTGGTGTGGTCCAGTGTTGTTCTGGTGTGGTCCAGTGTTGTTCTGGTGTGGTCCAGTGTTGTTCTGGTGTGGTCCAGTGTTGTTCTGGTGTGGTCCAGTGTTCTGGTGTGGTCTAGTGTTCTGGTGTGGTCCAGTGTTGTTCTGGTGTGGTCCAGTGTTGTTCTGGTGTGGTCCAGTGTTCTACCCTTTTATTTTCCTTGCAGTAGAACCTGAAGCAGCAGCAGCCACCGGTCGGCGTTACCATCGTTCTGTACGCAAAACTTCCTATTGGTCCGTTTTCCGCCAAGCGGTGAATAATATCCGGGAACACTACACTTTCTTATTTTACAGGCCGACAAGACTCAGTGTTTTCATGTGGACTATCTCCCTCTCTCTCTCTCTCTGTGGAAACTGCTGGGAAATTGCGCATGTGTGATTTACTTTGATGAATGACTCTCTTAATTCTGCGGACGGTCGCTAAGTCACGGAGAAACACAGAGAAACAGTCCTTAACTTCCCTGTTGTGGACGTCTGCAGAGCGGTGGTCCTGACTTTCGCTCCCGTGCTTCTAATGACTGGAAACTTTGTGCGTCTGGGCACTGCTCAGCGGGGGGGCCTGGGGGGAGGGGGGGGGTGGGGCGTTGGCTTTCATCTGGGAGAAAATACATTAAAAAAAAACTGCCTACTGCTTAACGATGAACGGAAAATTAATTTGGATTTGTCAAAATCAATCTACGTTAATCACAGACTCGCTGGGCTGGTTTGTGTCTCGCACACACACACACACACACACACACACACACACGCACACGCGCACACGCACACACATAGGCAACTGATTGAGTGTGTGGAGATACACACACTAACACACACTAATGCACACACACACACACATTCACACACACACACACACACTAGCTGACATTGTGAGTCAGCAGGTGATTGGAGCATCAGGCCCAGTGTGATGAGTGGCTAACAGGGTCTGGCTCACTTCCTTACACCGGATCAGACCAGGTCTGACCTGCCCTGAGGCCCTGGGGTCGAAGAGTGTGACCTTTGCACTCTTAAGAAACAGCGGGGGGGGGGGCTGGATTGTTTTTTTGTTTAGCTTAGCCAAGTGCAGGGAGGAGCTACAGGCTAGCAGCAAGACCCTTCACACTGAGGAGCTACATGCTAGCTAGTTTGTTATGGAAGAACTTGATGCTCGTCCCCCATGGTTTCCCATCTCTCTAATGTTATCTGGAGAGCAGATCTTGTGTGTGTGTGTGTGTGTGTGTGTGTGTGTGTGTGTGTGTGTGTGTGTGTGTGTGTGTGTGTGTGTGTGTGTGTGTGTGTGTGTGTGTGTGTGTGTGTGTGTGTGTGTGTGCGCTGTGCGCGCGGTCCACCACCACCCCAGGCCTGCATTAGCAGCTCCACAGGAGATGCTCCCTAGTAGTGACAGCCCTTTGATCTCCTGGCTGCACGGGGATGAAAGGTGTGTGTGTGTGTGTGTGTGTGTGTGTGTGTGTGTGTGTGTGTGTGTGTGTGTGTGTGTGTGTGTGTGTGTGTGTGTGTGTGTGTGTGTGTGTGTGTGTGTGTGTGTGTGTGTGTGTGTGTGTGTGTGTGTGTGTGTGTGTGTGTGTGTGTGTGTGTGTGTGGAAGGGGAGATGTTCTGAGAGGAAGGAGGACCAGCAGGTGGACAGTACTGGACAGGGGGGATGTTTTATTATTTTAATCCTTTATTTAAGTCCTTTATTCTCGTTGAGATCAGGATCTTCTTGTCAAGACCTGATCACATATGTAGTTTAAAGAGAGACCTGTTCAAATGTATAGTTTAAAGAGAGACCTGTTCACATGTATAATTTAAAGAGAGACCAGTTAACATGTAAAGTTTAAAGAGAGACTTGTTCACATGTATAGTTTAGAGAGACCTGTTCCCATCTATTGTTTAAAGAGAGACCTGTTTACGTGCGTAGCTTCATATTTTCGTAGGTTACCTTTCTGTTTGTGACGGAGGACCATCCCACCTCTTTATACGAGAGGACGAAGGGTCTATCCTCCTCACCCTCATATTTCAGGGTCTCTTTCTCACTTTTCATCTCTTTTCAGTAGGGCACGATGATGTCATTGTGTGTGTGTGTGTGGCGGGGGCTTTCCCTTGTCCCTCTGTGCCGATTATACAGAAGTGAACAGCTGGCCTATCGGACAACACACACCGCCCTGCCTGCTAAATCCTGATCCGTGGGTCCCACCCACCGGCTCCATCTGGTTCCCAAGTGGAAGGCCACCCCACAGCTCCACCCCACTGCTCCACCCCACTGCTCCACCCACGCCAACCACCATCCCTCGCTTAGGCACACACACACACACACACACACACACACACACACACACACACACACACACACACACACACGCAGAAACACGAGTCCCCCTTTTATTCCCAGCGACGGCATATTCCCCCCCTGGAGGATGAGATCACCTCCCCTAAAAATGTATTCCATTGTTGAACCACAAACCACAGATGGGTGTTGTAGTCCGAGGTGTCTTGCTTCCTGCTTCCGTCCTCAGTCGGCGCCGATAGGCTGTGGACTCCGCCCAGAGCTCTGCTGCTCCTGGTGCCTTTGTACAAACATCGTAAAGTCATGAATAGTCGTGAGCGGTCGGCCGGTTAACTTCTCCACCGTGTTTGTATCAGCTCAGGCCACACAAGCTGCAGATGACCACTCCCACCTAACATTCAGGGATTCCTGGCGTACACACAGCCCTACACACACACAGAACTACACACACACACAGCCCTACACACAGACAGACCTACACACACACACAGACCTACACACACACACAGCCCTACACACACACAGCCCTACACACACACAGACCTACACACACAGCCCTACACACACACAGACCTACACACACAGCCCTACACACACACAGACCTACACACACAGCCCTACACTCACACACACAGTCCTACACACACAAAGTCCTACACACACACAGCCCTACACACACACAGACCTACACACACAGACCTACACACACACAGCCCTACACACACAGACCTACACACACACACAGCCCTACACACACACACACAGCCCTACACACACACAGCCCTACACACACACAGCCCTACACACACAGCCATACACACACACAGACCTACACACACACAGCCCTACACACACACACACACAGTCCTACACACACAAAGTCCTACACACACACAGCCCTACACACACACAGACCTACACACACACAGCCCTACACACACACAGCCCTACACACACAGCCCTACACACACACAGTCCTACACACACACAGCCCTACACACACACAGCCCTACACACACACAGCCCTACACACACAGACCTACACACACACAGCCCTACACACACACACAGCCCTACACACACACACAGTCCTACACACACACAGTCCTACACACACACACAGCCCTACATCCGCTGGGAGATTACTTCCAAAGGGAGGAGAAAAGGGGGTGGGGGTGGTAGAGAGAGACGTACAGAAGGGGAGAGGAGAGAGAGAATATCTTGCAAGGGAGGAAGGAAAGAAAGCCAGAAAAGAGAGTGAGGGAGGGAGGGAGCAGGGAGGAGGACCCTTGCAAGGGTGCCATGCATTATTTATCAGTGCAGTATGGTCAGAGGGGATTATACTGGGTGAGGAGGAGGAGGAGGCTGCGATGGGCCATGTCCAGGTCTGCTGGCCCAGGGCTCTTTGTTCTTCTTCTTCTCTCTCTTGTCTCCCTCACCCCCTCCCCTCCCTCCTCCCCTCCTGTCCTCCTCCTCCCCGTGCTCACCCCCATGGTCGTTATAAGTGATTATTATTCTCAGTGTGGCCGTCTGTCTATGAATCGTCTTGGTGGCTGTTTCCTGTGGTTGTCTGCTGACTGACTGGACTCTTGTGTGTCTCTGTGTGTTTGTCTTCAGGTGGCCGTCCCGCCCAACCAGGGCCCAGATGAAGGATGCAGATGTTTGAGAAGACCCACTTCACTCTATTTAAGTTATTGTCCTCACAGATGCATTTGTGTGTGTGTGTGTGTGTGTGTGTGTGTGTGTGTGTGTGTGTGTGTGTGTGTGTGTGTGTGTGTGTGTGTGTGTGTGTGTGTGTGTGTGTGTGTGTGTGTGTGTGTGTGTGTGTGTGTGTGTGTGTGTGTGTGTGAGAGAGAGTGTACATATGTGAGTGCATGTGAGAGTATTTTGATGGTACCTAAGAGTTCAGGCTATGGTTTGCAAAACGTTTTGTTAACTTTTTTTACAAGGTGATGATCACACAACATATTACACCGTCGTCACAATATCAACGAAAGGACTTCACTGTTGCTATATATTGTGATTTGTGTTTGTAACTAGCTACCTATTTAAGAATGTATATTTCTATGTACGATATACTCATCTAGAACGTATTTAATGGACACTTTTAATAAGCCTACATCCCCTTCCCACGATACTCACGAGTTCATGCCGAGACACGAGACAGAGGACACACGACACAAACACGCCAGGACTAAATCCACGCAGAAGGCTACAGAAAAACAAACATATAATGGCAATACTTTAAGATGCTCTTCTGCTCTTCACCTGTTCAGGTTGTGTGAGTGCAACTACTGTAACTGCACACAATAACGGTATTCAAATGGCAATTATTATTATTAATATAATTATTATTGTGATGTGTTGTCTCTTGAGAACCTACCGGATGAAAGAACCAACGTTGTCCGTTTTTAAACACTTTGAGCTGCGGGTCGATGACTGGTCGCCACCAGCCCAGAAGTCTGGGTTCCTGCCTATGTGCTTGTTTGCGTGTGTGTGTGTGTGTGTGTGTGTGTGTGTGTGTGTGTGTGCGTGTGCGTGGGAGTCTTTGTGTTTGTGTGTATTGAACACGGGCAATATCTAAGCACTGGTGCTTCCATGCATGAGCTAATCTATTTGAGGGTATCTCCACAAACGGCAATAGAGTCAGTGTCTCGTTCTTCTTGGATATGAACCAGGACAATCCCTGTTGCAGCTCCTATATCTCCTCCCTGTCAAAGATCCTATTCTGTATTTTGTCAGACCTGGAGAACGTGCGTCCTTGAGGAGACTTTCAGAAACGTGTCTTTCTCAAAGTCCCAACGATTCTATCTGTGTTTAGACATATTCTCACTTTTTTGTCTTTCGAGAGTAATGACTAAAAAGGGTTGCCTGTGTGTTCCTGTGTTTTGACCGTCAGTCGGGGGGGGGGGGGGGAACAGGAGGGGTCGCCTTGAGTGTGTTTTGTCAGACTTGGTGAGACTTATATGTGAAACACTACCAAGACAATGGCTTCCATTCATTGATGCATTTGAGACATACTGAAACAATACCTTCCAGGCGCTGCACTGTTAGCCAGCGAAAGGCAGCGAACGGTGCACCACTAAACACTGTGGCGTCATAGTCGAGGACTCTTGTTTTCCGAGGTCTCGTGTGACCTTCAACACACACACGCACACACACAGGCAACACACACACACACACACACACACACACCACACGGGAACAATACACACTCCCCACAGGAGCATAGAAGCTACAAGTACGGACATCTTAAGTAAATCTACCCCCATGTTTCCCTGGCTGATACAGTATTTACCCCTTTTAGCAATCATGAAAAAAGTGTCCCTAAGAAAAGAGCGGGAACCTCGTGGACAGGCGCACATCTTCATCATAAGTGATGATGGTTATCTCACACAAAATAATTACAGCAAATAGACTACAAAAAAAAGGTCAAACTTGTCCCTAAAAAGTTTGGAGAATGCACTTTTAAGAAAAAAAAAAAATCTATATAGATCTATTTGCCCTACATTCCAGCTATAAAACCACTTTATACCACGCCTGCATTGACCTTAATGATATACCCCGCTTTGCCTGAATGAGCAAGAAATCAGCCTTCAAAATGTAAATACGATCCCTTGGTTTGGAACCTTGACTACAGGTGGACAGGCACTGGCTTGAAGAGGAGGCCTTGAGAAGTGACCTCCCAGCTGCCGGCCTGGTCCCCGGGGGGGCGTGGTCCCCGGGAGGGGGGCGTGGCTACGGTGGAAAAGAGAAAACATGAAAGTAGAGGGTGAATATTGAGCTGCATGTACGATGGCTTCTGGCTGCCGCTTTGTTCGCAGCTCAATGATTATTTTTGATAACTTCTCCTCCTCCTCCTCGTTGCACACCTTTTTGTCAGAGTAGCAGATGTTTTTCAGTTCTTAGTCCTTGCCCGGAGTGTTTCCAAAGCAGAACTTTATAGCCCGCGGTGTGAAAAACAACCTACGTACTTGACTCCCAGCGGGGGTCAAGGGTCACGCCACAGCTACATTTGAAGATGATCCCAAATCTTTAGTGTTCATGGATAGCGATGAACACGTCGCTCTACCAAGGGGCCGTCTAGAAAGTGTTGGTAGCGTTGCACATTTAGCACTGTGACAGTTGACGTTAAAAGCAATTTGGCAATCCCTGTTGCCATTCGATATATATAACAATATACTGATGCCGTCTTTAAAGAAAAAAGAGATATCAATGCATTGGATTGAGAAATGTATTGGTGGCATTTCAAGAAAACGTGTAAAAAAAAAATGTATTTGTAATACTTTGTTACGGGCTGTTACATATGAAATTAGGCTGAACATCCAACTCAACTGTCGTGATGCGTTCATACGTGCCTCTTGATTTGAAAAATAGAATGAACTCCACATCTTTAAATATATTCAACACGTCTCAAGGGGCTGTCACGATTTAATTTTCACTTTTAATATAGCCGCTTTCCGATCATCGCCGCACTGAAGGTTTTCTCCACCAAGCTTCACTCTCATGTGTTCCTTTCTGTTTTAATGTACGCTGCACTGAAAGAAAGAAGAAAAAAAAAACACAATCAGTTTCAAATCAGTTGGTTTGAAAAACCACGTCACTTGTTCCTAGAGTGAAGCGATATAGTCTCTATAGTAGTATAGCTTCTGCCACATTATCTTAGCTTACGACCTGTATGTAATATGGTATTATGGAAGATGTAATGTCCTTCTGTAAAATGTTGTTTATCGTTGTTTTACCTGAAATAAAACTTTATTAATACTTCAAAGTGTGTCCAGTCACATGATTTTCCCTCTGTATAATATGAATTATTGTTAATGAAAATTGATTCCACTACATGATTTATATGAACTATGAACATACCATATTATGTGGTTTTGTAAGTAATGTGGTAACATACAAACCTGTTTATCATGTATTATTATTATTATTATTATTATTAATATTATTATTATTATTCCTTACATCGCTTCATATACATAAATGAAAAACTATTTTTTTTAAAACATACATTTTGCTGACGTAATTCTAACATTTTATGTCCATCCTGGGAGTAGTGCAGAGATGAAAATTCTCCAGCATTCCTATGTCAGAATACATTATATACTTCTTACCCTGCACACACACGCACGTACGACGCACGACGCGCACGCACACACACACACACACGCACACACACGCACACACGCACACACACACACACACACACACACGCAAGCACACGCACGCACACACACACACGCACACAGACCGATTCTATTGGAAGGCTCGCCATCGGTTCTACATTAGGGACCGTCTGTATTTTTTCGTCTTACCTTCCTTTTTGGAACGTTTTCCAATTCAGATTTCACGACGCTAACAGCGTTGTGGTTACGTCATGTGTGTTTATTTGTCTTGTATTGGACGTGTGTTTATTTGTATTTTATTCTTATTGTTATTATTCTTTTATACTACTTATATCCATTAACCAGATTGTTCGTTCATACGTTTTATATAGAGACGCAGACACTCCCTAAAACCTAAGACATGTTAGTCCCGCCCCTTTTGAGAGAGAGAGAGAGAGAGAGAGAGAGAGAGAGAGAGAGAGAGAGAGAGAGAGAGAGAGAGAGAGAGAGAGAGAGAGAGAGAGAGAGAGAGAGAGAGAGAGAGAGAGAGAGAGAGAGATGCTAGACAGCGAGGCGGCTGTAAACAGGTTTCAACAGAGCTGCGGAGAGGACACAGTGAGAGATCGATCGTGTGGGAGCGTAAAGCGAACTAAATGCGTGTTTTCGGTCTGATATCGGAGAGTTGGCGGACCCTTTTTGGAGGTGTTGTGCCGACGCGGTCCCTGGATGAAGAGGACACAAGTGACGCGGAAAACGGGCTACGGTTTTTTGTCTTTTTCCAAGGAAAGTGAATTTAACCAAGAAGTCGGGAAGTGTCTTGCTGGCCGGTGAGGCGCAAAGTGTCCTAATCCGGGGTTCAAACCCTCATCTCATCCAAGCGCACCGATCGCCGCCGCGCGTAATTGCGCCACTATGGATTACTGTAAACTCCGCGTCGTCGCGTTCCTGCTGCTGTGCGCGTCTCTGATCGGCGTGGAAGGGCAGTACGGAGACCGGGGGATGTCCATCCCCGACCACGGCTTCTGCCAGCCCATCTCCATCCCGCTGTGCACGGACATCGCGTACAACGAGACCATCATGCCCAACCTGCTGGGTCACACCAACCAGGAGGACGCGGGGCTGGAGGTGCACCAGTTCTACCCCCTGGTGAAGGTGCAGTGCTCGCCCGACCTCAAGTTCTTCCTGTGCTCCATGTACGCCCCGGTGTGCACGGTGCTGGAGCAGGCCCTGCCGCCTTGCAGGTCGCTGTGCGAGCGGGCGCGGCAGGGCTGCGAGGCGCTCATGAACAAGTTTGGCTTCCAGTGGCCCGACAGCCTCGCCTGCGAGTCGTTCCCGGTGCACGGGGCGGACGAGCTGTGCGTCGGGCAGAACGTGTCGGGCAAGAGCGCCGCACCGGCGATCCCGACCCCGGACCCGACCCTCTTAGACAACCGGCTGTTCAAGGGCCAGTTTAAGTGCCCGGCCTCTCTGCGGGTTCCCCCGTATCTGAACTATCGCTTCCTCGGCCAGGAGGACTGCGGCGCGCCGTGCGAGCCCAAGAGGTCCCACGGGATGATGTACTTCAACGAGGAGGAGCAGAAGTTCGCCCGGATATGGATCGGCATCTGGTCCGTGTTGTGCTGCGCCTCCACCCTCTTCACCGTGCTCACCTACCTGGTGGACATGAAGCGCTTCAGCTACCCGGAGCGGCCCATCATCTTCCTGTCCGGCTGCTACACCATGGTGTCTGTGGCGTACATCGCCGGCTTCCTGCTGGAGGACAGGGTGGCGTGCAACGACCGCTTCGACAACGACCTGCGGACGGTGGTGCAGGGCACCAAGAAGGAGGGCTGCACCATCCTCTTCATGATGCTCTACTTCTTCAGCATGGCCTCCTCCATCTGGTGGGTCATCCTGGCCCTCACCTGGTTCCTGGCCGCCGGCATGAAGTGGGGCCACGAGGCCATCGAGGCCCACTCCCAGTACTTCCACCTGGCGGCGTGGGCGGTCCCGGCGGTGAAGACCATCACGGTGCTGGCCGTGGGCCAGGTGGACGGGGACACGCTGAGCGGCGTGTGCTTCGTGGGCATCAACAGCGTGGACGCCCTGCGGGGCTTCGTGCTGGCACCCCTCTTCGTCTACCTCTTCATCGGCACCTCCTTCCTGCTGGCCGGCTTCGTGTCGCTGTTCCGCATCCGCACCATCATGAAGCACGACGGCACCAAGACGGAGAAGCTGGAGAAGCTGATGGTGCGCATCGGCGTGTTCAGCGTGCTTTACACGGTGCCCGCCACCGTGGTCATCGCCTGCTACTTCTACGAGCAGGCCTTCCGGGAGCAGTGGGAGCGCACCTGGATTAGCCAGACCTGCAAGACCTACGCGGTGCCGTGCCCGCTGCAGAACCACCCCAACGTGAGTCCGGACTTCACCGTCTTCATGATCAAGTACCTGATGACCCTGATCGTGGGCATCACCTCCGGGTTCTGGATCTGGTCCGGCAAGACGCTGAACTCCTGGAGGAGGTTCTACACGAGACTGGCCAGCAGTAAACAGGGCGAGACCACCGTGTGACGGACTAGGGGGTCCTGGCCTGGTGCTCTCTCCTCCCCTACAGGCGGACTAGGGGGTCCTGGCTTGGTGCTCTCTCCTCCCCTACAGACGGACTAGGGGGTCCTGGCTTGGTGCTCTCTCCTCCCCTACTGACGGACTAGGGGGTCCTGGACTAGGAGGGTCCTGGTCTGGTGCTCTCTCCTCCCCTACAGACGGACTAGGGGGTCCTGGACTAGGAGGGTCCTGGTCTGGTGCTCTCTCCTCCCCTACAGACGGACTACAGACTGTTGACAAACTGAATGATATTTTTATTGTTGTTTTTAAATCTGATTTTATAGACTCATTTAAGATACGTGTCGGTATGTTTTTATTTTTATGTTTTTGTATTTTATTTTTATTTTAAATGTACATAAAAAGTGAGATTTGTTTTGTAAGTATATATTTTGTATTTAAATATCAAAAAAAGATTCTTATTTTCTCAACAAAACAGGAAAAAAAACCAACCTTTCACAACAGCACACTTTTCTTTTGTACTTTGGACATATTCAACGTGTGTCGTCCTCCATCTCGGGAAGAGCTGGGAAAGGTCTGAGGACCAAACACTGTTCACTGGTTTACTGGAGGGACACCAGGAGCACCAGAAGGCTCGCTGAGCCCTCTGATCGGGGGGGGGGGGCAGCTCCTGGACGCTTCTCAGCCAGACCCTTCTTCCTCACGCTCCTCGGTTCCTCAGCTGGAGTCTTTTGTTCGGAGGAAAACTCACAAGAACCCAGGCTCCTGAGGGGTCAGGAGTATGCGTCCATGTTTTAGTTTTGGACCAGAGAGAGAAAGAGCCAGATAGGAGAGGGAGTAGGACAGATAGAGAGAGAAGAGAGAGAGAGAGAGAGAGAGAGAGAGGGGGAGAGAGAGAGATAGGAGAGGGAGTAGGACAGATAGAGAGAGAGAGAGAGAGAGAGAGAGGGAGGGGGGGGGAGAGATAGGGAAGAGAGAGAGAGAGAAAAAGGACTCAAGGTTTCTGAAGTGTTGGACGGTGTGTAGTTTTCAGGGGTCGTCCTCGAGGTCATTACCCGCTCTGGACGATAGCGTTAGTTCCCAAATTTAAAAGCGTGAATAATAATTGCACCAAAGTTGTCGGCAATCTCTTTTTGGTAACAAATGTTGTTATTGTTTTTTTATATATATCTCCTATTTCATATTGAAAAAAACTAAACCAGTCAGTTGTAAAAGACTATACCCTCATAAAACATAAATCCGTGCTTGTGTTGGCCGCCCCACTTGTAACAAAGCACTTGTCATCACATCGGAATGGACTGTAGCTCGACTACACCTCCCACCTCCAAGGTGACTGGGCTTATCCTCCTCATCACATCGCTGGCGGTACGAGACGGGGCAGCTGTAAGCGGACGCCTGTTTCTCTCTTTCAAACCAACCAAAACAAAGAAGGGAGAAAGCCAAACACGCCACAGCTGCGTGAGATAAGGCGATGAGGTAGAAACAGGCCTGACCTGCTCCAGGCCTCCGCTCTGTGTCTTACTGTGTGGAGGATAGTGGGAGCATTTGATATGGATGCCTCGAGTGCTGTCGTTTGAACTGAATTAAAGGGCAGAATATCACGAGATCGCCCCCCCAATCCAACCTGTACATTCTGATTTTGTGAGATGATTGACACCACGTGGCGTCCAGCCACCGTCTTCCCTTTTCAAATGTGTTGATTTTATTATAATAATCCAGGATTTAGGAGACTTTTTGTTGTTGTTGTTGTTGTTTGTTCTGCATTTGCTATCAAAAGTACTTTTTTATATTTATAGGGGGAAAAAAAACGTTGTATATATATATCCAAAAATGAGTACTTTCAAAATAAAAGCCTCATCCTTGCAAACTTCCGATGGCTTCTGTCTAAATCTCTGCTTCACGGTGAGGAGTTAGGAGAATGGAGCATAAAGCACAACAGTCACTTGAAACCTCGTCCTGGTTCCTTCATTGTTAGTGAACTATTAAAACCCTCTTTCTGACTGCTATCTTGTGTTCATATGAGGCTTAGGGTTAGCCCTATGCCTAACCCTAGCTTCAGGCCAGGAGGGAAAGATTCTTCTGTATTTTGTATGTTTTAAACCTTACACGTCCTGTTATAAACAATCAAAACAATTCCGGTTATAGGTATAAATATATAGATATAGGTCACTTACCATGATGTCGTTACTTGATATTGTACACGTAAATGCTCTCAGGCAAGACAACTTTTAACATGTACCTGTTTAAAGAAAGTAATATGTATTATAATATTAATAATAATAATAATAATAATACATTTTATTTACATAGCGCTTTTCAAAATACTAACATGATGAACAGATGTTTGTTTTTTGCTTGTTTAAGTTTATATCGTAAAACATGTTAGGTAAAAACAACTGCCCACTATGGAGAGCTAATGCTTTTTATTGAAATAAGCATTATTGAATTAACGTGAGGTCAGTAAATATAATGATCATAGCACCATAACATCAATTACAGTCATTTTGACACATGTTAAAATGACTGTGTTTGTGAGGTGTTGTAGTAAGGACTGAATAATTCATCTGCAATTCATCTGTCTATACATTTAGATTTCATTTAGACTACATTTAGTTATATTTTGTTTATACTAGTTTAGTTGTTTGTTGTTATTTCGTTTTTAGGTATTAGTATATTTTGTGTGCATTTATTCCCCCTGTTTCAACTGTTGCACCTTCATTTCCCTCGGGATAAATAAAGTCTCTTGAATCTTGAATCTTGAATAAGACCTCATGTTCTCATTTATAAGGTGAAATATTGTGTTTCAAAATGTGGCGGTGACCCGGCCCAGCCTGTCGGGTGACCCGGCCCAGCCTGTCGGGTGACCCGGCCCAGCCTGTCGGGTGACCCGGCGCAGCCTGTCCGGTGACCCGGCTCAGCCTGTCCGGTGACCCGGCCCAGCCTGTCAGGTGACCGGGCGCAGCCTGTCAGGTGACCCGGCCCAGCCTGTCAGGTGACCCGGCGCAGCGTGTCAGGTGACCGGGCGCAGCCTGTCAGGTGACCGGCCCAGCCTGTCAGGTGACCCGGCCCAGCCTGTCAGGTGACCCGGCGCAGCGTGTCAGGTGACCCGGCGCAGCGTGTCAGGTGACCCGGCGCAGCCTGTCAGGTGACCCGGCGCAGCGTGTCAGGTGACCCGGCGCAGCCTGTCAGGTGACTCGGTGAAGGTGTCAGGTGACTCAGTGAAGGTGTCAGGTGACCCTTCCATCACAGCCCTGCGGTGTGGTAGCTGTCCACACATCCCAGCATGACTCCTATTAGTTTAGTGTGAAATGACTTCCTCACTACCGCTGCCGCTGCTCCCCTGGAATGCAGTGTGATGTAACTGTACCCCCACCCCCCCCCCCCTACACACACACACATATATACACACACACACACCCACGCCCCACATCCTCACCCCCCGTGGTGGTCATGGCGTCCGGATAGATCATGTGACCTCACTTCCCTCCATCCTCCCATGTGGTCCGTCAGCAGCTGGGCCGTGTTTCCTGATTTAGCCTCCCAGATTCCAAAAGGAGAAAAGGAAAAAAGGCAGCATGTACCAGTTCCAGCTTCCAGAACACGTCCCATATTTAATAATATATTTAATATAATAATAATAATAATGATAATAATAATAATAATAATAATAATAATAATAATAATAATCATATAATTTAATAATTATAATTTAAAAAAAATACTAATAATAATAATAATAACAATAATAATATTAATACGAAAATACTACTTCTACTATTAATAACAATATTAATAATAATTGTTATTATTATTATAATTAATGAACTATTATTATTATTATTAGTAGTAGTATAAGTAGTAGTATTTTTGTATTATTATTGTTATTATATTATTATATTATTAAGTAGTATTATTTGTATTTTGTATTATTATTATTGTATTATATTATTATTATTATTGTTATAATAATTATTATTATTATTATTGATTAACTAATATTATTGTATTACTATATTATTATTATTTGATCATATTATTGACATAAGCAGCTCACCTGACTGCAGTGTCACTTGTTTACCCCCCAGTGGTATGGAAAAGGAAGCCAGTTAGCTTGTTAAGTAGCATCTTCTAGAAGGCCCCAAGGAGTCCCGGTGGAAGACACCTCAGGGTGAACCCTCCAATCAGATGCTTGTTCCCCGGCAGCCCGTCTCAGCCTGTCCCAGCCTGCCGGTGTGTCGCAGGCTGGCATGAGGTGGAAGTTTCGCAAGAACCTCGTGGCGTTCCTGGGTTCCCGACGCCGTGCAGCCGGGGAAGGCACGCCGAACGTACACTCAAACCTGTGTTCAACGACCACGGCGAAGGAATTTGTGAAACGCTTGTAAAACGTTTAGTGTGTTTGCGTTTATTCGCCTGTAAAGCTCCGCCGTGAAGCTCCGTGTGGGTTTATTACAGCGTCATGTGCGAGCGTCGAGTTGTGTGGACCTTAAACCTGTATCGGTGTTAAAATATGCTGGCTTGTAGCTAAAGAACCAGAATGTGATGGTATCCTCAGATGAACCCGAGGGGGAGAGAGGCAGACGGCAGAGACACTTTCTGTCTCAATGCTACCTTCTGCTAAGTGTTGTAAAACCTCCCCAAGGTCAGAGGAATGTGAGGGGCAGAGGGCCTCACATTCCACAGTCTCACTGCCTCTCACTGCCTCTCACTGCCTCGCTGCCTTGCTGCCTCACACTGCCTCTCACTGCCTCGCTGCCTCACTGCCTCTCACTGCCTGTCACTGCCTCGCTGCCTCTCACTGCCTTGCTGCCTCTCACTGCCTCGCTGCCTCTCACTGCCTCGCTGCCTCGCTGCCTCTCACTGCCTCTCACTGCCTTTCACTGCCTCGCTGCCTCTCACTGCCTCGCTGCCTCACTGCCTCTCACTGCCAGCCTTTATATATCAGCAGGTTCACAACAGCCTCCTGCGCTTCATGAAAGAAACCCACCTTACAACTACACCCACCTAACAACTACACCCACCTTTCAACTACACCCACCTTACAACTACACCCACCCTACAACTACACCACCTTATAACTACACCCACCCTACAACTACACCACCTTACAACTACACCCACCTTACAACTACACCACCTTATAACTACACCAACCCTACAACTACACCACCTTATAACTACACCAACCCTACAACTACACCACCTTATAACTACACCAACCCTAAAACTACACCCACCCTACAACTACACCCACCCTACAACTACACCACCTTATAACTACACCCACCCTACAACTACACCCACCCTACAACTACACCACCTTATAACTACACCAACCCTACAACTACATCACCTTATAACTACACCAACCCTACAACTACACCACCTTATAACTACACCCACCCTGACAACTACACCACCTTATAACTACACCCACCCTACAACTACACCCACTCCTACCCCACCTTTCTCCTGAGTCATGATTAAGGTTGAGGATATTCAGGCTACTAAATACTAACACACGTGTGTACCCAGCCCAGAGGGGAGGCTGTGTTACTGTTGGCAGCTTCCAACCCCATCTTAACACGCTACAACTACCCTTTGGAAATGCTCTCTCTCTCTCCCCTGTCTCTCTATATCTCCCCCCTCTCTCTCTCTCTCCCCCCCCCCCTCGCTCTCTCTCTCTCCCTCCCCCCTCTCTCTCTCTCTCTCTCTCTCTCTCTCTCTCTCTCTCTCTCTCTCCTCCTCTCTCTCTCTCTCTCTCTCTCTCTCTCTCCTCTCTCTCTCTCTCTCTCCTCCACCTCTCTCTCTCTCTCTCTCTCTCTCTCTCTCTCTCTCTCTCTCTCTCTCTCTCTCTCTCTCTCTCTCTCTCTCTCTCTCTCTCCCCCCCTCTCTCTCTCCCCCCCTCTCTCTCTCCTCTCCAAACCTCCTCTCTTCCTCTCTCCCTTTTGCTTGCTTTTTCTCCATTGGTTTCTAGAACTCTCTAAATGAAACCTCAAAGCCACATCCGCCATTTAAAACAAAATCTAATTTTCCATGACTGCACTGGTCTCATCAGCATACCAAGACGGCTCTGGCGACCTCGATGTTGAAATGCGTCCAGGGCAGCTTATGTCATACATTATTATAATATATTATATTATAATATATTGAATATTATCCAAGCGTCAATAGACTATTCCCCAAATGGAATAGAAGTGTAAAGTAATGACACAAAGCAAAACAACTGGCAGTAGTAATCTAACAACTTATTGTACTTTTACCTGAGCACTGGTTCTGCACTTTTGCATCATATGTTATGGTATTATATATGTATATATGTATGTATATATTATAGTATTATGGCTTGTTAGGAAGGAAATGTAATGTATTATATATGATGTTATTATGTATGTGTATATGTTTGCATATATTATTATATTATGGCTTGTTAGGAAGGAAATGCACTTATGACTGGTGACTAGTAGTTCTCTTGTCGACCTCTTGAATGACCTTAATGTAATAAACACTTTACATGACATTACATTAAGGTCATTCAACAGGTAGGCAAGAGAACTACATCACTATCTACTATTACTATCTACTACTATTACTAACTAACATCTGTACTCTCTTTGTTTTTTGGGGGGGTTTACGTGTGAAGATACTAGGCTCTTGGTTCTTGGTTCTTGGTTCTTGGTTCTTGGCTCTTGGTTCTTGGCTCTTGGTTCTTGGCTCTTGGCTCTTGGTTCTTGGTTGTTGTTGTTGTTGACGGGGAGCGACTCAGCGGTGTGTGTGACCAGAGCCAATGTCACCACACACACTCCCCAAAGGGGGGAGAAATTGAGAAGGGAAAGTTCAGGAGAGGAAGAAAAACAGTTCAAATTAAATGATGCGTGCAGCCGTCCTAGCGGTGTTTCAGGGCTGCGCTCACAGAAACTATGCGAGCATGAAATTCCCCTAATGGAAGCCGCCTGTTCTGACCTCTTGTTTTGGAGGAGAATCAGAGATGAGATCCACGAGGACGAGAGAGAGGCCAGCGCTTGGTTCTGCCTCTTTCCCAGCCAAGGCACTATCTGTCTGTCTGTCTGTTTCTCTCTTTCGTTCTCTCTCTCTCTCTCTCTCTCTCTCTCTCTCTCTCTCTCTCTCTCTCTCTCTCTCTCTCTCTCTCCTCTCTCTCTCTCTCTCTCTCTCTCTCTCTCTCTCTCTCTCTCTCTCTCTCTCTCTCTCTCTCTCTCTCTCTCTCTCTCTCTCTCTCTCTCTCGAGCTTACTCTCTCTCTCCCTGTCGATCTCTCTCTCTTTCTGTCGCACTCTCTCTCTCTCTCTCCCTCTCTCTCTCGAGCTTACTCTCTCTCTCCCTGTCGATCTCTCTCTCTTTCTGTCGCACTCTCTCATCTCTCAGGCTCTCTCTCTCTCGAGCTTACTCTCTCTCTCCCTGTCTATCTCTCTCTCTCTGTCGCACTCTCTCATCTCTCAGGCTCTCTCTCTCTCTCGAGCTTACTCTCTCTCTCCCTGTCTATCTCTCCCTCTCTGTCGCACTCTCTCATCTCTCAGGCTCTCTCTCTCTCTAGAGCTTACTCTCTCTCTCCCTGTCTATCTCTCTCTCTCTCTTTCTCTCTCTCTCTGTCGCACTCTCTCATCCCTCAGGCTCTCTCTCTCTCTCTCTCTCTCTCTCTCTCTCTCTCTCTCTCTCTCTCTCTCTCTCTCTCTCTCTCTCTCTCTCTCTCTCTCTCTCTCTCTCTCTCTCTCTCTCTCTCTCTCTCTCTCTCTGACTCACTCACTCTCTCTTTTCTCTCTGGCTTCCTGACCTTCACAGCATGATATTTATTGAATGTATTTATAGTGCTGGAGGATGGGGAGGCAGGGGGAGGCAGGGGGAGGCAGGGGAGGCAGGGGAGGCGGGGGAGGCAGGGGGGAGGGGTTAACACACCAGGGAGCTTTGCTTCAGTTGAACTCCCTGCCGCCGCCGCCGCCGCCGCCGTCTCCCTCTGTGGCGCGACCTCCGTCAACCTCCGGCATCCTCCGTCAACCTCCGGCCTCCACCTCTGTTGTTGTACTTGTCTGCTGTCATCGTTGTTTGTGTGTTGGCTCATTAGCGGCTGAGGGAGCAGCTCACCTCGTCTCCCCCTGCCAAGGTGAGCCCACCTCCCCGGGGGAGTGGGAGGTTCGGTTCCTCCGACTAGCAGAGCTCAAAGGCAGCGGCGGAGCCCCTGCTAATCGGAAAGACAGACACACAGGCCCCAGATAAAAATACCCACCGCATGCAACGCTCACATGTGTGTGTGTGTGTGTGTGTGTGTGTGTGTGTGTGTGTGTGTGTGCGTGCGTGCGTGCGCGGGTGTGTGTTTGCATGTGTGTGTGTGTGTGTGCTTGTGTGTCTGTCTGCAGAAGGGGTGGGGGGTTAGGCTTGAGGGTAGTAATCAGAAGCATGTTGGTAGTGATGAAGAGAAGGGATACGGTAACCCCCCTCCCTGTGCTGCCTGCCAGCACAAATGATCCTTTGGCGCGGCTGCAGGGTCTGATGACCCGGCGTCCCTCCGCCTCCTCTTAGCCCCCCCCCATCCACGGTGGACCAAATGGGGTCTCTCTGGGTTGTTTGAAACGGAGCCCAGCGGTGCGGCGTGGATGAGGGCGGCCTGGGAACATATACACCCTATAGATTCAGATGTCAGAGGAGGTCAGCATCTACCCCCCCGTGAGTCAGAGTCAATCTCCGCTAGCCGCCATCCCCGCCCTCGGGCCTCCCGGTGCCTCGGCACGGCGGAACGGCCTCCAGGCTCAAACCGGCCTCGAGGCTCAAACCGGCCTCGCTCAGAAAGACTTTATCTTCCTCAGTGTCTGTATTTCTTTTTTTGGGGCTCTGAGTCTGAGCCGGCCAAAAGAAAACTTGGAAAGGGAGGAAGATGGATGGTGTGGCCTTGGGACATGTTTAAATCCAGAGGATCTGGGAGAGAGAGAGAGAGAGAGAGAGAGAGAGAGAGAGAGAGAGAGAGAGAGAGAGAGAGAGAGAGAGAGAGAGAGAGGAGAGGAGAGAGAGAGAGGGAGGGGGAGGTGGGGGGGGGGGGGGGAGAGAGAGAGAGGGGGGGAGAGAGAGAGGGGAAGGCACATCCTGACTCAACTTTTATTTGGGAAGCCTGGCTCTAGATGCAGGATAAAGTCCTGGTTCATTCAGAGCAGCGCTGTGTTTTCAAATGATTACTCACTTAACTTGTAGGAGTTTGGGTGGACTGTGAGATCGATGCAGCATGTTTAGAACAAAGACAAATTCGCTCTTCGTTAGACGGCAGAAAGTAAGACATCGAAACGGGAGAAGAAGAGAGACATATTTCTGAGAGAGAGAGAGAGAGAGAGAGAGAGAGAGAGAGAGAGGGAGAGAGAAGAGAGAGAGAGAGAGAGAGAGAGAGAGAGAGAGAGAGAGAGAGAGAGAGAGAGAGAGAGAGAGAGAGAGAGAGGAGAGGGAGAGGAGAGAGAGAGAGAGAGAGAGAGGGGGAGAGGGAGAGAGAGAGAGAGAGAGAGGGAGAGGGAGAGAGAGAGGGAGAGAGAGAGAGAGAGAGAGAGAGAGAGAGAAGGGATTGCCCGGTCCGGCACCAGGCTGTATTAGCGGTGTCCCGGTCATTGAACCACCTCTTGGGAGGCCTCCATGTTCCTTTTCCTTCTTACCAGAGTCTCTGACTGAAATGAGGGAGCCGCTACCTCTGTCTGGGCAGCACAGATAACACATTACAACACACCAACAGGCCTTTATCCACACACTATTACACACACACATACACACGGTTTGTCTTTTAGACGACAAGGTCTTCTTCAAGATTTAATATTCCAGATTGCTATTTGCCATTTGCAAGTACAATATAATGCTTACTCCCCATTTCCTCCTGCAGGATGACTTTTCTAAAACACCATACTATAAAAATACTGTACACAATAAAAAGAACAATAAAAAGAACAAAAGAGTGACTAATGGGTAATATGAACATGTGTTGAATTGTGCAAAAAAACATTTAAAAGCTTTTTAACTGCCAGTAGTGCAGCAGCATCATGAATACAGTGCAGAACAGTGCAGTAACTATAATGAGTCCAGAAAGTCCAGCAAGAGTATGATAGTGTGATTATAAATGGAACACAATGTTATGAAAGTGGCAGCCCTCCTAGCAGTTCAGTAGGTCACGGCCTGTGGATAAACACTATCCTTAAACCTGGTAGTCCTTGCTGTACGGATGCTGAGGAACCGGCGACCGGACAGTCAGGGGGGGAGAAGAGATGGAGCCCAGGGTGGTTGCAGATGGAGATGGCCTTCTTCTGACTCAGGTCCTAAAGATCTCCTCAATGCATCCAAGTGCACACCCGATGACCCAATGATCTTTTTATGGTCTATGGTCGGTTACATTAGAACCTTTTTTCCAGATTTTTCCATCCTATAATATCACTAGTTTGCTTTTGCCTCCCAGAC
>CM051008.1:19747768-19752768 GCA_027704905.1 Muraenolepis orangiensis
CCAGAGGGGCAGTAATCACCTCCTCTGCTCGGGGCAGGTGTGTGTGTGTGTGTGTGTGTGTGTGTGTGTGTGTGTGTGTGTGTGTGTGTGTGTGTGTGTATGCATGTGTTTGTTTGTGTGTGTGTCTGTGTGTATGTGCTCTGATGTATGCTGAATGTGTGTGTGTGTGTGTGTGTGTGTGTGTGTGTGTGTGTGCGTGCGTGCGTGCGTGCGTGCGTGTGTGTGTGTGTGTACGCATGTGTTTGTTTGTGTGTGTCTGTGTGTATGTGCTCTGATGTATGCTGAATGTGTGTGTGTGTGTGTGTGTGTGTGTGTGTGTGTGTGTGTGTGTGTATATATGTTTTTGTGTGTATACGTGTGTGTGTGTGTGTGTGTGTGTGTGTGTACGCATGTGTTTGTGTGTGTGTGTGTGTGTGTGTGTGTCGGCTCTGATGTATGCTGAATGTGTGTGTGTGTGTGTGTGTTTGTGTGTATGTGTGTGTGTGTGTGTGTGTGTGTGTGTGTGTGTGTATGTGTGTGTGTGTGTGTGTGTGTGTGTGTGTGTGTGTGTGTGTGTGTGTGTGTGTCGATACACATATGCAAAGAGTTGCTGGCATTTCCAAAGATAGCCAGCCTGACATTTCTATTGACTTTGATGTTGATAATCCCTCACAAATTGTGTGTGTGGGTGTGTGTGTGTGTGTGTGAGTGTGTGTGTGTGTGTGTGGGTGTGGGTGTGGGTGTGGGTGGGTGAGTGGGTGGGGGGGGGGGGGCTATGGGTTGTGTGTGTGTGTGTCGGGGGGGGTGTTGGGATGTGTGTGTGTTTGCATGTGCACACATATTTGGCATTTGTGTGTGTTCGCGTGTGTGCTGATGCATTTGCGTGCATGCAACATTTCTAGGAGAAAGTATCAAAATCCAATGACATTAATTGAACATTCATGAACATCAACATAATAGCATGCGGCACCATTTTCCACATAGTGTCGGACCACCAAGCATTCCAAGTATGTGGGAGCAGAGGTCAGAGGTCACAGCGGATCATCTGGAACCTTCCTAATCCAGATGATGAGCCTGGTTCCCTCTCAGCCCCGACGACCCGCCATGTGGCGCTGAATGATGAGGTCATCTGGGGGATAATGGGGAACCCAGACACGCTAGAGAGGTCCTTATCATATATATATATATATATATATATATATATATATATAAATATATAAGTTTAGAAACACCTCCGCCTAAACTCCAACCCAGAAGATAGGGGCTCAAGCTGCTGAGCTGTAGGCCCTCTCTGATTCCCTTGTCTCCTTTCCTTCCTCCCTCAATCTCAGCCTGTGTTCCTCTAGATGTGTGTGTGTGTGTGTGTGTGTGTACGGGTGGGTGTCTGTACGTGTGTGTGTGTGTGTGTGTGTGTGTGTGTGTGTGTGTGTGTGTGTGTGTGTGTTGTGTGTGTGTGTGTGTGTGTGTTGTGTCTTTTGCCAATGAAAAAAATTCCCCGTCAGGGGTCCCAGGTAATAAACCGGTTGAATACAGTCTGTCCGTATGTGTGTGTGTGTGTGTGTGTGTGTGTGTGTGTGTGTGTGTGTGCGTTTGGGCTGTCTAGTTACATGGCTATTATGTGGCCCAGACAGGGTAAATAACTCACATTGCGTCTCTGGTGGAGGAAGTACAGTACAGGACTTTATGGATAAAGACAGACCACCCCGGGCCCCTCTGACAGCGCGGCCCCTTCATTAGGGGCCCCGCCTGGTCTGGACCAGGCCCGGAGCAGGTCAGCACTTGTCCCTCCCGGCGTCTCCCTCCTTCCGTCCCCTGGTCCCCCTGGTCTCCCCCCGGGAGCAGGTGGTGTCCCCCAGCGGGGCGGAGGGCTCGGGTTTCTCCCCCTGCGTGTCTGTTGGTAAAGATGGAAAAAAGACCCAACAAACTCTAAAGCCCTAATAAAGATAAACGAGTGTTCTCACAGACAGGCCATCTCCTGGCAGCGGAACTCCCCCCACCCCTACCCCCTTTCCTACCTTCCTGTCATCTGATACTCTCCCTGTCTCCCCCCCTGTCTCCCCCCCTGTCTCCCCCCTCCACACCCACCCCCCATCCTGCGTCTGCACCTGCCCTCTTACTGCTGCTTACCTTCCAGTGAACAGCACTCTGTCCAATTTGACCTTTTCCCCTCTGACCTCTCCCTCCCTCCCTTCCTCCCTCCCTCCCTCCCCCCCTCACTTCCTCCTCTACCCCTCAACTCCCCTATCTCCTACCTGCCTTTTTTCGTCCACATCCAGAATGGAGGGGATGTCTCCTTCCCTTGTTGTTTTGTATTTTCATTGATTTTGTTTTCTAATTGTGTTATTTCACAGCTATCCAGAGTTACAGTGAAATGTACTGTAGGTACAGTGACCAACAAGTAGACACAAACACCTGGATACAGTGATCAGTGGTCAGTCAGACAGACTGCAGATCTTTTGGGATCAAACCCAGCATTACCTTGTTATGTCCCTATTCTCTCTCTCTCTCTCTGTCTCTCTCTGTCTCTCTCTCTCTCTCGTCAGCACACGTGTTATTGTGTGATGGGCGGAGGTATGGGATTACAGTAACAGCAGTCTCCCTGTTTGTGTGCAGTGTGTGAGCCAGAAGTGGCTGACGACTGGGACTCACACTATTGACTCTGTGTACCGTGTCATTCAAAGTCATTCAAAGTCCTGCGTGTCACACACCACTGTGTGTTTGTCCTGCACTTTGGGTTAACTAGCTGGACGCATGGCTGCTTACCAAAACTGAACCACTTAGGGCGGCACTTAGTATCTCAGGAGGTGGAGCAATTGTCGTCTGACAACTGGAAGGTTGCTGGTTCGATTCCCCGTCTCCTCCTCCTCCTCTTAGCCAAGTGTCGAGGCGTCCCTGAGCGAGACGCCCTTAACCCTAACTGCCCCCGTTGTGCTAATGGTCTCCGTGCAGGGCTGACGCTGCCGTCGGTGTGTGAATGGGTGAGTGTGTGAATGGGTGAGTGTGTGAATGGGTGAGTGTGAGCCTTGACTTGGGAAGCGCTTGAGTGGCTGCACTGGTTAGAAAAGCTCCATATCAATGCAGTCCATTTACCATCAGGGCTACACCAACAGTGTGCACACACAGTCGTGTGTCATATTACGTTTTAATATGACACACAGTCGTGTGTCATATTAAAACGTGTTTACTGCGGTGTGACTCATGCTTCATTGTGTTCAAAGACAACATGGCCATACGGGACCCCTGGCTCTCATGAAACGCATTCCGTGAGCGCTTCTTCACACTCGCTGAGGGAAATCGGTTGGAGTCGGTAGCAAGGATGTACGTCCACAGCTGTGGGCCGGGCTATCTGTCTTGATGAGTGGGTGACCCACAGACAGGTCGGGGTGACCCACAGACAGGTCAAGTCGACCCCCAGATGGGTGGGGGTGACCCACAGATGGGTGGGGGTCCCATCTGAGGCCCAGCTGTCCTGTCCCGGCTAATGCTCATCCTCTCACGTGTGTAGATCCATTATATAGGCCCCTTACATCCCCACCCTACAACCCCCACCCCTACCGTACACCACCTCCACTCTACACCACCCAGCTGTCTCTTACCAGGCAAGCACTTCTTCAGCTGCTACACCTGGGCTCTGGAGGATACTTTACCTTTCACATAGACAACAAATAGGTCCCTTCTTACTGCCCGTGTGTGTGTGTGTCTGTTTGTCTTTTATCTGTGTGCCTGCATGTGTGTGTGTGTGTGTGTGTGTGTGTGTGTGTGTGTGTGTGTGTGTGTGTGTGTGTGTGTGTGTGTGTGTGTGTGTGTGTGTGTGTGTGTGTGTGTGTGTGTGTGTGTGTATGCATGTGTGCGTGTGTGTGTGTGTGTGTGCGTGCGTGACAGCTCCGGAGATGAGTGCAGGGCCAGGATGTTGTTTTAAGGGCTTAAGCGCTGCAGGCGGTTGATAAGTGACTTCCACTGTTGTTATCTGAGACATCTCACTCGTGTGTGTGTGTGTGTGTGTGTGTGTGTGTGTGTGTGTGTGTGTGTGTGTGTGGTGTGTGTGTGTGTGTGTGTGCTATTTGCACAACTTACCAGCACGTGTTTACCTTGTGTCAACCGACATATGTGTTACGATATGTTACAATGTGTTACAATGTGTTACGATGTGTTACTCAGTGCGTAGGAGAGAAGATACGTCCAGTGGCCCAAAAATACAAATATAATTTATAGACAGGAGCGCACGCACATCGAACCGACACGTGATCAATCACTCCCAGGTGTGTTCATCCTGTCACTTGCTGAACGGTGAGTCCTCCTATGATTCAGCACACGGTGGCTGCTGCTCTCTGGGAAACGTGTGCAGCAACCGGAGCGAAGGCGTTTCCCTGGAGGCGCTCCGGACCGACCCAACCTGTTCCCCGGAATCCTTTCCTTTTCTTTCACAAACACGTCGACACGCTTCTCACACACCGACGCAGCCTTTGTCGACGGTGTGTGTGTGAGCGTGCAAATTGGTCTGTCATTTGCACGTCCACTCGCAGTGACATGCCACGCTAATTCTTCACTGATCACTTGTTGTTTTGTGTTTTTGAATCAAGGGGGGGAGGGAGAGGGGGTGGAGAGGGGGGGGGGGGGAGAGGGATGGGGATGACCCTTCATGGGTGTCAGACGAAGCAGGATGACGGGATTACAACCACACTATAAAACAGACAGCGATGAGCATCTGAACACCTACACTGTTTCATACACAGGCTGACCCACCAAGGGATCGCAGGGCCAAAACAATAACTGAAAGACCCTCTGGTCTCCTAAACTAAAACCCACATCGATCTATGCTTTAATAAAAAATATACGTCTAGACTTCTAACAAACACAGGGGAAAACAAGAGGGCCCTCAGACACATAACTCCACCACACCAAAACGTCCAAGTCTGCGAAAAGTCTAAATTGAATCAACTGTTACTTGGCCCATAAGTATTCTAACCACTAAGTTCGACAAACAAACAGACAGTGTTGAAAACCTAAACTCCTCCCATCTT
>CM051008.1:19762768-19772768 GCA_027704905.1 Muraenolepis orangiensis
TGGGGGAGGCAGAAGGGTGGGGATTGTGTTTGTGTGGAGGTGAATGAGACCTTTACAAAATGCCTACAGCCAGCCTTCTCTCTCTCTCTGTCGGCTTCCCTACTGAGGAGTGGATAGCAAACTTTCCCCGGAACACACACTCTACTGTACTAATATGGGACAAGCGGGTACTTAAGTGAGAAGTACTAACTTGGGCCAACATGTATCCACACACACTCAGGATGAAAGAAGGTTAAGGCCTGTTAAGTGGGTCTGTTTTCAGTGTCAAGGTTCGACCTGAAACAATACAACACGTGTTGTATTTAGTCCCTCACTAGGTTTCCTCTTTACAACCATAAGCAGGCCAACTGTAATACTTGTTTGAGTTTCTAAAGCTAAACCTTGTTTTGTTTTAAAACAAGACAATCAGGGTGTCATAATCCAGTACATTCCTGAATGTGTGTCGTGTGAGTGTGTGTTGGGTGAGTGTGTGTTGTGTGAATGTGAGTCTGTGTCGTGTGAGTGTGTGAGTGTGTGTTGTGTGAGTGTGTCTTATGTGAGTGACTGTTGTGTGATGTGTGAGTTTGTGTTGTGAGAGTGTGTGTTGTGTGAGTGTGTGTTGTGTGAGCGTGTTTTGTGTGAATGTGTGTTGTGTGAGTGTGTGTTGTGTGACTCTGTGTTGTGTGAGTGTGTGTTGTGTGAGTGTGTGTCGTGTGTGAGTGTGTGTTGTGTGAGTGTGTGTCTTGTGAGTGTGTGTTGTGTGAATTTGTGTTGTGTGAGTGTGTGTTGTGTGAGTATGTTGTGTGAGTCTGTGTCGTGTGTGTGTGTGAGTGTGTGTGTGTGTGTGTCGTGTGAGTGTGTATTGTGTGAGTGTGTGTTGTGTGAGTGTGTGTTGTGTGAGTCTGTGTCGTGTGAGTCTGTGTCGTGTGTGTGTGTGTGTGTGTGTGTGTGTGTGTGTGTGTGTGTGTGTGTGTGTGTGTGTGTGTGTGTGTGTGTGTGTCGTGTGTATTGTGTGAGTGTGTGTTGTGTGAGTGTGTGTTATATGTGTGTGTGTCATGTGAGTGTGTTGTGTGAATGTGTGTCGTGTGAGTCTGTGTCGTGTGAGTGTGTGTCGTGTGAGTGTGTGTCGTGTGAGTCTGTGTCGTGTGAGTGTGTGTTGTGTGAGTGTGTGTTGTGTGAATGTGTGTTGTGTGAGTATGTGTTGTGTGAGTGTGTGTTGTGTGAGTGTGTGTTGTGTGAGTGTGTGTTGTGTGAGTGTGTGTTGTGTGAGTGTGTGTTGTGTGAGTGTGTGTTGTGTGAGTGTGTGTTATATGAGTGTGTGAGTGTGTGTTGTGTGAGTGTGTGTTGTGTGAGTGTGTGTTGTGTGAGTGTGTGTTGTGTGAGTGTGTGTTGTGTGACTCTGTGTTGTGTGAGTGTGTGTTGTGTGAGTGTGTGTTGTGTGAGTGTGTGTGTTGTGTGAGTGTGTGTTGTGTGAGTGTGTGTTGTGTAAGTGTGTATTGTGTGACTCTGTGTGTGTGTGTGTGTTGTGTGTGTGGAGAACACACCACCTAGCGTTGATCTACGGCGCAGGAGGAGGAGAGAGAGAAAAAGCGAGGAAACGTGATCCATCTCAGGCAAGCGTTCGTCAAAATCCAAAACCGGCTTTCCTCCGAAGGTTGGTCTGTCAGCGGCGTTCACTCTTCTGTTTCCAGGCTGATGGCTGCTGATGCGCCGGCGTGTCTGTCTGTCCTTCCGGTGAACCTGGCGTGACGAGATGCACTCAGGAGGTATCAGGAGACCGAATGACAGGCAGAACAGCTTCTCCCACGGAGATCTCTTTCTCAGGGCTGTTGGTTCAGGCCTGAGCCCCATGTGTCGCTGCACACATCTGCTGCAAACAGCCGCTCAAAGTGAACCAGTGTTGTTCCGTAGGTTCCTCTATATATTGGTTTACTGGCCGGTGTACCGGGGACTGTCCTCCTCCACTGTGGTGTGTGTGTGTGCTCATCTTGAATCCCATTAATCCAAACCTAATCCACACAATTAATTCATGGCATTGATACCAGTCGGGTTGTTAACTTTTGAATATCAATATAGTAATGTCTAATGTAGTAATATTTACATTAATAGTCTAGTTTGTGTGTCACATTGTACACACATACAGTGTACAATTATATATATACAGTATATATATATATATATATATATATATATATATATATACGTTATGTACTGTAAATACTTTTGTAATATTTTTTTTTTTTCTCAAACAAGATGATGGATGAGTGTATAGTGTATACAACAATGTTATTTACTTTATATTATTAGTAATTGTTTGTCTTGTTCCTGAATGTAAATGGCTCTTATTCCCTCACAGTGTTAACAGTTGAGTGGCTCGTTAAAGAACTGGGGCCTTCTGTGGTGAGCTGACAGTCATCAGATGTCATTCACTCACCCGGGGAAATTAAAATGCTCTTGAATTACAGATAGAAGAAATAGAATCCTGGGGACTATTGACTTGACAGCAGATTGTTGTGGTGACAAAGGCTGTAGCAGGTCAGGACATGAGGGGAGAGAGAGAGAGAGAGAGAGAGAGAGAGAGAGAGAGAGAGAGAGAGAGAGAGAGGAGAGAGAGAGAGAGAGAGAGAGAGAGAGAGAGAGAGAGAGAGAGAGAGAGAGAGAGAGAGAGAGAGAGAGAGAGAGAGAGAGAGAGAGAGAGAGAGAGGGAAATGAAAGAGAAATAGAGAGAGATAGGGGGGAGAGAGAGAGGGATAGGGGGTGAGAGAGAGAGAGAGAGAGAGAGAGAGAGAGAGAGAGAGAGAGAGAGAGAGAGAGAGAGAGAGAGAGAGAGAGAGAGAGAGAGGATGAGAGAGAGAGAGAGAGAGAGAGAGAGAGAGAGAGAGAGAGAGAGAGGCCATGAGAGGGAGAGGGATAGGGGTGAGAGAGAGAGAGAGAGAGAGAGAGAGAGAGAGAGAGAGAGAGAGAGAGAGAGAGAGAGAGAGAGAGAGAGAGAGAGAGAGAGAGAGAAGCCATGAGTGAGAGAGGCCCATGTGTTCTTTGAAGTCTAGTGTGGATGATGTCATACAACAGTTTATTGTAGACGCTTCTTCAATAAACTGACACCTTCTAATATCCCTTCTAATAGCTCTAAATACCAACCATCCCTTCCTGATGATCGGGTTGCAATCTGATCACCTAATTAAAACAACCCAGCTCCGGTCTCCACAGCCCTCCATCTGGGGGAGAGGGGATCCTCCTCCTGAACCCAATACATCTGGACTCACAGACACAACGTGAGGGGGACAGGGATGTTCTCAGACTGGGGGAGTTTAGAGTGATTTTCACGCTTCATTTAACCATAGAATGCCATCATTTCACGGGAGTCACACCTGTCTCCCTCTCCGGTGTTCCGCGGGTATAAATTAGGTCATGGTACCGCCCTGACGGGCAGCAGCAGATGCAGGCTGACGTTGGCGGTGGGTCTTTGGAAGTAGCGTCCGACCGGGCGGGGCAGCGCATCAAAGGGAGGTGGAGGTTAAGGGGCACGGAAACTAATTTAAACCCTCCTGAGTTTCTGTCTGTCAACTACCTCACTGAGTTAGTAGAACCAGAGATCATCTGGCTTCCAGACCAGCCGCAGGCAGCAACCTTCAGCTCAGGAGGTAGAGCGGGTCTGTCTGGCAACCTGTAAGGTTGTTGGTTCAACCCCTCCGGCTCCTCCTCCTCCTCCTACTAGCAGAGTGTGGAGGTGTCCCTGAGCAAGGCACCCTAACCCTAACTGCTCCTGACTAGCTGGCTGTCTCCGCCATGTGAGAGAATGTGAGTATGAATGTGTGTATGAAACTAAACGACAATGCACTGTACAAAAATACATTTAGCATTCATCTGAGAAACCATTAAAGTTTAGTTCAGTTGATGTTTGGTTCCTGTTTGTGTTTCCGCGAGGCTTACGTAAGTCAGGCCAGGAGTCCCACGCCTTACAGTACCCGGCTCTCTGTGACAAAGGGCCATTACCACACTGGAAATAGAGTGAGGAGGGGGTTGGGGGGGGGGGACTCCTTCCATTGGCCGAGCTGCAAGGTATGTGTTAATCCCCTTGACCTTAGGAAGGACAAAGGCGTGGAACAGAACAGGGCTGTAGCGTGCCAAGGGGATCTGGCTCAGAGTTCAGAGGAGCCTGCTCGCCACGGAGGAAACCCACTTAACGCCTTCAAGGTCGTGGCTTCTGTTCAACGCCGTCGCCTCGCCGTGGCCACGCCGCTCCCAGGCGTTAAAAATACTGACGTGACGGGATTGTAACGGAGAGGCTTTGCCCAAATGATTTTGTAGCACAAGTTAAAGTTAGAACTCTTCTGGGGTCATCTTCACACCTACCCGGGCGTTGGTGTGTTACCCCCAAGACCAGCTTGGAGGTTGCTTGTTTCAATATATTTAGATATGTGATACCTGTGTGAGCCAACAGAAGCCCACTCAACATCCAACTCCACGCTAGACTCTTCATAAACACACTCTCATGAGGGATACTGGCCTTCTGATGAACGGGTCGACCTTCTGTTTTCCCATGCCTTATTTCATCTTAAGTGTCTCAACATCGTAGTATGGTTGAATTGATAGGACGAAACAATCCTGTCATCGCAAAAAAGAAACTCTAATGGTGAAACAACACCATTGATCTACCATCAACCTCAACATAATACAAGATACAAGATACAAGATACAAGATATTTTCATTGGCCAATTGCAACAGGTACATTGGAATGCCTACTCCCCATTCCCTCCCGCAGTATACAGCTCCAAAACATACCGTAAAAATAATATATACAATAAAAATAAACCAAAAAAGTGCAGCAAAGTGACTGTGAAATTCTATTTACATGTGTTGAATGTACAATTTCTTTCTAAAAAACATCGGTAATGTTACCGTCTGCAGACATCAGGAAAGATGTGCATCCTGGAGCCACTAAACCGCCCGGTTTACTTCCTAAATCTAAATCTTAATCTGGAGGATTGAATCCTCTTTATTGGTCACATGCACACACAGTGAAATGAGTTTCTCTGCATTTAGCCCATCCTAGTATTAGGAGCAGTGGGCAGCTATTGTATATACCAGGGGTTCCCAACCGCCGGGCCGCGGACCGGTACCGGGCCGTGGAGGTGTTACTGCCGGGCCGCGAAACAGCTGTGTGTTTATCATAATATTTGACTCAAATAATTTGAGTATAGGTGAACGGCAGCGGTATAATCTATATATAGAGATTATATATATATTATAATCTATATATATATAGATTATATAGCGGTATAATCTATATATATAGATTAAATATATATCAGCGGCATAACGAGAGACTTTCAGTTGCACGCGCTACTAAAGAGACTACTCGCTAGTAACGTGTCGGTCGCGAACAAGCCGGTTTTTATACGGGTGCTCCGCGTACATGCGCGTTTATACTGAAATCGAGCCCTGCCGTTTTGTTAGGGGTGTGTGTTGACAACACACTTTGACAACCGGTCCGTGAAAATTGACAACCGGTCCACGAGATTTTTTTCATGTATCTGCCGGTCCGTGGCACAAAAAAGGTTGGGAACCCCTGGTATATACTGCACCCGGGGAGCAGTGTAGGGGTCTGGTGCCTTGCTCAAGGGCACCTCGGCCGTGCAGCCCAGGTGTTTCGGGGACTTGAACCGGCGACCTTCCGGTTCCTGAACCAGGGTCCCAACAGACTGAGCTACTTCCCCCCCTACTGTCCCCCCCCCCCTTCCTGCATTTGTAAAGTAAACCAACAAAACAGCGTAAAACATTAACGTGACATGAAAGAAGTAATGGAAAGCGGAAGGTGGACAGTAGAAGGCCCATCCCAGTGGTGAGGAGCAGTGTGTTTCCAATGAGTCTGTAAGGTGAGTTGGATGTTGATGGGCTTCTATTGAAGGGGATATCAAATACCTAACTACTGAAGTGAGCCACCGATCACATCCCTCTTTAATACATGTTTCCGTGCGGCTCAGTGGGGTCGGTTGGAGACGGTGCGCGATGGTGGTGGTGGTGTTATTGTGTTATCCTGCGTTCCCGTGACTCCACTGGAATGGGGAGACCGGCTGCTGGTCTCTCTCACCGTCAGCCTCTCTCTCTCTCTTTGAAGTCTCCGGCGGCTGAAGAGCGATGACGGGGGAAGACAGATAGAACGGCAGCTTGTCAGCAACACATGTGCAACACACTGACAACAACAGGGCGCTGAGTAGGGAGCAGGGAGAGGGGGAGGAAACAGGACCAGTACCCTCTCAGTCTCCCCCCTCCCCCCCCGCACGGAAACAGGACCAGTACCCTCTCAGTCTCCCCCCCCCCCCCCCCCCCCCCGCGGGGGAGGTTACTGATCCTGGAGGTACGGTTCACATTACTGGACACACCACTTCTTAACGGTAGACGCTAGTCCTAGCTGAACTAACTGCACACGTTGGATAGATACTAATAATAATAAAAATCATTAGTAACACTTTACAATAATGGTACTTCAACAAACCATTCATTAGTTATGCATGCAGTAATATGCATTAACTAACAGTTAACTAATCGTCTAGCACTGGGGTTTTCAAAGTCGGAGAGTAAAGATATCTCTCTCTCTCTCTGTCTGTTTGTCTCTCTTTGTCTCTCTCACACATTAATTAAACAGACACTAATTAGCATTAGTTAATGCAGTAATACGTGTTAACTAATGGTCTAGTACGGGTTTCTCAAAGTCTAAGACTAAAGATCTCTCTCTCTCTCTCTCTCTCTCTCTCTCTCTCTCTCTCTCTCTCTCTCTCTCTCTCTCTCTCTCTCTCTCTCTCTCTCTCTCTCTCTCTCTCTCTCCTCCTGAATGAAGCAGTGGTTATAATCTGGCGTGGTTCTACTAGTCATCATCATCACCAGATATCTACTTATTATCAACTGGCTCACTTCTGAACCCCACCCACCACTACCACTACCTCCACCACCCCCACCCACCACCACCACCACCACCACCACCACCACCAGCACCAGCTCCACCCTGATGATGTTAAACCACAGGGCCTGTTTACCTCGGATCACAATCAAGACCCGGTCTTCCCTGCGAGGCTCCCATTAGAGGACAGCTCAGCGGGGTGGTCTCTCTGCCCTGTGAAGTGGGAGGCCAGCCTCCAGCCGGGGCTGGCGGGACAGATAAAAGATGAATTAAAGATGCCTGGCCTCGGGCCCCAGCGTGGAGGTGAGGCGGGGTGAGGAGGGGTGAGGAGGGGGGAGGGCTTGCTGTGTCTGTGTGGGGAGGGGGAGGGGGGGGGGGGGGAGGGGGGGAGAAAGGGGGAGAGGCGGAGAAAGGGGGAGTTTGGAGGCCAACTCTCGGGTAACGAATCCCACAGGCAGTCAGGCAGCGCTCTGGAAGGTGAAATGGATTCATATCGGAGAAGCGAAAGCAGAAGATAAACCACAGAAGGAAGAAGGTGTTTTCGGGGTGTGGGTGTGGGATGGCGGGCTGGTGAAGGGGTGCCGGCTTGCAGCTCACGCAGCGTTATGTTAAATAAACACGGTTCAACAGAGTATTTAGGATGTGTCTCGGAGGTCAAGGGTTTTTTACGTGTTGAGTTGAAATTGTAATTTCCGAGCGGTGTTACTGCAAACGCTGGCCCCTTGCCCCACAGAGGGCGACTCGTCCTCCCAGAAGTTGCGTAGAAACCATCACTGCTTTGAGTTCAGAAGCCCCGGAGTCTTAACGCCTTGTTTATAATACTTGTCATTAGAATACTTTTATTTTTTTGGGGTTTTATTGTGATTTATCGGCAGCTGTGTTTGTGGAGCCGTACAAACCGAGAGAAAAAGAGAGATGCATTCCTCCGATCCCACATACGAACCAATCGGCCCCCAGAACCGCAGAAGAACTCTTTCCTTTCACGAGGCAATATTATCCGAGAGTCAAAGAAAACATCGCAGAGCGTCCAAATGTTTTGCTGTGGAATGTCTGAAGCAACATGTCCGCCGTCCGCCACCATGTCGGGATGTTTTCATTTCAACAAAGTTAGAGGAGGATTGTGCAAATCTCTTCAAAATGCATCATAGACTAGTTTTTTACCTTTTCAGCAGACAGCAAGCTCCAGAGAGAGAGAGAGAGAGAGAGAGAGAGAGAGAGAGAGAGAGAGAGAGAGAGAGAGAGAGAGAGAGAGAGAGAGAGAGAGAGAGAGAGAGAGAGAAAAACACTGTTTCTTTTATTATCTCCAACAAGGGGAGATTAAATGTCCTCCATGAAGTTACCCCACAACTACATCGACCGCAGTCTGGCCGCCAAAAGGCGTGGAAGGAATGACATTGTTCAGTGTTTTGGATGAAGACCATTTTGATATTTTTGGACGGCCATCAAATGGAAGTCTCTGTTGTCTCAGGCTGAGTGGAGCTCAGCAGACAGCATCTCCTGGAGGACCAGTTTACCAGCTTACATAAAGGCACCAATAGGGTAACAACAGCTAACATGAAGGCACCATTAGGCTAACAACAGCTAACATGAAGGCACCATTAGGCTAACAACAGCTAACATGAAGGCACCATTAGGCTAACAACAGCTAACATGAAGGCACCATTAGGCTAACAACAGCTAACATGAAGGCACCATTCGCGGTCCAGACGGTGACTTGATATTACATGACATCACATTACAGTTATTTAGCAGATGCTTTTGTTCAAAGCGACTTACAATAAGGTCATTCAACAACAGGTAGGCAAAAAAATCGAATTAATTGTATTAATAAAATGTAATACAATTTAATCAAATTTAAATAAAATTAATAAATGAGAATGGTATCTGTGTTGTTATCTGTTATATTACAGTGTTAGGTTGATTTGTTTGTCTTTCTCGGTCCATGCACGACGCATTTGAGTGGTTTTGTGTTGGAAAAACAATGCAACCAATCAGATATTTTTCTGGGTTGCTGGGAAGAATATCCTTCAACCAAAGTATTCCCGATGACTTTGGCCCTCAGACTGAATGAGAGCGTACGTTTGGATTGACAATTTGATCAACCAATCATATAGTGATTTGTATCCAATGGGCGTATTCTTTCAGATTTCCCCACAGCTCAATAGGGAGCTAGAAGGTCTACTGGCTGGAGCGAGAGGGGATCTAGCGTAGTGCTACGTTTTTTATACGTAGGATTTTACGTCAAAATGGTGAAGGCGAAGATGATGGGCTGTTACTTCACTACATGGACACTGCTTTACCAACTATGGTACACTTGGAAATTGGCTGCGACAATCTGATCTGCCTAAATGAGATAAGGCATAAAGTGACTCCTCCGTGACGTCTACGTCTACAGCAGGGGTTCCCAAAGTGGGGGTCGCGAGACCCCGAGGGGGGCGTCGCGAGATGATTTCAGAATCCTCTTGATGTGACCCATGAGGTTTATTTATTTTATCATTATTATTTTTTATTATTTGTATTATCATTATTGTTAATAATAACGTGAGTGACAAATAAAGGAATTCTGATTCCCAGATTCACGACAGTATCATCATTGAAAAAAAGAAGCCACACACAATGTTCGTGATCGCGATTACCCCCCCCCCCCCCCCCCTTGGACTTCACGATGTTCGCGATCGCGACATAAAAGTTTGGGAACCCCTGGTATACAGAAGGTCCAGTTGTGATTGGACCTCCAGATGTCACCAGAGTCACCAGATGTCATAAGTGCATTAGCTTCCTACCAGGCCAAAATAATATAATATATACATAACTAGTCACCAGAAGTATATAATATATATAATAACATAATACAATACATTACATTTCCTTCCTAACAAGCCTCCAAGAGCAGAACCAGTGCTCAGGTTAAAGTACAATAAGTGGTCTCACTAGATTTGACACAATAGGTCCATCAAACAGGAGCTACCATGACAAATAGTGAAGCCAATACACACACAGAGATAATAATCAGAATATAATAAACATGCACTGGCAAACATTAGAGCTAACGAGATCCCCTGGAGTGTCCTAACCCAGTGGTTCTGATAATGCCATACCTTAATCTTTCAAAAGAAGCCCAT
>CM051008.1:19795268-19807768 GCA_027704905.1 Muraenolepis orangiensis
ATCCTAATGGTTATGATGACCACTGGATGAGACGTCAGGGCCACCATCCATCACTGATAGAGGAGGCCTGGTCACTCTGTGCAGAGGGGGAGGTAGAAGAGGAGGTAGAGGGTGAGGTAGAGGGTGAGGTAGAGAGTGAGGTAGAGGGTGAGGTAGAGGTTGAGGTAGAGAGATGAGGTAGAGAGTGAGGTAGAGGGTGAGGTAGAGAGATGAGGTAGAGAGTGAGGTAGAGAGTGAGGTAGAGGGTGAGGTAGAGGGTGAGGTAGAGAGTGAGGTAGAGGTGAGGTAGAGGGTGGGGTAGAGGGTGAGGTAGAGGGTGAGGTAGAGGGTGAGGTAGAGAGTGAGGTAGAGGGTAGAGGTAGAGGGTGAGGTAGAGAGTGAGGTAGAGGTTGAGGTAGAGGGTAGAGGGGTGAGGTAGAGGGTGAGGTAGAGGGTAGGGTAGAGGGGTGAGGTAGAGGGTGAGGTAGGTAGGTAGAGGGTGAGGTAGAGGGTGAGGTAGAGGGTGAGGTAGAGGGTGAGGTGAGAGTCATGGCTGACAGTCTGCTTCCACTGCTCACACAATCACATTCCATAACCTTCATAGGTGGAAGGTAACACACACACACACACACACACACACACACACACACACACACACACACACACACACACACACACACACACACACACACACACACACACACACACACACACACACACACACACACACACACTTCAATTTATGTCCCCATCCTCCTCCTCCTTCTCCTCCTCCACCTGCTCCGTGAGTCAATTTGCATCTCTGTTTCAACTTATGTTGAAAGAGAGAGAGAGAGAGAGAGAGAGCGATAGAGAGAGAGAATAGGCCTACTTCTTAATTAAATTCTAACATTTGTTTGTTGCAATTTTCCAACTCAATGAGTAATATGTATGTTCCGTTACAGAACCTAATCGGTGTCAGTAACTCGCCCATGTGTACAGCCTACTGCAGCATACCTTATATATATATATATATATATATATATATATATATATATATATATATATATACATAAGGTATGTATGTACATGTAGCTCTTGTGTTCAAGGTATATATATATATATTTATATACACGCGGTGGATTGCTTTAAATACCAACACCATTCCATCCTCACCGGCCGCATCCTAAGCAACCTTTCAGAATGGAGGAAAGAGCTCCGTGTTGATGAAGAGGAGGAGAGAGGATGAAGAGGAGGAGAGAGGAGGAGAGAGGATGAAGAGGAGGAGAGAGGAGGAGGGAGGATGAAGAGGAGGAGAGAGGAGGAGGGGAGAGGAGGAGGAGGGAGGAGGAGAGAGGAGAGAGAGGAGAGAGGAGGAGAGGAGCCGGGCTGCTCCTGCTGCTGCTGACGTCACGCTACGCACTTAGCGCCGAGGCCCCGCCCACCTTCTCCTCTCTCCTCCTCTCCTTCCCACACCGTGTTGTTTATGCTTCATACACACACGCACGCACGCCGTCGTGCACACACACACACACACACACACACACACACACACACACACACACACACACACACACACACACACACACACACACACACACACACACACACACACACACACACACACACACACACACACACACACACACACACACACACACACACACACACACCCAGCCTCAGACAGACCACATGAGAGCTCGTTCACAAGATCAGTCGGTGGTCGGTGGGGAGGAGCGCGTGGCTCGCCTCGCTCCCGTGACGTGATACCCGAGCGGACGTGGAGGGAGACACCCTGACCGACTCAGACATAAGGAGCATGGTGTTATGACGATGATGATGATGATGATGATTATGACGTCACCGCTCAACTTTTATTGAGTTAACGGAATAGAGCCGCGGGAGGAGGGGGGAGGAGGGAGAGTAGGAGGGGAGGAGGGAGGGAGAGTAGGAGGGGAGAGAGGGAGAGAGGAGGAGAGGGGGGAGAGGAGGAGGAGAGGGGGGAGGAGGGAGAGAGGAGGAGAGGGGGGAGGAGGGAGAGAGGAGGAGAGGGGGGAGGAGGGGGAGGAGGAGAGGAGGAGAGGGGGGAGGAGGGAGAGTAGGAGGGGAGGAGGAGAGGGGGGAGGAGGGAGCGAGACGCGCGTTGTGCGCGTCGCTCGCTAACTTTCGCCTACTTTGTCGTCCGTCCGTTTTGTGAAACCATGACCCGGTGTTCCTCCTCCTCCTCCTCCCCCCCGCCGCCTCACCCCTTCCTCCGGTCCCGGTGATGTAGGGGTCCGGGGAGACGCGGAGACACTTTCGCTTTTCCTTTTTCTATCAAGACGACCGGCCGCCCTCCCGCCACCTCAAGGTCCCTCTTGTTTTGTATTATTAACATTGAACCTCTTTGCGGAGCGGCAGCGGTGCGGTGCGGAGCGGAGCGGTGCGCACAGCCGGGAGGTGGTGGGGGGGGGCCGGGGGGGGCGGACCGACCATGGGCGCAAAGCAGAGCAGCAGCCCCGCGGCGACGACGCACAACGGACGCACCAGAGCGTACTCCGGTTCGGATCTGCCCTCCGCCACTACCACCACCACCACCACCACCACCACCACGACAGGCGGTAGCGGCAGGGCGGCAGCCGCCGCCGCCTTGGCGACGCGGTACCACGCGTACCACGGGGGGTCCGCCGCCTCGGGCGGCGCGTCCGGGAGTCCACAGCACAACAATAACCACGGACCAGGCAGCGCTGCGCGGTCGGCCGGCGGCGGGGGGCGAGGTGGCAGCTCCGCCGCGTCCTCCGCCGCCCCTGGCCCTGGGAGACCCCCGTCTGGAATTAACATCCCGAACAACGGGAGAGGAGCCCGTCCTCACCAGTCGTCCGCGGGCAGCACGCCGGACGAGGCGGCAGATCGGGAGAGGTCACACGGAGGTCACGGGGGTCCCCGGTTGTTGATAGGGTCGCTGCCGGCGCATCTCTCTCCTCACTTATTCGGAGGTAGGACAGCGTCTTACTTACTGCATACTTCATCAACATGCCGTCATGCCTTATATACATGTAGCTGTAGTAGGCCTGCTACCTGTACACAGTGGGGGGCTGTTCTCCGCCTACCTGTTGGTGATGATGTAGTTTACAGGACGGAGACCCTATGAGACCTGAGTTGGTGTATGTGTAGTTTACAGGACGGAGACCCTATGAGACCTGAGGTGGTGTATGTGTAGTTCACAGGACGGAGACCCCATGAGACCTGAGGTGGTGTATGTGTAGTTTACAGGACGGAGACCCTATGAGACCTGAGGTGGTGTATGTGTAGTTTACAGGACGGAGACCCTATGAGACGTTAGGTGGTGTATGTGTAGTTTACAGGACGGAGACCCTATGAGACCTGAGGTGGTGTATGTGCGCAGTAGGCCTACAGAACCTTTAGCATCAGTCCTGTGTTACCATTATTCTATCTATCTGTAATATTTAGATGTTTTATGTCGGGCATCTGTGTGGACAGCCACAGCCTATGGGTACTGGTCCTAGGGGTCCGAGGGTGTGAAGATACAGGGTGCGTTATGTTTAGCCACAGGATGTGAGCAGTGAATAAACTTCGATTGAGTTTGATACAACACGGTCTTGTGATCTATTTAATTGTACAAAGTGTGCAAACAAGACATGGTGTCCGTACAGAGGACAGATAGGAGATGAGAAACTGCTAAATGTTGCACACATCCACACCATTGGAAGTGGCACCACCAGAGATAGACTTTAGAGCAAGTGACACGGGCAAAAAGTACAACTACAGGAACAACTGTTGATACTGTGGAAACAAAGCTCACAAGGGAAAGGAATACTGGCCATCTAAAGGAAAGCAATGAATGCGGGGAAAATTCAACCCCTTCGCTAAAGCGTGCAAAACCGTAAAAGGAAGAAAGGTGCACTCAGTGAGTGATAACCAAGCAGCAGACAGAGAGTCAGATGAACTGTTTATTGATGCAGTGACCAAAAAATGGACTGATACTAGCTGTAAGGGTATACACAGACTAGAATGCACATAGAAAGAGCGCAGCATGTTGATGGACTTTTACAAAGTAGACACACAAGCACCACCTAGACGAGAGGAACACGACAGAAATCTCTGTTCCGACAGTCACGAGAGAAAGGCTCAACCCAGAGTTCAGCACACACCTGAGCTACTGAGGTCTGCTATTTTGGGCATCTCCTCTCAGCTGAAGGAATCATGCCTGATCCAACCAAAGTCACCGGCATCAAGATGATGGAGCCTCCCGGGAACCTCGAGGAACTAGAGGACTCTGTGCTGGTAATGGTAAATGACTTAGCCAAGTTCGACCCAGCCTCTCCAGTCCAGCGAGTTCCTGTGGGACCAACAACATGATGTTGCATTTCAGACGATGAAGGACATCATGACCAGAAAGCCGAGGCCGGTCCTTGACTTCTTTGATCCAGTCAAAGAGCTCGGCCTGCAGGTGGACGCATCTAAGTATGGGCTAGGGGCTGTGCTATAACAAGAGGGAAGACCCATCAGCTACGCTTCCAGGTCAATTATGCACACATACAGAAAGAGATGTATGCAATTCTGTTTGGATTCGAGCGCTTTCACCAATATATCCCTTACATATCGAGACGCAGCTCAGCGAGGGGTGGATGTATTCACAGGACGTAGCGTGCCGCTGAGCAATGAAAGCATAAAGAAGATCCAAGATGAAACAGAGAAAGACGAACAGCTCACAATCATCGGTCATTCAAAGGCTGGAAGAGTAAATTAGTTAATGTTCATTGAAAGTGTTTGATATAATCACTGAAGCTTTAAATTGTGCTGAACATATGTTATATAGCAGTGAGGCTATATTGTGTATTTAAATATTGTTGAATGGTAATTAATGCACTGAAACCCTTTTTTAGTTGAATTACTCATTGAAGAAAAGAGCATGCAACCTCTTCATTCCTTATGGTTTTGAAAAGAGGAGAATGTAATATTAAGATGTTTTGTGTCGGGCATCTGTGTGGACAGCCACAACCTACTGGTACTGGTCCTAGGGGTCCGAGGGTGTGGAAGCTACAGAGTGCGTTACGTTTAGCCAAATGATGTGAGTGTGCAAATAAGACACTATCGAGTTATTCCTAAGAGTTGTAATGGGACATCAATCCATGTACTATGTGAGGTTCTTTGCCTTCTGTGCGTATACAGGCCCCACACACTCACTCGGCAGGGAGGCAGCCCATCGCCGATGAGCTGTAATTGAGGAGAAGCCAAACCACTGGTCTGTGTGATGACATCGCTCCTAAGGGGCCTTGGTTAGCCGGTGGTTAGCCAGATAGCTGATGTCTGACGGGAGAGGCTTGTTTCAATGCGGTACTTTCTGGCAGCGCTGGATGGCTGCTCTTCCTGTTGAAGAGGTGGATGGACCACATTTAGAGCTTCTCTAACCGGTGGCCACGCAATACGCTCTGCAATGAGTGCCTCACATTCACCCATTCATAAACTTGTTCAACCACATTCATGCACACATTGGTGCACACGTTCATGCCACGTGGCGGCGTTAGCCATACAGACAGCCAGCTGGTCAGCAGCAGTTAGGGGTTAGTGGGTGTCTTGCTCGGGGACACCTCGACAATTGGCTAGGAGGATCAAACCAGCAACCTTCCAGTCAACCTTCTGGACCTCCTGAGCATGTTGTCTCATGTGTGATTAAGTGGGCATATGTAAAGCGAAGTGAAGTGAAAGAGAGACATAATGTTTTATAATGTGTGAAACTGAGAGACTGGCGAGAAAATGATACCAACGTTTGAGTCAAACAAAGCAAAGCACAAAGCCAGAATACGCTTTCACTGTTTCACTACAAAGTTACACTCGACTAAGCTGTGATGTTATGACCCCGTGTCCTCGTCCCTTAGGAACCTCTTACGCTGAGAGAGGGTTGGAGTAAACTCTGGTTTATTAACAGTATTGTTTCCCAAGAGGAGTGGACCTGGCACACAAGTAGGACGTCTATTTGTTGGGGCCTCCATAGCGAGGGTTCGGTTAACCCTCACACGAGACCTCACTGGCATAAGCAATGTTTGATTGGAATATTCTTCAGTGTTCACCTGATATTATGACATGTCATGACATAATGAGTCACACAAGGCCAACAGAGACGCAGACTAAAGGGATTGTCTGTAAAAACACCTTCGTAGTAATGTGATTTTGGCCGGCAAATTGTTTGTAATGAATAGTTCTCACACAATCCTGTTACAGTGTCTGATCTCTGATGTCTCACCTGGACACTAGTAGCCATGAGAGAGAGAGAGAGAGGCTTGTCAGTGTGGAGCCACAGCGAGTCGTGAAACAAGGAAGTGGTGTCAGAGATGTTCTGAGTACGGAGCCACAGCGAGTCATGAAACAAGGAAGTGGTGTCAGAGATGTTCTGAGTACGGAGCCACAGCGAGTCGTGAAACAAGGAAGTGGTGTCCGAGATGTTCTGAGTACGGAGCCACAGCGAGTCATGCAACAAGGAAGTGGTGTCAGAGATGTTCTGAGTACGGAGCCACAGCGAGTCGTGCAACAAGGAAGTGGAGGTGAATTACCTGTGATGGCTCGTTTCCATGCTTCCAACGCGATCTGGTGCCCGAGATACATAACTGAGATCGGACACTACAGTCGTCCGGACTGCTGACGATATTGACTTACTTATCGTAGAGTCGTTTTGGACAAAAGCGTTTGCTAAATGACTGTAATGACATGACGTTTACATTGGAGTACTATCAGTATGTGAAGAATAGCATATTGAATTAACAATGGCCCCGTAAACAGTAGATTGAGTGAAGGACCTTGTGTCAGTTCAATTAATGTTGAACAAAGGTTTAGATTAAATGAGTTCACAGTAAGACAAACGAAGTGAGACACGCTTTAAATAGAATCCACAGTGTGTCAGTATGTGGAGCGCGAGCCAAGCCGAAATATCGTCAGTTTTCCATTCAGTCATGTGGTGTAAGCTAATTGAAGCGGGCAAATATTACCGTAGTACCAGAGTGCTTCACATTCTGCTCCCAGACGACGCCGTCACATTAACACCAGCAGACTGCTAACACACACACTTCTTATCCTGGCTTGGAGAGGAAGAAGAAAGGCACTGACTGCCCTGACTGTTCTAACGATCCTGTCCCCTGACCTTTTACTGAGAAACGACTTTTTGGGGGGGTGAAAGGACTTATTGGGAAACTGACTTTTCTTTGGGACTTTTGGGGGGAAAAATGACTTCCTTGAAATGAGACTCATTTCCTTCGTCACTCTTATTTAGTTTAGTTTAATATGTTTATAACGGGTTAAGAGGGCATGAGAAACACTTGAGGGCGGAACACACTGTAACCGAGGCAGGAGTCTTCGATGCCAAGTTCTGCCCTCACCAAAACATTTATTTATATATTTATATGCACTCCCAAGTATTTAAACAATGTATTAATCACTTAGCACAAGTCATATACAGACTTGTATATCGAGGCTTTCCATCTGGCGTTGGACCAATCTGGGGGAAGGGGTAATACACAATTACTAAAGTATATCCAGTGATGCACGGGGTGGACTGTCAGCCACCCTCTTTCCTCTCATGCTCAGCAGAATACGGTGCCGCAAAATGACCCAAATGATGGTGTCAACATGTCAGTGGCAGTCAGCTGAGGTCAAACCCTGGTGCTGGGTCGCTCTCTCTCTCTGTCACACCTGCCACTGTCATCGTTGCACACACACACGTGTGTGTGTGTGTGTGTGTGTGTGTGTGTGTGTGTGTGTGTGGTGTGTGTGTGTGTGTGTGTGTGTGGTGCGAGCAGCTGCAAAAGTGTAGTGTGTGATAATGAATTCTCAAGTGGCCCCTCAGAGAGAGAGAGAGAGAGAGAGAGAGAGAAGAGAGAGAGAGAAAGAGAGAGAGAGAGAGAGAGAGAGAGAGAGAGAGAGAGAGAGAGAGAGAGAGAGAGAGAGAGAGAGAGAGAGAGAGTGAGTCAGTCAGTCAAGGACACACATGCACAGAAGGTAAGCTAATGCTGGCTAGTGGGTCGATTTTTTTTGTGTTTGGTTGTGAATGCAGCCCCAGATTGACTTTGTATCACATGACACAGTGTTGACCAGCCAGCACTACAATGCCTCAGTCATGAGGTACGACCATAGCCAGGATGCGGCTCATATTCCCCGCTGATTGAGTCCTCGTAGATCTGAAGTGTAAACACAGGTCTGTTCTCGTTTTGTTGCTCTGTGTTTCTCAGAGAGCTTTTGAATAAAAAATACAAAGGAACCAGCGTTCTTTTTGTCATCTCATTGTAATAGACATACTGCTGTACTCGATGGTGTCTAACGGAGGCCGATATATTTAAATGGTCTTTTTCTGGTGAGACGGGAGGCCTGCTTTTGTAAACGGCCTCACCTTGACCTCACTCCTCGTCCTCGTTTCACCCACCTCAGCGGTCGACCGGACCTCAGTTCCGGTTCACTAGAGACCAGAGCTGCCAAATATAAGCCTCCGCTTTTATTGTCCTCCTGATTTAGAGGCAGGAGTGGGAGGTTGGGGGTTAATGTTCACGGTGACGAGGAGGGACTGTTTAAGACCCAGCTCTGTTTTGAGGTTGTGAGTCTGGATGCTTGGCGAAGGCACCACACCTCCCGGAGGAGCTGTAAACTAAAGAGAACCCAGATGCCTCCTCTTGTTTCTCCTCTTGTTCCTCTTGTTCCTCCTCTTGTTTCTCCTCTTGTTTCTCCTCTGGTTCCTCCTCTGGTTCCTCCTCTTGTTTCTCCTCTTGTTTCTCCTCTTGTTTCTCCTCTTGTTCCTCCTCTTGTTTCTCCTCTTGTTTCTCCTCTTGTTCCTCCTCTTGTTCCTCCTCTTGTTTCTCCTCTTGTTTCTCCTCTTGTTCCTCCTCTTGTTCCTCCTCATTTTTCTCCTCTTGTTTCTCCTCTTGTTCCTCCTCTTGTTCCTCCTCTTGTTCCTCCTCTTGTTCCTCCTCTTGTTTCTCCTCTTGTTCCTCCTCTTGTTCCTCCTCTTGTTTCTCCTCTTGTTCCTCCTCTTGTTCCTCCTCTTGTTTCTCCTCTTGTTTCTCCTCTGGTTCCTCCTCTGGTTCCTCCTCTTGTTTCTCCTCTTGTTCCTCCTCTTGCTCCTCCTCTTGTTCCTCCTCTTGTTTCTCCTCTTGTTTCTCCTCTTGTTCCTCCTCTTGTTTCTCCTCTTGTTTCTCCTCTTGTTCCTCCTCTTGTTCCTCCTCTTGTTTCTCCTCTTGTTTCTCCTCTTGTTTCTCCTCTTGTTCCTCCTCTTGTTTCTCCTCTTGTTTCTCCTCTTGTTCCTCCTCTTGTTTCTCCTCTTGTTCCTCCTCTTGTTTCTCCTCTTGTTTCTCCTCTTGTTTCTCCTCTTGTTCCTCCTCTTGTGTCTCCTCTTGTTCCTCCTCTTGTTCCTCCTCTTGTTTCTCCTCTTGTTTCTCCTCTTGTTTCTCCTCTTGTTTCTCCTCTTGTTCCTCCTCTTGTGTCTCCTCTTGTTCCTCCTCTGGTTCCTCCTTGTGTTTCTCCTCATGTTTCTCCTCTTGTTTCTCCTCTTGTTCCCCCTCTTGTTCCTCCTCCTGTTCCTCCTCTTGTTCCTCCTCCTGTTCCTCCTGTTTCTCCTCTTGTTCCTCCTCCTGTTCCTCCTGTGTCTCCTCTTGTTCCTCCTCCTGTTCCTCCTGTGTCTCCTCTTGTTCCTCCTCCTGTTCCTCCTGTTCCTCCTCTTGTTCCTCATCCTGGTCCTCCTGTGTCTCCTCTTGTTCCTCCTCCTGTTCCTCCTGTGTCTCCTCTTGTTCCTCCTCCTGTTCCTCCTGTGTCTCCTCCTGTTCCTCCTCCTGTTCCTCCTGTTCCTCCTCTTGTTCCTCATCCTGGTCCTCCTGTTTCTCCTCTTGTTCCTCCTCCTGTTCCTCCTCCTGTTCCTCCTGTGTCTCCTCTTGTTTTATTTTAGTTCTGAAATGGTGACCATATATAGGTTGTATGATAATAACAATATACAGCGTACATATTTATTCAGTACTTTAATTATTTAGACACAGTAGAAGTCTGTGAACAAGTTTTTAACCTCTTACATAAACTAACAACCTCCTATCGCAATACTTCCTGGAGAATGTTCTGCTCCAGGAAGTTAAAAAATGGCATTCGCGTGTATTTGTATATCTGTGTGTTTACAGTTATATTTACCGTGGAGAAGTCACCTGACACACCATGTGACTGTCCTCATCTAGACATGACTTGGAGCAGAGCTCAGGTACATCAAACAGGCTGCATCAAAACATTGATCAGCCTGTACGATTGGAAGATACACACATTTCCACAGAAGCAGTACGATTCTTTCGGTCAGACTGATATTTTGTGTTGGTTTTTTTCACCCAAAGATCCCCTGCAGCTCGTTAATGTGTATCTACAGAAGACAAAGACCAAACTCTCCTGCCAGACCCGCTGACAACACCCTCCCTCATCATGATTGAACCTCCAGGGGATTCTGTGTTCACACACACACACACACACCCACACGCACACACACACACACGCACACGCACACGCACACACACACACACACACACACACACACACACGCACACGCACACGCACACGCACACGCACACACACACATGCACACACACACACACACATGCACACACGCATGCACCCACCCACGCACGCACGCACACACATACCCACACACATACCCACACACGCACGCACACACGTTGCTAATAGCTGGTCAAGGTGCCAGTGGACGGTATACATCTGAGGCGTGACTTGCCATAGATAAACGACTAATTATAAGAGTGGCTAATTAAGATGACCTTCTGTTTAATGTATGCGTGCACACGGCACGCACCGGCAGACACAGATTAACGAGTTAGTACCGCCAGGGGCCATGTATCAGGGGGTCCTTAACCATCCAGAGGGTCTTTACAGCTGTAGTTCATCTTCGGTAGACTGGAGAGACTGGAGGTGATTTGCCTCCTTCTAATGTCGGACCGAGAAAGCTACACATGAACTTCTGGGGAGAAAGTGTTTCCTGTTTAGTTTTATTCTTCCAAAGATAAAGTCATTCATGCAAGTAGAAAGTAGTGTACCGGTCGTGGCCGAGGTTTGTGTTTTGCTGTTGGGCCGAGGAGGAGGGAGGAGGGATACAGACAATTGTTTTAGTGACCTCTTCTGGAGCCCAGATAAACAGTCCGCTATGTCACGTTTGTTGTTGTTTCACCGGTCAGGTTGTGTCCAGCGGGTTCTATGTGACGCACAGCTACAGAGCCCCGCCCCCAGGAACAGGTTTGGTCGGGAAAATTGATTTGAAGCAAAATAAAATAAAATGCAGATAAATAAAATTCATCCGGATTTGGGGTCGACTGCCGCAAGACTTTAGATGCTAATCTGAACCAGACTTTAGATGCTAATCTGAACCAGACTTTAGATGCTAATCTGAACCAGACTTTAGATGTTAATCTAAACCTGGCTTTAGATGTTAATCTAAACCTGGCTTTAGATGTTAATCTGAACCAGACTTTAGATGCTAATCTGAACCAGACTTTAGATGCTAATCTGAACCAGACTTTAGATGCTAATCTGAACCAGATTTTAGATGCTAATCTGAACCACACTTTAGATGTAAATCTGAACCAGACTTTAGATGCTAATCTGAACCAGACTTTAGATGTTAATCTGAACCAGACTTTAGATGTAAAGTCTGATCTGGAGCCTCCGTCCATGTGACTCACAGGTGGTGAAGTTGTCGTTTCTCACCACTCAATAGCTGTTGTCATTCTAAATCTAAAAATATCCATAGTATGTTTCACGGTCGAGGGCAGGAAAAGCAAGTCTCAGGTTCCACTTTAAGTACTGATAGTTGATGCCCTGTGGAACCTTTCATCACTCCACCACCATTTGTTGTTGTTGTTGAAGATGGACCGGAGGTTATGTCTCCCAAGTTATGTACGGAATTGGACAACACTTTGCTGATCTGAATTTGGATCCAGGGTGGCGGACGTGTGCGCTCTAGTTGTTGTTTTGGTTTGAGTTACGTGACCTACAAACTAAACAACTGAACAAACTGAACAACTAAATAGAATCAAACCAAACCTTTACTTAAACACGTGTTACTCTGTGTCTGATCCAGTTACCCCCCCTCCCTCCCTCCGATGACATCTGTTAAAGATGATCCAATTAAATCTCGTCATCCGCTCGATAACATCCCTTCGATTCGCTGTCTCTGCACACAAAACAAGCGAGGATCACAATCCGCCTCATGTTGCTTCAGCGTTGTGGAGCATCATGGAGGTGAGGAGACGTTCCAGATGGTGTGTGCGGTGAGAGATCTGTGAGGGTTTGGCAGATGAAGGGAGAACAAAGACTGTTAACTGTCACAGCGACATGTTTAAGTAACCGGCAACATGTGACATCTCTCTCTCCTCTCTCCATCACCTCTTCCTGTCTCCGTGTTGTATCTTTGTGTTGTTTAAAGCTCGCTATCCGCCTGCAAGGATGCAGAGAAACACATGCACACACAAACAGACAGACTGTGTGTGTGTCATACTAGTGTCAAACCAAACACTGGCTTATGT
>CM051008.1:19810268-19812768 GCA_027704905.1 Muraenolepis orangiensis
CCTTGCACCACCCTAAGGTCTGGATCCACCACCATAAGGTCTGACCTTGCCCCACCCTAAGGTCTGGATCCAGCACCCTAAGGTCTGACCTTGCACCACCCTAACATCTGATATTTCCCGTTCCTTGTTAACTCTACCAGGAGTTGTAGTAGCTGTGCAGCTCCAGTCTCATCCCCCCGGTCCAGACTGGAATAAGACCGGGGACATCCCATTATAATATTATGTTCAAATGTATTGTCAGTGTACAGCACAAGTACAATACAGCGAAAGGAATTTCTCTGCATTTAACCCATCCTAGTATTAGGAGCAGTGGGCAGCTATGTATACAGCTCCCGGGGAGCCTTGCTCAAGGGCACTTAGGCAGTAACCTGGTGTTTCGGGGACTTGAACCGGCTCCCAAGCCAAGTCCTTACCCACTGAGCTACTGCCCCCCCCATTCCATCCCCAAACTAACGCTCCAACCTGCAAGATGTGGGTTTTTTCCCTTTCTCCCCAGAGATATACGAACATGAGCACACAGCGGCCATCAAACCAGAAATCAATAGGCTATCTCTGGCCATCGCCATGACGAACTGCCCATCTCCTGGCCTATCACTCACGGCCCGATACGACCACAGGGTGTAAGGCCCCATGGTGTCCTGCAAGCCATGGGGTGGTTCAATGGGCTGGAGGGGGTTATTCTTCTGGCTTTTTGGCTGTAGAGATTATTATTATTATTATTATTATTATTATTATTATTATCTTAGTTGGATATGTTTTGAACATTGTGTCCTTTTATTTTCAGTCAATTACGGACGTCTTGGGGTTTTATGGGTCATATTGGTACCAATATCAGGAACATGTAGCGTTTTCTGATGAGTTTGTTGCTCTCTGAACCGTCCAAACACGATGATTTGACTTCTTTGGCCAAACGATTATGTGTTATGCTGTCTGCAGTGTTGAATTGCACAGGAAACGTTTAGCATTGTAGTATTCAAATGATTCCTAGCTTCAACCATCTCTGATACATAACAGTGTTTGCATAAACAGTATTCAACTGTAATCATCCATTTATAAACTTCTTTCGATACTGCGTTGTTTGAACTTGACCTTGATCTTTCACGGCCCAAGTTTGGTTCAAACCTTGTGTGCATTCAGCCAGGTTTGACATCATAACCCTTGATGAGAACATTGGACATGCGTCCACATGGACACATCGAGAATCCCACAGTGATGGCTGATTGGAGTGCTTACGTAAACGTTGACTTGTGATGAACATATCGTTGTTTTCATCCTTTCATAGCGGCAGTATGGGGGCTGAACCCCTGTATTTAGATTGAGAAGTGAGCATTCGTCCCCCACACTTCGGATCAAACACCGCAGGGCAACAAACATGCGTCTGGCCGTCCAGGCCACGTCACACACAGTCAGCTGAAATCCCCCCTGACAAGATAAGCTGTTGTGGACGTGCTTCCATGCTACCCACCACCCATCCCGACCCCTCCCTCCCCCACCCCCCTCCCCTCTCTCCCCTTTCTCCCCTTTCTCCCCTCCCCCCAACTAATCCAAGCACAGAACCATACTGTGGAAAAACAGGTTGTAGCAGACGGTGCTGCGACATTTAGGGCTCCTCCGATGACAAGGACACAGGGAGATGATTGATCCGGTTTATTGCAGAGTTAACAGCAGAGTAGATGGTCCTCCTGACTGAGTGTGGTGGCTGGTTTAACCTGTGTTCCTTGATGACCAAGGACCTACAGGTGTGCAGCCTCACCAGCCCCAGACTAATCAGTCTGACTGAGGCCAGATGAGGCTGCCTCAACCAGACTCTAATCAGTCTGACTGGGGTCAGATGAGGCTGCTTCAACCAGACTCTAATCAGTCTGACTGGGGTCAGATGAGGCTGCTTCAACCAGACTCTAATCGGTCTGACTGGGGCCAGGTGAGGCTGCTTCAACCAGACTCTAATCAGTCTGACTGGGGCCAGGTGAGGCTCTTCAACCAGACTCTAATCGGTCTGACTGGGGCCAGGTGCGGCTGCTTCACCCAGACTCTAATCAGTCTGACTGGGGCCAGGTGAGGCTGCTTCAACCAGACTCTTATCAGTCTGACTGGGGCCAGGTGAGGCTGCTTCAACCAGACACTGACCATATACACTCCACACAGCTGTTGTCTGTTGTCTGCATTGCTTTGTATTTATGTTCATCTTTTTAGTGTTTTTTGGCCTCCGGCTCAGTCATTCCAGACCTGAACACATGTCTGTGTCACTCATTTAGTTTTATGGGTTTCCGTAAGCTGTCTGTACAGTTCAGGGTTCACACAAAAATCCTGTTAGATTGTCAGTAGGCAATCGGGGTCAAAGTCGTTATTTTCTTCCAGGCCTGACATCCTTGTCCTGATAGAGGATTGTAACCCCTGGTTGACAGGCCGGATATGAGATTGTGATGACTCGACTCGCTCAATATACGTCAAACTGCAGAATCTCCGGATGGGGAGAAAAACAGCCGTCTAGGCGAGGGCA
>CM051008.1:19817768-19827768 GCA_027704905.1 Muraenolepis orangiensis
CCTAGTTGTGTATTATTAAGTGTACTCCTAGTTGTTTATCCTTTAGTGTTCTCCTAGTTGTGTATCCTTAAGTGTCCTCCTAGTTGTGTATACCTTAGTGTTCTCCTAGTTGTGTATCCTTAGGTGTTCTCCTAGTTGTGTATCCCTTAGTGTTCTCCTAGTTGTGTATCCTTAGGTGTTCTCCTAATTGTGTATCCTTAAGTGTACTCCTAGTTGTGTATCCTTTAGTGTTCTCCTAGTTGTGTATCCTTAGGTGTTCTCCTAGTTGTGTATCCTTAGGTGTTCTCCTAGTTGTGTATCCTTAGGTGTTCTCCTAGTTGTGTATCCCTTAGTGTTCTCCTAGTTGTGTATCCTTAAGTGTACTCCTAGTTGTGTATCCTTTAGTGTTCTCCTAGTTGTGTATCCTTAGGTGTTCTCCTAGTTGTGTATCTTTAGGTGTTCTCCTAGTTGTGTATCCCTTAGTGTTCTCCTAGTTGTGTATCCTTTTGTGTTCTCCTAGTTGTGTATCCCTAAGTGTTCTCCTAGTTGTGTATCCTTAAGTGTTCTCCTAGTTGTGTATCTTTAAGTGTTCTCCTAGTTGTGTATCCTTAAGTGTTCTCCTAGTTGTGTATCCCTTAGTGTTCTCCTAGTTGTGGTTCTTCAGTGATGATGTCATGATGTTCAGACCCCAGGTTGTTCTTTGTGCAGACAGATGGCGATGCAGCCGTTGAATGACAGATTGTGGCTCAGTGAGGCGACTGCAGAGGAGACTTTTCCTTATTTCACCTTATTTCACCTTATCTCTCCTTATGTCTCCTTACCTCCCCCTATGTCTCCTTATCTCCCCTTATCTCTCCTTATGTCTCCTTATCTCCCCTTATCTCTCCTTACCTCCCCTTATCTCCCTGTATTTCACCTTATCGCCCCTCATTTTTACTTATTTCTGCTTACCTCTCCTTATCTCCCCTTATCTCTCCTGATGTCTCCTTACCTCCCCTTGTGTCTCCTTATCTCCCCTTATCTCTCCTTATGTCTCCTTATCGCCCCTTATTTCTCCTTATCTTTCCTTATGTCTCCTTATCTCCCCTTATTTCTCCTTATCTCTCCTTATGTCTCCTTATCTCCCCTTATTTCTCCCTATCTCCCCTTATTTCTCCTTATCTCTCCTTATGTCTCCTTATCTCCCCTTATTTCTCCTTATCTCCCCTTATTTCTCCTTATCTCCCCTTATGTCTCCTTATCTCCCCTTATCTCCCCTTATTTCTCCTTATCTCCCCTCGTGTCTCCTTATCTGCCCTTATCTCTCCTCATGTCTCCTTATCTCCTCTTATTTCTCCTTATCTCCGCTTATGTCTCCTTATTTCTCCTTATCTCTCCTTATGTCTCCTTATCTCCCCGTTGTTACATTGTACTGCTGTTCTACAGCCCTGTTGTTACATAGTACAACGTTGTTACATTGTACTGCTGTTCTACAGCCCTGTTGTTACATAGTACCCCGTTGTTACATTGTACTGCTGTTCTACAGCCCTGTTGTTACATAGTACCCCGTTGTTACATTGTACTGCTGTTCTACAGCCCTGTTGTTACATAGTACCCCGTTGTTACATTGTACTGCTGTTCTCCTGCTGTTGGTGTTTGCCGGTGTTTGTCACTCAGTCCCCAGCCTCCTATTTTCAATTTAATTTTAATAAGCGTTTTTACACGTCGGTCACACACACACACGCACACGCACACACGCACATACACGTGTGCGCACGCATGGGGAGTGACAGGGGAGTGATATGCGTTGTGACAGATGGGCGCCGGTAGTGACTGGATCTCAGTCTCCTCCCGTCATCACATCTATTACTGGCTGTCCGTCTAGTGGGGATAACAGCCCACACATTCCTCAGTATCTCACTTTTACTGGCAGGGCTGTCTCCGTCCTAGCCTTTGTGAGACCGGCCTCGTGAGACCGGCCTCGTGAGACCGGCCTCGTGAGACCGGCCTCGTGGGACCGGCCTGATATTCATGTTTGCGCTTTGCAATGAACATCAGTCTTTCCTTGGTCAAAACATTCCAGCCAATCAGAGTGTCTCTCTTGCTCTCTTTTAGGATTGGATCCCTCTGTCGAGGCTCTGCAGACTCTGTCCTGTAGCGTAGAGTTCATCCATTCATCACCAGCTCATTAATGTCATAACACGTCATTATGTTGGTGATTATTATTATTATTATTATTATGGTCATTGTTCTTTATTTGCAGACTGAGCTCGAATTCCTCCCTCCCGCTGTGAGCTGCGTCTCACTCACAGCCACAGGAAGAATGTGTTATGCTATTGTTTATTGTGTCTATTGCTTATTGTGTCTATTGTTTATTGTGTCTATTGTTTATTGTGTCTATTGTTTATTGTCTCCGCGCCGCCACGCGTGTTCAGAAAGTCAACTCGATACCATAATGCACATTTGATCTCATGGTGCTCCATCAGGGCCTTCATGTGAGAGCTCATTGTTCGTACGTTGTACTCGCCGTGGCTTCATGTTTGCGAGCGGCACACACAAGCTATGCTAACGACCGCTGAGTAAATCATTGGACAGCCAGTGTGCCTCCCTCACAATATGTGAGGCGGCCGACCGCAGCCTCCATATTCACATATACACTCAGGGTTGAGCATGAATCCTGTTTAATTATGCGGAATGTGCACAGCCTCTGCTGACACATTGGGATTATGAGACCTGAGTGAGGAATTCCACTCTACCAATTGATATGGAGGCCATAAAGTCACTGGATGGCAAAGCATTTATAACCCAGACCATAACCACTGGACTGGACTGTCCTCCACAGATCACATGACCAGCACCCTGACCACTGGACTAGACTGTCCTCCACAGATCACATGACCAGCACCCTGACCACTGGACCAGTGGAGAACCACTGCACCATATACATAGACATATACACATAGATATACAGAATATTCACATATACATAGACATATACACATATATATACAGAATCTTCATATATACATAGACATATACACATAGTATACTGAATATACATATTTACATAGACATATACACATAGATATACAGAATATTCACATATACATAGACATATACACATATATATACAGAATATTCATATATACATAGACATATACACATAGATATACAGAATATTCATATAAACATAGACATATACACATAGATATACAGAATATTCATATAGACATAGACATATACACATAGATATACAGAATATTCACATATACATAGACATATACACATATATATACAGAATATTCATATATACATAGACATATACACATAGATATACTGAATACACATATTTACATAGACATATACACATAGATATACAGAATATTAATATATACATAGACATATATACATAGATATACAGAATATTCATATATACATAGATATATATACATAGATATACAGAATATACATATAAACATAGACATATATACATAGATATACAGAATATTCATATATACATAGACATATACACATAGATATACTGAATATACATATTTACATAGACATATACACATAGATATACAGAATATTCACATATACATAGACATATACACATATATATACAGAATATTCATATATACATAGACATATACACATAGATATACAGAATATTCATATAAACATAGACATATACACATAGATATACAGAATATTCATATAAACATAGACATATACACATAGATATACAGAATATTCACATATACATAGACATATACACATATATATACAGAATCTTCATATATACATAGACATATACACATAGTATACTGAATATACATATTTACATAGACATATACACATAGATATACAGAATATTCACATATACATAGACATATACACATAGATATACAGAATATTCACATATACATAGACATATACACATATATATACAGAATCTTCATATATACATAGACATATACACATAGTATACTGAATATACATATTTACATAGACATATACACATAGATATACAGAATATTCACATATACATAGACATATACACATATATATACAGAATATTCATATATACATAGACATATACACATAGATATACAGAATATTCATATAAACATAGACATATACACATAGATATACAGAATATTCATATAGACATAGACATATACACATAGATATACAGAATATTCACATATACATAGACATATACACATATATATACAGAATATTCATATATACATAGACATATACACATAGATATACTGAATACACATATTTACATAGACATATACACATAGATATACAGAATATTAATATATACATAGACATATATACATAGATATACAGAATATTCATATATACATAGATATATATACACATAGATATACAGAATATACATATAAACATAGACATATATACATAGATATACAGAATATTCATATATACATAGACATATACACATAGATATACTGAATATACATATTTACATAGACATATACACATAGATATACAGAATATTCACATATACATAGACATATACACATATATATACAGAATATTCATATATACATAGACATATACACATAGATATACAGAATATTCATATAAACATAGACATATACACATAGATATACAGAATATTCACATATACATAGACATATACACATATATATACAGAATATTCATATATACATAGACATATACACATAGATATACAGAATATTCATATAAACATAGACATATACACATAGATATACAGAATATTCATATAAACATAGACATATACACATAGATATACAGAATATTCACATATACATAGACATATACACATAGATATACAGAATATTCACATATACATAGACATATACACATATATATACAGAATATTCATATATACATAGACATATACACATAGATATACTGAATACACATATTTACATAGACATATATACATAGATATACAGAATATACATATATACATATATGTATACATATAAATACATATATATACAGATAAATATATATATAAATATATATATACAGATAATATAGTAGGGCTGCTGGATCAGAGGTGAAACATTATCACTATTAATCCTTACTTCCTTATTTTGGAGTTTGAACGCTCTGTCCACATTGTGCAATAGACGGCGTGTTATATACGGCGCAGTAAATAGAAATGGGTGAGGAGAGAGGGGGTGAGGAGAGAGGGGGTGAGGAGGGAGGGGGTGAGGAGGGGAGGGGGTGAGAGGAGGTGAGGAGGGAGGGGGGGATATATTGCGGTGCCATTCATTCATGGCACCACAGTCATTCCCAACGCAGGGTGAATTGGGGTTTGTTGTCGGAGACGAGTGACGCTGGCTGACAACGCTGGTTGGACCCGTGACCCGTGACCCCTTGACCCCCGAAAGGTCAAGCTGCTTGAGTTCCAAACGCAAAGTCTGAATCACGTGGTCTTCTGGATCCATCTCTCCTCCTTATTGTTCAGCTGCAACCTGCTTGTTTTTTTTGTTCAGTTAAGGACATTTTAAACACTATTTACGAGTGCTATAATATATAGCCACACACTAACCATGATTGCAACAAAATGTCTACTATAAACCAACTCAGCCTCCTTCATGACAGCCACTCTTGTATTCTCCCACATGCTTCCCATCAGCGCGGTCCTGCTCAGAATCTTCATGACACACACTTTCCATCATCGCTCCGTAAATCTAAGACATGCCCTGTGTGTGTGTGTGTGTGTGTGTGGGGGGGGGGGTGTGTGTGTGTGTGTGTGTGTGTACTTAACAATATAACCTCAGGCATAGTGTTCTAATATTTGAGTTTTGCGTATGCTAATGAGATTTCAACATTTGCTCGTGTCGTAACACTGGACGAGGTATGTTTATGTCATCATTTAACTCTTATAGAGACAGGCTGTTGTTCTCACAGTTGATTGGACTAACAGGACAGACAGAGACGCTAGGTGTTTACTCAGAAGACAGACCCTTTCGTCTGGGAGCCGAACGCCCAAACCACTAGACCAGGGATTCTCAGTCGTGTGGAGTGCGTCTCAGAGCAAACCTTCGAATGTTAAAAATGAAGCCCATGAATTAACTAACGTTTCAGTGTTAATTCATGTTTCCACGTCTTACTATTTCAATGAGTTCAACTCCGATTGTTGCAGCATTTCAGATTCAGATTCAGATTCAGATTACTTTATTTATCCCGAGGGAAATTAAGGTGCAACAGTTGACACAGGGGGAATAAATGCACACACAAATATACTAATACTACCTAAAGCTAAAAACTAAATAACAACTAACTAAACAAAACTAGTATAAGCAAAATATAACTAAATGAAATCTAAATGTATTGATAGATGAATTGCACAATTTACAGTATTATTACTGTAATACGTAGGTATATACAATACACAACAATACGTATAGTGCAAATTGGCAGTAATAAAATACTAATAAATAACTCAGATGAATACTGAAAAAGTGACATGTGAAAAGTGAATTTACAGTGCAAAATTACAGTGAAAGGAATTACAGTGCGTTGACCAAAAATAATAATAACAGTGCGTTGGCCTCAGGTCACTGAGTCTCCACTGTCCCTCTCACGACCCGAGGTAGATGAATTATAGAGACTGATGGCCACAGGAAGAAAGGACTTCCTATGGCGTTCTGTGGTGCACCTGGGTGGAATGAGTCTATTGCTGAAGGTGCTTCTGTATGAGGTCAGCACCTGATGGAGAGGGTGAGAGTTGTTGTCAAGGATACTACGCAGCTTGCGCAGCATCCTCCTCTCAGACACCACCAACAAGGAGTCCAGCTGGACCCCCAGGACAGCGCCAGCCTTCCTGACGATCCTGCTGATCTTGTTGGCGTCTGCTGACCTCAACCTGCTTCCCCAGCACACGACACCGGAGAAGATGGCACTGGCTACCACAGACTGGTAGAACATCTTCAGCATCGTGTTACAAACGTTGAAGGACCGGAGCCTCCGCAGGAAGTATAGACGGCTCTGGCCCTTCTTGTAAACAGCCTCAGAGTTCTTGGCCCAGACCAGTTTGTTGTCCAGGTGAATCCGAACAACTTCAGCGGACACACCCTTGATGGAAATGGGTGTGGGGGTAGATTTCCTCCTGCGGAAGTCCACCACCATCTCCTTCGTCTTGTCTGTGTTGAGCTGCATGTGGTTCAGCTCACACCACTCAACGAAGGAGTCAACGACGCCCCTGTACTCCTCATCGTTTCCCTCGCTGACACAACCAACAACTGCAGAGTCGTCCGAGAACTTCTGCAGATGGCAGGACTCTGAGTTGTAAAACTAAAAAGTAAGAGGGGAGGGGGAGCAACTGTGCTGCTGCGCTCGTCGCAGCGCCGGAAGTAATATGTGGTAATATATTTAAGTAATATAGTAATATATAATATATACTATATAATATATAATATATATATATATATATATAATAATATAATATAATAATATATAGTAATATATTTCATTTGCTCCGTCCAGTTTTTAACAGGACATGAGGTTGTTGAGGGCGTTGTTGATAATGGCAATATCAGTAAATACAAGTTGTATGTTTGGGTTGTGACTTAATCACTTAGGACCCCTGTGGGACCAGCTGAGGACCAGTAGACTATCCTGGTCCGTCATCACCAGTATGGGCATCAGTAGGGGGTTAGTTACATCACATCCTGTGCTCTCTGTCTGACTGGAAATACCCCTCTCCTCTCAGCCGATCTTACTGCGTAACACCACACACACGCACACATGCACACGCACACATGCACACGCACACACACACGCACACACACACACACACACACCAACTGGCCACAACCCCGGTCTCCTCCCCCATGCAGGACTGAAACTAGGGCAGACTGTCAGACACCGCCGCCAAAAGAGGAGATGAACGAGTGTCACTCACTCACACACACACCCACACAGACACACATACATACACACACACATACACATCTACAAACACACACACACCCACACAGACACACATACACATCTACACACACACACACATGCACACAAAGACACATTCAGATACACTTACACACAGAGACACAGACTCATACACGCATACACGCACACACATACATACATACACACACATACACACACTCACTCACATACACTCACACAAAGATACAGACAGACACACACACACACACTCGGATGCAAAAGCAATAAGTGAAATGTTAACAGCTCAGACACTGCCCCCCCCCCCCCCCCCCTCACACAAACACACACACACACAAACACACACACACACACGCACACACACACAAAATCACAGTACATTGTGATTCGTTTCCTGGAAAGAGCCTTCTTCTTGCAGACTAGTGAAGTCGTCTGAGGAGGTCTGGTGAAACCTTGTGGATGATTTATTATGTTTTATTGAATTCTGTTTGTGTTATTAAGGTAAGATGGAATCCTCTCTGTAAACCAGGCGGCTGGTCGGAAATGGGTTCAAACTAGACCTTAATTAGACCTGGTTAAGTTTTGTGGTCATTTCACATTTTGACGATGGAGGAATGGGCGCTTAGGCGCTACAATAATGTACTGTACTGATCATAAAATGACCATGATAGGTGATCAGAGATGAAGGGAACATTCTGTTGGTCTGTTTCCTATCGTCAGAGAACCAAACAAACTAATACACTCGATTAACTGAGATGGTACTAGATTCTACCCCACCTATAAAACCTCTTCCTCAGAGACAACTCTCTCTAATATTGTGGATGTGGACTGGAGTTGAAACACTACGTTCTCGTGTGTGTGTGGTGTGTGTGTGTGTGTGTGTGTGTGTGTGTGTGTGGTGTGTGTGTGTGTGGTGTGGTGTGGGTGCGTGCATGTGTGTGACAGCATCGTGCTGCTGACCATATAGACATGATGAAGCAGAGCAGGGATCCTGGTTAAAGACGTGCTTCCTGTTTCTCACTTCCTGTTTCCTGTCCCCCGTGTCCTGTCCTGTATAGGTTGGAAGCCATGTTCTTTAACACAGAAGTAAAAGTTATTAAGCAGCTGCTATCAACATGTACAGCATATCATTCACTTCCATTTAGTCTTTTAGCAGACACTTTTATCAGAAGCCACTTGCAAGTAAGGCTGATATATATATATATATGTATCAGGGTTTCCGCTAGGATTTTTTCTTGCCGGTCAAGTGTCCGGACAGATTTGATTTTACCGGACAAATTCGAAACTTACCGGTCATTTTTCAAAAGTTGTCTATATTACAAACGCAACTATAATGTACACCTAGATTGACGAAAGAATGACAAAGACCTCAAATAAATTTGACTATTTAATGAACAACAAAACGAACAATGTGAGCAATGTGAACAATTGAGCAAAACCTCGTTAGCTGCAAAAATCGAGGCTATTTCAAAACCCTTGTAACATCTGTAGTCCGTTTTAACATAGGCTACATGGCATCACATGTACCCTGTAGGCTACCAGGCTACTTTTTGCTTTCTCCTTAATTTCATTGCGGCAAAGTCCTCTGCTGCCGAGCTGAAATCAAAGGTGTCTAATGTGTCTTTGCAGCTTGCAATCCGCATAAGATCATCACTCTCTCCTCCTCCAGACGACTCCGCACTGATGTTTTCACACCATTCTGCAGGGAGAAGCCCCTCTCTGCTGGTCGCTTCACACGGGCACAACACAGGCCATTCGGGGGGGAGGGGGCAGTAATAAAGCTGTCAAAACTCAAATGTCCAGGATCTAAGTTTAGTATGAGCATTATTACCGAACATTTTGACCGGCAGGTTTTTAAATGACCGTTTTTATATAATTTTTACCCGCTAAAAACCGGTAAATACCGGCTAACGGAAACCCTGATATATATATATATTGATATGAAATATTTATGCACTATTGGTTTCACTACTTCTTCAGCTGACTGTCCGGTCTCATTGGTATTCACTGTCCTGTCTGTAAAGGGCACACTATAAAAGCACCTATAAAAGTAATATAAAGGATATCTTCATTGATAACGCAATATCAATTCAAT
>CM051008.1:19830268-19832768 GCA_027704905.1 Muraenolepis orangiensis
TGTTGAGGGTCAGTGGCTCTGAGGTGGTGCTGCCCATCCTCACCACCTGGCGGCGGTCCGACAGGAGGTCCAGTATCCAGCTGCACGTGGATGGGGGCACGCCTAGACCTCTAAGCTTGAGGTGAGGGCTACAGGTCTATAGTCATTCAGGCATGTTACCTTGGGTTGTTTAGGGACAGGCACGATGGTGGACATCTTGAAGAACGCGGGAACTACAGCCTGGGACAGGGAGAGGTTGAAGATGTCTGCAAAGACTCCTGCCAACTGGTCTGCGCATGCTCTGAGGACGCGGCCCGGGATGTCGTCGGAGCCTGCCGCCTTACGGATGTTCAGCCGCTTGAAGGTGCAGCGCACCCAAGATGCTCAGCAGGCTGGTCTCCTCAGGTGCCGCTGGCTTCGGTGGGCTGCCATTCACGTCGAACCGAGCAAAAAAAGAATTTAGCTCTCCTGGGAGGGAGGTAGAGGAGTTCTCTACACAACTTGTTCTCCCTCTGAAGTTCATTATCGTCTGTAGCCCCTGCCACATACCCCTCGCGTCGTGGCTCTTGAATTTCTCAGCAGCCCTTATAGTTTCAAATGCACGCCGGACAGGCTGTTGTTATATATATATGATATAAACATGAATATATATATATATATATATTGAATGAATACATAAGTGCTTATATGGGATAAGCTTACGTTGCTCTAGTGGTTGTATCGATAGGATTACTTACTGTATCGAAATAGGCCGATCGAAAGATCTCAATGAAGAAGTGGGAACCCGACCACAGCAGGACAACAGAATGAACATGAACAAACATGAACACATTAACACACCAACACAGTGGGACAACCGCATGAACACATGAGTCATCACTGTTGTGATCACTGTGTTCAAGTTAATTGACCTTCCTGTTGTCTGTCTCCCCCTCTATCTACCTGTCTGTCTGTCTCTGTCTCTCTATCTGTCTGTTCACCTGTCTGTCTGTCTGTTTGCCTATGTATGTCGGTCTGTCTGTCTGCCGGTCTGTCTGTCTGTCTATCTGTCTGCCTATCTGTCTGTCTGTCTATTTGTCTGTCTGCTTGTCTTCCTGCCTTTCTGTCTGTTCTCTGCCATAAAGGAACAGATCTGCATAACATCTACTGAAGGTGTTCCACTCATATAGTTCTCATAGTGTTCCAACTTGAAGTGGATCGGTTCCAACTTGAAGTGGTTAAAACATGATGAGCGTGACATCATCATCCATGGTCTGCTTTCCCATTTACACATCGGAATGATTTCAAGCAGCTGAGCTCCGTCTCACTTTTTGTTCAGAAAAACAAGAACAAGAGCCTCTCACGGGGTTATTTAGCAGCGTGCTGTTTTCCAAACGACCTCCGGAGGTCTGTTTTAAGCTCTGACATCCACCTGGCTCTCCGCCCAACCTCTCCTCCTCCTCCTCCTCCTCCTCCTCCTCCCCCCTCCTCCTCCTCCTCCTCCTCCTCCTCCTCCTCCTCCTCCTCCTCCTCCTCCTCCTCCTCTTCCTCTCGCTGACTCTGCGGCCAGGCAATGTGGCCGTGTGGTGCAGCTGGGTCAGCGTGTCTCCACTCTGCTACATGAGAGTGTGTTCCCACACCTCCTGTTGTCATGTAGTACACGCTACAGCACACACACGTGGACACACACATGTACACACACACACACACACACACACACACACACACGGAGAGACGAACACAGACACAGTCGCTGCCAATGCTGTCCAGTACAAAAAGAGTGAAATGATCATCACATAGTGGTCCATGTTCAAGTGGAGTGTTACATGTTCTTCATGTGGCGGAGCGCTCGCTTGGCCGTCAACAAACGTTATGTCACACGTCAGCCTCATGCTGTGTGAAGAAGACAATGCTGCGTGCTCTCAGCTGCCAAGACTCTTGGGCAAACTCTTCATCCTCTCAGCTCATCGTAACACAGTGTCTGTCCACAGCGGAGCTCGTCTCCTTCATCCCATCATCGACACACGATCACATCCACTGGTTTTAATGACCTTTAGTGGTTCACAGGCTGCGTTTTCACCCTCGTTTTTAGGCTGCTTTGTCTGCCCGTTTATAAGATGCTCTCCATGTGTTTTCGACAGCAGTCTGTCTGAAGGCCTCTGAACCCCCCCCCCCCCCCCACACACACACACACACACACACACACACTCCCTCTCACTCCCTTTCCCTCTCTCTCACTCCCTCTCAGCTCCAAACTGAGTCCAACCCCCAGAGGTGAGAGAGAGAGAGAGAGAGAGAGAGAGAGAGAGAGAGAGAGAGAGAGAGAGAGAGAGAGAGAGAGAGAGAGAGAGAGAGAGAGAGAGAGAGAGAGAGAGAGAGAGAGAGAGAGAGAGAGAGAGAGAGAGCATAGAGAGTGGTGAGGAGAGTGAGGAGATAGGGAACAACAAGGGACATGTGGATGGAGGACAAGCCAGAGAGTTAGACAGGTGGTGGTGGGAGGGAGGGAGGAGGTGTGGGGGAGGGAGGAGGTGTTGGGGGGGGG
>CM051008.1:19840268-19854967 GCA_027704905.1 Muraenolepis orangiensis
TGTCATCTGTTGGAGGAACCATTTTATCCGACCTCCCGACACCCACCCCCTTGGCCAACCGTCCTCCTCCTCCTGCATCCTCTTCTTCCTCCTCCTCTTCCTCCTTTTACTCCTTCTCTTCTCCTTCACCTTCTCCTCCTTCTTCTCCTTCTACTCCGACTTCTTCTCCAACTCCTCCTCCTTCCCCTCCTGTGCCTCCTCATAGTCCCCCTACTCCTCGCATGCTGCCGGGGGTCTACCAGTGCCTTTTATTTTTCGGAGGAGCAGGAAGAAGAGGAGGAGGAGGAGGAGGAGGAGGAGGAGGAGGAAGAGGAGGTGTGGGGGAAGGGGAGATCATGATGGATCTGTGGTGCTGCAGCTGGCCTCTGAATGTGACTCTACAGGACTGTGTGAGTGGTCCAGTAGTGGTCCAGTACCATAGATAACTGTGTGAGTGGTCCAGAACCCTACAAGACTCTGTGAGTGGTCCAGAACCCTATAGAAGTGGTCCAGAACCCTATAGAAGTGGTCCAGAACCCTATAGAAGTGGTCCAGTGCACCAGAACTGTCCGTACTGTGAAGGTACCTTTTGTGGTGTGATAGGACATGATGCTGAGACCCTCTTCTCTTCTTCTCTTATGTTAAGTCAGACAACTGCTTCCTGTTTGGGGAAACCATGTGACCTGATTGAGAATGAATGTATGTTTTTAATTAGTTGTGTTCCTTCCAGTAGCGATGCGTTGGGGGCATACATACCGTATGTTGTTGTTTTTTAATCGACTATTTATCATGATTTCTACTTTACGTACGCTGAGGCGTGAGAGTAATGATAATGGGGTGGTGAGTAATTCATTAATCTGTCCTTAATTTAAATAAACATTTGTTTCTCTTGGTTCCTAGGAGCTGAGCTCACCAAATGGTCCCCCTCGCTACCGTATTCTTATCAAAGGGAACTTTCATGATTTGCTCACCAAAATATGTTAAAAAAAGGGTTAGAAAATGATTCTGATCCCAGTGACAAAGAATGTGTGCGCATGCGTGTGCATGCTTGTGCGCGTGTGTGTGTGCATGTGCGTGCGTGTGCATGCGTGTGCGCGTGTGTGTGTGCGTGTGCGTGCGTGTGCGCGTGTGTGTGTGCGTGTGTGCGTGTGTGTGTGTGTGCATGTGCGTGGTGTGTGTGTGCGTGTGTGTGGTGTGTGTGTGTGGTGTGGTGTGGTGTGTGTGCATGCATGTGTGTGCGTGTGTGTGTGTGTGTGTGCATGCATGTGTGTGCGTGTGTGTGTGTGTGTGTGCGTGTGTGTGTGTGTGCGTGTGTGTGTGTGTGTGTGTGTGTACATCTCAGTATCTCTGTATCATGTGGAATAGTCCTCTAGGAATGGATTGTAAAGCCTTTTATGAACATGCTGCTACTCAAGTCAACGTCTAGAATCTCAAACATAAATCCAATAAAACAGATGTTATTACTATCGGTCAGAACTGTGATACGCGCTTAAGGCAGACTTAATTTAATTTTGCTCAATGCCACATTATTCAATGGACACTCCTGGTTGAATTTATTAATAATAATAATAATAATAATAATAATGTTAATAATCATAAGGTAATGCCAGTGCTGAAACATGTTTGACATTACCAAACCCTCCTGTGGTCCTGAATGTGAAAAATGCATTTATACTTAAAGGGTTGACCCTTACAAAAGAAAGAACAGTGCACTCCTTTGTATTATTTAACATATTGTGCCTGGTGAAACGTCCTCTAACTTCACAGCATCACAAAGGAAGCTCTTTAGCTCACCACCTACGGACTAAAGATTGGAATGATATGTGTATTGTATGTCACTGTGTTGAAAAGCCTTGCACACACACACACACACACACACACACATCAGCAAAGCACCTTGAAACAGTGTCGTTCTGTTCTCTGTTGCGTTACCAATCACCTTTCACACACACACACAAAATACTGTAAATGTACACGTCAATCACAAAACAAAACCAATGATATTGAAATACATTTATTTTGAAAAGTCATTCCAAGGCACCTCTGTAACGAAAGGAGGAATATGGGCCAAGGTTTTGCTATTTCTTTTTTCATTTTGATTCCAGGAAATGTGTGTCATCGTGTCATAAAAATGTACAAAAAAGGAGGTATTTCAATACCCATTTAAATTCCAAGTTCTTGTCTGTGCATGTGTGTGGGTGTGTGTGTGTGTGCGTGTGTGTGTGTGTGTGTATGCCTAACATCATTGTTGTTGGTACAGCTTGACTAACATGTCGAGGTCCTTATCAGAAGCCTGAAGATCACACCGTATCAGTCAGAAATCGACTAACTTCTCCCTGTGTTTCTTCTCCAGTTCACTCGAGCATGGCTTGAGCTGAACACACCCACAAGACTATTTTACTTTTGCAGTAAAATACCTGAATTCTGAACCAAACCTGGTCGTTTCTAATTGTGTATATGTCTGGTCATCAGCAGAGGTGGACACAAGGACCATTCCGTCAACATAATGCAGTAAAGTGCACACCGATATCTTTCTGTTATCCAGTTATAAACCATAGCTATCAGACAACATTTGGTATTTTTCTAGATTTGGGGCAGGAGTGCTAAAACAAATTATGTTTAAAAAAAATGTGCCCAACAATATTTCACACAATAAAACTATGTAGTTTTACATGATTTATGACAAAGTTGTTGTGGTTATGAGGATGGATTCTGACGGTGGTTTAAAACCACCAGCAAAAAAACAAAAATGAACACCAATATGAAATAATAATAACATGCAAAGTGATGGTGTGTTGCGTGAACCATTGCTGACCTGCTGTTCAGTATAAAAGTTGTTTAATATGGATAGCATTATTACGCTTCACCGCGCACCAAGCTAACGTTGGGATATAAACGATGAAACACTTCCTCCACATACAAGGGTTCCACTCAGTGGAACCGCAGCCGTCGGTCGGCTTCAAACTGCTTTTCTTCCTGTTCAGAAACGCTGTTTCCTTTTACGCTGCAGAGAAAGATTGGCAGACATGGAACTTTTACGGAACAGACAGAAAGATTTGCATGCACACCCATTGTGTTGATATCTCTCTAACTTCCTTTTAAAGAGGCTATTTCACAATTGAACGTCCAACCACCAACATTCCAAACGGTGTAATGCGTCCTATTGGTCACACACAGAGAGCCCCCTCTTGTGACTCACCAGATCTCTTTGAGTGCCGTGTTGTGGGTCAGGGCCCGGTGGAGCAGTCTCAGCCCCGCGGCAGTCAGCTGGTTACTGACCAACCTGCAGTCAAAAGAACCAGAAACAATAAACCACAAAGTCCTAACTAGGCCAAAGAGTCTCTCTCTGTGTGTCAAGTGTGTGATGTTTGAGACGTACCAGAGATCAGCCAGCCCTGTGTTGGCCTCGACCAGCTTGGCCAGATGGGGTGCCACCTCGTCGGTCAGTTTGTTTTCCACCAACCTGAACCCAAAGAAGCAGAAGGTTCACTAGTGGCGTGGTCCTGTTATGACCATGTTTTACCCTATGTTTGAATCGTGTCTCCGGGTCCTACCAGAAGATCCTGATGACGGTGTTCTCCAGCAACGCTTCAGCCAAGCTCCTCCCACCTTCTGAAGTGATGCCATTGGCCGAGAGACTACAACAAACCACCACGGCACATGACCACAGGATTCAGTCAGGGTATTTTGAGTGTAAGTTTCAACCCCCCGTTCAGCTCCAATTCAAACACTGAGATTTATAAAAAATGGTTTTGGGTTGCTGAGAGTTCTAGTCAGGAGAACCTTTTAAACCAGTTTTCTCTAAATTAAGGTGTTATTTTAGTGATGGCGACAAAATGGCAGACTAAACCACCCTTCCGGTTCCCCGTACCTGAGAGAGTAGAGACTTGGGTGGTTCCTCAGAGCCTCCGCAAACACTTTGGCGCCCTCATCACCGACACTGTTCCCCCACATTCTAGACACCGAGAAGACAGGGCTGTGTTACCGGCATGTAACAACTACAGTACATCTTATTACTCTTCTATGGAGTTTTTACTGATGTATGGCGTTCCACATTCTTTACTTTGTCCAAAGCTAATGGAAAATTGACAATAAACTTACTTTTTTGAGTATTGCTTTATGTGTCACGTTTCTACAGTGAGAATGGTATTGGATATGTTGCCTTATTGATTGAGGTCATTGACCTTTATCTGGTAGCTCTATTTTTGACAACAGTAAGTCTTACCCGACATCATAAATTGATGTGCTCTTTTTGATGGCGTTCGCCAATCTCTTTCCTCCAACGCTGGTGATCTTGTTTTTCCCAAGCCTATCCACAGTCAAAAAACGGATACTTGAGAGGTTCATAGTGAAATTGTGAAAATGGCACTAAATGATTTGCGAATGGTGACTCACTTGAGAATCTGCAGTCTTGGGCATTGCTCAACGATCTCAGCCACAAACTCAGCTCCTGCGTCTGTGATGAGATTGCTGTAAAGCCTGGACACAGGAAGAGTCCAATCGGGGACAAACTAATGCAAATGTGTCCACCAACATATCGGTCAACGTCCTGAAACTATCATCTCCTAAAAATGAGATCTTCATGTACCACGTGATCCAGCCGTATGTTGCGTTCAGTAAGAAACAAAAGATTTAGTCCAATGAGATGTTCACTCACCCGAGGACCTTCACTATTTTGCGTTTACACAACTCCTCAGCCAACACCTTCATGCTGCTATCTGAGATCTGGTTGACGCACAATCTGGAAGCAAACAGCGTCCAGGTTCAAGTTGATGACCAAGAGTGGATGCTTTAAGCGGTAACTTTATATTCAGTGAAAAGCTACTATATATTTTATCTTCTCTTTTTATTTTACCTGACCACAGTCATCTTGGAGAACGACGGCCTGAGCTGCTGTACGCCGTAGTCGTTGATGTTGTTGTTGTCCATGTCTACTGCCAGCAGCTTCTTCCTGTGTTGAAGCACAAAGTTGAGGGCGGTGCAGTCCCCGGAGTACACCTCGCAGTAGCCCAGCTTGATGTAGTTGGCCGTGATGCGCTTGGCCGTCAGCCGCGCCACGTCGTTGCTCCCGGTCTCGAAGATGCACCGCAGCATCCATATGAAGTTGGGCAACACGTGGACCCTGGGTCCTTCATCACTGCTGTAGGTGGGCAGGCCCCGCAGGTGCGACCTGATGCTGGTGGACAGGTAGGTTTTAAGCAAAGCCCGCTTTTTCCTCAAGAGCCCCGGGGGCACCATATGCTCCATGAGACTCTCGTGGTCCTTAGCAAGCAGCCCGCAGAGGAACAGATTGGTGTACTGCAGATGCTCGTTGCTCTTGAACGCATCCTTCCCTCTCGGCTTCGATGGTCGTGTGATCCACGGCACGCATGGAAAATAGAAACTCTCCCGCTTCCGTTTGCATTCTGCAAAAAACTTCAGGAAGGCTCTCACGTCGACATCGTCGTTGAGCACCAGAGCGAGTGCGGCCAGGAAGGACTGCAGGGTCACGTGGAGGAACTCAAAGGTGGCCTCGCCGCCACAGGCGTCGTAGCGGTCAACTGGCCGGAGGAAGCCCATGAGCAGGTCGTCCTCTGTCAGATTGCAAGCCGACACCTCTTCCTGGTTGAACATAAAGTGTCCCCTCTCCATGCCTCGGAGTGCCAGTGTGGCGTGGGCCCCCAGGGGCCTGAGCCCCGCCTTGAAGGTCTCCGAGGTGCACCGCGCGCCTTTCCTCGGAGGACTCTCGGCCGGCAATCCCCAGCGACTGAGGAACACCTCAGAGAACAACAGGAATATGTCCGTGAGCGTGAAGGACTTCTCTGGAAGTTCAAAATCGCTGTGCACAGAGTGGAGGTGCTTGAAGCTCTTGAACACGATCCAACAGAACAGAGGTGTGGAACAGAGGCCACACAGGTGGGGGCTGGCATCCAGGTGAACAGACACTAGACGCCTGTGCTCCGGTTTCCGAAAGTGCAGCGCCACGTAGGCTTGCAGATGGGCGGGGGAGAAGCCCCTGAGCAACACCTTCTTCCGGATAACCCTTTTCGGCACATCCGTCCCGGTCCGGGCGGTCAGCACCTTCCGGGAGCCCCGCAGCAGCTTCCCACTCAGAAGGTTGATGAGCAGCAGCAGCGGGTGGGCCTTGGCATCTGGCGAGACCACCTCCCCTACGTCGGAAAGGTCCACCTCGCTCTCGATCTCGTCGTAGCCGTCAAACGTGAAAATGGTCCTCTCGGGGAAGCGCACAATGTACTGGAACACCTCGTCGTCCGGGTCGTCGTCGGGGTAACAGCTGTGTTTGAACAGCAGGTCCCTGAGAGAGATCTCCGCCGTGTCCCGGAAGGCGGCGAACATCCTGCAGCGAAACCTGAAGAGAAAGATGGCGTCCGTCTGCAGCTCTCTCTTGGCCCAGATGTTCTGGAGTTTCTGCAGGAGGAGGGACTTCCCCATGCCGGCGTCCCCCGTGACGTAGACCACGTCGGCCTGAGGGTTGAAGACCCCGGACTCGTCCAGCAGCTGGTCCAGGCCCTGCAGGCAGCCCAGGCTCTCGTTGCGGTCGTTCTGGAGCTCCATCTGGGTGTCAGTATAGAGGTGATCCAGCCGGGCCTCCTCCCGCTGGGCGTAGGACAGGATGAATTGGGTGTCCTGGCCCAGCTCATGCCTCTGCCTCTCGCAGTATTTACTGACTGTCAGAGAAGTGGTATTAGTATTGTATATTTGTATAGATTAGTGATATCCAACACCTAGAAATGGCTGTTATAAAAGTATAAACTGGTAAATTGTGTTCACTTAACAAAATATATGGGAATTGAATGATCAATACTAGTCAACAGCTCACATACATTACATTCCCTATAACATGAAACCTGATCTAACCTGATCAAACCCAAATAGATTATTGTCATTATTGTCACTATTGTGGATATTTTGTATGGAGTGTGTCTAATCATCGAGCTTGGGCAAATAATGCCATCCATTCTATCCGTTGTTGTATAGCATGTGTATAACACAGAGACTCACTTGGGTCAGTGTTCAGCACGTTCATCTTCAACATGTCGTTACTGGGCTGGTACTGTATCTCCTCCAGCCACGGCTGGAGGTCCACGTAGATGTCCCGAAGTTTGGACAGAACATACAGGAAGTATTCACTGGCCTCCTCTCCTTTGCACTGGATCAGCTCCAGCATGGTGCGCATCTTAAGAAAATTGAATGAAAACCGAATACCGGTTTTAAAATACCGGTGTTGCACCATTCAGTCTTTCAGTTGGGGTGTGTGTGTGTGTGTGTGTGTGTGTGTGTGTGTGTGTGTGTGTGTGTGTGTGTGTGTGTGTGTGTGTGTGTGTCACAGTTCTCTGAAGGGAGGCCCTACTGTCCCGCCCTAATTTGAAAGCCCCTGATTTAAATGAGTCAGTAAACACAATTAACTCTATATATGATATTCTCTTCATAGTATATGTATTATTAATTGATTAGCCTAGAGAAGTATCATTCTGTATCAATGACAGTGTGTGAGTGAACTAAATTAACTCTATATATGATATGTGTTATTGTATTGTATTGCCTAGTGTAGTGTATCAATGAGTATCAATGATTGTAGTACATTAAATTAACTCTAATATATTCATAGAGCAGCCTAGTGTAGTAGTATCGATGAGTACTAATTGATTAGTGTATCTTATTAACTCTATAATATATTCATAGGGCAGCCTAGTGTAGTAGAATCGATGAGTACTAATTGATTAGTGTATCTTATTAACTCTATAATATATTCATAGGGCAGCTATAGTGTAGTAGTATCGGGAGTATTAATTGATTAGTGTAGCTTATTAACTCTAATATATCGATGCAGCCTAGTGTAGTGTATCAATGAGTATCAATGATTTTAGCACATTAAATTAACTCTATAATATATTCATAGGGCAGCTATAGTGTAGTAGTATCGATGAGTATTAATTGATTAGTGTAGCTTATTAACTCTATAATATATCGATGCAGCCTAGTGTAGTAGTATCGATTAGTATTAATTGATTAGTGTATCTTATTAACTCTATAATATATTCATAGGGCAGCTATAGTGTAGTAGTATCGATGAGTATTCATTGATTAGTGTAGTTTATTAACCTGGTCCGACTTGGTGGCGCTGCGCTCCACTATCTCCACGTCCTCCTCGCAGAAGAAGGCTCCGAGCAGCAGGTTGTCCAGGACGCACCGGACGCTCTTGGCCCGGGACACCAGCAGCTCCCGGTACCGGGAGAGGAGCTGAGAGGGGGCCACGGGACAGGGCCCAGGAGGAGCAGGAGGAGGAGGAGCAAAAGGAGCAGGAGGAGGAAGAAGATGCGCTTCTTCCTCGTCCTCCTCTCCATGACCGTCTACCACCATGTTTGTAGTCCACCAACCCCACTGCGCCTTGGCGACCCGGTTTTCGGCAACACTTCTGATTATTATAATGGACCAACTTTAAAAACAATGAATCTCCGGTTAGTTCGTCATCTCGATGCAAAGTGGACGACACTTCCTATTACTTTCCGAACAAACCGAAAGTAACTCTCTCGAACATGTTTAACGCCCTAAAAACACCTTTAAAATCGAATTGATGACAGTAAATATTACTGTTATTATACTAAAGTCCTACGGGACGTAGTTCAAGTCGTCCTAATAAGCGATATGATAACAACATAATAACGTATCTCCCCTGTTGAACCCTATAGCCTGTCGAGTGTCTCCTCCTCCGCTCTAACGCCGAGGATACCTCTGACGTCATGACTTCCTCCTGACGTTCAGCCCTCATCTGTGAAAAGGGAACAAAATAAACCCAACCTGAAACCTGAACCCTTATTTAATAAATACAACACACACACACACACACACACACACACACAGTGAGACTATAATGTCCACATGAAGTCAAATGACTACGATTTGATTTTATGTGTTGCTCGTTTTCTGTTCATTGCACAACTTGAGGTGAACACAGGTGCATAGGTCATAGGTCGCCTGTATGTGATGTTCATGTAAGAGGCGTAAAGGTAGGCTGAATGGAACAAGAATGAAAAGCTTTTTGTTTCCTTATTTATTGGTGGTATCGAACACTCCTCATAAGAGGAGGACGTGATCAGGCTCCTATTCCCTCCTATTCTCTCCTATTCCCTCTATATCGTCCAGGATGGACGGCCCTTTGTATCCGTTGGTCTCCACCGCCTCCAGTTTGTGGATGTAGTCCAGGGGCAGGCCGTTCTGCCTGGCCCCCAAGCACACCACCTGCACAACCAGAGAGTCAATTAGGTGCTGCTTAACGAGGCTTCATCTACCTCCAATAACAGCTAGAAGATGGCTTGCACATGTGGCTGCACGGACGGCTGCCATGAGTGTGTGCTATACTAACAATGGGGAAAAGCACAATACAATCGTTGTTAAAAAAGGAAATGCCTGTTGTGGTCGTCACGCACACGTGACCTGCGTCTCAAACTGCGTGACGGTCACTTGTTGTGTTTTAAAGGTTTCTGTTCCCCTGTGTGCCTTGGCACATGTTGCACATGATCAAGGTCGGGGTTAGAGCGGTTGGTTTGGATACACATCAAAAACATTTGGTCACGCGTTTTAGAACCGTTTGTTTCGTAAAAGATTTTATGTAGACAAACATTATTTAAAATATATATACGTATATACAGCCACAGATTTATTTAGAAGATGCAGAATAAAGGTGTGGCTTTTTCCCAAAAATATAAATATTGTGATTGTGAATTAAACATTAATCACTTTCAGTTTTTGCTTCACTTTTTTTTTCATCGCCTCTGTTTGATGAACTTATTGTGTCAAATATAGGGAACCAACCTTTGTTCTTTGACCTAATCCTAGTTCTGCTGTTGGAGCGTAACTAGGAATAGGAAGCACGTATCACTTCTGGTGACTAGTAGTTTTCTTGCCGCTTTGGACAAAAGCGTCTGGTAAATGACTGTAGTGTTATTTTATACCGGTTTTTAGTAGTAGTTTTTTTTGTAGACTGTTTTTACATATTATTCAACAACTGTACATTATGTATTACCATGCACTTTCCTGCAATATTTGCACTCTGGTTAGATGCCAAATTATTTTCGATGTACTGCACTTGTGCTGTGCAATGACAATACAGTAGAATCTGATCTAATCTAATCTAATGGAAGGGACTGGAAGGGGGGAGGGCGACACCTAGTGGGTAAACGTTATTAATGTCGTCCTATAATAGCGCCTCTAATGAAAGCCATGCCATTCGTACCTGCTTGTAAGGTGGAGATGGGAGGTAGGGGTGGAAGTGGTTCATCTTGTAGGTCCTGCAGAGCGTGTCTCCCTCAGCCGTGGTCACATTGACCTCCAGGGGCATGTAGGCACCTTCCTGAACGCCTTCCTGACTAAGATTAATATTCATATATAAACAGAGAGAGAGAAAACAAAGAAGACATTTTGGATTATTTAGAAATGGGACAAATAAGACACTTGTCACACTTATTACACTTTCGCCGATGTTATATGCGAAAGTTTAGGCGATGGAATACTAACACCAAAGACAAGTAGGGCATATGTGTAAATATTGTAAATATATATTCTGTCAGTATTTGTAATATATATACGTATATGTATATATATATATATATACATATACAGTATATAAACATACTCGTCCAGCGTCTGGAGGTTGTCTCGCCGCATTCTCCAGACGACTCCCCACACCTCCTCTGCTCCTCTCTGCTGGATGCTGGCCACGCCTCCATGCCAGCCGATGGCCTGGAGGGAGTTGGACCAGTAGCCAAACTGAAGAGTGTAATTCTGCACGGGATGAATGTTGGTAACATGTTGGTAACAAGGTCACACTTGATCTCGCAATGTATAATGGGTAGTTACATGGACTACTGCTATTACCATCACCGGTACATGATCGGTACATACCACATGATCACACACGTTGCAGATTTACATCAATTACATCAGTCCACATGTAGGTCTCTACCTTTTACACCACTCAACGTGTAGGTTTACATCACTCAACATGTTGGTTTACATCACTCAACATGTAGGCCTACCTTTTACATCACTCAACATGTAGGTTTACATCACTCAACATGTAGCTTTCCATCACTCAACATGTAGGCCTACCTTTTACATCACTCAACATGTAGGTTCACATCACTCAATGTGTAGGTTTACATCACTCAACGTGTAGGTTTACATCACTCAACATGTAGGTTTACATCACTCAACATGTAGGTTTACATCACTCAACATGTTGGTTTACATCACTCAATGTGTAGATTTACATCACTCAACATGTAGCTTTACATCACTCAACATGTAGGTTTACATCCCTCAACATGTAGGTTTACATCACTCAACATGTAGGCCTACCTTTTACATCACTCAACATGTAGGTTTACATCACTCAACGTGTAGGTTTACATCACTCAACGTGTAGGTTTACATCACTCAACGTGTAGGTTTACATTACTCAACATGTAGGTTTACATCACTCAACATGTTGGTTTACATCACTCAACATGTAGGTTTACATCACTCAACATGTAGGTTTACATCACTCAACGTGTAGGTTTACATCACTCAACGTGACTGTACCTAAAGAGGCAGCCGGCTGGCATTATGGTAGTGCCCAGGCAAAGGGCTGGATGGAGACGGAGCTTGTGGTGGACTGGCTCAAGGTTGTGTGGGGCAGACGGCGTGGGGGACTCAGAAAGAAGAGGAACATGTTGATTCTGGATGCTTTCCGTGGACACTTGACTGAGCCAGTAAAAAAGCAAGTGAAAGAGTTGAATGGTGACCTAGTGATCATACCGGGCGGAATGACAAGCCAGCTGCAGGTATTGGATGTGGTCGTTAACAAACCATTCAAGGTTAATGGAATACTAACACCAAAGACAAGTAGGGCATATGTGTAAATATTGTAAATATATATTCTGTCAGTATTTGTAATATATATACGTATATGTATATATATATATATATATATACATATACAGTATATAAACATACTCGTCCAGCGTCTGGAGGTTGTCTCGCCGCATTCTCCAGACGACTCCCCACACCTCCTCTGCTCCTCTCTGCTGGATGCTGGCCACGCCTCCATGCCAGCCGATGGCCTGGAGGGAGTTGGACCAGTAGCCAAACTGAAGAGTGTAATTCTGCACGGGATGAATGTTGGTAACATATTGGTAACAAGGTCACACTTGATCTCGCAATGTATAATGGGTAGTTACATGGACTACTGCTATTACCATCACCGGTACATGATCGGTACATACCACATGATCACACACGTTGCAGATTTACATCAATTACATCAGTCCACATGTAGGTCTCTACCTTTTACACCACTCAACGTGTAGGTTTACATCACTCAACATGTTGGTTTACATCACTCAACATGTAGGCCTACCTTTTACATCACTCAACATGTAGGTTTACATCACTCAACATGTAGCTTTCCATCACTCAACATGTAGGCCTACCTTTTACATCACTCAACATGTAGGTTCACATCACTCAATGTGTAGGTTTACATCACTCAACGTGTAGGTTTACATCACTCAACATGTAGGTTTACATCACTCAACGTGTAGGTTTACATCACTCAACATGTAGGTTTACATCACTCAACATGTTGGTTTACATCACTCAATGTGTAGATTTACATCACTCAACATGTAGCTTTACATCACTCAACATGTAGGTTTACATCCCTCAACATGTAGGTTTACATCACTCAACATGTAGGCCTACCTTTTACATCACTCAACATGTAGGTTTACATCACTCAACGTGTAGGTTTACATCACTCAACGTGTAGGTTTACATCACTCAACGTGTAGGTTTACATTACTCAACATGTAGGTTTACATCACTCAACATGTTGGTTTACATCACTCAACATGTAGGTTTACATCACTCAACATGTAGGTTTACATCACTCAACGTGTAGGTTTACATCACTCAACGTGACTGTACCTAAAGAGGCAGCCGGCTGGCATTATGGTAGTGCCCAGGCAAAGGGCTGGATGGAGACGGAGCTTGTGGTGGACTGGCTCAAGGTTGTGTGGGGCAGACGGCGTGGGGGACTCAGAAAGAAGAGGAACATGTTGATTCTGGATGCTTTCCGTGGACACTTGACTGAGCCAGTAAAAAAGCAAGTGAAAGAGTTGAATGGTGACCTAGTGATCATACCGGGCGGAATGACAAGCCAGCTGCAGGTATTGGATGTGGTCGTTAACAAACCATTCAAGGTTAATCTGCGCAAGAGATCCACAGAGTGGCTCCTGGCTGGTCATCACGCACTGACACCGTCTGGAAAAATCCAAAAGCCTGCAGTACGTTTGCTCTGTGAATGGATCTTACAAGCATGGGCTGACGTTTCACCAGAAAGCATTAATGGGTTTAAGAAATGCTGCGTATCAAATGCCATGGATGGCAGCGAGGATGACGTGATGTGGGAGACGGGGAAGCAGACACCGTGAGTGACGATAGCGGGAGTGAGAGGAACAACCCAACAACCCACATACAGATTTTCATCCACTTATACTTGTATAACTTTGATGTGACAATAAACTTGACTTGACTTGTCCTTTTAAACCAATTGGTCTATTGGTCACATCATGTGACCAATAGACTGATGTTCTGAAATTTTGCACTGTTTCATTGCACTACTATTTTATTGCACTACCGTTTCATTGCAATCTATCTAGCCTGTTTTGTTTTTGTTTGCCAAGTTAGGCAAATTTTAACACAATGTGTGATGTGTGTTATCATTATTTTCAAATAAAATTATTTTCTTTATAAAAAAAAGATTTGAAAAAGAGGGGTCGTCTGATAATCGGGTCGTCTTATATTCGGGTCAATACGGTAAATGACTATTAGCACTGACACGCTACAATGTCCCTTCGCCTGGAGGCCTACCTGTAGGTATCCAACCGTGAAGAAGGTGGCGGACGGGTTCCTCAGCACCAGTCTCTCCCTCAGAAGGTTACTCCCGTACGCGAAGTACAGAAAGTAGTCGGAGGAATTGGAAGATGCTCCGCCGGACGAACCTTCGGGTTCGACCGCTGCCCTTGATGATGATGATGATAACAACATGTAAGACAGAAGAAAACACACGCCTCTATGGAGAGGTGACATGACGCCGAGTTATAGACCGTCGCTCTTTATCCCTGACCGACACAGTAGATATGACGCGTGGTCGACGAGCCGTCCAGATCAGATCAGACCTTCTGGTTCACTAACGAAGACCTACTGGCCGTTTTAAAGGACGCGGTGCGTAAAAGTGGGCGAGACAAAGAGGGCATCTGGGTGTCAACTTCAAAACCTCCGCGTATTTTAGTAGTCTAGATTAAAACCAACTAAACTAAACTAAAACTAACGCCAGCAGTGTTTTACCACCCTGCGGGTTATTCTAGGGCACACCGACGCCGTTAATCAGAAAGCAATCCAGTCTGCCCTTACAAAACAATCTTGCAGGAATTTCAGATTTTCTAAAGATTTTCTAAAGATTTCCTGTACTAATGTAGAAATCCTTCACATCCTGCATACTAATGAGTATTCCTCTAGGAATCCTGCAGAGCGAACTCTTATTTAGATCAGCATAAAGCATGATGCTGCATGAATTGCATAGCAGTGTGTACATACATCATACATATATTCAAACATACATGTATACATGCATACATACATACATCTATCCTTCATTATCTTTACATTTAATATTG
>CM051008.1:19855967-19860967 GCA_027704905.1 Muraenolepis orangiensis
GGCCTGAAGGCACAACAACACCTACACATCTGGAACTGCTTAACACATCTCTATGTCCTAGTGGGCCTTGCGGTCCACCAGCAGATTATGCTGTAGCCACCTACTGCAATGTATAGAGGATCCAAAGACAGTGTTTTAGATTATAATAAGGGTATAAAAATACACTACAATATCGTCCACCTTTATTATTATTATGTATTTTACTGCTGCATATTGTTACAGCCTATGGGGCCATAGCCCATTAATTATGTCTGAAACACATCTATTTAAACTCAACATTAAAGCCCAGTGCACATAACACAATGGAAGGATATTGTGCTTGTGTATTTGTATTATAGAGTGAATACTCAATAAAACAACAACAATACAGCTTGAGGCTTTGTTCCACCCACAACCAGGACTTGGAGTATTGATCCTGAGGAATAGGCCTGCACAGGTTTTATGGTTAAAGGTTTTAATCAATGCATGTGTTTTCATATATCCTTTTTTTGGTTTAAAGGGACAAGTCAAGTCAAGTCAAGTTTATTGTCACATCAAAGTTATACAAGTATAAGTGGATGAAAATCTTATGTGCAATACCCGACGACAGACAGCAGTTATAAAAATAAAAATAATAGAATAAAAAAGAAGTAAAAGGTAAGGTTAGTGCTCGTTCCAGTTCATCCATGACCAAGACGGTGAGAGGACTCATTGCTCTCAGCATTCCCTGGTATTCCTTGGGCAGGCCGCTCTGCCCCCATCACATGACCCAGGAGGAGGTACACTTACTCTCACACAGGTTTGCCTACAAACACAAAGGGGAATAATGTGTTCAACATCATGTAAAAGTACCAGGGCTGCCTCTGAAATGGTAACTTTACATACTGTACAACATGTTGCTTGTACAGATGAGAGCATAGCAGAGTGAACTGAGCCCAGCGGCCCGACCCAATAACACACAGAGCTTTCCCCACAAAGCCTTGGTACTGCTTATACCAGCAAGGTTGACGTTTTCTCTATTCCAACAAAGCTGACAGCTGTAACTGTAAAACCACAGCGATAACAAAAGAGGGTTTGTCTTCTTGGTAAACAGTTACTGTTTATAGCATAATGGTGTATTCAATGAAGAATAAAATGGACATTTCTGATGCGTCAGTGATACATGAAAATGACAAATGCCTTTGACCGAGTGTCCTCTCTATTGTCCTGGCAGTACAGCGGCCTAATGGAGCAGGGAAAATACCAGCAAAATGACAGTCACTATCACTGCAAATAGTGACACACAGCTAATTATTATTATGTTGCTACTGATTACTGTCCTCTATTATGAGCCATGAAGTTAATACTATCCCTATTACTAATGTTACAGTGAGCGTGAGCTAATCTTTATACTAATCCTATTAGTAACCATAATCCTAATACTAACCCTATTATAAACCCTAATGTGAATACTAACCCTATTACTAACACTAATCATAATAATAATCCTAATATTAACCCTATTATTAACCCTAATGTGAATACTAACCCTATTACTAACACTAATCATAATAATAATCCTAATACTAACCATATTATTAACCCTAATGTGAATACTAACCCTATTACTAACACTAATCATAATACTAATCCTATTAGTAACCATAATCCTAATACTAACCCTATTATTAACCCTAATGTGAATACTAACCATTACTAACACTAATCATAATAATAATCCTATTACAAACCAGTATCTTAATACTAACCTTATTACTCACCCAAATCTTAATACTAACCCTATTTCAACCCCTTATCTTACTAACCCTATTACTCAGCCAAATGTTAATACTAACCCAAATCTTAATCTTAACCCTATTACTAACGCTAATATTTTGGTTTAAGAGTAAGCGTTTAGGAGTTGGTTTAGCACCAGGTCACATGCATATGAGGCACGGTTTACCATTTCAAAATATATAATATAATAATCTTTACCACCGTAAAGCGAATTTGCTAACATTTGTCAACGTTGATAACATTTTATTCTTAATACTCAAACAGTGCCTTGCTCAAGTGAAACACATGTTGTTTTATGGGCCTTCCAGCGAACTCTGAGGGACCCCTAATGGAAGAGCAACAAACACAGCGTGGTTGGAGGACACGTGTCTGAGGGGAACACAGGAGAACCACAGGAGAACCACAGGAAAACCACAGGAGAACCACAGGAGGACCACTTGAACAGCTGCTTAGAGCTCCCATCCTGGGCCCATTCAACCCTCAGCATTCCTTACCCTAACACTTATCCTATTACTAACACTAAGACTTACCCTATAAATAACACTAACCCAATTACTAAGACTAACCCTATAACTAAGACTAACCCTATTACTCACTAACCCCTAACCCTACTAATAGTAACCCTATTACTAACATATTAGTGGTGTAACGGTACATAACGGTACAACGTATATATATATATATGTATATAAAAAATAGAGTAATAGGGTCCTGCTGTGGTTCTCCTGTTTTTCCCTCAGACAGTGTCCTCCAACCACGCTGTTTGCAAATATAATATATATATATATATATATATATATTTATATTTATATATATATATATATATTTATATTTATATATATATATATATATATATTTATATATATATATATATTTATATATATTTATATTTATATATATATTTATATATTTATATTTATATATATTTATATTTATATATTTATATTTATATATATATATTTATATATATATATATATTTATATGTATATATATATATATATATATATATATATTTATATATACGGTTCGGTGCAGCCATATGACTACTATATGACTACTATATGACTATACTATATGACTATATGATGCAATGAAGCAGCTAAACGCTGTTTATCAACCGCCATTAAGGACAACATTATAAAATTATTTTTACATACATAACTGCGAGCTAAATTGACTCACCAGGACAGACTGGGGGATCTAATCGCCACTCTGCCTTGATGCAAAAAATATATAAATAAAATTGCAGGCGAAAAAATACCACATAGTCTGTCGTTTTTTTAATAAATATATAATAAATATATATAAATATATATATATATATATATAAATATATATATATATTTATATTTATATTTATATATATATATTTATATTTATATATTTATTTATATATATATATATATATATATATATTTATATTTATATATATATATATATATATTTATATATATATATATATTTATATATACGGTTCGGTGCAGCCATATGACTACTATATGACTACTATATGACTATATGATGCGATGAAGCAGCTAAACGCTGTTTATCAACCGCCATTAAGGACAACATTATACAATTATTTTTACATACATAACTGCGAGATAAATTGACTCACCAGGACAGACTGGGGGATCTAATCGCCACTCTGCCTTGATGCAAAAAATATATAAATAAAATTGCAGGCGAAAAAATACCACATAGTCTGTCGTTTTTTTAATAAATATATAATAAATATATATAAATATATATATATATATAAATATATATATATAAATATAAATATAAATATCAAAAGTCAATTTAGCTCGCAGTTATGTATGTAAAAATAATTTTATAATGTTGTCCTTAATGGCGGTTGATAAACAGCGTTTAGCTGCTTCATCGCATCATATAGTCATATAGTAGTCATATAGTAGTCATATGGCTGCACCGAACCGTATATATAAATATATATATATAAATATAAATATATATATAAATATAAATATATATATATAAATATAAATATATAAATATAAATATATATATATATAAATATAAATATATATAAATATAAATATATATATATATATATATATATAAATATAAATATATATATATATATATAAATATATAGAAATATATATATAAATATAAATATATATATATATATATTTATATATATTTATATATATATATATTTATATATATTTATATATATATATATATATATAAATATAAATATATATAAATATATATAAATAAATATATATATAAATAAATATATATATATTTATATTTATATATATATTTATATATATTTATATTTATATTTATATATATATTTATATTTATATATAATTTTATATATAATCCCAGCCAGAGCGCTCCGCTCAACTTCTGCCAGGCGACTTGTTCGACCTTCACTAATGTCAACCAAACATCGCTCGTCCAAAACCCAGCTCTTCACGGCTCTGGCCCCACAGTGGTGGAATGAACTCCCGTCTCATGTCAGGACGGCAGAGTCCCTCGCCAGCTTCCGCAAGAGACTCAAGACCCACCTGTTCAGAGTCCACCTGGACTCTCCTTTGTGAAACCCCTAAACTTGCTTAAGTCCTGACATTAATAGCTCTTAGCATGTTGTATATGTTAGCAAGTGCAGTGGCGGCTCGTCCATAGGGGCGCAGGGGCGCCGCCCCACCTGGTTGAGAGAGGGAAAAAAAAAATAATAATAATAATTGTGTTTTTTTATTTTTTATTTTTTTGACCCCTAAAAATAAACTAAACATGTTTAAAATGAATAATAATTACTCATTTTATGTATGTTTGTGTTTAAAATGCACAATAACGTTAATATAGCAAATATAAATCATTGTTCTCCCCCCTCGTTTGTCATTGACGTCACTCTCATAGAAATGTGGTACCTACCTCCAAACCTGGGCGCACGGGAGTGCGCCCAGGTTTGGAGGTAGGTACCAAATTTGATAGGCAATGTAGCCTATCAAGGGTCAAGGTTTTGAGGTAGGTACCAAATTTGATAGGCAATGTAGCCTATCAAGGGTGCTGAATACGATCTCTGGGAGCGCATTTCATTGCGCCCGAACAAGGAAACCAGTCACGCATGCGCCACTCAAATTGAGTGGCGCATGCGTGAGCAAATTGAGTGGCGCATGCGTGAATGCGTGAGCAAAGAAAACCAGTCACGCATGCGCAATTCATAGCCTAGTTGAACCTAGTTATTTGTAAAGCCTGTACTGCTCTG
>CM051008.1:19865967-19885967 GCA_027704905.1 Muraenolepis orangiensis
TCTCTAACTTAACCATCCTTAACTTAACCATCCTTAACTTAACCATCCTTAACTTAACCATCTCTAACTTAACCATCTCTAACTTAACCATCCCTAACTTAACCATCTAACTTAACCATCTAACTTACCATCCTTAACTTAACCATCTAACTTAACCATCCTTAACTTAACCATCTAACTTAACCATCTCTAACTTAACAATCCACAACTTAACCATCTCTAACTTAACTATCCACAACTTAACCATCCCTAACTTAACCATCCCTAACTTAACCATCTAACTTAACCATCTCTAACTTAACCATCTCTAACTTAACCATCCCTAACTTAACCATCCCTAACTTAACCATCCCTAACTTAACCATCTAACTTAACCATCCTTAACTTAACCATCTCTAACTTAACCATCTAACTTAACCATCCTTAACTTAACCATCCTTAACTTAACCATCTCTAACATAACCATCTCTAACATAACCATCCCTAACTTAACCATCCCTAACTTAACCATCCCTAACTTAACCATCTCTAACTTAACCATCTCTAACTTAACCATCTCTAACTTAACCATCTCTAACTTAACCATCTCTAACTTAACCATCCTTAACTTAACCATCCCTAACTTAACCATCCTTAACTTAACCATCTCTAACTTAACCATCTCTAACTTAACCATCCTTAACTTAACCATCTCTAACTTAACCATCTCTAACTTAACCATCTCTAACTTAACCATCTCTAACTTAACCATCCCTAACTTAACCATCTAACTTAACCATCTAACTCAACCATCCTTAACTTAACCATCTAACTTAACTATCCACAACTTAACCATCTCTAACTTAACTATCCACAACTTAACCATCCCTAACTTAACCATCCCTAACTTAACCATCCTTAACTTAACCATCTAACTTAACCATCTAACTTAACCATCTCTAACTTAACTATCCACAACTTAACCATCTCTAACTTAACCATCCCTAACTTAACCATCCCTAACTTAACCATCCCTAACTTAACCATCCCTAACTTAACCATATCTTAACCATCTTATAGTGTTTCATTTTAGGGAATTCATATTGCAGGCGAGAATAGTAAGTTTGCATTCCATTGTACTTGTTGCATATGGCAAATAAAAGTCTTGAATTTAACTAACCATCTCTAATTTAACCATCTCTAACATAACCATGTCTAACATAACCATGTCTAAACTTAACCATGTCTAACACCTCTCTTAACCATCTCTAACTTGACCATCCCCTACTTAACCATCCCTAACTAAACCATGTGTAACACCTCTTTAAACCATCTCTAACTTGACCATCTCTAACTTAACCATCCTTAACTTAACCATGTCTAACACCTCTTTAAACCATCCCTAACTTAACCATGTCTAACACCTCTCTTAACCATCTCTAACATGACCATCTCTAACATAACCATGTCTAACCCCTCCTGTCCTAACCCAAACCCTGGGACATGTCTTACCAGCCATGAGGAGGCAGATGATGCACATGGAGAACGCCACCACCATGATGATGGGCAGCTGGAGGTAAAGAGAGGGAAGCATCCGGTTAAACACCAACATGTCACGGTTGAACCGTAATGTGTTTCCAATTCACGCATTTCAACCCTTTTTTGTTTTTACCGTGAGGAACTTCCAGTCTTTGAGCTCCCGGAGGGGCGTGGTCATGTCCACCTCATCCACGGAGTAGTTACCCAGGAACAGATCGATGGAGTCCTGTGTAAAACATATTTATGCATTTCAATGAATTATTTATATTTATTCATGTCATATTTTATGTGGGTTACATCTGCATCACACAAGAGGAGGGGGGGGTCAGAGGGAAAGGGAGGGAGACAGACAGACAGACGTGTACCTGTCTGAAGCCATCTGAGAAGTTGTTTTTGTAGTATCTGATCATAGAGTTCCAGCCGTCCATCAGAAGGCCCAGCTGTGTTCTCTTCCCTGTCCTGGGAGGTGTTCAGTCAGCATATTATTATTATTATATACCATAGAATCAACACTCTAAAACACGTTCCTGACATACACTACATGTGTACAGATTATATTAAGAGTTGTATTAGAGCTATATTCATCTCCTGGCAAGCTGGTTATGATCAGAGCTATAAACTAGTTGGTTGGGGCACATGTTGATAAGAAGACCCCTCAACCATAACCCTACAGTGGGAGGCCCACCAGGAGGACAGTGGGAGGCCCACCAGGAGGACAGTGGGAGGTCTACCAGGAGGACAGTGGGAGGTCCACCAGGAGGACAGTGGGAGGTCTACCAGGACAGTGGGAGGTCCACCAGGAGGACAGTGGGAGGTCTACCAGGAGGACAGTGGGAGGTCCACCAGGAGGACAGTGGGACGTCCACCAGGAGGACAGTGGGAGGTCTACCAGGAGGACAGTGGGAGGTCTACCAGGAGGACAGTGGGAGGTCTACCAGGACAGTGGGAGGTCCACCAGGAGGACAGTGGGAGGTCTACCAGGAGGACAGTGGGAGGTCCACCAGGAGGACAGTGGGAGGTCTACCAGGAGGACAGTGGGAGGTCCACCAGGAGGACAGTGGGAGGTTCACCAGGAGGACAGTGGGAGGGACAGTAGGAGGACAGTGGGAGGTCCAGTGGGAGGACAGTGGGAGGTCCAGTGGGAGGACAGTGGGAGGTCCACCAGGAGGACAGTGGGAGGTCCACCAGGAGGACAGTGGGAGGTCCACCAGGAGGACAGTGGGAGGCCCACCAGGAGGACAGTGGGAGGCTCACCTTGTGAAGTCTGTCTTCAAGGCTCCGGTTCCGGCGTACTGCTTGGCACACGCGTTTGCGTTGTCGGCCCAGGCTGCAGTGAGAGAGGAAACAAATAACATTGTATTTTATCAGAGAGAACAAAGGAAAATAAACAAAATATATATTCAGAAATATATATTTTTTTAAATCAGAAAGAAGAAAAGATATATACCGTATTGACCCGAATATAAGACGGGTTTTTTTTCAGAGAAAAAAATCTGAAAAAGAGGGGTCGTCTTATAATCGGGGTTTAGACTTTTCGATGTACCGTAATTGCACATGTAATTGCGCAACAACAGATCGCGCCAAACGAGTGTTCCGAGACACCGCGCGACACTTAAAGTCACTCAAAGTCTTAAAGTAACAGTACATAAAAACAGTTACCTGGAGAGATAGAAATGGAGAGACACAGCGACCAACTTGAAAAAAGAAAAACGCCTGTGTATTTTGACATACCAACATGTCACTGGGCAGAAGAAAGGCGACAAATCAGTGATTGTGAAGTCTACTGGAAACGAGAAGAGCCGAGTAACGGTCATGTTAACGCGCCTCGCAGATGGGACAAAACTTCCCCCGTACGTGGTTTTAAAACGCAAGACTGTACCTAAAGAGGCAGTGACTGTACCTAAAGAGGCAGTGACTGTACCTAAAGAGGCAGTGATTGTACCTAAAGAGGCAGTGACTGTACCTAAAGAGGCAGTGACTGTACCTAAAGAGGCAGTGACTACCTAAAGAGGCAGTGACTGTACCTAAAGAGGCAGTGACTGTACCTAAAGAGGCAGTGACTACCTAAAGAGGCAGCCAGCTGGCGTTATCGTACGCGCCCAGGCAAAGGGCTGGATGGAGACGGAGCTTGTGGTGGACTGGCAAGTTGGTCAAGGTGGTGTGGGGCAGACGGCGTGGGGGACTCAGAAAGAAGAGGAATATGTTGATTCTGGATGCTTTCCGTGGACACTTGACTGAGCCAGTCAAAAAGTGAAAGAGTGATGATCACTAGGTGACCTAGTGATCATACCGGGCGGAATGACAAGCCAGCTGCGCAATCTGCGCAAGAGATACACAGAGTGGCTCCTGGCTGGTCATCACGCACTGACACCGTCTGGAAAAATCCAAAAGCCTGCAGTACGTTTGCTCTGTGAATGGATATTGCAAGCATGGGCTGACGTTTCCCCAGAAAGCATCATTAATGGGTTAAGAAATGCTGCGTATCAAATGCCATGGATGGCAGCGAGGATGACGTGATGGGGAAGCGGACAACGTGAGTGACGATAGCGGGAGTGAGAGGAACAACCCAGCGATGTAGAAGACGAGCTGAATGAGAAGACGTGATGTGACCAATAGACTGATGTTCTGAAATGTTGTACTGTTTCATTGCTCTACTGTTTTATTGCGCTACCGTTTTATTGCACTACTGTTTTATTGCTATCTATCTAGCCTGTTTTCTTTTTGTTCGCCAAGTTAGGCAAATTTGAACACAATGTGTGATGTGTGTTATCATTATTTTCAAATAAAATGATTTTCTTTCAAAAAAAAAAAATTTGGTCTTCAAATTTTTTTTTCTCCAAAAATGAGTCTTGAAAAAGAAGGGTCGTCTTATAATCGGGGTCGTCTTATATTCGGGTCAATACGGTAATATAGGAATATTTTATCAAGATAAAGATATATATTTTTTTAATTTAATCAGAAACAAAGAAAGAACAAGAGACAGAGACAGAGACAGAGACAGAGAGAGAGAGAGAGAGAGAGAGAGAGAGAGAGAGAGAGAGAGAGAGAGAGAGAGAGAGAGAGAGAGAGAGCGAGAGCGAGAGCGAGAGCGAGAGCGAGAGAGAGAGAGACGCACCGTTCTTATAGATCTTTTCAAAGTCCACCTGGTCTTCCAGCTGCTGGCCCACGTGGAGAACATTCAGTCTCTGTTGAGGACAATCATTTAGGATAAATACTGTATATACACATCATTTATTTTTTATACACACAAAAGAAAAAATGTGTGATTTGTTGTCCTGCTGTGACATTTATGACTTCTGCCAGCGAAGATGGAACGAAGGTTATGTTTTAACCCCAGTTTGTCTGTCTGTCTGTTTGGTAGTAAGATAACTCAACAAGTAATGGTGAAACTTGGTGGTTAGATTTTATAGGCCGAGGATCAGTTGATTCCGGCACAGATCCGAATACAGGAATTTATTTCAAGGATTCTTTGGCATTGGGAGATTGGGCAAATTAACAGTGTTATATTTCACAAAGTTACTAAGACATTTGCATAGAACTTGGTGAGGGTTTAGATGCCAATTGCGATTTAAGAACATGAGGGAAAATATTGTGATACAAATCGGAATCTGTGGGGGTCTGGATTCGGAATACAGGGGGTACTTGAACAATGTGCACGCTATATAAAGTCGCCGGTTCAAGTCCCCGAAACACCTGGGCACTGCCGAGGTGCCCTTGAGCAAGCCACCCCTTACACTGCTCCCCGGGCGCTGGATATACAATAGCTGCCTACTGCTCCTAATTATACTAGGATGGGTTAAATGCAGAGAAACTAATTTCACTGTGTGTGTTTACATGTATGTGACCAATGAAGAGGATTAAATCCTCCAGATTTAGATTAAGGGCAAATGATGCGGTGGTGATCAGGGTGTCTTAGCGCGTGTCCGCCGGTCCCCACCTGCAGCTGGGACTGCAGGGAGCGCCGGGCCAGCAGGCTCTGGATGACATTGGTCCGGTCCAGGCAGTCCATGCAGTTGCTGCGGAAGATGCCCTCCTGCTGCACCAGCACACTGCCGTCGCTCTCCACCAGGAAGTACCTGGACCACACACACCGTCGTCAATGGCAACGACCACCTGTTTGACCTGCTGCCCTCTGGTACACTTCAGGTCCATCAAATCACGACTCAACAGTTTTTTTCTCCAGTGCAATACGAGAACTGAACACTGTCAAACACTGACACTGACTATTCTGTGTCACTACAATACTGTATTGAACACTGTCAAACACTGACTGTTCTGTGTCACTACAACACTGTATTGAACACTGTCAAACACTGACACTGAATGTTCTGTGTAACAGCAATTGTGTACTGCTGGACTGTTACTGGACTGTCTGTCACTACAATACCTTCACCTTTTGTATGGATGTGCTTTTATAATTGCACTACTGTGTATATAGGGCCAACCCCATATGTATATAGATACCGTTTTTATATGGCCATTTTTTAACCCGTTCATTTTGTTGAGCTTTCGTTTTGTTTAAATCATTTATACTTTTCAAATTGTTGTTTGTGTCTAGGATTTTGTTGTTCTTGTTTATGACAATAAAGGCATTCTGATTCAGATTACCATGTGCAGAAGTTAATCTAAAGCAAAACATCAACAAAAAGACAAAGGGAGTGAGGGCTTACGAAGCGTAACAACAGAACCAGACACTCACCCAAACTCCTCCTGCAATTCGGCGACCATGTCCAGCAGGATCTGCAGGCGGTGCCACCGCATGCGGCTGCACTCTTTGTGGAAGTCGAACGGCACATACCTGTGGACGAGGAGGGCCGTTAGAACACCTGCAGACCGGAGACTCTGTAGACCAGAGTCATGTACATGGGAGTGGGGAAAGAGTTAAGGTTTGGCTCCTCACTTGATCATACTGCTACCAAAACTGGTCACCATCTTGTCGAAGGCGAGCTCCAGGGGCTTCTCTGAGCCTTTTTGGTTAATCTGCATGGAAATACACAAGGTTTACAATGAAGTACATATGGAAATACACATGGTTAGAATGAAGTACAGATGAAATACATATGGTTAGAATGAAGTACAAAAACATATGGTTAGAATGAAGTACAAATACATATGGTTTGAATGAAGTACAGATTAAATACATATGGTTAGAATGAAGAACATACAATTAGAATTGAAGTACATTCGGGTAGAATAAAGTAGATTTGGGGTAGAATAAAGTACATTTGGGTAGAATGAAGTGCAAATGAAATACATATACGGTTAGAATGAAGTACATAAGGTTAGAACGAAGTACATAAGGTTAGTAATGAAGTACAAATGAAATACATAACTAGGTACACAATGGGACAAAGGGTGTAAACCAGGTGTCTATATCAGTGGTTTCCCACCTTTGACTTTTGTTTACACAAAACAAAAACAGGTGCTGCTTCTTACCAAATTCAAGAGCACTTGTTTTCCGTAGATGATGATCTGGGCGTCGAGGTGTCTTGAGAAGCCGTCCAACTAATACCAGGGGAACACAACCCCTCCAGTTACAGAAACACATTCAAAATCAATCATTTGTCATCCATTTTTTGAAAGAGGGTTAGGTAATGACATGCGTAGGATATGTAAGGGTCTTACATGGTTGATGGTCTTGTTGATCTGAGGTTTCGGTTTGTACTTGAGGTTGGGTCTCTGCGACCAGTAGAAGGGGATGGAGCCTCTCGTCTAGAGGGAAAATAAAACATGTTAATAACAACTTAATGGGAACATCCAGAGTTGCTGTGTAACCGATTGTCTCTCTTCTCAATATGCTGCATTGAGAAGGCAGAGAAGGGCCGTCTAAGGCTTTTTTCACCCCACCCAAGCCTTCTGTGAGGGGGGCCGCAGCTCAGGAGGTAGAGCAAGTTGTCTGGCAACCAGTAGGTTGCTGGTTCGATCCCCCGGCTCATCCTCCTAGCCAAGTGTCCTCATCCTCCTGGTGTCTCAAAGTAAGACAAGCTAACCCTAACTGCTCCTGACCGGCTGGCTGTCTACTTGCATGGCTGACACAGCCGTCAGTGAATGAATGCCTGTATGAATGTGCGTATGAATGCATGCATGAATGGGTGAATGTGAGGCAATAACAAAAAGCTCTTTGGGTGAAAGCGTTATGGACTGCATATATAAATGCAGTCCATCCATCAATTCTAGGAGAAATCATGCAATAAAAACCACATAAATACCATGTAAACACAGTGGAGGACGAACAAGACGGCAGCGCTGCCTCTCAGAGGAACGACAAGCGATCATACAAGAGGAGTCTGGTTAGACACTGGTTAGACCACATAATTAAATAAAATGAAAGGTCAAACCAATCAAAAATAAACTCAACCAACGTGAAAAGATCTGCCCCAGAATCTAATGAACTGTTCCTTGGCCCATAAGTAATCTAACCACCAAGTTGTGTCACATTCCCTACTTGCTATACCCTTCTTGCCAACAGACTAACTGGGGGAAAACATAACCTCCTTCCCATCTTCAAGGTGGAGATAACAGCAAAAATAGACAAATGAATTAGTCACCATAAGACCTTACATCACACTACAGTCATTTAGCAGAGGCTTTTATCCAAAGCGACTTACAACAGTGCGTTCAACAAAGGTAGGCAAGAGACAACTCGTCACCAGAAGTCAAAAGTGCATTTCCTTCTACAATAAGTTCAGTACAATAAGAGTGTTTGTGATATGTAAAACACTTTTATGGTGGCTATTTAACACTTAATAAAGTGTTGAATTAGGTAACTTTCATTGAAAGAATCGGAGCTCACATTCCCAACATAGAAGCTTGCATGTCCTCAAAATAAGGCGCTGAGCCTCATTTTGGAGGACACCCCTGCTGGAGTTCAGGGAGTATGAGGTAACGGAAGCCGGTGTTGCGTCACATGACCGTCACATGACCGTCACATGACCCTCCTTCCTCTCCCCACTACTCACCTGTACAAAGGAGGCTTTGCCGTTGTTGTACTGGACTATCTGCTCCGTCTCCACGAAATTGGCTGCGTGGCCCTCAGTGTCGATGCCTGTCACACAAACACGACACATGGACATTGTGGGACTCTCACAACATATAAATACATGTGATGTAACTCTCACAACATATAAATACATGTGATGTAACTCTCACAACATATAAATACATGTGATGTGACTCTCACAACATATAAATACATGTGATGTGACTCTCACAACATATAAATACATGTGATGTAACTCTCAACATATAAATACATGTGATGTGACTCACACAACATACCAATACATGTGGTGTGACTCACAAGTCAAGTCAAGTCAAGTCAAGTTTATTGTCACTTCACAGTTTACAGTTTAGTATAAAGCAGTGATGTGAAATTCTTGTGTGCAATACCCGACGACAGACAGCAGTTATAAGATAAGATAAAGCAGTTATAAGATAAGATAAACAACATACTAGGTTAATTAGATTAGGTTAATACAATTTAGGATTAGGTTAATAGGACCTGTGATTAGGTTCATAGGACCTAGGATTAGGTTCTGGATTTCTGTATCTGGTGACTCAAAATGACCAGATGGGAGGTGACGGGTGAGACTCACCCCTGACGTAGTAGCGCACGCCGGCTCTGAAGCAACTCCGTCGGGAGATCAGGTTCCACTCGAAGACCTTTCCGTTGATGCAGCAGGACTTCATGATGATGACTGGTGGAGGGTTAAGGGTCCTAGGAGGGCTTCATCAAAACTGTACCAGCGTTATTCATCATGCCTTCTAGACATACTGTGAAATAGCTTTTAGTTTGTTATATACTACATATTTGACCATAAATATTGGAACACCAGGTCTCTCTCTCTCTCTCTCTCTCTCTCTCTCTCTCTCTCTCTCTCTCTCTCTCTCTCTCTCTCTCTCTCTCTCTCTCTCTCTCTCTCTCTCTCTCTCTCTCTCTCTCTCTCTCTCTCTCTCTCTCTCTCTCTCTCTCTCTCTCTCTCTCTCTCTCTCTCTCTCTCCTCTCTCCTCTCTCCTCTCTCCTCTCTCTCTCTTCTCTCCTCTCTCTCCTCCTCTCCTCTCCTCTCCTCCCCCCCTAGGGGCAAAGTAGTAGTACAACAACACAACTTTTATTAAGAAAGAAAACTGTACGGATTAAGCCATAATAGCACTCATGAATACCATCCCAAATATCATTCATAAAGGATACAGCCATGAACAACTGGAAAGGCAAACTTGTGTAACTGGAAAGAGCAGAAACCAAGACATCAACATAATGAATCTGTATTCTGTTGAACTATCTCCACACCACTTATTATTATTATTTATTAATATTATTTTTATTATTATTATGTATCCATGTGTTGAGTGTTCTTTTTTACCTCTGGCTGTGGAAAGAGTTCCCTCAGGAGGTGACTGTTCCAGACAAAGCGCTGGTCGGCCTGAAAGGGGAATCAATAAGAATGTCAACAGACTTTAGAACCACTTTGACAGCTAGAACAGGATCTGGCTCACAGCCAACCAACCGCTTATCTGGTTTACAGCCTAGTGACTGAAGAGATCACAACTCTTTCATTTTTACTAATCGGCATCATTGCACATTAGTTTTCCCATCCTACATTTCTCCGCAAAATTAGAAACTTAAACTATTGGTCCGGTTTGCCGGACTGAGGTTGAGTGTGGACTTTCTGCACCGCCCGTTGTGCACACCGCCCTTGGGCACACCGCCCATTAACCCCGTCCTACCCTCTCCAGCAGGCTCATCTCCTGGAACTCTGGGCTGGTGTTGGCCAGCCGCTGCAGGCTGTGTGTCAGGTCGTAGTTGGTGGCAAAGTAGAAGCCGTCCGTCTGGAGCAGGTGGTTCAGCATGGACAGGAAGGCCTTGTTGTCTTGCATCTGGGACAGACAAATGGATCACACGTCGTGTGACGGGTTACTGACTTAGTGACTAGTTAGCTACTGATATAGTATGGGACAGGTTAAGACCAAAAGGTTTGATGGTTACTAACTTACTAACGGGTTAAGACTAAAAAAGGTGTACATCTAGGAGCATAGGATCTGCTTGAAAGCCTGTGTTTGTTGAAGTTAGTACAACTTTATTAATACAGCACGTTTAACAGAGGTTAGAAAGTGCTTTGCTTTAGCAAATATACAGAAAAAGAAAACAGACATAAAGCACACACAATAAGAACATGCTTTCCAAAGAACATACAAACCCAATGCTGACCAGCTGATTAAAGCGTGTGACCTTCAGAGCATAATGTCTGCTACAGTGGGAACACCAAACATCGGAATCTCACACTGAACCAAGAACAGTTTGACAGGTCTGTCTCTCAAACCCAACACCATGTAACCTTTACACTGCAGCCACCAACAGCATTCATGCGTGAGTGAGAGAGTGAATGTCACACAACTGACAGTGAATGGGAGCACTACAAACAAACACTTGTTCTCAACTGGTGGGTCGCAGAGCCTTAATCTTTAGCAATAAGCCCATGAATTAACTAATGTTTCAATGTTACTTCATGTTTTTGTCAATAGCAAAAAGGTCTCAGGGAGTGCTCAGTATTGCCCAAAACATTGATAATAAGTTAATATTAAGCAGACAACTGCATAAATAATCTGTTACAAAATAACATCTGCAACAAAGTGAACATAAACAGCTTGCCTGTCAATTGTTTGCAAAGAAACATCTCATGCAAGTGAATGTTGCAACAAGTAGACCACTTTAAGAAACTGAATAACAACGTGCCAAAGTGAACAATCCTTTTTCACATTCTTAGCTGTAAAATGAGATTGAAACAGTGTCAACAGATGTATGTAGTCTATTGTTCTGTTAACCAGTTGCTCAGAGCAAAGTGCGGTGGATTTAGGGTTCTGTGGATTTGATGGTGCTTAAAACACCATCAAATCCACAGTCGCGGAGTGAGACAGCCACGGCCCTCTGTATAATGTGCGCTATACAGGGCATATGCTCAAAAGGAAGTTTCTTTGCTGCCGCAATCATATTGCGAGCACGATGTGTTAAAGTGAAACGTTCCGCCCAACGCTCCTTGGTGCGTCTCCTCATCCTGTTGGTTTAACGGCCTTACTGCCTGCCTCTCAGTTCATTACCAGGTGGGTCTCCTCAGTCATCCTGTTGGTTTAACGGCCTTACTGCCTGCCTCTCAGTTCATTACCAGGTGGGTCTCCTCAGTCATCCTGTTGCTTTAACGGCCTTACTGCCTGCCTCTCAGTTCATTACCAGGTGGAAACACTGAGGGAGGAGCCTCTAAACCGGATACTATGATTAATCTGAGTTAAAAAAATAGTGCGCGTTAAAGTCCTGAGATTAATCACATGCGTTAATGCGTTAACTTTGACAGCCCTAGTTTTAACCCATGAATTAACTCATGTTTCAATGTTAATACATGTTTCAATGTCTTACTATTTCAGTTTACCCCTAATTGTTTATAATTCACTCCAGGTTTTTACATTAAGTTTACATGAAGGCATTGTTGATTACTGCAATATTAGCAGATAATTATTTGTATTTTTGACTGGTGACTTAATGACTAATGACACATGTGGGTCCCGAGAACCGCTTCCTCCGACCGCCTACCTGGTTGTCGGTCAGATGCAACATGGTCTTCTTGTAGGAGATGATGTCGAAGTCAAGCGCCTTCCAGACGGCGTGACCCAGGAGATCTCCCACCTTCTTCTTCTTGGTGATGACAATGAGGTACATGCCTAAAATGGACGACATCACATCACACGATTTTAGAAAATAAAATACATTCTACATAACTTGAACATTGATACGTGTGAATAAACAGGACACGTATTGGGTATAAAACATACCTGCCACCAAACGGATCGTCCCCATGAGGCCGCATATCGGCTGTGACTGGTCGGACGGAGGGATGTCCTTCCTCACTAGGAACACAAAGATGTAAGATGATGCGGTACAATGGTTAATAGTACATCCGGGGGAAAGCCGCGAAGGGAGGCAGCGACAAGCTGAGCCTCCTCTCGGATTGCGCAATCCCTCAGACTGGGCTGAGCGCATCCAACACACTTTTGTATACACTTTTATTATATGTCCTCACATTCCATAGTCTGGGGTTCCCAAAGTGGGGTCGAGATGATTTCAGAATCCTCTTAAAGTGACTCATGGTGTGTATTTATTTTTATTATTATTATTTTTCACTGCTATATATAGTATACACATGTATTCTAATGATCTTGGTTACCTGTCAAAGTGATCTCCGTCGATACCCTGTCGATGGCGAGGACATCATCGGCGCCGTCATCGCAGGCTTCGATGTAGAACTTCTCCGGGGTGGTGTGCCTATCGTGAGGAGAACCGCAACACAGACCTTCAACAGGAGCTCCGCCCCACAAGGGAGAGTCTTCTTTGTGACAACAAAGCAATTCAAAACAATAGAAACAAATCACATGAATCACACTTTTGCAAGGCCCTGTGTGCCTCACATGAGGCATACAGGGCCTTGCAAAAGTGGTCAGCCCCCCGGCTAAATCACTCATCTCACTGGATAACAATACATTTATTTTTCTATGATATTTTAATTGACAACACTAAAACTGACTTACTACTTGAATTACTAGTAAGGAACATGAGTTTGTCCACCAAAAAATAAGAACAGCCTTTTAAATTGAATATGCTGTTTGCTAAAGTATTCAACTCTTTTGACTTTGGCTTATCACCAGGGTTACGGTTGTGGTGATGAAGACTCGTCACCACGGTTACGGTTGTTATCTGCAGACTCGTTGCCAGGGTTAAGGTTGTGCTGCTGACTCGTCACCATGGTTAAGGTTGTGAGGGTTATGGTTATCACCAGGGTTACGGTTATCATCAGGGTTACGGTTGTGAGTTGTGAGCTGCTGACTAGTCACCAGGGTTACGGTTGTGGTGATACAGACTCGTCACCAGGGTTACGGTTGTGGTGATACAGACTCGTCACCAGGGTTACGGTTGTGGTGATACAGACTCGTCACCAGGGTTACGGTAGTGAGGGTGATGATTGTCACCAGGGTTACGGTAGTGAGAGGGATGGCTGTCACCATGGTTACGGTAGTGAGAGGGATGGCGGTCACCAGGGTTACGGTAGTGAGAGGGATGGCTGTCACCAGGGTTACGGTAGTGAGAGGGATGGCTGTCACCAGGGTTACGGTAGTGAGAGGGATGGCTGTCACCAGGGTTACGGTAGTGAGAGGGATGGCTCACCAGGGTTACGGTAGTGAGAGGGATGGCTGTCACCAGGGTTACGGTAGTGAGAGGGATGGCTGTCACCAGGGTTACGGTAGTGAGAGGGATGGCTGTCACCAGGGTTACGGTAGTGAGAGGGATGGCTGTCACCAGGGTTACGGTGGACTCGTCACCGCGGTCCGTCCGGCTCACACTTGTTCTCGGAAATCAACTTAACAGTCTTAACAGGTCACACATTTTATATTATTATATAGCCAAACCACACACGTGTGTCCCCGCGAACGCTGTCTCGCTATTATTACTCGCTGTTATTCTCCTGATAGTGAACTCACACCTCGCTACTAGCCTTCACCAGTATAGCGACGAGAAGAGAAGAGAAGCGCATACTGGCGGTCTTTAGATACCTTTCGGCTCAGTAGGTTTGTTTTAACCATACATGTTGCTTTAACCATTCATTATACGCCAGTGACTACTTTGTATTTGAAGGTGAACGGAACGGCCGAACGGTAAACACATAACGAACCACCGGACTCACAGGCAGAAGCTTTCGTAGGTAGTCGCCATCTTTCTTTCCCCTCCGGTCTGACCTCGGTGACGTCACGTGGCGGTGACGTGGCGGTGACCGTGCACTAGTGTGTACGTGTGTCTGACTTCAAACATTCTTATTTACAATTATAATAATAATTATACTAATACTCATAATACTACTACTTCTAATAATAATAATAATAATAATAATAATAATAATAATATTAATAATATAAAAAATAAAAATAATTTAAATAAATAAACTGTGTACATACATCTACTGATGCCTAGTCTGGACACATCTTCAGTGATGTTCCTGGAATCATAGGACGTTTCGGGTCTCGCAACATCATACGCAATAAATACATAAATAAATAATAATAATAATAATAATGATAATAATAAATTATCATTATCATACACACATACCCATCATTACACTGTCATACTTTGCTGGACCTTCTGGACTGTTCTGCACTGTTGTACTGCACTGTATTCATTAATTTGCGGCACTACTCTAAAATGCTTTTAAATGCTTTTTGCACAAGATAACAATAATAATAATAATAATATCCATCAATCACTTTATTGTTCTTTTTATGTTCATTTCTTATTTTATTTCATTGTGTATAGTATTATTATAGTACTGTGTTCTAGAATGTCATACTGTGGCAGGGAATAGAGAGTAAGCTTTCCATTGTATGTACTTGTTGCAAATGGAAAATCAAATTCTTGAATCTTGAATCTTGAATATCAATTATAACAATAATCATCTGGAAAGAGTAAGCGAGCGCTACCTATTAGATCTGGTGGGCTTACCTCTACGCACAGCACTGGCTCTGGAACTAAACTCCTGGATAGGGGTTGGACTCTTTCCTTCTCTGGAGTTGCTCAGGGTGTGAGGCGCCGGGCTGAGTGCCGCTTTGTTGGTCCCCGGCTGAGTGCCGCTTTGTTGGAGTTTACCCCGGTGGACGAGAGGGTCGCCTCCCTCTGACTGTTTTGTGCCTATGCACCAAACAACAGTTCGGAATATCCCGCCTTCTTGCACACCCTGGATGGAGTCCTGCATGGGGCTCCTGAAGGGGACTCTATAGTCCTCCTGGGAGACTTCAACGCACACGTGAGTAACGATGGGGAAACTTGGAGGGGCGTGTTGGGGATGAACGGCCTACCTGATCTGAACCGGAGTGGGGTTTTGTTATTTGATTTCTGTGCTAGTCATGGATTGGCCATAACAAACACCATGTTCAAACATTAGGATGCTCATAAGTGTACATGGTACCAGAGTACCTTAGGCCGAAGGTCAATGATCGATTTTGTTATCGTATCATCTGGCCTGAGGGCGCATGTTTTGGACTCTCGGGTGAAGAGAGGGGCAGAGCTGTCAACCGATCACCATCTGGTGGTGAGTTGGGTAAGATGGCGGGGGAAGCCTCTGGACAGACCTGGTAAGCCCAAACGTGTAGTGCGGGTGAACTGGGAACGTCTGGTGGATGCCCCTGTCCGGGAGACCTTCAACTCACACCTCCGGCGGAATTTTTCGGGCATCTCTGTGGAGGCTGGGGGCATTGAGCCAGAGTGGTCATTGTTCAAAGCTTCTATTGCCGAAGCTGCAGTTGAGAGTTGTGGCCTCAAGGTCATTGGTGCCTCAAGGGGCGGCAACCCTCGGACTTTGTGGTGGACACAGGTGGTCAGGGAAGCCGTCCGGCTGAAGAAGGAGGCCTTCCGGGCTATGTTAGCCTGTGAGACTCCGGACTCAGTTGCGAGGTATCGACAGGCCAAGAGGACGGCAGCCTCAGCTGTAGCGGAGGCAAAGCAGCTGGTGTGGGAGGAATTCGGAGAAGCCATGGAGAAGGACTTTCAGTCGGCACCAAAGCGTTTCTGGCAAACAATCCGGCGCCTCAGGAGGGGGAAGCGTGGGTCCATCCAAGCTGTGTACAGTAAGGGTGGGACATTGCTGACCTCAACTGAGGAGGTGATCGGGCGGTGGAAAGAACACTTTGAGGAACTTCTTAACCCAACTACACCCTCAATGGTAGAGACAGAGCTGGAGGATGAAGGACGGCAAACATCAATCTCCCTGGAGGAAGTCACTACGGTAGTCAAACATCTCCGCAGTGGCAAAGCCCCAGGGGTTGATGAGATCCGTCCAGAAATGCTAAAGGCTCTGGGTGTTGAGGGGCTGTCGTGGATGACACGTCTTTTCAACATTGCGTGGAAGTCTGGGACAGTGCCTGAGGAGTGGCAAACGGGGGTGGTGGTACCCCTGTTCAAAAAGGGTGACCAGAGGGTGTGTGCCAATTACAGGGGTATCACATTACTCAGCCTCCCTGGGAAAGTCTACTCCAAGGTGCTGGAAAGGAGGGTTCGGCCGATAGTCGAACCTCAGATTGAAGAGGAACAATGCGGATTCCGCCCTGGTCGTGGAACAACGGACCAGCTTTTCACTCTTGCAAGGATCCTGGAGGGGGCTTGGTATGCCCATCCGGTCTACATGTGTTTTGTAGATTTGGAGAAGGCATATGATCGGGTCCCTCGGGAAATACTGTGGGGGGTGCTGCGGGAGTATGGGGTGCGGGGGTCACTGTTGAGGGCCATCCAATCTCTCTACTCCCAAAGCAAGAGCTGTGTCCGGATTCTCGGTAGTAAGTCAGGCCTGTTCTCAGTGGGTGTTGGCCTCCGCCAGGGCTGCGCTTTGTCACCCATCCTGTTTGTGATTTTCATGGACAGGATTTCAAGGCGTAGTCATGGAGGGGAGGGGTTTCAGTATGGTGGGCTCAGGATTGAATCGCTGCTGTTTGCAGATGATGTGGTCCTGTTTGCGTCATCAGTATGTGACCTTCAGCACTCACTGGATCGGTTTGCAGCGGAATGTGAAGCGGCTGGGATGAGGATCAGCACCTCCAAATCTGAGGCCATGGTTCTTAGCAGGAAACCGGTGGATTGTCTACTCCAAGTAGGGAGGGAGTCCTTATCCCAAGTGAAGGAGTTCAAGTATCTCGGGGTCTTGTTCTCGAGTGAGGGGAGGATGGAGCGTGAGATTGACAGGAGAATAGGTGCAGCGGGAGCGGTATTGGGTGCACTTTGGCGCACCGTTGTAACCAAAAGAGAGCTGAGCCAGAAGGCAAAGCTCTCGATCTACCGATCAGTCTTCATTCCTACCCTCACCTATGGCCATGAGCAATGGGTAATGACCGAAAGGACGAGATCGCGAATACAAGCGGCCGAAATGAGTTTCCTCAGGAGGGTGGCTGGTATCTCCCTGAGGGATAGGGTGAGAAGCTCAGTCACTCGTGAGAGACTCGGAGTAGAGCCGCTGCTCCTTCGCGTAGAAAGGAGCCAGTTGAGGTGGTTCGGGCATCTAGTAAGGATGCTTCCTGGTCGCCTCCCGAGGGAGGTTTTCCAGGCACATCCAACTGGGAAGAGACCACGGGGCAGACCGAGGTACAGGTGGGGTGATTACATCTCCACACTGGCCTGGGAACGCCTCGGGATCCCCCAGTCAGAGCTAGTCGATGTTGCCAGGGAGAGGGAAGTTTGGAGTCCCCTGCTGAAGCTGCTACCTCCGCGACCCGATTACGGATAAGCGGGAGAAGATGGATGGATGGATGGATGGATGGACAATAATCATCATCGTCGTGCCAGTAACACATCAATAACAAACCGGTAGACTGGATCAATACTCGAATGGTTGTCATTTGTTGAAGGTGCTATTGATCATCATCATTTGAATATTGACAAATTATTACAAATATATATATATATATAATCTACAGAGCTTTTAGAAAGGTGTGGAATAAAAGTGTGTATTAGTGCTGGTAGTGGACGGTGGAAAAAAAAATACTTGAATTTGAGACACTCGGGTACCAATCCCAAGGACATTGTTTCATCTTGTACTTTAAAACAAACGATTCATCACTTGACAAGACCCGGTCTCTCTGAGTCTCACTCCACTGGACCATGAAATGTGAACAACCACTGGAATGGCTTCACTATTCGTCATTGCCCCCGTTTGACCCATTGGGTCAAATCGAGGGAGCCAACTAATTGACAAAAGCCTCTGCTGAATGACCGTAATGTTATTGAATGGAAGGGTAAGGGCGACATCTAGTGGCTGTGCGTGTGTGCGTGTTTGCGTGTGTGCGTGTGTGCGTGTGTGCGTGCGTGTGTGTGTGTTTGTGAGTGCGTGTTTGCGTGTGTGCGTGTGTGCGTGCGTGCGTGCGTGTGTTTGTGTGTGCGTGTGTGCGTGTGTGTGTGTGTGTGTGTGTGTGTGTGAGAGTGCGGGCGTGTGTTTGTGTGTGAGTGTGTGTGAACATGTAAACACTGCATGTAGGAAATCATCAGTCATGTTTATGTTCAGTTGTGGTTTTTTTTTGTGTGTTCAATAATTTAAACATGTTTTGGCTAAAGTGCCCTGCTCTATAGCAGCAGAAAATGAATACTTAATTCATAAATATCATTCATTAATTATTAATAAAAATGGCCTTGGCCACTCTAACCTGAACCCCACCCACCCTAATGTTCAGTCACTAGTGCTGACATGCTTAAATGTATGACCGAGTACTTTTTATATATGTACTTTATCTAACTTACTTTTTTTACAATACCAGTCTGTATATGTATTTTGAAGAGCGAGTGAACAGGGTCTACCGAGGAGCTCTCTTAGCTCAGCTTCACACCACAAGCTCAGTAGTTCAACTTTTGCCTTTAGGGAGCGCCAAACCGAAACACTCAACTTGAGCAGGGCAATAAGGACTTGGTTGTAACTGCAGTTTTTTTGCAATCACCAACAACCATCCTTTATATGTAGGTGTATTGCTGAGATAGGCTGCCCTGGCGCCAGGCCAGACCAAGAAGATCAAGGCATTTGACCGTGTAGCCGTATTTCAAAAGGCCTTTGGACTCTGATCCTGTTTAATTTATTACCTCTGCCATCGAAGATGGACCGGTTATGTTTCCCCTCCCCTGTGTGTCTGTTTGGACACAATTGATGGTTAGATTACTTAGATTACTTGGATTTTGGCGCAGATCCGGGTCCAGGGACGTTTTGGTGTGACGGAGCTATGCGCTCTGCTGAGGGCCCCTTAGCTATTTGTATTTATTGTTCATTCATTCTTTTTGCTTTGTCTGTGTCTCCCATAAGCGCCTTAAGGTCCTGATGAAAACACACACAAACAAACATAGTAATAGACCAGGTTGAGCTCAACACCACACAAATCAATATCAGTGTACATCAAGTAAAGGTTAACGTGTGTGTGTGTGTGTGTGTGTGTGTGTGTGTGTGTGTGTGTGTGTGTGTGTGTGTGTGTGTGTGTGTGTGTGTGTGTGTGTGGTGTGTGTGTGTGTGTGTGTGTGTGTGTGTGTGTGTGTGTGTGTGTGTGTGTGTGTGTGTGTGTGTAATGCCAAGCAGTGGCTTCTGATCCTAGTAGTTTCCCATCTCACTGACAACTTACTATCTAAACCTCATCTGACTGGGGCCAGATGAGGCTGCTTCAATCAGACTCTAATCTGTCGGACTGGGGCCAGGTGAGGCTGCTTCAACCACACTCTAATCTGTCTGACTTGGGCCAGATTAGACTGCTTCAACCAGACTCTAATCAGTCTGACTGGGGCCATGTATTTCAATGTAAAATACATTTCTTTGGGTATTATTTATTTAATCTAGTCTTTTAATCATCCCCATCGAAAATAGGAAAAGGAAAATAAAAACCAGGCCATTTTTTGAATTGCTGAAAGTTTCTGTGATCTGTTGAAATTAGGATGAAAT
>CM051008.1:19890704-19913204 GCA_027704905.1 Muraenolepis orangiensis
ATATATATATACATACGGTTCGGTGCAGCCATATGACTACTATATGACTATATGATGCGATGAAGCAGCTAAACGCTGTTTATCAACCGCCATTAAGGACATTATAAAATTATTTTTACATACATAACTGCGAGCTAAATTGACTCACCAGGACAGACTGGGGGATCTAATCGCCACTCTGCCTTGATGCAAAAAATATATAAATAAAATTGCAGGCGAAAAAATACCACATAGTCTGTCGTTTTTTTCAACCCAAATATTTTTTTTGCCCCAAACACCACAAAACTACGAGCTTTAGTTACTCACCAGGACAGAGTGAGGAATCTATAAACCACTCTGCTTTGAGGCGAAAAAACCCCACATGAATGAATACCACATGAATGCAGACGGTTTATAACTCACATGTATTTAATTTATATGTACATTTACCCTTGATTGATCAATATATTAACCCATTGACGATTCGCCCCCGCCCCCCCTCCCCCAACACTCATACATTAGCGGACATCATTCCGGCAGGAAGAACAGAGTCCAAAAGGTAAGTCTCCATTTAGAGCTCCTCATTCACCTCTTCCTGAGCGCTAGAGACAAACTCAACCGATGTCAGGGACGAGAACATTTGGCATGAGGGGGAAAAAACATGTGGAATGACATACATTTTTGAAAGAATAATAGACACCTTCCCACATGTCCCCTCCGTTTGTCCTCCTACTGTGTGCACCAACTAAGACGTGTGTTTCCGATCATAGTTCTCGTGTTTTAGTAGCTATCATAGTTCTCGTGTTTTCAGTTACGACCCGCCACGGCGCAGGTCTACTTAGCCTTGGGACCAAGCGCTGTTGGTCCAATTCAACGCGTTTGTCTCAAGTTGCATTCTACCTCCTAGTCGACTGAGACTCAGCGGATAAACGTTATGAAACGTGGCTCTCTGGTGGTGTGGAAAAACACACACAAGGAAGCCGCACCGTTGCGGCTAAAAAGCGACACACAAATGTTACTGTGCCTGAACAACATATGAGAAGATCCTTACATCATCTATACACTTAAAAGAGGTCGTGGAATATATAAAAACTATCCGTTATGCGGTTCCCTCGAGACAAGGTGCACAAAAAAAAGGTCAGCGGTCGCCAACCTCTCCCCTCCTGAGACACGTCGATTGAGGAACAGGAAACACACTTCATGGCAACAAGCAAATAGAGCGTTTGGCAAAAAAAAAGACAACAAACATAAAACGGAAAGCAAGACGTGAACAGAGGCAAACTAACGTAACAGGCGATGACATGGACCTCATTGTGACGTTCTGCTGTTGTCCCGTGACCTCGTCCAGCGTCCGCAGTAGTCCCAACTCAACCGTGTGGACAGCAGCACGGCCCCGTGCACAAGTCTTAGGTTACACAAAGCCGCTTCTCCCCCCGCGCACCAGACCCCTTGGGTCGTCTCCCCTATCGCAACAACCTCCCCTTCTTGTTTTCAAAACCTGCCCCCCAACTCTTCCACTTCCTTCTTCCTCTGGGGTCAGTACAGGCTCCAGGCCTGCTGATGGCGAGGGTGGAGCGCGGAGGAGGAGGAGAAGGAGGCGTGGTCTCCGGGCGCTGCTTTCCACACGCACACATTCAGTCCATCTTCTCCTTCTGCACCAGCTTGGGCGCGTCCACGAAATCCCGGCCGTTGAACAGGATGACGGCGAAGGTCATGACGCTGGCGGTGCCCCAGAACAGGACGTAGGCCAGCGTCTCCGTCCACGTGTCGCCTGGGGAGGAAGAGGAGGGTGGAGGAAGAGGAGTGTTAGCGGATGGCAAAAAGGGAACTGGGAGCTTCGAAAGTTGTTTTCCGTAGGATGTCGAAGGCATCCCATGAATAACTCAGGAATTATACACCATTACAAGTACTTTATACACCACTGCTCGTAGCCAACTTAAGACCTAAACTTAACCATCCCAAACTTAACTGTCTCTAACTTAACCATTTCTAACTTACCATCCTTAACCATCTCATAGTGTTAAATTGTAGGGAATTCATACTGCAGGAGTGAATGGGAAGTATGCATTCCATTTTACTTGTTGCATATGGCAAATAGAAATCTTGATTCTAACTTAACCATCCTTAACTTAACCATCTCTAACTTAACCATCTAACTTAACCATCCTTAACTTAACCATCTCTAACTTAACCATCTCTAACTTAACCATCCCTAACTTAACCATCTCTAACTTAACCATCCTTAACTTAACCATCCCTAACTTAATCATCCTTAACTTAACCATCTCTAACTTAACCATCTCTAACTTAACCATCTCTAACTTAACCATCCTTAACTTAACCATCCCTAACTTAACCATCTCTAACTTAACCATCTCTAACTTAACCATCTCTAACTTAACCATCCTTAACTTAACCATCCCTAACTTAACCATCCTTAACTTAACCATCTCTAACTTAACCATCTCTAACTTAACCATCCTTAACTTAACCATCCTTAACTTAACCATCCTTAACTTAACCATCTCTAACTTAACCATCTCTAACTTAACCATCCCTAACTTAACCATCTAACTTAACCATCTAACTTACCATCCTTAACTTAACCATCTAACTTAACCATCCTTAACTTAACCATCTAACTTAACCATCTCTAACTTAACAATCCACAACTTAACCATCTCTAACTTAACTATCCACAACTTAACCATCCCTAACTTAACCATCCCTAACTTAACCATCTAACTTAACCATCTCTAACTTAACCATCTCTAACTTAACCATCCCTAACTTAACCATCCCTAACTTAACCATCCCTAACTTAACCATCTAACTTAACCATCCTTAACTTAACCATCTCTAACTTAACCATCTAACTTAACCATCCTTAACTTAACCATCCTTAACTTAACCATCTCTAACATAACCATCTCTAACATAACCATCCCTAACTTAACCATCCCTAACTTAACCATCCCTAACTTAACCATCTCTAACTTAACCATCTCTAACTTAACCATCTCTAACTTAACCATCTCTAACTTAACCATCTCTAACTTAACCATCCTTAACTTAACCATCCCTAACTTAACCATCCTTAACTTAACCATCTCTAACTTAACCATCTCTAACTTAACCATCCTTAACTTAACCATCTCTAACTTAACCATCTCTAACTTAACCATCTCTAACTTAACCATCTCTAACTTAACCATCCCTAACTTAACCATCTAACTTAACCATCTAACTCAACCATCCTTAACTTAACCATCTAACTTAACTATCCACAACTTAACCATCTCTAACTTAACTATCCACAACTTAACCATCCCTAACTTAACCATCCCTAACTTAACCATCCTTAACTTAACCATCTAACTTAACCATCTAACTTAACCATCTCTAACTTAACTATCCACAACTTAACCATCTCTAACTTAACCATCCCTAACTTAACCATCCCTAACTTAACCATCCCTAACTTAACCATCCCTAACTTAACCATATCTTAACCATCTTATAGTGTTTCATTTTAGGGAATTCATATTGCAGGCGAGAATAGTAAGTTTGCATTCCATTGTACTTGTTGCATATGGCAAATAAAAGTCTTGAATTTAACTAACCATCTCTAATTTAACCATCTCTAACATAACCATGTCTAACATAACCATGTCTAAACTTAACCATGTCTAACACCTCTCTTAACCATCTCTAACTTGACCATCCCCTACTTAACCATCCCTAACTAAACCATGTGTAACACCTCTTTAAACCATCTCTAACTTGACCATCTCTAACTTAACCATCCTTAACTTAACCATGTCTAACACCTCTTTAAACCATCCCTAACTTAACCATGTCTAACACCTCTCTTAACCATCTCTAACATGACCATCTCTAACATAACCATGTCTAACCCCTCCTGTCCTAACCCAAACCCTGGGACATGTCTTACCAGCCATGAGGAGGCAGATGATGCACATGGAGAACGCCACCACCATGATGATGGGCAGCTGGAGGTAAAGAGAGGGAAGCATCCGGTTAAACACCAACATGTCACGGTTGAACCGTAATGTGTTTCCAATTCACGCATTTCAACCCTTTTTTGTTTTTACCGTGAGGAACTTCCAGTCTTTGAGCTCCCGGAGGGGCGTGGTCATGTCCACCTCATCCACGGAGTAGTTACCCAGGAACAGATCGATGGAGTCCTGTGTAAAACATATTTATGCATTTCAATGAATTATTTATATTTATTCATGTCATATTTTATGTGGGTTACATCTGCATCACACAAGAGGAGGGGGGGGTCAGAGGGAAAGGGAGGGAGACAGACAGACAGACGTGTACCTGTCTGAAGCCATCTGAGAAGTTGTTTTTGTAGTATCTGATCATAGAGTTCCAGCCGTCCATCAGAAGGCCCAGCTGTGTTCTCTTCCCTGTCCTGGGAGGTGTTCAGTCAGCATATTATTATTATTATATACCATAGAATCAACACTCTAAAACACGTTCCTGACATACACTACATGTGTACAGATTATATTAAGAGTTGTATTAGAGCTATATTCATCTCCTGGCAAGCTGGTTATGATCAGAGCTATAAACTAGTTGGTTGGGGCACATGTTGATAAGAAGACCCCTCAACCATAACCCTACAGTGGGAGGCCCACCAGGAGGACAGTGGGAGGCCCACCAGGAGGACAGTGGGAGGTCTACCAGGAGGACAGTGGGAGGTCCACCAGGAGGACAGTGGGAGGTCTACCAGGACAGTGGGAGGTCCACCAGGAGGACAGTGGGAGGTCTACCAGGAGGACAGTGGGAGGTCCACCAGGAGGACAGTGGGACGTCCACCAGGAGGACAGTGGGAGGTCTACCAGGAGGACAGTGGGAGGTCTACCAGGAGGACAGTGGGAGGTCTACCAGGACAGTGGGAGGTCCACCAGGAGGACAGTGGGAGGTCTACCAGGAGGACAGTGGGAGGTCCACCAGGAGGACAGTGGGAGGTCTACCAGGAGGACAGTGGGAGGTCCACCAGGAGGACAGTGGGAGGTTCACCAGGAGGACAGTGGGAGGGACAGTAGGAGGACAGTGGGAGGTCCAGTGGGAGGACAGTGGGAGGTCCAGTGGGAGGACAGTGGGAGGTCCACCAGGAGGACAGTGGGAGGTCCACCAGGAGGACAGTGGGAGGTCCACCAGGAGGACAGTGGGAGGCCCACCAGGAGGACAGTGGGAGGCTCACCTTGTGAAGTCTGTCTTCAAGGCTCCGGTTCCGGCGTACTGCTTGGCACACGCGTTTGCGTTGTCGGCCCAGGCTGCAGTGAGAGAGGAAACAAATAACATTGTATTTTATCAGAGAGAACAAAGGAAAATAAACAAAATATATATTCAGAAATATATATTTTTTTAAATCAGAAAGAAGAAAAGATATATACCGTATTGACCCGAATATAAGACGGGTTTTTTTTCAGAGAAAAAAATCTGAAAAAGAGGGGTCGTCTTATAATCGGGGTTTAGACTTTTCGATGTACCGTAATTGCACATGTAATTGCGCAACAACAGATCGCGCCAAACGAGTGTTCCGAGACACCGCGCGACACTTAAAGTCACTCAAAGTCTTAAAGTAACAGTACATAAAAACAGTTACCTGGAGAGATAGAAATGGAGAGACACAGCGACCAACTTGAAAAAAGAAAAACGCCTGTGTATTTTGACATACCAACATGTCACTGGGCAGAAGAAAGGCGACAAATCAGTGATTGTGAAGTCTACTGGAAACGAGAAGAGCCGAGTAACGGTCATGTTAACGCGCCTCGCAGATGGGACAAAACTTCCCCCGTACGTGGTTTTAAAACGCAAGACTGTACCTAAAGAGGCAGTGACTGTACCTAAAGAGGCAGTGATTGTACCTAAAGAGGCAGTGATTGTACCTAAAGAGGCAGTGACTGTACCTAAAGAGGCAGTGACTGTACCTAAAGAGGCAGTGACTACCTAAAGAGGCAGTGACTGTACCTAAAGAGGCAGTGACTGTACCTAAAGAGGCAGTGACTACCTAAAGAGGCAGCCAGCTGGCGTTATCGTACGCGCCCAGGCAAAGGGCTGGATGGAGACGGAGCTTGTGGTGGACTGGCAAGTTGGTCAAGGTGGTGTGGGGCAGACGGCGTGGGGGACTCAGAAAGAAGAGGAATATGTTGATTCTGGATGCTTTCCGTGGACACTTGACTGAGCCAGTCAAAAAGTGAAAGAGTGATGATCACTAGGTGACCTAGTGATCATACCGGGCGGAATGACAAGCCAGCTGCGCAATCTGCGCAAGAGATACACAGAGTGGCTCCTGGCTGGTCATCACGCACTGACACCGTCTGGAAAAATCCAAAAGCCTGCAGTACGTTTGCTCTGTGAATGGATATTGCAAGCATGGGCTGACGTTTCCCCAGAAAGCATCATTAATGGGTTAAGAAATGCTGCGTATCAAATGCCATGGATGGCAGCGAGGATGACGTGATGGGGAAGCGGACAACGTGAGTGACGATAGCGGGAGTGAGAGGAACAACCCAGCGATGTAGAAGACGAGCTGAATGAGAAGACGTGATGTGACCAATAGACTGATGTTCTGAAATGTTGTACTGTTTCATTGCTCTACTGTTTTATTGCGCTACCGTTTTATTGCACTACTGTTTTATTGCTATCTATCTAGCCTGTTTTCTTTTTGTTCGCCAAGTTAGGCAAATTTGAACACAATGTGTGATGTGTGTTATCATTATTTTCAAATAAAATGATTTTCTTTCAAAAAAAAAAAATTTGGTCTTCAAATTTTTTTTTCTCCAAAAATGAGTCTTGAAAAAGAAGGGTCGTCTTATAATCGGGGTCGTCTTATATTCGGGTCAATACGGTAATATAGGAATATTTTATCAAGATAAAGATATATATTTTTTTAATTTAATCAGAAACAAAGAAAGAACAAGAGACAGAGACAGAGACAGAGACAGAGACAGAGAGAGAGAGAGAGAGAGAGAGAGAGAGAGAGAGAGAGAGAGAGAGAGAGAGAGAGAGCGAGAGCGAGAGCGAGAGCGAGAGAGAGAGAGACGCACCGTTCTTATAGATCTTTTCAAAGTCCACCTGGTCTTCCAGCTGCTGGCCCACGTGGAGAACATTCAGTCTCTGTTGAGGACAATCATTTAGGATAAATACTGTATATACACATCATTTATTTTTTATACACACAAAAGAAAAAATGTGTGATTTGTTGTCCTGCTGTGACATTTATGACTTCTGCCAGCGAAGATGGAACGAAGGTTATGTTTTAACCCCAGTTTGTCTGTCTGTCTGTTTGGTAGTAAGATAACTCAACAAGTAATGGTGAAACTTGGTGGTTAGATTTTATAGGCCGAGGATCAGTTGATTCCGGCACAGATCCGAATACAGGAATTTATTTCAAGGATTCTTTGGCATTGGGAGATTGGGCAAATTAACAGTGTTATATTTCACAAAGTTACTAAGACATTTGCATAGAACTTGGTGAGGGTTTAGATGCCAATTGCGATTTAAGAACATGAGGGAAAATATTGTGATACAAATCGGAATCTGTGGGGGTCTGGATTCGGAATACAGGGGGTACTTGAACAATGTGCACGCTATATAAAGTCGCCGGTTCAAGTCCCCGAAACACCTGGGCACTGCCGAGGTGCCCTTGAGCAAGCCACCCCTTACACTGCTCCCCGGGCGCTGGATATACAATAGCTGCCTACTGCTCCTAATTATACTAGGATGGGTTAAATGCAGAGAAACTAATTTCACTGTGTGTGTTTACATGTATGTGACCAATGAAGAGGATTAAATCCTCCAGATTTAGATTAAGGGCAAATGATGCGGTGGTGATCAGGGTGTCTTAGCGCGTGTCCGCCGGTCCCCACCTGCAGCTGGGACTGCAGGGAGCGCCGGGCCAGCAGGCTCTGGATGACATTGGTCCGGTCCAGGCAGTCCATGCAGTTGCTGCGGAAGATGCCCTCCTGCTGCACCAGCACACTGCCGTCGCTCTCCACCAGGAAGTACCTGGACCACACACACCGTCGTCAATGGCAACGACCACCTGTTTGACCTGCTGCCCTCTGGTACACTTCAGGTCCATCAAATCACGACTCAACAGTTTTTTTCTCCAGTGCAATACGAGAACTGAACACTGTCAAACACTGACACTGACTATTCTGTGTCACTACAATACTGTATTGAACACTGTCAAACACTGACTGTTCTGTGTCACTACAACACTGTATTGAACACTGTCAAACACTGACACTGAATGTTCTGTGTAACAGCAATTGTGTACTGCTGGACTGTTACTGGACTGTCTGTCACTACAATACCTTCACCTTTTGTATGGATGTGCTTTTATAATTGCACTACTGTGTATATAGGGCCAACCCCATATGTATATAGATACCGTTTTTATATGGCCATTTTTTAACCCGTTCATTTTGTTGAGCTTTCGTTTTGTTTAAATCATTTATACTTTTCAAATTGTTGTTTGTGTCTAGGATTTTGTTGTTCTTGTTTATGACAATAAAGGCATTCTGATTCAGATTACCATGTGCAGAAGTTAATCTAAAGCAAAACATCAACAAAAAGACAAAGGGAGTGAGGGCTTACGAAGCGTAACAACAGAACCAGACACTCACCCAAACTCCTCCTGCAATTCGGCGACCATGTCCAGCAGGATCTGCAGGCGGTGCCACCGCATGCGGCTGCACTCTTTGTGGAAGTCGAACGGCACATACCTGTGGACGAGGAGGGCCGTTAGAACACCTGCAGACCGGAGACTCTGTAGACCAGAGTCATGTACATGGGAGTGGGGAAAGAGTTAAGGTTTGGCTCCTCACTTGATCATACTGCTACCAAAACTGGTCACCATCTTGTCGAAGGCGAGCTCCAGGGGCTTCTCTGAGCCTTTTTGGTTAATCTGCATGGAAATACACAAGGTTTACAATGAAGTACATATGGAAATACACATGGTTAGAATGAAGTACAGATGAAATACATATGGTTAGAATGAAGTACAAAACATATGGTTAGAATGAAGTACAAATACATATGGTTTGAATGAAGTACAGATTAAATACATATGGTTAGAATGAAGAACATACAATTAGAATTGAAGTACATTCGGGTAGAATAAAGTAGATTTGGGGTAGAATAAAGTACATTTGGGTAGAATGAAGTGCAAATGAAATACATATACGGTTAGAATGAAGTACATAAGGTTAGAACGAAGTACATAAGGTTAGTAATGAAGTACAAATGAAATACATAACTAGGTACACAATGGGACAAAGGGTGTAAACCAGGTGTCTATATCAGTGGTTTCCCACCTTTGACTTTTGTTTACACAAAACAAAAACAGGTGCTGCTTCTTACCAAATTCAAGAGCACTTGTTTTCCGTAGATGATGATCTGGGCGTCGAGGTGTCTTGAGAAGCCGTCCAACTAATACCAGGGGAACACAACCCCTCCAGTTACAGAAACACATTCAAAATCAATCATTTGTCATCCATTTTTTGAAAGAGGGTTAGGTAATGACATGCGTAGGATATGTAAGGGTCTTACATGGTTGATGGTCTTGTTGATCTGAGGTTTCGGTTTGTACTTGAGGTTGGGTCTCTGCGACCAGTAGAAGGGGATGGAGCCTCTCGTCTAGAGGGAAAATAAAACATGTTAATAACAACTTAATGGGAACATCCAGAGTTGCTGTGTAACCGATTGTCTCTCTTCTCAATATGCTGCATTGAGAAGGCAGAGAAGGGCCGTCTAAGGCTTTTTTCACCCCACCCAAGCCTTCTGTGAGGGGGGCCGCAGCTCAGGAGGTAGAGCAAGTTGTCTGGCAACCAGTAGGTTGCTGGTTCGATCCCCCGGCTCATCCTCCTAGCCAAGTGTCCTCATCCTCCTGGTGTCTCAAAGTAAGACAAGCTAACCCTAACTGCTCCTGACCGGCTGGCTGTCTACTTGCATGGCTGACACAGCCGTCAGTGAATGAATGCCTGTATGAATGTGCGTATGAATGCATGCATGAATGGGTGAATGTGAGGCAATAACAAAAAGCTCTTTGGGTGAAAGCGTTATGGACTGCATATATAAATGCAGTCCATCCATCAATTCTAGGAGAAATCATGCAATAAAAACCACATAAATACCATGTAAACACAGTGGAGGACGAACAAGACGGCAGCGCTGCCTCTCAGAGGAACGACAAGCGATCATACAAGAGGAGTCTGGTTAGACACTGGTTAGACCACATAATTAAATAAAATGAAAGGTCAAACCAATCAAAAAATAAACTCAACCAACGTGAAAAGATCTGCCCCAGAATCTAATGAACTGTTCCTTGGCCCATAAGTAATCTAACCACCAAGTTGTGTCACATTCCCTACTTGCTATACCCTTCTTGCCAACAGACTAACTGGGGGGAAAACATAACCTCCTTCCCATCTTCAAGGTGGAGATAACAGCAAAAATAGACAAATGAATTAGTCACCATAAGACCTTACATCACACTACAGTCATTTAGCAGAGGCTTTTATCCAAAGCGACTTACAACAGTGCGTTCAACAAAGGTAGGCAAGAGACAACTCGTCACCAGAAGTCAAAAGTGCATTTCCTTCTACAATAAGTTCAGTACAATAAGAGTGTTTGTGATATGTAAAACACTTTTATGGTGGCTATTTAACACTTAATAAAGTGTTGAATTAGGTAACTTTCATTGAAAGAATCGGAGCTCACATTCCCAACATAGAAGCTTGCATGTCCTCAAAATAAGGCGCTGAGCCTCATTTTGGAGGACACCCCTGCTGGAGTTCAGGGAGTATGAGGTAACGGAAGCCGGTGTTGCGTCACATGACCGTCACATGACCGTCACATGACCCTCCTTCCTCTCCCCACTACTCACCTGTACAAAGGAGGCTTTGCCGTTGTTGTACTGGACTATCTGCTCCGTCTCCACGAAATTGGCTGCGTGGCCCTCAGTGTCGATGCCTGTCACACAAACACGACACATGGACATTGTGGGACTCTCACAACATATAAATACATGTGATGTAACTCTCACAACATATAAATACATGTGATGTAACTCTCACAACATATAAATACATGTGATGTGACTCTCACAACATATAAATACATGTGATGTGACTCTCACAACATATAAATACATGTGATGTAACTCTCAACATATAAATACATGTGATGTGACTCACACAACATACCAATACATGTGGTGTGACTCACAAGTCAAGTCAAGTCAAGTCAGTTATTGTCACTTCACAGTTTACAGTTTAGTATAAAGCAGTGATGTGAAATTCTTGTGTGCAATACCCGACGACAGACAGCAGTTATAAGATAAGATAAAGCAGTTATAAGATAAGATAAACAACATACTAGGTTAATTAGATTAGGTTAATACAATTTAGGATTAGGTTAATAGGACCTGTGATTAGGTTCATAGGACCTAGGATTAGGTTCTGGATTTCTGTATCTGGTGACTCAAAATGACCAGATGGGAGGTGACGGGTGAGACTCACCCCTGACGTAGTAGCGCACGCCGGCTCTGAAGCAACTCCGTCGGGAGATCAGGTTCCACTCGAAGACCTTTCCGTTGATGCAGCAGGACTTCATGATGATGACTGGTGGAGGGTTAAGGGTCCTAGGAGGGCTTCATCAAAACTGTACCAGCGTTATTCATCATGCCTTCTAGACATACTGTGAAATAGCTTTTAGTTTGTTATATACTACATATTTGACCATAAATATTGGAACACCAGGTCTCTCTCTCTCTCTCTCTCTCTCTCTCTCTCTCTCTCTCTCTCTCTCTCTCTCTCTCTCTCTCTCTCTCTCTCTCTCTCTCTCTCTCTCTCTCTCTCTCTCTCTCTCTCTCTCTCTCTCTCTCTCTCTCTCTCTCTCTCTCTCTCTCTCTCTCCTCTCTCTCTCTCTCCTCTCTCCTCTCTCTCTCTTCTCTCCTCTCTCTCCTCCTCCTCCTCTCCTCTCCTCCCCCCCTAGGGGCAAAGTAGTAGTACAACAACACAACTTTTATTAAGAAAGAAAACTGTACGGATTAAGCCATAATAGCACTCATGAATACCATCCCAAATATCATTCATAAAGGATACAGCCATGAACAACTGGAAAGGCAAACTTGTGTAACTGGAAAGAGCAGAAACCAAGACATCAACATAATGAATCTGTATTCTGTTGAACTATCTCCACACCACTTATTATTATTATTTATTAATATTATTTTTATTATTATTATGTATCCATGTGTTGAGTGTTCTTTTTTACCTCTGGCTGTGGAAAGAGTTCCCTCAGGAGGTGACTGTTCCAGACAAAGCGCTGGTCGGCCTGAAAGGGGAATCAATAAGAATGTCAACAGACTTTAGAACCACTTTGACAGCTAGAACAGGATCTGGCTCACAGCCAACCAACCGCTTATCTGGTTTACAGCCTAGTGACTGAAGAGATCACAACTCTTTCATTTTTACTAATCGGCATCATTGCACATTAGTTTTCCCATCCTACATTTCTCCGCAAAATTAGAAACTTAAACTATTGGTCCGGTTTGCCGGACTGAGGTTGAGTGTGGACTTTCTGCACCGCCCGTTGTGCACACCGCCCTTGGGCACACCGCCCATTAACCCCGTCCTACCCTCTCCAGCAGGCTCATCTCCTGGAACTCTGGGCTGGTGTTGGCCAGCCGCTGCAGGCTGTGTGTCAGGTCGTAGTTGGTGGCAAAGTAGAAGCCGTCCGTCTGGAGCAGGTGGTTCAGCATGGACAGGAAGGCCTTGTTGTCTTGCATCTGGGACAGACAAATGGATCACACGTCGTGTGACGGGTTACTGACTTAGTGACTAGTTAGCTACTGATATAGTATGGGACAGGTTAAGACCAAAAGGTTTGATGGTTACTAACTTACTAACGGGTTAAGACTAAAAAAGGTGTACATCTAGGAGCATAGGATCTGCTTGAAAGCCTGTGTTTGTTGAAGTTAGTACAACTTTATTAATACAGCACGTTTAACAGAGGTTAGAAAGTGCTTTGCTTTAGCAAATATACAGAAAAAGAAAACAGACATAAAGCACACACAATAAGAACATGCTTTCCAAAGAACATACAAACCCAATGCTGACCAGCTGATTAAAGCGTGTGACCTTCAGAGCATAATGTCTGCTACAGTGGGAACACCAAACATCGGAATCTCACACTGAACCAAGAACAGTTTGACAGGTCTGTCTCTCAAACCCAACACCATGTAACCTTTACACTGCAGCCACCAACAGCATTCATGCGTGAGTGAGAGAGTGAATGTCACACAACTGACAGTGAATGGGAGCACTACAAACAAACACTTGTTCTCAACTGGTGGGTCGCAGAGCCTTAATCTTTAGCAATAAGCCCATGAATTAACTAATGTTTCAATGTTACTTCATGTTTTTGTCAATAGCAAAAAGGTCTCAGGGAGTGCTCAGTATTGCCCAAAACATTGATAATAAGTTAATATTAAGCAGACAACTGCATAAATAATCTGTTACAAAATAACATCTGCAACAAAGTGAACATAAACAGCTTGCCTGTCAATTGTTTGCAAAGAAACATCTCATGCAAGTGAATGTTGCAACAAGTAGACCACTTTAAGAAACTGAATAACAACGTGCCAAAGTGAACAATCCTTTTTCACATTCTTAGCTGTAAAATGAGATTGAAACAGTGTCAACAGATGTATGTAGTCTATTGTTCTGTTAACCAGTTGCTCAGAGCAAAGTGCGGTGGATTTAGGGTTCTGTGGATTTGATGGTGCTTAAAACACCATCAAATCCACAGTCGCGGAGTGAGACAGCCACGGCCCTCTGTATAATGTGCGCTATACAGGGCATATGCTCAAAAGGAAGTTTCTTTGCTGCCGCAATCATATTGCGAGCACGATGTGTTAAAGTGAAACGTTCCGCCCAACGCTCCTTGGTGCGTCTCCTCATCCTGTTGGTTTAACGGCCTTACTGCCTGCCTCTCAGTTCATTACCAGGTGGGTCTCCTCAGTCATCCTGTTGGTTTAACGGCCTTACTGCCTGCCTCTCAGTTCATTACCAGGTGGGTCTCCTCAGTCATCCTGTTGCTTTAACGGCCTTACTGCCTGCCTCTCAGTTCATTACCAGGTGGAAACACTGAGGGAGGAGCCTCTAAACCGGATACTATGATTAATCTGAGTTAAAAAAAATAGTGCGCGTTAAAGTCCTGAGATTAATCACATGCGTTAATGCGTTAACTTTGACAGCCCTAGTTTTAACCCATGAATTAACTCATGTTTCAATGTTAATACATGTTTCAATGTCTTACTATTGCAGTTTAGCCCTAATTGTTTATAATTCACTCCAGGTTTTTACATTAAGTTTACATGAAGGCATTGTTGATTACTGCAATATTAGCAGATAATTATTTGTATTTTTGACTGGTGACTTAATGACTAATGACACATGTGGGTCCCGAGAACCGCTTCCTCCGACCGCCTACCTGGTTGTCGGTCAGATGCAACATGGTCTTCTTGTAGGAGATGATGTCGAAGTCAAGCGCCTTCCAGACGGCGTGACCCAGGAGATCTCCCACCTTCTTCTTCTTGGTGATGACAATGAGGTACATGCCTAAAAGGGACGACATCACATCACACGATTTTAGAAAATAAAATACATTCTACATAACTTGAACATTGATACGTGTGAATAAACAGGACACGTATTGGGTATAAAACATACCTGCCACCAAACGGATCGTCCCCATGAGGCCGCATATCGGCTGTGACTGGTCGGACGGAGGGATGTCCTTCCTCACTAGGAACACAAAGATGTAAGATGATGCGGTACAATGGTTAATAGTACATCCGGGGGGAAAGCCGCGAAGGGAGGCAGCGACAAGCTGAGCCTCCTCTCGGATTGCGCAATCCCTCAGACTGGGCTGAGCGCATCCAACACACTTTTGTATACACTTTTATTATATGTCCTCACATTCCATAGTCTGGGGTTCCCAAAGTGGGGTCGAGATGATTTCAGAATCCTCTTAAAGTGACTCATGGTGTGTATTTATTTTTATTATTATTATTTTTCACTGCTATATATAGTATACACATGTATTCTAATGATCTTGGTTACCTGTCAAAGTGATCTCCGTCGATACCCTGTCGATGGCGAGGACATCATCGGCGCCGTCATCGCAGGCTTCGATGTAGAACTTCTCCGGGGTGGTGTGCCTATCGTGAGGAGAACCGCAACACAGACCTTCAACAGGAGCTCCGCCCCACAAGGGAGAGTCTTCTTTGTGACAACAAAGCAATTCAAAACAATAGAAACAAATCACATGAATCACACTTTTGCAAGGCCCTGTGTGCCTCACATGAGGCATACAGGGCCTTGCAAAAGTGGTCAGCCCCCCGGCTAAATCACTCATCTCACTGGATAACAATACATTTATTTTTCTATGATATTTTAATTGACAACACTAAAACTGACTTACTACTTGAATTACTAGTAAGGAACATGAGTTTGTCCACCAAAAAATAAGAACAGCCTTTTAAATTGAATATGCTGTTTGCTAAAGTATTCAACTCTTTTGACTTTGGCTTATCACCAGGGTTACGGTTGTGGTGATGAAGACTCGTCACCACGGTTACGGTTGTTATCTGCAGACTCGTTGCCAGGGTTAAGGTTGTGCTGCTGACTCGTCACCATGGTTAAGGTTGTGAGGGTTATGGTTATCACCAGGGTTACGGTTATCATCAGGGTTACGGTTGTGAGTTGTGAGCTGCTGACTAGTCACCAGGGTTACGGTTGTGGTGATACAGACTCGTCACCAGGGTTACGGTTGTGGTGATACAGACTCGTCACCAGGGTTACGGTTGTGGTGATACAGACTCGTCACCAGGGTTACGGTAGTGAGGGTGATGATTGTCACCAGGGTTACGGTAGTGAGAGGGATGGCTGTCACCATGGTTACGGTAGTGAGAGGGATGGCGGTCACCAGGGTTACGGTAGTGAGAGGGATGGCTGTCACCAGGGTTACGGTAGTGAGAGGGATGGCTGTCACCAGGGTTACGGTAGTGAGAGGGATGGCTGTCACCAGGGTTACGGTAGTGAGAGGGATGGCTCACCAGGGTTACGGTAGTGAGAGGGATGGCTGTCACCAGGGTTACGGTAGTGAGAGGGATGGCTGTCACCAGGGTTACGGTAGTGAGAGGGATGGCTGTCACCAGGGTTACGGTAGTGAGAGGGATGGCTGTCACCAGGGTTACGGTGGACTCGTCACCGCGGTCCGTCCGGCTCACACTTGTTCTCGGAAATCAACTTAACAGTCTTAACAGGTCACACATTTTATATTATTATATAGCCAAACCACACACGTGTGTCCCCGCGAACGCTGTCTCGCTATTATTACTCGCTGTTATTCTCCTGATAGTGAACTCACACCTCGCTACTAGCCTTCACCAGTATAGCGACGAGAAGAGAAGAGAAGCGCATACTGGCGGTCTTTAGATACCTTTCGGCTCAGTAGGTTTGTTTTAACCATACATGTTGCTTTAACCATTCATTATACGCCAGTGACTACTTTGTATTTGAAGGTGAACGGAACGGCCGAACGGTAAACACATAACGAACCACCGGACTCACAGGCAGAAGCTTTCGTAGGTAGTCGCCATCTTTCTTTCCCCTCCGGTCTGACCTCGGTGACGTCACGTGGCGGTGACGTGGCGGTGACCGTGCACTAGTGTGTACGTGTGTCTGACTTCAAACATTCTTATTTACAATTATAATAATAATTATACTAATACTCATAATACTACTACTTCTAATAATAATAATAATAATAATAATAATAATAATAATATTAATAATATAAAAAATAAAAATAATTTAAATAAATAAACTGTGTACATACATCTACTGATGCCTAGTCTGGACACATCTTCAGTGATGTTCCTGGAATCATAGGACGTTTCGGGTCTCGCAACATCATACGCAATAAATACATAAATAAATAATAATAATAATAATAATGATAATAATAAATTATCATTATCATACACACATACCCATCATTACACTGTCATACTTTGCTGGACCTTCTGGACTGTTCTGCACTGTTGTACTGCACTGTATTCATTAATTTGCGGCACTACTCTAAAATGCTTTTAAATGCTTTTTGCACAAGATAACAATAATAATAATAATAATATCCATCAATCACTTTATTGTTCTTTTTATGTTCATTTCTTATTTGATTTCATTGTGTATAGTATTATTATAGTACTGTGTTCTAGAATGTCATACTGTGGCAGGGAATAGAGAGTAAGCTTTCCATTGTATGTACTTGTTGCAAATGGAAAATCAAATTCTTGAATCTTGAATCTTGAATATCAATTATAACAATAATCATCTGGAAAGAGTAAGCGAGCGCTACCTATTAGATCTGGTGGGGCTTACCTCTACGCACAGCACTGGCTCTGGAACTAAACTCCTGGATAGGGGTTGGACTCTTTCCTTCTCTGGAGTTGCTCAGGGTGTGAGGCGCCGGGCTGAGTGCCGCTTTGTTGGTCCCCGGCTGAGTGCCGCTTTGTTGGAGTTTACCCCGGTGGACGAGAGGGTCGCCTCCCTCTGACTGTTTTGTGCCTATGCACCAAACAACAGTTCGGAATATCCCGCCTTCTTGCACACCCTGGATGGAGTCCTGCATGGGGCTCCTGAAGGGGACTCTATAGTCCTCCTGGGAGACTTCAACGCACACGTGAGTAACGATGGGGAAACTTGGAGGGGCGTGTTGGGGATGAACGGCCTACCTGATCTGAACCGGAGTGGGTTTTGTTATTTGATTTCTGTGCTAGTCATGGATTGGCCATAACAAACACCATGTTCAAACATTAGGATGCTCATAAGTGTACATGGTACCAGAGTACCTTAGGCCGAAGGTCAATGATCGATTTTGTTATCGTATCATCTGGCCTGAGGGCGCATGTTTTGGACTCTCGGGTGAAGAGAGGGGCAGAGCTGTCAACCGATCACCATCTGGTGGTGAGTTGGGTAAGATGGCGGGGGAAGCCTCTGGACAGACCTGGTAAGCCCAAACGTGTAGTGCGGGTGAACTGGGAACGTCTGGTGGATGCCCCTGTCCGGGAGACCTTCAACTCACACCTCCGGCGGAATTTTTCGGGCATCTCTGTGGAGGCTGGGGGCATTGAGCCAGAGTGGTCATTGTTCAAAGCTTCTATTGCCGAAGCTGCAGTTGAGAGTTGTGGCCTCAAGGTCATTGGTGCCTCAAGGGGCGGCAACCCTCGGACTTTGTGGTGGACACAGGTGGTCAGGGAAGCCGTCCGGCTGAAGAAGGAGGCCTTCCGGGCTATGTTAGCCTGTGAGACTCCGGACTCAGTTGCGAGGTATCGACAGGCCAAGAGGACGGCAGCCTCAGCTGTAGCGGAGGCAAAGCAGCTGGTGTGGGAGGAATTCGGAGAAGCCATGGAGAAGGACTTTCAGTCGGCACCAAAGCGTTTCTGGCAAACAATCCGGCGCCTCAGGAGGGGGAAGCGTGGGTCCATCCAAGCTGTGTACAGTAAGGGTGGGACATTGCTGACCTCAACTGAGGAGGTGATCGGGCGGTGGAAAGAACACTTTGAGGAACTTCTTAACCCAACTACACCCTCAATGGTAGAGACAGAGCTGGAGGATGAAGGACGGCAAACATCAATCTCCCTGGAGGAAGTCACTACGGTAGTCAAACATCTCCGCAGTGGCAAAGCCCCAGGGGTTGATGAGATCCGTCCAGAAATGCTAAAGGCTCTGGGTGTTGAGGGGCTGTCGTGGATGACACGTCTTTTCAACATTGCGTGGAAGTCTGGGACAGTGCCTGAGGAGTGGCAAACGGGGGTGGTGGTACCCCTGTTCAAAAAGGGTGACCAGAGGGTGTGTGCCAATTACAGGGGTATCACATTACTCAGCCTCCCTGGGAAAGTCTACTCCAAGGTGCTGGAAAGGAGGGTTCGGCCGATAGTCGAACCTCAGATTGAAGAGGAACAATGCGGATTCCGCCCTGGTCGTGGAACAACGGACCAGCTTTTCACTCTTGCAAGGATCCTGGAGGGGGCTTGGTATGCCCATCCGGTCTACATGTGTTTTGTAGATTTGGAGAAGGCATATGATCGGGTCCCTCGGGAAATACTGTGGGGGGTGCTGCGGGAGTATGGGGTGCGGGGGTCACTGTTGAGGGCCATCCAATCTCTCTACTCCCAAAGCAAGAGCTGTGTCCGGATTCTCGGTAGTAAGTCAGGCCTGTTCTCAGTGGGTGTTGGCCTCCGCCAGGGCTGCGCTTTGTCACCCATCCTGTTTGTGATTTTCATGGACAGGATTTCAAGGCGTAGTCATGGAGGGGAGGGGTTTCAGTATGGTGGGCTCAGGATTGAATCGCTGCTGTTTGCAGATGATGTGGTCCTGTTTGCGTCATCAGTATGTGACCTTCAGCACTCACTGGATCGGTTTGCAGCGGAATGTGAAGCGGCTGGGATGAGGATCAGCACCTCCAAATCTGAGGCCATGGTTCTTAGCAGGAAACCGGTGGATTGTCTACTCCAAGTAGGGAGGGAGTCCTTATCCCAAGTGAAGGAGTTCAAGTATCTCGGGGTCTTGTTCTCGAGTGAGGGGAGGATGGAGCGTGAGATTGACAGGAGAATAGGTGCAGCGGGAGCGGTATTGGGTGCACTTTGGCGCACCGTTGTAACCAAAAGAGAGCTGAGCCAGAAGGCAAAGCTCTCGATCTACCGATCAGTCTTCATTCCTACCCTCACCTATGGCCATGAGCAATGGGTAATGACCGAAAGGACGAGATCGCGAATACAAGCGGCCGAAATGAGTTTCCTCAGGAGGGTGGCTGGTATCTCCCTGAGGGATAGGGTGAGAAGCTCAGTCACTCGTGAGAGACTCGGAGTAGAGCCGCTGCTCCTTCGCGTAGAAAGGAGCCAGTTGAGGTGGTTCGGGCATCTAGTAAGGATGCTTCCTGGTCGCCTCCCGAGGGAGGTTTTCCAGGCACATCCAACTGGGAAGAGACCACGGGGCAGACCGAGGTACAGGTGGGGTGATTACATCTCCACACTGGCCTGGGAACGCCTCGGGATCCCCCAGTCAGAGCTAGTCGATGTTGCCAGGGAGAGGGAAGTTTGGAGTCCCCTGCTGAAGCTGCTACCTCCGCGACCCGATTACGGATAAGCGGGAGAAGATGGATGGATGGATGGATGGATGGACAATAATCATCATCGTCGTGCCAGTAACACATCAATAACAAACCGGTAGACTGGATCAATACTCGAATGGTTGTCATTTGTTGAAGGTGCTATTGATCATCATCATTTGAATATTGACAAATTATTACAAATATATATATATATATAATCTACAGAGCTTTTAGAAAGGTGTGGAATAAAAGTGTGTATTAGTGCTGGTAGTGGACGGTGGAAAAAAAAATACTTGAATTTGAGACACTCGGGTACCAATCCCAAGGACATTGTTTCATCTTGTACTTTAAAACAAACGATTCATCACTTGACAAGACCCGGTCTCTCTGAGTCTCACTCCACTGGACCATGAAATGTGAACAACCACTGGAATGGCTTCACTATTCGTCATTGCCCCCGTTTGACCCATTGGGTCAAATCGAGGGAGCCAACTAATTGACAAAAGCCTCTGCTGAATGACCGTAATGTTATTGAATGGAAGGGTAAGGGCGACATCTAGTGGCTGTGCGTGTGTGCGTGTTTGCGTGTGTGCGTGTGTGCGTGTGTGCGTGCGTGTGTGTGTGTTTGTGAGTGCGTGTTTGCGTGTGTGCGTGTGTGCGTGCGTGCGTGCGTGTGTTTGTGTGTGTGTGCGTGTGTGTGCGTGTGTGTGTGTGTGTGTGTGTGTGTGTGTGTGTGAGAGTGCGGGCGTGTGTTTGTGTGTGAGTGTGTGTGAACATGTAAACACTGCATGTAGGAAATCATCAGTCATGTTTATGTTCAGTTGTGGTTTTTTTTGTGTGTTCAATAATTTAAACATGTTTTGGCTAAAGTGCCCTGCTCTATAGCAGCAGAAAATGAATACTTAATTCATAAATATCATTCATTAATTATTAATAAAAATGGCCTTGGCCACTCTAACCTGAACCCACCACCCTAATGTTCAGTCACTAGTGCTGACATGCTTAAATGTATGACCGAGTACTTTTTATATATGTACTTTATCTAACTTACTTTTTTTACAATACCAGTCTGTATATGTATTTTGAAGAGCGAGTGAACAGGGTCTACCGAGGAGCTCTCTTAGCTCAGCTTCACACCACAAGCTCAGTAGTTCAACTTTTGCCTTTAGGGAGCGCCAAACCGAAACACTCAACTTGAGCAGGGCAATAAGGACTTGGTTGTAACTGCAGTTTTTTTGCAATCACCAACAACCATCCTTTATATGTAGGTGTATTGCTGAGATAGGCTGCCCTGGCGCCAGGCCAGACCAAGAAGATCAAGGCATTTGACCGTGTAGCCGTATTTCAAAAGGCCTTTGGACTCTGATCCTGTTTAATTTATTACCTCTGCCATCGAAGATGGACCGGTTATGTTTCCCCTCCCCTGTGTGTCTGTTTGGACACAATTGATGGTTAGATTACTTAGATTACTTGGATTTTGGCGCAGATCCGGGTCCAGGGGACGTTTTGGTGTGACGGAGCTATGCGCTCTGCTGAGGGCCCCTTAGCTATTTGTATTTATTGTTCATTCATTCTTTTTGCTTTGTCTGTGTCTCCCATAAGCGCCTTAAGGTCCTGATGAAAACACACACAAACAAACATAGTAATAGACCAGGTTGAGCTCAACACCACACAAATCAATATCAGTGTACATCAAGTAAAGGTTAACGTGTGTGTGTGTGTGTGTGTGTGTGTGTGTGTGTGTGTGTGTGTGTGTGTGTGTGTGTGTGTGTGTGTGGTGTGTGTGTGTGTGTGTGTGTGTGTGTGTGTGTGTGTGTGTGTGTGTGTGTGCGTGTGTGTGTGCGTGTGTGTGTGTGTGTGTGTGTGTGTGTGTGTGTGTGTGTGTGTGTAATGCCAAGCAGTGGCTTCTGATCCTAGTAGTTTCCCATCTCACTGACAACTTACTATCTAAACCTCATCTGACTGGGGCCAGATGAGGCTGCTTCAATCAGACTCTAATCTGTCGGACTGGGGCCAGGTGAGGCTGCTTCAACCACACTCTAATCTGTCTGACTTGGGCCAGATTAGACTGCTTCAACCAGACTCTAATCAGTCTGACTGGGGCCATGTATTTCAATGTAAAATACATTTCTTTGGGTATTATTTATTTAATCTAGTCTTTTAATCATCCCCATCGAAAATAGGAAAAGGAAAATAAAAACCAGGCCATTTTTTGAATTGCTGAACGTTTCTGTGATCTGTTGAAATTAGGATGAAATGCTTCTTCCTGAACTCCATAGCTAGTGAATAAGT
>CM051008.1:19918204-19923204 GCA_027704905.1 Muraenolepis orangiensis
GGTCAAACCAGCAACCTTTCAGTTGGGGATCGAACCAGCAACCTTCTGGTTGCCAGGCAACCTGCTCTACCTCCTGAGCTGCTGTTGCCCAAAATACTCAAAACAGCATACAACACATTTAACTAGGAATCAAATCATTCATTTGGAACGTCATTTATTTTTACGATTTCCGTTAGTTGTTTTTGGGGAAACGTCACAGAATGATTACCCCGCTTCTATAAAGTGAAGAATTGCAGCAGGGCCACCAAGGTCAGCACACAGACCAACACACCTCTTTATTCCGTAGATGTAACTGACGATGATGACCTCCACCAGGACCACGAAGAGGAGAGAGAAGCTGGCGGCGTAGTCGTTGAACATGGTGAACCAGTAGTTACCCGGCCTGGTGGTGAAGCTCAGACCCACCAGGAAACAGAAGAGGCAAACCAGGGCTGCAAGAGACATGACCCGTCTCAGATGGATATGGATAACTAATCGGTTGGATTGTAAATCTGCTTTGTTGACCTGCACATAACACTGGTGTCATATTGGCAACATTTACTAAAAATAATCACACCTCTAGATAGATCAACTAAATCCAAAGGAGGACAGTGAAGATTATTGTACTTCTACCTGAGCACTGGCTCAGTTCTTGGAGACTTGTAAGAAATGAAATGCACTTTTGACTTCTGGTGACGAGATGTTCTCTTACCTTCCTTTGTTGAAACACACTATTGTAAGTCGTTTTGGTAAAAGCGTCTGCTAAATGACTGTAATGTAATGTAATGTAATGTAATGAAGAGAGAGACAGGACAGGAGCTGTGGCGGGTGGCGAGCTTTACCGCTGAGCGCCTCGATGCTGAGGTTTCGAGTCACGACCTCGAAGTCCCTCAGCGGCGTGATGAGGGCCGTGACGTTGCCCAGCATGCTGCCCATGCCCAGGACCAGCAGCATGAAGAAGTACAGCACCGACCACAGCTGGGGTAGAGGCATGTTCTGGATGGCCTCGCTGTACAGGATGAAGGCCAGGCCCGCACCCTCCACGGCCTGGGACAAGAGGGGGACAGAGAGAGAGAGAGAGAGAGAGAGAGAGAGAGAGAGAGAGAGAGAGAGAGAGAGAGAGAGAGAGAGAGAGAGAGAGAGAGAGAGAGAGAGAGAGAGAGAGAGAGAGAGAGAGAGGGAGAGAGAGAGAGAGGGAGAGAGAGAGAGATAGAGATAGAGGAGAACAATAATTAAACAATGAAGATAAACTTCTGAAAGCTTCAGAGTTAAACATATGAGTAATCGTTTATCATTAAGGATCAGATAACAGAGAAATAAAGTTTTATTATCCAACACTTTTATGAAGTGTTGTGTGACCCTTGTGACTCTAGTGAGTGACAGTCTCAGGGCTTTACGTTTTTTTAACCCCCTAACTCTACCGACCCCCAAAGGGCAAGAAAACAACTCTAATTATCTGATGAGGAAGGAAGAAGCCTGCCGGGAAGAAGCCTGCTACCAGGGAGTGTGAGGATGGGTGACATCATCATAATGACTGGATGTAAGAAAGAGGCTAGGGTTCTTGGCCAAGTTAGTGAGACAGAGACAGAGAGACAGAGAGACAGAGAGAGAGACAGAGAGACAGAGACAGAGACAGAGACAGAGACAGAGACAGAGACAGAGACAGACAAGAGAGAGAGAGACATGGAGAGAGAGATAGAGAAGGACAGAAAGAGAGGCATGGCGAGAGACAGAGAGATACATAGAGAGAGAGAGAGAGAGCGACAGAGACAGAGAGGGAGGCAGAGAGAGACATATAGTGACAGAGAGAGAGACAGACAGATACAGAGAGAGAGAGACATGGAAATCCAGAGAGAGAGAGACAGATAGAGACAGAGATAGAGAGAAATAGAGAGATAGTGTTACGAGCAATCCCCGCTTGATACATCCCCGGGGTCCAACGGTGGTACCAGTTGTAACACTGCCTGGATAATGATGATGCAGGCCAACCAGGCAGCAGGTTGCATCTTCCTGCTGTGCTCCCTCTCCACACACACTGGCACACTGGCCCTTCACTCTCCACTCCAGTCAAACTCCTGTTTTAGCCCTTTGTGTGAAAACATGCAGACCCCAAGCCCCAAGTGTGTGTGAGTGGTCATCAACACGTTGTGGCAGCCGACGTACGGTGCCCAGCTCAGCCTCCAGGTCACACTTCTCCAAGCCGGTCAGGCTGGCGAAGTGCTCCGGGTGTGTGGCGTTGAGCGTCTCAACCCAGTCTCCGACGTTGTCAATATTGATGAGGTCCTCCGCTATGTCGAAGGCGTTCAGCAGCAACAGCCGCGTCCTGAGATAACCGTGGAGAAACAAATCACATTACACTGACATGGCATTACATTACATTATATTACAACACATGACATGGCATTACATTACATTACATTACATTACATTACAACACATGACATGGCATTCAATTACATTACATTACATTACAACACATGACATGGCATTACATTACATTACATTACATTACATTACATTACAGTCATTCAGCAGACGCTTTTGTCCAAAGCGACTTAAACTTCCCAAACATTTTCTGCAGGACCCCCCCTCTCTCTCTCTTCCTCTCTATCTCTCTCTGCCTCTCTGTCACTCTGTCACTCTGTCTCTCGGTCTCTCTATCTCTGTCACTCTCTCTCTGTCTCTGTCTCTGTCACTCTCTCTCTGTCTCTGTCTCTGTCACTCTCTCTCTGTCTCTGTCACTCTCTCTCTGTCTCTGTCTCTGTCACTCTCTCTCTGTCTCTGTCACTCTCTCTCTGTCTCTCTGTCTCTCTGTCACTCTCTATCTGTCTCTCTGTCACTCTCTATCTGTCTCTCTGTGTCACTCTCTGTCTCTCTCTTTCTGTCTCTCTGTCTCTCTCTCTCTGTGTCTCTCTGTCTCCCACATAAAGACACTCTCAGACACATCCTTTGCTTGCACACTCCCCCAGTTTAGACAACAGGTAGACAAGAGCTAGCCATACTACATACATTCAACAGGCAGACGAGAGCTAGCCATACTAGCCATCAGATGATCTAAGTGCATTTCCTTCCTAACAAGCCCCCAAGAGCAGAACCAGTGCTCAGGTAAAAGTACAATAAGATTTGACACAATAAGTACATTAAACAGGGGCTACAATGACACACAGTGAGGCCAATAGACACACAGAGATGATAAGCAATAGCTAATAAACAAGCACTGGCAAAGATTTGCACTAAGTAAACAATCAAAGATTATGTCAACCCTTTACTACATGCACTGGATGATGGCACATCTATCTCCGGTCACTTCTGTCTCACGTGAGTAAGCAACATGGAGTGCAGAAGATGAAAGGAAAGAATACTTCAATCACGTCATACGAATCATAAAGTTGGTTACAGCTTACTGAACTTGGCTATAAATAGCTGATATAGCTGAGAGATAACCTTGAAATTATCATTATCAAATCGGAAATATCAAATGGTTATATTCCAGATATGAAGAGTCATAAATGCTATAAAGCTTTATACTGTATGACCGGGAACCATGACATTGCCTGAACATGGGCACCATGTCAGATTTAAAGATATATACACAGAGTCACACCGCATGAGTCACCTCTCCAAGCAGCTCTCGAAGTTGACGGTGGCCTTGAATCCGTAGATGGAGAAGGTGACGATGCTGGCGAAGATGGACGTGCTGCAGTTGATGATGGACACGACAATGGCCTGCCGCTCAAAGTTGTTATGGTACTCGTTGTAGCTGGAGTAGGCGATGAGGGATCCAAAGCCCAGGCCCAGGGAGAAGAAGATCTGTGTGGCGGCGTTCACCCAGGTGACGGGGTTGGCCAGCTGTTCCAACTGAACAACACACACACACACACACACACACACACACACACACACACAGAGGCTTCATTGATAAGCAGAATTGCTCATAAATTATCATCAAGGTGAATGGAATGATACCAAAACCAGGTTTGTATTGAGAGGCTATACAGCATCGCACTGCAGTACAGACCTACAGTGAGTTGTGCTTGTCGGTGCTGTGGGTACAATTTGAGAATTGTAAAGGGAAAGGTTTCTCCAGCATTGAGAAGTGTTGAATTTCAAGCACCTGTGATTGACAGGAAAGATGGATTCTCTGATGAACCAATCAGGTAAGAGATGCCCTGTTTGGTCAGGAATGAGCCGGGAGGAGCAGTATCAAATCTAAATGGCCTAATACAGAGAGATATCCACAGAACACTTCTAACCAAATGATAGCACTTAGATCTAACCTACAGCAACTTTAAATCTGTAAAGACCTGGGCCTGGGCCTGGACTGGGCAAAGAGGACCTTTTGGTGTGGCTGAGGTATGCGCTCTACTTAGGGCCCTAAGTAGAGTGCACACCTCAGCCAAGTCTCCTAATACTTATGTATCCTTCAAAAACTTCCTGGGGGGGGGGGGTCCGGATTCGTACCCCGATATTTCTCTAAATGTTCTTGAATCGGAATCGGCATTCCATCTAAACCCTCACCAAATGTTATGCAAATACGTTAGTAATTTACAATATGTGATCTCCCAATGCTTACAAATCCGTTAAAAAAAATCCTGTATCTGGATTCGGATCTGCGCCAAAATCAACTGTTCCTCTGCCCAGTAAGTAATCCAACCACCAAGTTCTGTCCAATTCGGTACCTCACCTTTTGAGTTATCTTGCTGACAGACAGACAGACAGACAGACAGAGATGAAAACATAACCTAATAACAGCGACCACAACAGAAGGCTCCCTGAGCGTACCTCGGGAAGGAACATGAACTTGACACCACTGAGGGCTCCGTGCAGGGTGAGCCCCCGGATCAGGTAGATGAAGAGGACCACGTAGGGGAAGATGGCAGTAAAGTAGACCACCTGATATAAAGAAATTTACCATTAGGGACAACGGGCAAACATGGGCTCAAGGAACCCAATTGAACAGGTTTCAATGCTGATTTTTTTCCTTTCTATGACCATTCATTCTAGATTGACAAGAAATAGGT
>CM051008.1:19928204-19939704 GCA_027704905.1 Muraenolepis orangiensis
GTGAGGAAGAGAGGGGTAGGTGAGGAAGAGAGGGGGTAGGTGAGGAAGAGAGGGGTAGGTGAGGAAGAGAGGGGTAGGTGAGGAGGTGAGGAAGAGTGGGGGTAGATGATGAAGAGAGGGGTAGGTGAGGAAGAGGGGGGTAGGTGATGAAGAGAGGGGTTGGTGAGGAAGAGAGGGGTAGGTGAGGAAGAGAAGGGTATGTAAGGATTGGCCTCTCTAGATTAGAATGGGCTTCATCTTGAACTTTCTTTCTAACGTTTCTTTCTTTCGACTAGTCGTTCACATAACGTCGGTGACATTACTCCTATGGAACAGCTCTAGTACAAAGGTGTCATATAATGGACATTATAAATGAATGGCAAACGCCTTTAAGAGATTGTTGTTACGACACTGCCGTAGAATGTTTCTAGTTTCACGTGGTGCTTGCAACATAACACATGTGTATTTTGTGCTTGGATGCTGATTGATTATTCTTATAGCAAACTCCTGTTAGGCCAATCCTTATTTGTGTGATTAGCCTCACTAATAATAGTGCCTTTCATGACACCCAAGGACACCGTACAATTTGTTAAATAAAGAGGCAACAGAACATGATAAAAACAAACAGGAAATCATGGAGGAGACTATTAGGCTGATTTGAACAGGTGGGTTTTTAGTTTGGATTTGAATCTGGTAATAGTGTCAGACTGTGGGATGTGTGGAGGGAGGGAGTTCCAGAGTCTGGGAGCAGTGCAGCTAAAAGCCCGATCACCCATGGTGATGAGGGGGGGGGGGGAGGATGAGCAGAGGGAGCGAGAGGGGGTGGACTCCTGAAGGAGGTCAGCCAGGTAGGGGGGGGGCAGGTTATGTAAGCTTTGTAAGGGAGCAGTAGGTTTTTTAAGTTGATACGGGATTGAACAGGGAGCTAATGCAGTTGGATGAGGATGAGGGTGATGTGTTCAGAGGACTTGTTGCGGGTGATGATCCGGGCTTCTGTATGATTTGAAGTTTATTGATGAGTTTGGTGGGAATGCCTGAGAGGATGGCATTACAGTAGTCGATGCGGGATGTGACTAATGCGTGGACCAGGACAGTGTTTGATTGAGACAGGGATGGGCGGAGTCTGGAGATGTTGCGTATGTGGAAGAAAGCAGTCCAGGTGATGTTATTTATGTGAGGTGCAAATGAGAGGGAGCTATCCAGGATGACACCAAGGCTCTTAACTTGGCCAGAGAAGGGAATGGAGTAACCATCAATGATGAGGTTGGAGGCAGGGGAGGATGACGTTTTGGAGAGGATGGTTTTGGTGCCAACGAGCAGGGCTTCGGTTTTGCTGCCGTTGAGTTTCAGGAAGTTGCTTGGTGAGAGAGATTGGGGAAGGGCAGTGTTGGGTTTGCTGGAAATCTTGCTGTACTTTACCGCAAAGACATGAAACTCACTGCTGTCACCGTCCCTCATCACTCCTGTTTTTCACTTTGCTCTACTCGCTGGTGGAGAGCAGACGCGTCTCTACGAGCTCCCACAGTTTATTTAGTTTACTTGTACTTTTTACTCGTCTTTTTGTTCTGCACTTTTCTTCAGGACTATAGCAAGTCACCAAAATACTATCAACATGTCCAACAAGACAGAACAAGACTGTTGATCACTGCTATACCACCATCAAGCACGCTTATCGCACTGTTGCGCGGCCGGCTTTCTGTTCGGCCTCCGTGCTTCTACTTCCTGTTTATAAGCAGAAGTTGAAGTCCACGCCCACAACTGTAAAGAACGTGCGTCGCTGGACAGACGATGCCGTACTACACCTCCAGGGGGGGCTAGAAATCACTGACTGGAGTGTCTTCAAGACCACTGACCTTGATGTGTATGCAGATCATGTCACAGCATACATTAACAGGCTAGCGGAAGAATGCAATCCGACCAGGTCTGTTCGCTCATTCCCGAACCGCAAACCATGGATGAATGCTGACATAAGGAAGAAACTTAAGGAATGGAGTACCACTTTCACAACGGGCAATCACTACAAGAAGGCCAAGTATGAACTCAGAAAAGCCATCAAGAAGGGTCAATTGGATTACAAAAACAAATTGGAATTACAGTTCGGGGGCTCTGACACCCGAATTTTTTCTGAGCCACTAGATGGCGGGCCATAACATAATCAAAAGCTAATTGAAGTAATTGATTGTTTAAACATGTGACACGTTCTAATGCTTTGACTTTTCTTTCGAAACATTTTAATACATTTCGTGTTGCACGTCGGAAATGTCGCTAGTCAACGAACACAGTTTGTTTTGGGAGCCTGCTAACAATGTAAAGTAGTGTTCTAGTTAACTAGGTAGCAGTGGGGATTACTAGTGTTCTAGTTAACTAGGTAGCAGTGGGGATTACTAGTGTTCTAGTTAACTAGGTAGCAGTGGGATTACTAGTGTTCTAGTTAACTAGGTAGCAGTGGGATTACTAGTGTTCTAGTTAACTAGGTAGCAGTGGGGATTACTAGTGTTCTAGTTAACTAGGTAGCAGTGGGATTACTAGTGTTCTAGTTAACTAGGTAGCAGTGGGGATTACTAGTGTTCTAGTTAACTAGGTAGCAGTGGGGATTACTAGTGTTGTAGTTAACTAGGTAGCAGTGGGGATTACTAGTGTTCTAGTTAACTAGGTAGCAGTGGGGATTACTAGTGTTGTAGTTAACTAGGTAGCAGTGGGATTACTAGTGTTCTAGTTAACTAGGTAGCAGTGGGGATTACTAGTGTTGTAGTTAACTAGGTAGCAGTGGGGATTACTAGTGTTGTAGTTAACTAGGTAGCAGTGGGGATTACTAGTGTTCTAGTTAACTAGGTAGCAGTGGGGATTACTAGTGTTGTAGTTAACTAGGTAGCAGTGGGATTACTAGTGTTCTAGTTAACTAGGTAGCAGTGGGGATTACTAGTGTTGTAGTTAACTAGGTAGCAGTGGGGATTACTAGTGTTGTAGTTAACTAGGTAGCAGTGGGGATTACTAGTGTTCTAGTTAACTAGGTAGCAGTGGGGATTACTAGTGTTCTAGTTAACTAGGTAGCAGTGGGATTACTAGTGTTCTAGTTAACTAGGTAGCAGTGGGGATTACTAGTGTTGTAGTTAACTAGGTAGCAGTGGGGGTTACTAGTGTTGTAGTTAACTAGGTAGCAGTGGGGGTTACTAGTGTTCTAGTTAACTAGGTAGCAGTGGGGATGACTCACCCAATCCATTGCACTGACTAGCGAGTTTGTGTTGTGATTCTCAGCAACGTTGAAACGTATTTCCGTATATAACCAATGTAAAGTAGTGTTCTAGTTAACTAGGTAGCAGTGGGGATTACTAGTGTTCTAGTTAACTAGGTAGCAGTGGGGATTACTAGTGTTCTAGTTAACTAGGTAGCAGTGGGGATTACTAGTGTTCTAGTTAACTAGGTAGCAGTGGGATTACTAGTGTTCTAGTTAACTAGGTAGCAGTGGGGATTACTAGTGTTGTAGTTAACTAGGTAGCAGTGGGGATTACTAGTGTTGTAGTTAACTAGGTAGCAGTGGGGATTACTAGTGTTGTAGTTAACTAGGTAGCTGTGGGGGTTACTAGTGTTGTAGTTAACTAGGTAGCAATGGGGGTTACTAGTGTTCTAGTTAACTAGGTAGCAGTGGGGATGACTCACCCAATCCATTGCACTGACTAGCGAGTTTGTGTTGTGATTCTCAGCAACGTTGAAACGTATTTCCGTATAACCAATGTAAAGTAGTGTTCTAGTTAACTAGGTAGCAGTGGGGATTACTAGTGTTGTAGTTAACTAGGTAGCAGTGGGGATTACTAGTGTTGTAGTTAACTAGGTAGCAGTGGGGGTTACTAGTGTTGTAGTTAACTAGGTAGCAGTGGGGGTTACTAGTGTTCTAGTTAACTAGGTAGCAGTGGGGATGACTCACCCAATCCATTGCACTGACTAGCGAGTTTGTGTTGTGATTCTCAGCAACGTTGAAACGTATTTCCGTATAACCAATGTAAAGTAGTGTTCTAGTTAACTAGGTAGCAGTGGGGGTTACTAGTGTTGTAGTTAACTAGGTAGCAGTGGGGGTTACTAGTGTTCTAGTTAACTAGGTAGCAGTGGGGATGACTCACCCAATCCATTGCACTGACTAGCGAGTTTGTGTTGTGATTCTCAGCAACGTTGAAAAGTATTTCCGTATAACCAATGGGCCGATCGACCTGTTTTACGGGCCGGACCGATCAGACAAAACAAACAAGTTGTGTCGGCCCACGGTATGCCAGATGGCCAGTTTAGCCCTGCCGGAAAATGTCACTGCATTCTCGATTCGGACATTATAGCCTATACGTGCGACTGTCGGTCCGATATTGTAAAATATATTGTTTTATTCTCAAAATAATCTTCCGGGCCAAATATTATTGCTGGCGGGCCACCAATGGCCCGTGGGCCGCCTGTTGCCGACCCATGCATTAAAACAACTGCACTGTACTGCACACATGATGCTGCTGCACTACTGGCACTTTAAATGCTTTTAAACCTTTTTGCACATTCAACAGATGTTCATCTATCAGTCACTTTGCTGTCACTGTTTTGTTAATTTTTTATTTTTATTGTATATATTATTTTTATGGTTTTTGGAGATGTATACTGCGGGAGGGAATGGGGAGTAAACATTCCAATGTACTTGTTACAAATGGCAAATCAATATCTTGTATCTTGTATCTTGTATGTACTTCATTAAAAATCGATATAAAGATTTTTTTTTACATATATTTTATTATATTGCATTGTTTTGCACTGGTTCACACATCGCAAAAAAACATTTAAATGGAAAGTAACTTGTACTTCTGTTGACATTGTTGTTTTGGTACTGTTTTACTTTTACTTAAATCGTTTTCTTAAATGAAAATTTTCTATTTTTACATATATTTGATTATATTTGCAACAAAAAAACAGAAAGAGGGTCAATAAAGTAAGGCATCCTCTACGACAGACTTACTCAACAGGCGGAGACGCTTATTTTGTGGCCCCCGACATGCCTGGTTATGAATGCATAATAATTATAATTAGCCAACCAAAAAAATAAATAAATAAATAAAAAATGTAATTAAATCGTGACCTGCTTTGGATCTACTTATGTGAGTGAAAGCTCCTTCTCTGCCATGGGAATAATAAAATCAAAGCAGCGTTCCCGTCTAATGACATTTGGCAGACTATCTCAGAGCAGCTACAACTGAGCAACAACCAGATCTGAAAGTACTTGTGAAAAGAATGCAGACTCAGAGCTCTCTCTAGGAATAAGTAACAACTGTTTGTTATATTGTTATTGTTATTAATATTTGTGAAATGCAGACTCAGAGCTCTCAATAGGAATAAGTTAAACGTTGTTTGTTATATTGTTATTGTTATTAATATTTGTGAAATGCAGACTCAGAGCTCTCAATAGGAATAAGTAAAAAGTTGTTTGTTATATTGTTATTGTTATTAATATTTGTGAAATGCAGACTCACAGCTCTCAATAGGAATAAGTAAAAAGTTGTTTGTTATATTGTTATTGTTATTAATATTTGTGAAATGCAAACTCAGAGCTCTCAATAGGAATAAGTAAAAAGTTGTTTGTTATATTGTTATTGTTATTAATATTTGTGAAATGCAGACTCAGAGCTCTCAATAGGAGTAAGTAAAAAGTTGTTTGTTATATTGTTATTGTTATTAATATTTGTGAAATGCAGACTCAGAGCTCTCACTAGGAATAAGTAGCAATTGCAAACTTTATCAATGTCATCAATGCAAAGCTATTCACTCCAGTGTTAATAAAACATCAGCTTGACTGTTTGGAATGCATTAAAAATGACAAGCAAGCATATTAAACAGCAGTCGTAAATACAGCGAATAAAATGGTACAAATATATGTTAATAATAATTTGTGGCCCTTTGCACCTGTTGTGGTTTAAATGTTGAGTACCCCTGCTCTACGACGTGTTTGGACGACGTGTTTCCTCACCTCCACCGTGCAGCTGACACAGGTACGGGAAGCGCCACACGTTTCCCAGTCCCACTGCGTACGAGACGCACGCCAGTACGAACTGGATGGGATTCTCCCACTGGGGTCGCGCCTCCTCGGCCATCCCCCCCCCTCTGCGCGTCTCCAACTCCGATGCGGTCCGCTGGGTTACTAGTTCACCCTCTGTGGGTCATCATACATCCTCTGAGGCCCGCTTCTCGTCTGGACTACTGGTGGTGTTACGTCGAATGTGTTCACAACCCCTTATGAATAAGTCCTTAAGGAGGTCCTCGGAAGAGGAGGCAGGGTCCAAACTCTGCCCCCACACACACACACACACACTAACACTAACACCCCCCGCCCCCTGCTGAGATAACGGAGTGTAAGTGAATGTTTGATTTGGTGATCTTTAAGTCTCTCGCCCAGGCCCGGCGCCTCCTATAGGCGGAGTAGGCAAATGCCTAGGGCCTCCCGCATGCGTAGGGCCTCCGGCTTCGCTAAACAAATATTTTTTATAACTCTCTAAAACGTGTGAACGTTTTAGAGGACACATTACGTGCACATTACGTGATTTCGCCCCAGGCCCGGCGCCTCCTATAGGCGGAGTAGGCAAATGTCTAGGGCCTCCCGCATGCGTAGGGCCTCCGGCTTCGCTAAACAAATATTTTTTATAACTCTCTAAAACGTGTGAACGTTTTAGAGGACACATTACGTGCACATTACGTGATTTCGCCCCCCCCCCTCTCCAGCAATAGGAATAGGAATCTACTACTTCAGTTAGTAGACTCCCCCCCCCCCCCCCCCCCGTTGGACTTCACGATCGCCAACTCCCCCCGCCCCCGCCCCCCCCCGTTGGACTTCATGTTCGCGACAATCTACTTATGTGTGTGAAAGCTCCTTCTCTGCCATGGGAATAATAAAATCAAAGCAACGTTCCCGTCTAATTGACAGACATTTGGCAGACTATCTCAGAGCAGCTACAGCTGAGCAACAACCAGGGGTGCGTTTCCCGAAGCCTTCTTAACGCTACGTCGTTCGTAAGTTCCACCTTAAGTTCCACCTTAACTTCTCGCCGTGTTTCCCGAAACGTTCTTAGCTAAGTATACCTTCCGTAAGTAACACTTTCGTAGGGCAGGTCTGGAGCTCTCTTAACTCCACCTTAGCGATGTTGTCAGCTCTCTCCGCTAGTGGCCACCACTGTTCCGACCCGCAAGCCTCTGAAATCAGCTGTTGGCCTAGTTTAATTTCAATCTGTGAATCAATATGTAGTTCATAACGGTAATAATATACAACAAAAATACCACATTAATGGGAATGTTTTCATGCCGAAATTGTAGATTACGGTGGATACATTTTGCACTTTATTGAACATGAAATCGCCTCTTAAACTCCTAAAACTCGAAAACAGTGCTCGAAAACAGTCTTCACGATTCAGCGCCACCTCATCCAGCATGACCTCCATCTCCACATTGGTGACGCTGGCGGACCGCTTTTTGCGATGTTTTTGCCCTGACATCAGTGGCGTAGCGGAGGCCCCCGCAGACCCCGCGGTGCGGGGGAGCCCCGGAGTTTAGGAGGCCCCCACCCCCAGGCCCCCCCCCCCCCCTACCTGTTAAGTTGCTAGGCACCACGGTTTGACTGGCCATCTGGCATACCTGCCGGCCCGGACCACCACCCTTCCATCGGACTTCACGATCGCGTCAACCCCCCCCCCGTTGGACTTCATGACCTGCGGGGGAGCCCCGAAATATTGCGCAACACCACTGCCTGACATATCTAATGTTACATATCTAATGTTCATTTCTTGTTGGTGCGCTTTTATTGAAATTGTCAGCCAATCAGAGAGAATTGTGAACTACACCAGTTATGTGATGGGGCTGCTGGTTAATCAACCCTAATTGCAAAGTTATTTAAGGCACCATGACAATGATATAAAAAATATTTAAATCAACCTTTTCTTGCCAAATAAGGTGTACTGGTAGGAGGCGTAATTAGCTGAGGTGGTGTAGCGGGAAGAGGCTTGATATCACAATCTGAGGTGGCGGGCTCGTGCCACCTGTAGGCAATCATTAGATTTACGGTTTGATAATTGAGTTTGTAAGTTTTAAATTCTATGAATATGTTCTCAGTCATGATAAATGCAATATTCTTTAGTATTCCTGCAGTGTTTTATTGATAAAACTCTCATAACGCGGTGAAACAGTCGCTACCTGGTGTGAAAAGTCGATTCTCGAGTCATCGATTTCAGCGCAACGTCGGACGTAAGAAGGTATACCTTAAGCAGCCGCCTAAGGGATAGTTCGTGGAACACACGTAGAACAGTAAACAACTTTAGTAAGGTATACCTTTCAAGTCTTCGTAACACGCTAAGAGACAACGTTATCGGGAAACCCACCCCAGATCTGAAAGTACTTGTGAAAAGAATGCAGACTCAGAGCTCTCACTAGGAATAAGTAACAACTGTTTGTTATATTGTTATTGTTAATAATATTTGTGAAATGCAGACTCAGAGCTCTCAATAGGAATAAGTAAAACGTTGATTGTTATATTGTTATTGTTATTAATATTTGTGAAATGCAGACTCAGAGCTCTCAATAGGAATAAGTAAAAAGTTCATCACCGACCATCCATCATTAAAGTCCCATCACTGGTGGAACCGGTACCAGGGAAACCCGTCAAGCGATGGAACTTCCGAAAGGCCAACTGGGAGTCGTATGCTGAGGAGACTGAAAGAAGGTCAGCTGGCCTGCCAGACCCAGACACAGCCGACCTGGATGCGGCCTATGCAGCCTACTGCCAGGTCCTCCTGGGTGCGGCAAAGAAGACCATCCCACGTGGCTATAACAGGAATTACATCCCAGGTTGGGACGAGGAATGCAGCCGCCTTCTGTGTGACCACCAGAGGGCTAGCTCCAGAGAAGAGGTGGATGTGACTGCAGCAGCACTGCTCCAGAAGCTGGATATCACCCGCAGGGCCAGATGGACAGAAGTCGTTGAATCAATCGACTTCACCCATTCTAGTCGCAAGGCGTGGCAGACCATCAACCAGCTCACAGGCAGAAATACAATACCCCACAGCTGCCCAGTCACAGCAAACGCCATCGCATCCCAGCTCCTGAAGAACGGCGGCTTCCCGGATGCTGACAAAGACTTTGCCCGACTGACATCACGTGAGGTGTCTTGCATCTCGGGAGCGGCCAGTGTCGATTCCAACCTCTCGGGAGAATTCACAGCAGAGGAACTCAGTGAGGCCATGAGCAAGCTCAAACCAGGCAAATCCCCTGGCCGTGACAACATCCACCCGGAGTTCGTCATCCACCAGAGCACAACAACATCTGGCTGGCTCTGTGCTTTCTATACATCATGCTACCAGAGATTAAAGCTCCCAAAGATTTGGCGCCGTGCCTCTGTCATAGCCCTGCCGAAGCCAAATAAACCTGCAGAAGACCCCAAGTCATACAGACCAATCTCGTTGCTCTGTGTCCCATTTAAGATCTTGGAGAGGATGGTCCATAGCCGCATTGAGCCAGTGGTGGACTCACAGCTCCCACGGGAACAAGCTGGTTTCCGTCGTGGAAGATCAACAGCAGACATGTCAGGACATCGAGGACAGCTTCCAGGACAATGAGAAAGCTGGGGTAGTGTACCTGGATCTGACTGCTGCATATGACACTGTGTGGCACCGGGGACTCCACCTGAAGCTGCTGAGGACAATACCGGACCGCCACATGGTGAAGTTCATCATGGAGACACTTTCCAACCGCAGCTTCATCCTCCAGACCAGCAGTGGCCAGTGCAGTAGGCTCAGAAGACTGAAGAACGGGGTACCGCAGGGGTCTGTTCTCTCGCCGATGCTGTTCAATGTTTACATCCACGACCTACCTGATACAGCATCCAGAAAGTATGGCTACGCAGACGATCTTGCCATCATGCTGAGCCGACCAACATGGAAGGCGATGGAAGAGGGGCTTAACGAAGACATGGGCACACTGGTAGCATACCTTCGAAGGTGGCGTCTACAGCTCAGCGTCGGAAAATCAGTCGCAGCGGCATACCACCTTAGCACCAGAGAAGCCAGGAGGGAACTTGAGGTGCGCGTTGACAATAAATGTCTGGAGGTCCAGCAAGCCCCGAAGTATCTTGGAGTGCGTCTGGATCGGACATTATCCTTCAAACAACACCTGGAAGAAGTCAAGGCCACGGTGACATCCAGGGTCGCGCTGATCCGCCGCCTCGCTGGAACAACCTGGGGAGCCTCCGCTAAGACGCTGCGAATATCCACCCAAGCCCTGGTCTTCTCTGCAGCGGAATACTGCGCCCCAGTCTGGAGCAGAAGCCCTCATGCGAGAAAGGTCGACGTGGCTATCAATACCTCCCTCCAAATAATAACTGGATGCTTAAGCCTACCCCTGTGTCCCTCTTGCCAGTCCTCGCGGGAATAGCACCGGCCGGCCTCCGACGGGAGGCTGCCACCCTCGCCCTGGCCAGGAAGGCACAAAAGTATGACTGGCACATCCTGCACAACACCACAATAACACCAGCACCTCCAAGCAGACTCAAGTCCCGCCACCCCTACAACAAGGCAGCACAAGAGATCAACTCCACCTCTGAGGACATCTCCAGAGATGCATGGTTGGCAGCAGCTTGGAAGCAGGAGTGGGAGTCAGCTGGGCCCTCCCGAATCCACTGTTACATCAGGGACCCAGGAGATGGCGCCATTGGAGGAGACGACCTACCACGCCGGCAATGGACCACACTGAACCGTCTACGAACTGGGGTCGGTCGCTTTAAAACATCAATGAAGACGTGGGGCTTGGCGGACAGTGCGGCATGCGAGTGCGGTGACCCTGACCAGACCGCCGACCATATAATCACCATCTGCCCCTTATATAGACCACCCTCGGAAGCCAGCCAGACTACATTTGTTCCTCAAATTGAGAATATTTGTTAAATATTCCATGATGCTTTGGAATGCATTAAAAATGACAAGCAAGACAGCATATTAAACAGCAGTAGTAAATACAGCGAATAAAATTGTACAAATATATGTTAATAATAATTTGTGGCCCTTTGCACCTGTTGTGGTTTAAATGTGGCCCTCTTGGCCTCGGAAGTTGAGTACCCCTGCTCTACAAGTCTAAATCCGAATCATACAATTCCCCGACATTGTGTCTTGTGTCGCCATAGAACAAAGGCGATTTTGTGTAGGAGCAGAGGTATGCCTATGTATTTAATATAGGCGATTTATTTGATGGATTTTGATTATTTCAATGTACCTTTTCATTTACGTGTTAATATGTAGTGTGCAGCTGTATATTTTCTAAAAGGGAATGCCTGTTATTCTTGTGAATATGAGTTGTCTTAAAATAGAAGAGAGGGAGAGGGGGGGGGGAGAGAGGGGGAAAGAGAGAGAGAGAGAGAGAGAGAGAGAGAGAGAGAGAGAGAGAGAGAGAGAGAGAGAGAGAGAGAGAGAGAGAGAGAGAATTCCTGTTTTTTCTGGAAGACCATTTATCCAATTTGAACACACTGAACATA